>CAWUFW010001544.1:462500-1662500 GCA_963921515.1 Calotriton arnoldi | reverse complement strand
TTGTCTGTGACAGCCCCTCGACCACACGCATGCGGATCTCCTCGAGGTCCCATTTTCACTAGACAAGCTTCAAAAAGCCTCCCATTAAAGACTACCTTCTCGAACTTTACAATTCTTTCTCTTATAGTACTAACTTGACTCCCACAATGATCCGTGCCAAGATAGTTCTTATAGCCAAGCCAGGAAAGGACCCAACATCATGCGCATCCTATCCTCCTATATCTCTTCTTAATATAGATGCCAAGATATATACTAAACTTTTAGCAAATCGGCTGGAACCCTACCTCCCTAGCTTGATAGAGCCGGATCAAGTGGGGTTCATACGGCATTGTCAGGGGGCGGATAATATCAGACGCATAGCCCACCTGGTGGAAAAGGTTCAGCGGTGAAATATCCAAGCATGTCTCCTATCCCTGGACGCAGAGAAAGTGTTCGATAGAGTGGACTGGGCCTTTCTAAGAGCGGTCTTGCGGAAGATCGGACTTGGGCCAACCATGGTCTCCTGGATCATGGCATCCTACATGTCCCTTTCGGCCCAAATCAGGATTAATGGACCCCTACCCCCCCCTCCAGATACAGATTGAAAGGGGCACCCGACAGGGATGCCCGCTATCTCCCTTTACTCTTTACCCTAGCAGTCGCAGAGACTCCTTCCCGGCGCTCATCACCCTCCTCCACAGGTTTTAGCATCTCGGGCCTCAAAGTTAATATAGCGAAATCACAGGTGTTGAATCTAACACTCCCTCCACAAGAGGTCCTAGAGCTATCTTCCTCACCCCGTTCACATAGGCTGCCCACTCGATCCGTTATCTGGGCCGCAATATTACCTCATCGCTGTCCTCATGGTCTCAAGCCAACTGGTCGGAATGCCGGCTCTCTGTCCGGGAAGACCTAAGATGCTGGAAACCGCTTCGGATATCGTGGCTAGGCCGACTCAACGCAGTGAAAATGTCCATATTGCCGAAAGTGCTCTATCTCTTCCAAACCCTCCCCACACCTATTCCCCAAGCAGAAATTGGTACTCTCCAGAGCGACGTCAACTCTTTCATTTGGGGTAGGGGCAAGCTGCGATTCTCCGAGAAAATGTTAATGTTGCCGAGAGACCGAAGGGGAGGGGGGTGGGGGGGTTGAGGGGCGGGCGGGGGGGGAATGGGCTTGCCTGCCCTAATTTCCTTGTCTACTACTGGGCGGCGCTACATATCGGATTGGGTGGTCTGCGAGCGCGAGAAACATTGGTTTCACATGGATAGGGCAGTGGCATGTAGGCCCCTGTGGGACTTGGACTGGCTTCCAAAGTGCTCGCAACCACATAGCGCTTACATCGCTACCCCCACGAGAACCGTCCTGGACATTTGGGATAAATTGGCAGAGAGCAGGCGCCTCACTTCCTTCCCTCCCCTAACACTCCATTGGCCCGGAACCCGAGCTTCCCCCCCGGCCTTACAACAAAACTCTTTTCCAGCCTGGGCGACCGGGAAATGGCGCACAATTAGTGATCTCTTCGAGGGGGATAACTTTAAGTCTTTTGATCAATGCAAGCAACACTTCCACCTTCCAGCCACGGCGTGGTTGCAGTAGTACCAACTTCGCCGCTGGCTGCACACACCCACACATATTCAAGGGGCCACGCGCCAACTTACCCCCTTCGAGACATTGGTACAGGCTTTTGACGGCTCGTGGGGACTGATCTCCCGAATGTACCGAATCCTGAAACACTCCAACTCGCTACCCCTTCACTGTTATCAACGGCAATAGATCTCTTATACCTCAGATGACATTCCCCCTGAGCAGTGGGAGCAGCTGTGGCGGGATATCCACAGAACGTACAGAAGCATCACCCAACGGGAAACGACTTATAAGGTGATTACCCGTTGGTACTATACTCCTGCCTGACTTAAAAAGATGTTCCCTACTTCCTCACCCATGTGCTGGCACTGCAACTCTGATATAGGCTCTTATATCCACATCTGGTGGTCTTGTCCAATGCTAACTCTTCTTTGGAAGGAGGTGCTGAGTCATATTAAAGACGCAGTGGGATTCCCCATCCCGAACATACCGCAGGTCACCATCTTAGGGATTCGGCCCCAAACTCTCAAAGGCATGACACACTCCGACTGGTGCCTAATTTTACTTATGCTAGGGGCTGCCAAGCAAGTCATTGCCCTGCATTGGAAGAAGCCGTCCACCCCTCCGGGGGCGTCGTAGCTCACACGCCTGTGGCACATCATGGCTGTGGAACTCTTGACTAACCGCATCACACATACTGACACTCACTTCACGAGAGTATGGCAACCTCTAATTCAGCATCTATCTAAAATAGAACATTGCCGCTCCCTCCCCCGTGCTTGCGTGCACTGCAGCTCTTTGAAGGTGCCCTGCTACCATGAGGGGAGGCACCCTTAGAGTGAAACCCTATAGTTGGCTCTCCATGAGAGACCCTCTGTTTGGCTGCCTTCCCTGATCTTTTGCTAATGATATCCTCCCTAGTTGCTGCTCAAATGCCTAGGACGTTTCTGGGCTGCAGCCTTGTCCTAAGCAAGGACACCCCAGGGGCTCACCCCCCCCCCCCCTTCATGTCCCACCCCCTCCTTTCCCAGTTCCTCTTCCCTTCTGATTAACATGTTCTCATTGACACTGGCGGACATATACTCTTGTGGCGACTTACCCTCCGCTACTGGAGCTAATAAACTGGAGCAAATACGACATTCTGGGACATATCCCACAGGCATATGTATATGGTGTGGGGACAAGACCCCACGGGCCTCATTACCTTGCTGATATCGCAATTCCAGGACCCGCCAGAGTGTCCTTTGTTCATATGGTTGAAAATTGCTTTGCATGTACTTTGCATGTATGCATAATTTTCTGATAACAATAAAACAGTTTACTGGAAAGAATAAAGTACCTTAAATCTGGGTTGCAGAGCATTGCATGGATCCGCATTGAAGATGCGTCATGCAGCAGAAGCAATGCATTGGTTCCGAGATCCGACGAGTCTGTGGTGCGAGGTGCTGTTGTGTCGAGAATCCTGTTGATGGGGATTGTGATGCGAAGTCCAGTGTTGAGGATGCGAGGCGCAGCAGAGGCATAGCATCGGTTCCGATGAGCAGTGAAGCTGTGATGCGGAGTTTTGGCATCATCATCGAGGCTGCTGTCAACGAAGGATGCTAGGAGCTTGTTCCGGGAAAAGTTTTGTGCACCTACGGTCCCGAAGGCGATGTGTCGATGCCAAGATGTAGGAGGCGGTGGCGATGAGTTTTTTGCAATGGGCCTAATCTGCACAGGAGCTGCGATGTGTCGGTTCTACTAAGAAATGTACGGCTCAGCCGAGGAGATGCGTTGGTTCTGCTCGGGATGCGTCGCTTACCAGAGAAGATGCGTTGGTTCCTCTGGCAAGCACCTTGGGCCCACTTCAAGGGATCAGGACTGGGGTGACACCACTCGGCAGGGTAGACTCGCAGATGTCAGAGTCCAGGTGCAGAGGTTGGAAACCTGTTATGTCCCTGAGGCTTCAGATCAGGAGGCCAGCCAGTTAGACCGTGGTGTCACTTCTGGTTCAAGGGGACTGCAGGCAGCAGATCAGCACAGCAAAGCAGGAGTCCAGCAGAGTGCAGTTCATCAGAGTGGCAGTCCTTCAGCAGCACAGCAGTCCTTCTTCCTGGTAGAGTATCCACAGGTACAGAAGTGTACTAAAGTGGTGGTGTCTGAGGTGCACTACTTATACCCAGAGGTGCCTTTGAAGTGGGGGAAACTTAAAAAGACATGCCTTTGAAGTGCACAGATGTCCTGCCTTCCTACCCTCACTACAGGGGAGTATGTAGCCCTTTGTGTGTGCACAAGACACAGCCTATTCAGGTTTAAGGGAGACTGTGCCCAGCTCCTCCCTCCTTTCCTGCCAGGACAGCCCATCAAGTCACACCTAAGCTACCTAAGCTACCGTTGTGTGTATCTGCCTAGGAGGAATACACAAAGCCCAAGTGCTAGCTACACCCAGTCATGTGATCAGAGACAGACTACAAGCACCAAATGGCAAAAGCAAGAAAATGCCTTTCAGGCTCGAAATGCATTGGGCATAAAATAATGAGCCTACTTTGTTCCACGTTTCACCTTGATTTTTACGTGTTGCTGTGTAATGTCTGGATGGGCACGCAGGATACATATGAAAATGTCAAATAAAGAAACAGGGTGGAACTACGCTGTCTCCGCAGTGACTTAATAAGTTTGGAAGAGTCTACGAAAAAGGAATTGTTTAATCACTGGTATCAAGTGATGAAAATGGACAACTCGAGAGTAAATGGTTTAGAGTGAGGGATGTTTTCCCACGCCGCAGTGCGACAGACGGGTGCGCGATTTATGTGCCCTGAAGTGAACTTTCTAAAAGTGGCATTTTCAGAATTGTAATTTAAAATCCAATTTCACTATAATTTAGGATTTTAAATTAGGATTCCAGAGACACCAAACTTGAATCAGTTATATCTTCCTATTTGGAAATTTCACTTATAAAATGTAATAAGGTAATCCCAATGTTATCCTATGGGAGATAAAAGCCTTGCTGTAGTGAAAAAACAAATTTAAGAGTTTTCCACTACCAGGACATGTAAAACTTAAAAGTTTCTGTCCTTTAAATACATTGCACCCTGCCCTCTGGGCTGTCTAGGGCCTACCTTAGGTGTGACTTATATGTATAAAAAGGGAAAGGTTAAGCCTGGCAAAAGGTTTATTTTGCCAGGTCGCAATGATAGTGTATCCTGTACACACAGGCTCTGGACTTCCAGGCCTGAGACCTGGTTAGAGAGCTACTTCAGCGGGTGGCACAAGCAGTGCTGCAGGCCCACTAGTAGTATTTAATTTACAGGCCCTGGGCACATGTAGTGCACTTTACTAGGGACTTATAAGTAAATTAAATATGCCAGTTGGGTATGAGCCAATCGTACCATGTTTAGAGACAGTGCACATGCACTTTAGCACTGTTTAGCAGTGTTTAAGTGCACAGAGTCCTAAGACCAACAAAAGCGAGGTCCGCAAAAGGGGAGGAGAAAGGCAAAAAGTATGGGGGTCACCCTGCAGAAAGGGCTATTTTCCAACAGCGTTTTGTTTTTTAAACTTTTAATCTTCTTTAATGTTAGCCTTTCAAATGTAGGAAATCACTGTACAAAACACGGAAAAGAAGTCATGAAAATGCCACATTTAGAGTAGCTTCACTAAGGTATGTATGTGATCTTAATGAATAATAAAATGTTCAAGTTTGTTATACTGGTGCCAAAATAGTGAATTGTAATAATCATCATACATACATCTGTTCATGATTGCATGTATCACATCTGATCAAGAGTGTCTTTTGTGGGTTCTACATTAAACATCCTTATCCTTAGGTATACAGCACTAGGACTAACCATTAGAATGTGCTTGAATGACTGAAGCAGTGCACCAGATTGCACACGTTATCTTGAATAAAAGACACCCGAGCAAGCCTTAGTTTCAGTAATTTTGATTTTTGCAGGACATATTTACTTCTGGTATTTCCTCGGAACTGGACTACGTATATAATACAGGCCACAGACATTTAATAGTTGCTTTCTTGAATAAGGCCATTGTTTTTGGGCAGTAGAGTTTAGTTTTTATCTCAGAGAAGACGTATTGAGGTCATCCAGATTTCCTGACTGGTCAAACTGACAAATGTCAGATTCGCAGCCCTAGAATGCCTGTGGACAGCAGACATTTGATTTGATCTGAAGCTTGCGCAGGGCAGTTCTGCGAACCAGATGCTTCCCTGTAAAAAAAAATTAAATCAGCTCTTGCTGCTTGTCCTCCTCTTTCCCTCGCTGTCTCTTTTTCCCTACCCTGTGGTTGCTGACATAAACCACAGCGAGCTGGAGACAGAGTTTGGGGCTGTCAATCTTCAATAAACTGTCTCTAGTGCTCCAGTTATGAGAGTAGTTCATAAAGTAGAAATTTGCTTTTACTGGTTAGTGAACATAATTAAGTTGTGTTTTATATGTAGCTGTAGATGAATGAGTTGTATGCAAGTTACCACTCAACTCTCCAGTCCTTGCAGGTAACCACCTGAAAATATCCTGATGGTCCTATGACCATTGAGAGTAAGAATGAAGTAAAAGTCAATTGAACTGTTGGAAAGGGTCACCGTGGTCTATGTAGGTAAGGGTGATTCTTTTTTAAACAGTACTTGTACCTATAGAGGGAAACTAAAACTATGTTTGCTTGCCTTTATCAGGGAGTCCCATTGCAGAAGATGACATAGAATCTAAGTGTTGGCACTGGCATATATCACAAGGGTTGGTGATCCCTTGTTACTGGTAGGTATTGTGCTTTTCAACTGGATTGAAATAGAGCACGCTTTATACACACTCATCAACTAATGCAGTCTTTTTGGCAGTAATGGATAGTGTGGCGTGCATCTTAATTAATACCAGTCTCAATTATGATTTATTACCAGAAATTCTTTGTACATTCTTATGCCTACTACCTCTTCTGGGGTATAGGTTATCAGCCAGGACTCTCCAGCCACCTCTGTCCTTGGATTTTCTTTCAATATGACTCCAGGTGTAACTCATCTCCTTGTCTCGGTGCCAGGTATTTCTTGGCCTTCCTCATTTCCTTTTCTCTTGAGGGTTCCAGGTCAGGGCTTGCCTGGTGGTGTGGTGATGCAGGTTTGCGGAGGATGTAACCTATCCAGCACCAGCGTCTTTTCATGATTTCTTCACGAGCAGGGAGTTGGAAAGACTGCTTCCATAGGTTGTTGTTGATGGGGTTTGGCCAATGGATTTGGAGGATTTTCCTCAGGCAGGTGTTGAGTAGGTCTGGACTTTGGTGGTGGTGGTCACTGTTGTCCTCCAAGTTTCTGCTCCATACAGAAGGACTGATTCTACATTGGTGTTAAAAAGCCTGATTTTGGTTTGCAGCGTTAGGTCCTTGGAGCTCCAGATCTTCTTTAGCTGAATGAAGGCAGCCCTTGCTTTGTTGATTCTTGCCTTGATTTCGGCGTCTGTGCCGCCCTGCTTGTCTGTGACACTGCCCCAGGTAGGTGTAGGCCTCAACCTCTTCAGTTCATTGCCTGCAAGAGTGACTGCAACTGTGCTGGCCATGTTGGATTTCAGGATCTTGGTTTTTCCCCTCTGAATGTTGAGGCCAAGTTGTGCTGATGTGTCTGCCACTCTGTCGGCAGCTAGCTTGCTGATCTCACAACTGAGCATCGACTTGTTCCTTCATTCTGTTCAGTATGACTCTGTTGAACATTTTGCTGTAGTTGATAGAAGAGTTAACCCTCTGTAGTTTGCGCAGTTACTCAGGTCACCTTTCTTGGGGATCTCAATGAGAAATCCTTCCTTCCAGTCTAGCGGCAACTTTTCCTCTTCCTAGATCCTCCCAAACATGGGGTAGAGCATCTCTACTGATGTTTCAGTGTCTGCCTTCAGTGCCTTCATTTTCTCTACAGGATTGTTGTCAGGTCCTGCTGACTTCCCATTTCTCAGATGTTTGTTGGCTATCCGTATTGTTTCCTTGGTTGGTCTGCTGCAGTCGATTGGCAGGTCCTTGTCAGCTGGCTGTTTATCTGGTGGAGACTGCGGAATGGGCTGGTTCAGCAGTTCTTCTAAGTGCTCCACCCATGGTCATTGTTGGCCTTTGTTACTCATAGCTGTCTTCCCAGCTTTGTCTTTAACAGGTTTTAATGGCTTGCTGTATCTGCCAGAGAGTTTCCTTATTCTGTTGTTGAGTTTTTTCAAGTTTCCATTGCTTGCTGGTTCCTGAGCTTCTGTGGCAAGACCATTGATTAATCTTCACTCGTCTGCTCTTAATCTTCTCTTTTCTTCCTTGTTGGTTTTGGTGTACTCGCCTTAAGCCTTTTGTTTTTTCTGCTCTTGTTCGGCTGGTGTTGACTGCAGCTTTCCTTTCCTTTCGCTCTTGGATTTTGCAGAGAGTCTCAGTTCAGATCCATTCTTTATGCTGGTGTTTCGTGGGACCTTGTACCTTCTGGCAGGTTGCTGTTAACTGGTTTATTGATCTTCTCCCACTGACTTTCTCCTGGGTCTCTGTCGTCCTCTAGTTCTTGCAGGACTTGAAATGTGTTACTGAAGGTGCCTGAGTATTCACTGTGTTTCTGTGTATCTTTGAAGAGGGTGGTGTTGTATTACTGGGTTGTCAGCTCCATCCATGCTTTCGTCCGCTTTAGCTTTACCCTGGCCATGACAAGGTGATGGTACGACACCCATGCTCTCATGTTTGATATTTGCTGTGAAGGTGAAAGTGATCATATTTAAGACCAAAGTTATTTGAAGCGATAATTTCATGCATGATCTTCTAACCACTTAGTCCTCATCTTCAGAATAATCCCCAGGTACCAAGGGTTTTAAAAGCAGTGGTTCTGCTTGCCAGTAGATAGCACTGTGCTGCTTTGCGTTGACTTTGTTCTGCCCCAGAAATGACGGAACAGAGCAGAAGTAGGTACAGCCTCTCTTTGCTGACATATTTTTTTTTCGTTTTGCTCCTTCAGACATAGATCCAGAGCTCCGCTCTTTTTTTATTTTTTATTTTGACAAACGTTTTTTTAAGATGCTTTCTTCAAAAAATTAAAACCAGTGTGCAAGGGAATCAAGACATCTCCAAAGACTACAGGATTTAAACCATACAAGGACTGCTGCAACTTTTTATAACACACCCCCGCGTGTTATGACTTTTGTGTTTGGGCTCAGCACATATCTCCAGTTTATATGTGGAATGCGCCCTCATGAACCCAAAAGCGATCCAGGAAATGTGAAGCGAAGTTGTACATTCCCGAATACCAGATGTAACCTCGCAAGTTCTGCTGCTGTTCGAAGTCGAGAGTAAGGACCCACTCCCAAGGTTGTTTGTGCAACAGATACTCGTGTTAATAAAAGTCTTCTGGCAAGTCCAAATCAAAGTCGCAGAGGAAACGCAGGAAGGCCAAGCGGGACCTATCCCCATCCCACAACTCTCTATCTCCAGAGAAGTTGCAAGAGTGCAAACTTTCCACTCAGTCACTCTCCCAATCTATCGAGGAGGTGATTCCACAATTAGTCCTGATGCACCCCAAATTCCCCGGGTCATTTGAGACATTGCAAAAGATCGAGGCCTCCAGGGAGGCTATGTTGTGCATCTTTGGCACTCTGTAGGTTCCCTTCGGGCCCCAAGAATCCGCAGGGCTGCCAGTCGGGTTACCGCTGGTGGATTCATCCTGTACTCCATCTGTGCCTCTCAGACCCACTTCAGGTTCCACTCCAGCTTCGGTGCTGACTTCTGCTCTGGTGCCAAAATCTGCATCAGTCCTTTTGACATCAAATGCCGGTACCGCTGCCAGAGGGAAAACCTTATACTGATTTTGGTGTCCGACTCCAAGGCTAACTCACCTCTGCCTTGTCGGAGGTTGTGTCTGGAATCCACATTGATGTGCCTGTCCCCATTCAGTCTGATCATGACAGAACACTACCCCTTCTGCAGAGCTGTCCTCAGGTGCTCTACCAGCTTTTTGGGTAACACTCTGATCAGAGTATGTTACATTGTCGAGATGACAATGCTGATGATGGGGGACGTGCTACCTCCACAGTACGATGAAGACAATTTGTATATGGACTTGCAGGAGTACAGTGGGCTTGATACATCACCAAATACTGGGTGACTTTCTCCCTGTGAACCTCTGACAGAAGAAAGGGCTTACTTCGCTGTGGTCATTACATGTTCAGTGGAGGACTTGGACCTACAACTTCCCTCTTTGGAGGCCAAAACTAATGTCCTTACAAGGCTCCTGCAACCTTGGCAGGCTTCCTCTGAGCCACTGTTGCCCTGACTTGATACATTGATGGGCACATGGGTTTGCGTCATGTTCATGCCCACTGGTGAACAGGCAAGTTACCAGATGCCACAGATGAGCGCCAGGCAAACCTGATTTCCAGACTCAGTTTTCCACTCCTGAGAATCTGGTGGTCCAAATCTGTACCTCAACTCTTTCCCTTTTAAGGTTTGATACTTATGTTTCCTCCTTCGAGCCGATGCACAGTTGCTTCTCCTGACTGAAAACTGTTTTCCTCGTCAAGGTTACCTCAGCCCGCTGCGTGAGTGAGCTTCAGGCCCTCTTGGTGCAACTGCTCTACACCACCTTTTTTCCAGGCAAACTGCCATTGAGGATCAGGGCGGTTATTTTTTTCTCCAAAATCCATGACTCCATTTCATGTGGGGCAATCCATCACCATCCCAACATTCTTTGCTCTGCTTCACTCCTCGAAAGAGGAGGAGAGACTCCATCAACTGGACCCCAAAAGGGCTTGAAGCTTTTACATTGATCGAACAAAGGACCATCAGGTGGACGATTGGCTCTTTGTAGGGTTCTCTGCGGCAAAGGAAAACAGTGCAGTGCAGAAAAGGAATTTGTCCAGGTGGATAGCCCTATGCATTAAGACTGGTTATGCACTGACCAAAAAGCAGCCCCTAGCAGGATTAAGAACCCATTCCACAAGGGCTAAGGCTCCTACCCCACCGTTGGCATGTTGAGTGCCTGTCATAGACTTTTGTCAGGCTGTGACGTGGACATCGGTGTACATGTTCACGAAGCATTATTGCATTGACAGCCAGGTCCGACGAGAAGGGTATTTCGTCCGTTCGGTCCTGCAGTACATTTTTGTCTGAGCTCTTTCTACAGACCCTCTGCCTTGGGAGGTACTGCTTTGGTGTCTGTTCTAAAGATGATAAAACTGAGGTTAGATGTATCCATCAGAAGATCGAGTTACTTACCTCTGGTAATACTCTTTCTGGTGGATTCTCTAACCACAGTTCCCTCACCTCCCTTCCACCTCCCCGTTCTGTTGAGTGGTCTCTTTTCCCATCTAAAAAGGCCCCAATCTAGAGATCTGCACATTGGTATCTCTGATTCATTTTTAGGTTCCCGCGTCTGGGGGTGCAGACAAAGTCCACAAAGAAACTGATGTCACGAGGGGTGACACCTATATCAGCTCTGTCATGTAACTTCAGGGTGGAACGAAGTCAGTGTGAAACCGCACGACGCCATCTACTGGTGCGTGGACCACTTCTGGGGAAATGCTTCCAGAGGTAATCTGGTGCCTGGGGATTATTCTAAGGGTGAGGAATCTACCGTTGGAGATTCCACCAAAAAAGTGTTACCAAGGGTAAGTAACTTGTTCATTTGGTACCTTCAAGTCATACTAAATTTGGCCAGTCTATGAAAATATTTTGCCTCTACTGTGATTAACACATCTCCCATCTCAGTAGATAGGTGTTGGGAATCTTAGGAGAGAATATCTGAGGAGAGAAAAAAATAGGGTTTTGAAAATGATGGTTCTTTATATGATATTTCCTCATAGCAGCCTTTCTTGCCATTTCTGGGACTTAAACTGTATTTATTGCATACTGTTTTTTTAAAGGCATGTTCACAAATATTCAAAAGCTTTGTGTTGGTATTCACTACTATTCCAGCCATGACCTAAGGTTAATGCTTGCCACTGTTGCTCCATGCTAATGACTTTTAATAACTGCATATATTTACTTTTATTTGCAGTCAGGTAGGCAGATATCTAAAATGCTGGTCGCATGGGAGAGAATGTAGCATGCGCTGAAGTAGTGTAACTAATTTGCTTTTGAAATCACTGTCCGTCGTAACCTTTTTTAGTGATGCTCTGCATGCACATTTTACCTTCAGCTACAGTAATATGCTAGCTTTGAGTCTCATGAGAGGCGTGCACCCAATATCTTTCGATGTGACTTAAAAATGTTTTTATAATTAACACGACATTAAATGTTTAGCGTTGTGTGCAATAATGGCATTTCCTTGACATTTCCTCAGTCTTGTGTTTTTCTGTTTTACATGCTTAGCACGGCCATTTTAGGGAGTCTAGGAGTCTCTTTGATGAAATATTCCTCAGCCCTCCAGAGGTATGGAACAGTTCTACCTAGTTTAGAATTTGCTGTGTGTGCGTTTCCTGTGGGCACGTCATCCGCTTCTGCTTTTCTTTTCTGACAGATTTCTAGAATGTTCTTCTATAGCTTATAAAATTGTAATGTATAGCATTTAGAAGTTACATTATACCTCAAAAGTTGTAAAGCAACTGTGTTGCAATTAGCTATCATCTCTCCTCTGAATGATGCTATTTACTAGGACTATAATGGCCGCATTTCTAAGGAGCGAAACCGAAGATTGACTTTAAATGGCATCTCTTCAGTTCTTAAGATGTTTGCCACAGTGTATTTGTATTTGAATTTGTGCCAATAAGTCAACACAAACATATATAGCAATCACATAGTTAACATTGCATTCCCCTTTGTTAAAATGTGTCCCAGTCAAACATTTGACATTAATTAAAACCATAATCTATAGATTAATAAAATCATTTATTAATTTAAGGCGAAAATCTGCTTTAATATATTTCTAAAAAAGCACCCTTATTAGATCATGTAAACAAATTAGTTAAAGGTACATACTTTCTGGCAATATTAAACATATAATACAACCATAAAAACTTCAAACAGTGCAGTTAAAAGGAACCACATCATATTACCGACTACAGATCCTTCAAGCAAATTGCACAAAACCCCTTATTTATCCCTTTTTATTGCAACCCTATATCAAAAGGATCTAAAATCTTGCAGAAAAGACCTGTGGTATATACATTTCCCATCGAAACCCTTTTACTGATATTAATATAATGGATAGCAATTTAAAACTATGGGCCTGATTTAGATTTCGGTGGACGGGTTACTCTGTCGCAACGATGACGAATGTCCCGTCTGCCGAAATATAAATCCCATAATATCCTATGTGATTTATATTTCGGCGATTGAGAAATCCGTCGTGATGGAGTAAATCGTCCGCGGAAATCTAAACCAGCCCCTATATAAGCGCACAAACAGTCACGCATGGCAGTTGAGGAAACCATATGCAAAATATTAAAAAATGCAGTGCGCTTGAATAACATGTCATCCCAGACATCAAGTTCTTAACGCAAACTTCGCCCCAGCCAACTTAATCCTCACAATATCTAAAAAAATTATACTAGCAAATATGGTAAATGACAGATGTTAATTTCTCGAAATCTTTGCAGAAGCAGTTTCGCTTACTATTAAATGTAGAGCAGAAAACCAAAAGGTGAACCAGAGTCAGGTCGCTTTTAGAACAGAAATGACAAATATTTCCCACTATATCATTCTTTCTGTTATCCCTACAGGGCTATATCAGTTTTAAAGGGTTGGCACTTGACCGAGTCTGAGTTTCAGCATCCAATCACCAATATTCCTAAGTTTAGTATTTTTCAAAATAAGGTTGGGAAACCCTCTATAATCTGTCACCATCAGATGAGCCTGCCGTGATCGGCCGTGACAATCCTTTCGATCATTTTCAATGGATTTTTCTTTAAATAACCGTTTAGCGTATTTGTCCTACATGCTACTGAACTGACCTTGTTGTTATCAAGCGTTTCCATATCATGGCCTTTAGTAATATTGGTCAGAAGTTTGGCAAAGGTTCCTCTATGTCATGCTGTAGTTGACTTTTTAACCAAAACTTGACTGACCCGTCCTCAACTTTCGACAAGCTATACAAGTAATTCACGGTCCTTTGCTGGCCCTTAAATTTAATATTGGTCAATCCCAATCCAGTCTCATCCCACTGTTGACTGCTCCTTTTGCTAAGCCCAACCATTTGTTTTCCAAATTTTCGTCTCAATAGTCTGAAGGGATGGTAATTCCTTCGCGGAGAATAATTCACAGCCATACACTAAAAGACCTCAGTGAGTAATCGTTCCTATTTTCAACAAAGGCTTACATTGTGGTTTGTGACCTGTTAATGACGTTTTGATTTATAAATAAGTGCAGGCTAATGACATTTTGATCTGCTATGTCGCCTGCCATTCGTTAATGTTTTACGCTATTTTGTATCGGACTGTGAGCCCGCTTGCTTTTTCAGTAGTCTCTTTGCAGTCAGCACAATTGTAAGTTTTCTTACTGTGCTACAAAGGCGTACTGCCCACATAAGGCCCAATTTGTTAAAAAACGTGGAAGTCTACGCAGATATAGCGATTTGTATTGTTTTCTGCTTAGCTTGCAATTAACAATTGCGATTCATAACCCCTCTTGGCTTCCTCCAGGGGGAACTGCAACTTTAATAGTTTTCCTGGCGCATGTTATATGCCCTTCAGATCTAACCCTCTGCCTATAGGTAATCCTTAGCAGTATGGTATGAGTAAGTGTGTGAACGTTCATTATTTGTTTTGTTTATTTTCCTTACTTTTTCACATCTCATTCCCCTGCCTCCCAAGGGTTCTACCTGGTGACTCCCACACTTATCCCACTACTTGCCTCTACGTGAAATGTGTAAATTTCGAAGTGCAGTGGATGAGGGAAGAAGCATTGCAAATAGTTGTGAAAATCCGAAAGTACCCACAAGTGCAAACTTTTTGGGGGCTCACCATATTTACAGTATCAATTTCCAAATTTTTCCTGGGGGCACACCATTTTTCCAATCCAGTTTATACTTGCGATTTTGGAATCCTATTTTAATTGAATATGAAGCAACTGTTCACATATTTTCCGTCAAGATAATGGGCGTTTGTACAAAAAACCTTCCTTTAGTAGGTTTGAGATTTAGGGTATGTATTGTTCTGTTTTCACTTCAATTCTTTATTTGACACCATTCAGTTTTTCTTCCAGCCTCCACATACTATTTTATTTACTTCCATTTCTGTATTTTAAACTACTGTTGAGCAACCTGATTACACCTGTTTGGATGAAACACATCAGTATAAAGATTTTCTTAGATTTAATGCTCACTGTTGAAATTCTTGAAAATCTTATTTTTAGGGTGAGCTCCAGTGCTTAATTTGAGCTGGTGGTTGCCGGTGGGGGCCAAACGCACTTAGTTTTTGGTGACAGGCACTTATTGTTCTGCATCAGATGTTTACTGAGAGCAAGATTAGGAAAACACATCGGAAAGACGGAGGATAGGAAGGTGGAAAACCCGTTCCAGAGGCAGAAACCTGGAACGTGGAAGAGTGAGATAGACGCACAGGAAGTGTCTGGAAGTGGATTAAAAAGGCATGAGGTGGATTTTATGCCTATGCAGCAATGGTATTCGACGTGCCAATGTTTAATTGCACCTGGCATGGGCTTCTTAGCAGCTATTTTGGGGACCAACACTCACAAAATGAGCACTGGAGCTCTATAGATGTCAGCCAGTTACTCCTTTGTTATAGAAGATGTTTATTTGGGGCTTTATATAAGGTGTTTACCAGCTGGGGTCAACTTTCTAAAACGTGTCCGCTTGTGTTGTCACTAATATCTCCTGGGAAAAATAAAAAGTCCTCTTAAGCTTAGAAAGTTGCATTCTGTGATGTGCCACTGCTGCCTGATCTCAGAGGGGTATTTTGTTTTTTTGTTTTGTTTGCATGTAAAAAATAACCAATAACACTGTTTGAAAGCCACATAGAGGAGCCTTTAGTCCACAGACATTTCGGTTCTCATGCCTGATTAGTTGATGAATTAAGAGAGATAATATGATATCCCTTTTATAAACATAAAGACAGATAAAAACAAGTAAAATATCCTAGATATATTAAAACAAGCCCCGTTGATTCTATGTGGCTAGAGAAACAATATTTTCACGGCACATGCATACTGTGATGCATAGGACCCTACTCCAGTAACTCGTTTAAAGCAATCCTAGAAGCCACCTTTCCTTGACTTTTCCCTGTTCACCTTCTCTGCTTAGTTGCTGGTTTGAAGTCACATACGGATCTGCCAGCTCGCACGGTGCTACCGTGTGTCACACGATTTCAGCTCCCTTCACACGGTCAACCAGTGAGGGAACGATATCGCACAGTGGCAGGGCAGGCGAGCTGGAAACCACTGCAAAGAGTGGATTTCGAACTTGTCACTTGAGGCTGTGACCAGCTGATGTCCGTTAAGAGGTGTGAAAACACCGCAGGACATCAGAAACATCTTTAACAACCTTTTGTTTTTGGCCCTTTTTGGAGGGGGAGGTTATTTGAGCAGGGAACAGAAGAAGTTGGGCCTCTCAGCTAGTTCTCCCCCTCCAAGCCACACCTCCTTCTCACTCGGCAGATTTTCTTTTCAAATTGGCAGGACTGGACACATCACCCTGGCAGTGTGCCAAAATTGGTAGTTTTTTAGGTCGAGCCTAGAGTAGCGCGCAAGCGTTGCTTCTGGCAAGACTTTATGTAGGGGTTAAAGCTGACCAGACGCTGCAGGTCATGGCCTTTTCCCTGCGGTTACGCGCGCGGCACACATCTGTTTCCCATTATCGTGCCCAGACGCGGGCGCGATAATTGGAAACAAATGCCTGCCGTGCGGGTAATCGCAGGCAAAAGGCCATGACGCACGAGCGTCTGGTCAGCTCTGCAGGCTGTCGCGCTCGCTCGCCCCCGCTCCTCTCTTGTTAGGAAGGGCATTAGTCAGAGCGGAGATGCTTTTGTGGGTACCTCTCTGAGACCCCTTTTTGCTCTATGCACTTTCAGTGGGTGTTCCTGATTAGCCCATAAAGTCACATGGAATTAGTGTAACTCTACTCAACTCTGGAGTTTGTGAATGTTACAGTGAACTGTTTTAATGTAGTGCCTAGTAAATGATGTACACTGCATATTGGCGCTCGAATGCAGCCAAGCAAAAGTTGCCACAGCTCCCAAAAATCCATGCTTCGTAAAAAGGACTAACTAAATGTCACACACGGCATAGATAGCGCCTACCAACTGTAGCTGTGTTCGTAGATAAAAATGGCAACATAAAAAAAAAAACATCGCTTTAAAAGTTAAGAATTGTAAAAACTATATCTGTAGTTAGAGATGTAGCGACCCCCGATTACTTAGCAATGTGCGGTGCCACTTGGTGGGGGTTGGACAATGGCATGTCTGTGGTAAAAAGGTACAGCTTTCCCACCCCCTCTGTGAAGCTGCAGACCCGCCACGCTCGGGCACCTGAGCCCTGGGGGAAGGAGGCCAGGCTGGCTGGGAGCGGGGACAGGTGCACTGACGTCAGCGGAAGTTTCACTTCGGCTTCGAGCACACCCAGCTCCAGGGTCTCCTGGCAAAGGCGCGCTCCGATCTAAAGCGTAAATTGTTCCTCTGGCGCTGTTCTTGGCAGGGGTTGAACTTTACGTTTTCTATTAAGTCGTCCAGTAACCTGCCTGCATAGTAATGTTGCCAGAGACTAGAGCTTTTGGTCTTTTAGGCCTCTGTTGTTTGTCTGAGTCTGATGGGCGGAGCGGGAGTCGTAAGTGAGCGACACCCCTGGAGCGGCTTTGACAAGGTGTTCGTGCGCCGGAGGGGAGGGTTGTTTAACCTGCTGAGGGATTAAACCTGCTCTTTGTCAGGCTCCTGGCATCTCTCTAGCGTTCTGTTGTAAATGCCACCGTCTCCAGGCGTTTTTAAATGTTTATAAATGGATGATGTATTTACGTATTCACGTGAAGCGTAATGTAGAATTGTGCTAAACTGTTGAAGCCTATTAGCTCACATGGTTGAGTGTTAGCTGCTTAAATAGTATGATATGCAGATTAAAGTTTAGAATTCTGTCTGAACTCCTCCTTTCATGCTCCTGAAGAGAAAACATGAGTAACAATTTCTGACTGACTATTGATATTTCGTTAGAACTGCACGTGACTGCTGTGGAAACCACACGTTGGCATCACATTGCTCAGCATAAGCAAACTAAATTGAAATATAGCTTCCACTGTGACGCAACCTGTCTTAAACCCCGCAGCTGACGGTACTCCCTGACATTAAAGGCAGACTAGGCTGTCAGTCTGAATGCTAAATAGTTTTACCTGAAACCACCCTGTCATTATGTTGATGACAGACAAACAGACAAGCAGGGCAGGCTGGGGACGCCGAGCAAGCATGCACACGTGTGCGTTGTAGTGCCTAGATCCAGTTCAGGCTGCGAGATGGTGCAGACACAGGAGAGGGGCACTGCCCACGTGAGCTCATCAACTGAGATAGCTCAGTTGGGTAATGCACCTGACGCAGAACATCTGTGTGTAACCTGGAGATCTCAGGGTACGGTTCAAGGGGCTCGGGCGTCATTTCATGCTTTCGAGGTTGATCGAGCCAATACTACTGCGTTTGGTAAAATGATCACGTTTTCTTCACAGTCCACACATCTGTAAGACTGCAGCACTGCTTGTTTGAAAACTGTCAATGTATTGTTACATTAGTCTTGGTGAGTAGATAATCTTCACCTTGTTTACATTGCATATGGTCTGCTTAGGAACATGCTTGTAATATAGCGCTTACTAACACAGGCATGCATGTCATAGCACTCTACATGTTTGGGTTTACAAGTTTACCCAACTGAATATGACTTATTTACAAGTTTACCTGACTGAATATGACTTATTTGATTAAACTCAGAAGTATAAGAGAACATTACAAACATTTCAGCAGCTGACGCTTAACCCACTCACAATTCACTTAAAGGGGAGAGAGAGGAAATTTTTAAGGCAACAGCATTATCCACCTCATGAAAACTGACTGAAAACTCAGAATAATCATGTCTCTTAAGGCCCTATGTGAGCTGTAGTTATCCAGGCTACCTTAGTGCAGTAACCAAAGCATTTTTTAAACAGTGTTGGATAGAGTACTTTAGATTAACTGAATGCAAGTGTTGAAATCCTCCCAACTTCTTTACCTTGATTTATGTTTTTTTTTTTTTACACAAAATTGAATAAAAGAGTGAATAAAGAACTCCCAATAGGTGTTCCATTATACTAATGCAGCCCTATAACCCGTAATACAAATGTTTCAAGAAGTACTAAAATTGCTTCTAGATGGGTAAATTACATTTTTAACACTCTCTGTTGGCATGTTTGTAAATATATGTAGAAGGGGATCCTTGTTTGGGCCTCCCTCATTAGCATCATGTTTCGGCAGATCCTATTTGATCTGGTGCTTCATCAGGATCTCATCCTGGTACACAGTTCTTCACCTACCAATTCTAAGATGCAGGCGTAAGAACGTGCTCCTTGGTCCTGACTGTGCATGCTACTTGGAGATTCTTTTAGCAGGATCTAACAATCACAAACTAACTAGGTGCTTTTAAACACATTTGGAACCCTTCTTTATAATTGCGCAGAGCATAGGACCTGCTGTTAATCACTAAACCATTATTACTGGCTATTACACTTTTGCCCTAACTATGTTTTGTGAGCAGCTTATTCGGATTGTGGCAGGGACTGGGTGAACAAGTGGGCCCTGAGTTCCAGATTGATTTCATGATGTCTATTGAGAAGAAGCTGGCGATAGTCAAACATTTTATTGTGCATGACGGATAACAACACATATACGGCAAACTACAGATATTGTCTCTTCACTCTAATGTGCCTGTTGTGTGACCTATGTAAGTTCTAAGATGTGGCTTGCAATGCAAGAGCTGATACCTTTGATGTTCCAGGATCAATAATAGTATAGAGATAATGTAACTTGTGCTCATCAGGAGCACGAGCTATGTCGTTACTGGGTTCTTTTATAGTGCAGTGTTTTCTGATTACGCTGCTTCTTGGTGCTTTATGCAGAAATGAAACCACTACCTTCAAGGAGCATTAAGTACAACTTGTTTTCTCTAGGATTATCGGCAGAAAAAAATCGATTAAAATCAAAGTAACTGCCTTTGTGAACTGAGGGAAAGGAATGGAAATGCTACTTTTCCGAATTATTGTCTGGATAGTTCAAATCAACTGTTGAGCCATCTTTTCGTTCTGAAAAATGTAAAAAAAAACATGGAATAGGAAACAGAATATGGACTAAACTAGAGAAGCCCTGGTACATGTAAGCGATGTTTGAAAGTGGGAGTGGCCATGTTTTAATGAGGATGTGGCCATGAATTAAAGAGAAAGTGGCTTTGCTTTAAAAGGAGCATGGCCGTGCATTGCAAGGAAGTGGCGATGGACCGAAATAACCAAGTAGGGTTAGGTTTTGTACCGTAAGATTTGGCCTTCTATAAAGCACTTTAAAGCACTCCGCGATGATGCCATCACTTCATAAGACTTACTGGGTGTGGTATCTGGTCCAGCCTTCCTCCCTGCATTGGCAAGGGAGCTGAAGCCGCCATCGGGGGTCATTGCTTGCAGGTAAAGTTTATGCCTCATGATGTACTTGTAGACTGTTTGAGACGTAGGGCTTTCAGTAGTTTCATGGACACTCGTGGCCCTTGCGGGCTCTCACAGCGTGGTTAAGGAAGCTCCTTTTAGGTCTCGGCCTGCACCAGCGCTTGCGCTGGTCTGGCCGAGAGTTTTAGTAAGCGGGTTTTGGAAGTGCAAACCCACTGGCTTTCGGCTGGCGACCAGCTTGCGTTCACGAAGGCGTGCACGCGCGCAGCTGCCATCTGGGTTTCCTATCTCTTCCTCATTTCGGCTCATTAACTCGCTGGACTCTGATGTTTCAATCGCAGCAGCAGCTCACATTACCAACTGACGGCCCTGGACCACAGTCACATGAAAAACAACAGCGATTAGCATTGAAATGCAAGCTTTTTTTTGTCTAGTTAGAAATATTGCTTCGGTGGGTTGATTTCACCTTATATCGCTATTTGTTTTATATTGGGAGACACAGCCTAATTACCAGTATTTTTGTCTCACTCTGTTTTTTTTTTTTTATATTTATTTGCGCAAAGCACAAAGCTATATTTAAGGTTACTTTTTCCGCGTCACTTCTTCACTCTATTTAAACTCTACACCCCCCACTCTTATTGTCTCTCTCCTTCTCTCTCTCTCCCCTCTCTAATTCTCTCTCTACTTAATTAACTCTCCCCTCTCTCTTTTTTAGCCTTTCATTCTCTCACCCCTTTATCTGTTTCTCTTTCAAACTCCTTCATTCACTCTCTCTCCCCTTCTTTCTCTCTCTCTATCCCGCTCCACTCTTTATTCTATGTACACCCTTTCTCTCTCTTTCTCTCTCACCACCCTCTCTAATTGGGCATTATATCTTCACTCTATCTCTCACTCGGCAACACCACAGCATCACTCAGCATCACCACAGCATCACTTAGCGCAACCACAGCATCAATCAGAGCCAGCACAGCATCAATCAGAGCCAGCACAGCATCAATCAGAGCCAGCACAGCATCACTCAGCACCAACACAACATCTCTCAACGCCACCACAGCATCTCTCAACGCCACCACAGCATCACTCAACGCCACCACAGCATCACTCAACGCCACCACAGCATCACTCAGCGCAACCACAGCATCACTCAGCGCAACCACAGCATTACTCAGCACAACCACAGCATCACTTAGCGCCACAACAGCATCCCTCAGCGCCACCACAGCATTACTCAGCAGCACCACAACATCACTCCGCGCCACCACAGCATCACTCAGCACCACCATAGCTTCACTCAGCGACACCACATCATCACTCAGGGCCAACACTGCATCACTCAGCACCACAACAGGATGACTCAGCACCACCACAGGATGACTCAGCACCACCACAGGATGACTCAGCACCACCACAGCATCGCTCAGCACAACCACAGCATCGCTCAGCACCACCACAGCATCGCTCAGCGCCACCACAGCATTGCTCAGCGCCACCACAGCATCGCTCAGCGCCACCACAGCATCGCTCAGCACAACCACAGCATCGCTCAGCACAACCACAGCATCACTTAGCGCCACAACAGCATCACTCAGCGCCACCACAGCATCACTCAGGGCCACCACAGCATCACTCAGGGCCACCACAGCATCACTCAGGGCCACAACAGCATCACTCAGGGCCACCACAGCATCACTCAGGGCCACCAGAGCATCACTCAGGGCCACCAGAGCATCACTCAGGGCCACCAGAGCATCACTCAGGGCCACCAGAGCATCACTCAGGGCCACCACAGCATCACTCAGCACCACCACAGCATCACTCAGGGTCACCACAGCATCACTAGGCGCCACAACAGCATCACTCAGGGTCACCACAGCATCACTAGGCGCCACAACAATATCACTCGGCGCCACCACAGCATCACTCGGCGCCACCACATCATCACTCGGCGCCACCACAGCATCACTCGGCGCCACAACAGCATCACTCGGCTCCACCACAGCATCACTCGGCGCCACCACAGCATCACTCGGCGCCACCACAGCATCACTCTGCGCCACCACAGCATCACTCTGCGCCACCACAGCATCACTCTGCGCCACCACAGCATCACTCTGCGCCACCACAGCATCACTCTGCGTCACCACAGCATCACTCAGCTTCACTACAGCATCGCTCAGCGCCGCCACAGCATCACTCAGCGCCGCCACAGCATCACTCAGCGCCGCCACAGCATCACTCAGCGTCGCCACAGCATCACTCGGCGTCGCCACAGCATCACTCGGCGTCGCCACAGCATCACTCGGCAAGACCTGAGTATCATTCAGCATCACCTCAGCATCGTCTCCGCAACAGTCGCCACCACCACCACTACCACCTCAGCATCACTCAGCACCACCTCAGCCTGCTCTCGGAATCTGGCATCTGTTGATTCTCCCCAGCGTCTGGCCGCTGCTAGTGTTATAATACAGGTACTAGTTCCCAACCTTCACCCTCCGATTGTTTATGCCCCCTCAAAAAAAAAAGCTTTAACAAACAACCATTGCAATAGGCAGAAACAAGTTGCCAGTATTGCAAGAACAAAAGAAAACTGAGAATTTTTTATTGTAAATACTTTTTTAATATGGTAGTTCAGTTTTACATAATGCCTTCTTGGTCATACATAAAGTAACAAAAATGCTTCTGACACTTTTTTATTATAACTTTTCAGCATGCTGCACAGCAGCCACACTTCTCTACAGCACAGCTTGAAGACATTGGCAAAGTCAATAGCTCTGGCTAAACACTTATAAGGCCCCAAAGGCGAGACCTATTGGCTATGCCAATGCTTGTCCTTCTAGAGGCCCAGAACTTTCCTTTTACCACATTTAGGTTTTTCCTCCTCCTTATGGTTTCTGGATCTGTTGAAACCGTATTCCATAAGCCTTCCACAAGATGCTGTTGCGGAGATCCCCTCGCAAATAGTTTTATCTGGCCCCCACTGTGTACATTCGGAGACCTTGCTACTGCTCCGACATCTGCCTCATGTACACCTCTGGTACAGTGAATCCCAGCCGGGATGTAGGAACCACCCTACATCCTCTAGGATCTGTACCTCACTGTGATTCTGTTTTCAAATTCCAGCTCAGGAAGATGACAGAGGTGATGGGCTATTACTCCGCTTCCAGTTTTCCAGTGGGGGTGTAGCCTCCAGGTAGCCACACCTCTAGGGCGGGCTACCAAGTTCCACACAGCAAGAAAAGGTTCTCGCCTTCTTGGGAGTGGGCAGAATAGAATACTCTGGGATAGCTAGTAGCCACACTACACAGGAAATTGTCATCAGGCGAGAGGGAACCAGGTAACCCATGGCTAGTGTCTGCAACTTCCCCTGAGTGCACTTTCTGGGCATAAAAGGAGCACCCCTGACTCTCAGAACTCAGATCTCGTTGGACCAGAGAAGGGGACTGAAGGACTGCCCTGCTGCACCATGGACTGGCAAAGTAGAGTTGAACTGCACCTGCTGCACCTTCAGCGAGGGAAGAAAAGAACTGTGCCTGCTGTGCCCTGTTCAAGGAGAAGACATTCCCAGGCCCCAAACAGAAGTAGAGACTCCAAGAGTCAGTTGGTTGACTTCATGTTCGCAGCACAGGATTACAAAAGCTGAGGTAGCCTGCCTGGCAAGTTGGTGGCTGAGATCACCGGATCATCCCTCCTTTCCGCCACACATCCTAAGAGACCAGAACCTGATGCTCAAACGTTGCACCCAAGTCTACTGGACTCAGGAGAGTCGCCTGAATGCAGTATGGTTGTCCAGGAGAGTTATCACCAAAAGAAGGAAAACACTTACTTGGCTGTACTGGGTGACTGATAGTCTAGTGGCGACTGGACATCTGCTGAACCTGAGAAGACTTCGAAGGACTTCAACCCCTTTGGCTGTAATCGCCTCACCAAGACCATAGACCTAGGAGTAGCTTAAGTAAGGCCCCTGTCGACCGCACAGCATCTTTGAGCAACTTCAGCATCCTGTATCCCCTGCATTGGGACCACTCCATAGAAGTTACTGGCAACTGGCCACTAATGCTGTAACTGGACTGGAGACTTTCTTGATGAGGTAACTGTTTCTTCGGACCTTGCTGGTCTCCATGACTGGCTCCCTGCGGGAGTTTGTTGCCCAAAGTAACTGCATTCTATCTTGACAGAGTTTTTCTTTAAAAAGTTCCTAAGTGTCAAATTAATTGGATTTGCCAATGCTTGTTTGTGGTTAAGTGAAAAATATGGATTTATTGTTTCTCGTACATTCTAAACCTCTGGAACCTTCAATGGGATCTTTTTCGTTTTGGCGCCTATAAATTCATAAAAATATAACCTATTTTTATAAATTGGTGTCGGATATCTTGAGTCATGCTTCTTTATTCTTCAATTGTTTTGATTCTGTTTAATGCCTTACACTTGTTTATTTGTGTAAGCCTGACTGCTGAGGGTTAAGCTAAAGTCTGACAAACGAAAACTGACTGGTCCTAAAGGGATTGGTATAGAAGTCCGTCTCAAATGTTCATTTGTCTCTTTGGCTATTACATTTCTTTTTCCAATTTGTTAATTTTAATGTATTTATTGCCTTCCTATGGCTTTTTTTAAAGTGCATTGCATTGTATTTTTTTTTTTATTCTTTGTATTTTGATTACAAAAAAACAAAAATGCACAGTACAATGTTTACATATATTAATGCAGCTCATCGTTCACGGCTAAGATGCAAGCAACAATAGAGTCGTTGGTATGGCATACACAATCAAGGAAACAAAATTGAGAGACATCTGACTGCAACGGCTTACGATTACAGTTCAAAGCCTACATCTCAAACAACCCCACCACCCTCTCTCGCCCTCCCACTGTCATTCGTCCCAATAGGCACACCATTTCAAATTTTTTGGGGCAGCCTCTACTCTGGTAGACTACCCGTTCAGCCCTCTGACACCAGTCCAGATCAACCTTCCATTCCACCAGCAGAGGAGTGACCCCGACACCCAGGCGCAAGCTATGTTACGCTTGGCCACAACCGCCGCCAACTAGATATTCTGGTACCTGGGCCACACATCTTCCCCAGAGATATTCAAAAGGAGTACTTTGGTGTCCGCGGGGACCTCCTGTCCCAGGACCTCGGTCATGTCCTGCAGGACCACTGTCCAGAAGAGTCGAATCGACAGGCACTCCCACAGTATGTAGAAGATTGTACCCTCCTGCCGGCAACCTCGTAGACGGAATGGTTTGTCGCCCCAGCTCATTTTATGTAGAAGAGCCCTGGAATAGTATGCCCTATGGCGTATCCCAAGTTGAATCAATCTAAATCGTGCCCGTGTGGCTACTTCCCTTTTTGCTTTGAATGTCTTGAGCCCAGTCCTCTTCATCTAATGACCCCATATCTTTTTCCCAGGATACTCTCAGGGTAGCCATGAGATCAGGAGAATCATTCATTATCTTCCTGTAAGTCATGGAGACTGCCTTGTGCTCCAACGATGACAAAATTAGGAGATCCTCCAGTGGGGCTGCCTCTGGTACTTGATCCCCCTGCACTATGTGTCTGTAGGTATTTGTAATTTGTATTGTTCCGTCTCTGCCAGGTCATATTCCTGTCGCAAGGTGTCAAATGTCACCATTGCCTGCTCTCGCCATATATCGCCCAAATGAAAAACACCTGTTAGATTCCATTTCTCAAGGCCCCTGAGAGCCACTACTTCACGCAGATTGTCACTGCACCACAGCGAGGTCAAAGCCATAAATGTCCCCCGCCTCACCCCAGTCCGAATAACTCAACGTCTCCCTCCACAAATGTACAACTGTCTGGGTGTGCGAAGTACACTGCATTGTAGACCTTAGTTCTCCCATAAATCTGCTAGGAGAAAGAATTGTGGTTGAAAATGATAGTATTTGAGTGTAGATGCCCCCTAACCCCAGATTAAAGTTCTTTTAAATGAATCCCACACCAATATAATGTATTAATTGATCATTACTGAAAGCCATATTTGAGATCTTTTGTCCAGTTTTTATTTGTTTATATACCCATGTGGCAGTGTTAAAAGGCACACAATTGGGTGAATTAGTCGTTTTTTGAGGCAGTTATAATCATTTACTTTTTTGTTTAAAATTAAGCCTTTTGAGAACATGTTCAAAAGAATGCAGCTGAGTAACCACATGTTAGTTAAGGTTTTAGGGATCATGCAATGCATGTGGTTGTAAAGCATACATTCTTTCAACTCCCACACTTTTAGGGTCCCACTCAAGGGATGTAACTCTGAGATAAAGAGAAAATATCCTTAAAAAGTATCACTTGGACTGATCAGTGTAGTATATTGTTTACAGACGATTTTTGTTTTCAGTGGACTTGTTAGAAAATTTTGGGAAATATGGAGAACTTTCCACAAAGACATTGCTAAAATCTGTACACATCAAGCGAGACCCAAAACAATTTTTATCATAGAGGTGAATTTAATAGCTGGAATGGAACATATTGGAATAGTGTCATATAATGGTAGATCTATTTAGAATGGTTTTGTAATTTGATCAAAGCTGTGCCAGCTCTTCTTCCTCCAGTCCCTGTGACTTGGTGTATTCAGATATGAGTGTATTTTACTGCATTTATAATTGACCGTAGATCCCATAAGTACTGTTAATTCAGACCAGATTGAACCCTAGATTTCTGTGGATTGAGGGACTACATTTTCTTTGAAATTAATGATTTCAGGGATCTTATAAGGGTTTTCTGTTTGATTTAACATTAGAATCAGCAGATCAGTTGTAATGCGACAATCATCTTGCCATATTGTCATTGACTATTATGATATTCACTACTTGATTTATTAAAGAGAAAATTGTGTGCTCTCACTGGGATCTCTCGAGCCTGAGGTGTAGCATGTAATAGTTGCTGATGAAACTGCAAAACTGAGGGCTGTCATAATACGAATCTGAGAAATTATTCTTTTTGCAGACCACTTTTGAACTGATCAAGATCTGGAGAAATACAAATAAGTTGTACCTCTAAATGCCAAAACAGATTTCCCCATCTTTCTGCTAAGCTCCGTCTTTTACAAGTTTAAGACTTTGTGTTAAGTTATAGCAGCAGTGCACCCGGATGTAGTTTTTTACATTTCAAGCTCAAGCTCTAGTTATTCTGATGCATAATTATCTTGCTCCAGCAAGTTGTCTGACTGACTGCTGTGATGGAGCCTATAGGACTCGACACATGCACTGTGAGCCCATTAACCTCACAAATGGACTAGAATGCACCCCAGAGTTCCCCCTGCTGGATCAAGGAAGAAAGCCAGCCCAAACTCCTGGTGCAAGTTCTGGCATGTTGGTGCCAACATCCAGCTTTGCTGGCTACATCATCCACCTGACCTTGCGTCTTGGCTTTTGCTTACCTGATTTACCGCTGTGCTAGGACCTGGAAGACTCTGTTTGCCATCCGATGCCTGCATTTTCTGGATGTTGCCTGCAACATTAGAGAGCTTATTGCCCTTCTAACTATGCAGGACTAAATATCTTATGCTGGGACAAGCCAGTGAGGTACCCGACTTGTGGTGCATGCTACGATATGCTTTCACTGTCGGCCAGCATCTGGGTTACGTCACACCACAGCATACCTACAATTTTCACAGTAACTACCAGCAGCTCATTAGCTCAAAAACGAAGGTCATTATTTTTGGCACCTAGTGCGGGCCCAACTTAATATTTTTATTAAGTACTGACCTTTTCAGTCAGTATCTCTCAGTTTCCACCAAAGTCAGAAATCTAGGATTGTTTTCAATATAGAAATGTTCTTTGGTGCACAAGGTGGCTCGTTGTTTCAGAGCTACTTTCAACTGCTTAACTAAAAAAACCTTCTCATCCTTTTTTGTCCGCATCTCATAAGGCATTTTGGTAAAATCAGTAATCCGTCCTGACTTCACTATGGCAAATGTGTTCATCTGGGGCGTCTGGCCTTTCAGATCCATATGTTCCAGAGGATGCAGGAAGCTGCACACACCCTGCTTTGTATCAGGTCTAGGGAAGAAGGAGCAGGTTCCCAAACCAGGAGAGCCCTCTATGGTCTTCAAGCCCTATATAGAATCTTCTTTTATTTAGGCAGTCTAATATGTAGATGTTTTAACAACTTGACTTGAGGTGCATGTGCTCACTGACCACTTTCAGAATTCTGCAAAACACAGCTGTTTTAGGTAACCTTTGATTACCTGCACCAGGAGATCTCACTGTAGCCAGCAGGTTCCAAATACCACAAATCAATCAATCTAGATTTAATTGCAGACCCAATTAGCTGCAGTTAAATCTGTGGATTCTTGAACCTTTCATATCCTAACCCTTGCCTTATCTGATGCCTTGACAGTATTCCAGGTTTACATATTTGCAAAACTATGCTAATGTTCAGCAAACATTACCCAGCGCTCTGTAGTATAAATGACAGAGTAATGAAAATGCAGATTTACAATATGTTGCTTAAACTATGATATTTGTTCCTTGTCTCCCAATGCAAGCAGCCTGGAACTTAAGATTATTACTCTCGGTGTGGTACTTTACACTTGGACCCCTATGAAGATAAAGATATTACAACATTCATATAGATTTTTGCATCCCTTTCCCCAAGAAAAAAAACCTGATTCTCCTTCGATTTTCTAATAAAATTAAATTTCCAGCTTTCTGTGTCACAGGCTCGTCTTTGTGGGGTTTCTTTATCAGTATGTTGATTCTAATCTTGACAACGCTTAATGTGTCCTTGATCAAATGTAGTGCTTTGAGTTCAGAAGTTATTCTTTTCCACGTCTTTGTTCTGTTATGTTTGAGACTTCTGAAATATAGCCCCATAAATTGTAAATTATTTGTCCTCTCAGTTTTGGGCAGCTATCTAGTCTTATCCGCATCCTTCCTTCTTGCAGTTCTTCACTTTGCTCTTACTGTCTGTGTAGAATAGTGCAGTTCTGGCCATAGTAAGATATATTATTCTCACCTGCATCTTGATCCTGTTCTCAACAACCTTGATTGTTGAGACTGTTGGTGGGGAGAAGAGCAGCACACCGCCAGCGTGACTGATCAAAATCCACACCTTGACCAAGCACTCAACCTTAAAGTTTTTCGCAAACTTCTATTTTTGACTAAGTGGATTGGTTCTCTTTCTGAAAGATTGATGATAAATCTGTTAGATTGCTTTTACTTAAGATTTGTATTGCTCTTTATGGTTTCTGCAATAAGATTTAGAAATATGGACCAACATGGATTTAAAAATGCATCAATCATTAATAAGTTATCAAAGTATTCATATAATATATTTTTATTCTTTATCTGGTGGTGCCATGCCAAAAAAGGTAAAGGTTTGTGACTACCAAATTCCTGGTTAAAGTCGATTTCATTCTCCTAGAAGGTCTTTTGTAAATAGGGGCAAATGATCTTTCTTAAAAGAATGCATCAGTTGTAAAATGTAGCTATGGTTAGGTATTTAAATCACAGATTAGAATTAGAGCACACTGTCTGATGAACAAAGCTTCTACCACAATTTGTAATGACGGTGTCTATTGAGCCGCTACACATTCGCTAGCGACAAGTGACTTAACGTAAACACTCGGGCTAAAATCCAGCTTGCTTATTTTGTCAAAACTCTTTTTTTTGCCAATTGAGTTTGTAGCCTTAAATATGCAAATTCGAACAAACTACGGCTTTGTACTCTTATTCCGATGCTGTCCTCCACAGCTTTTGTTACTAATTTTCAAAAATATACAGTAAGCTTTAGACGTGCAAAACATCTCTTACCTCATAATATTGTCTATTTGGTGTATCGCTCACCTCCCAGAGAGCACTTGCATTGTTTTTCATTTGCAGAAGCAGCTGGCTGGGTCAAATGTGGTGAACGTTGAGGCCGTCTAGAAAACTTGTCTTGCTCACCTAGACCAGTGGTTCTTAACCTGTTGTCTGGAGACCCCTGGGGGTCCGAGAAGACTATTCAGGGGGTCTGCGACTGCTTAGAAAATTAAATCTTGTTAACAGATTAACAAAGGGTATATAAATAAATAAGCAAAACGTACAGTTAAAACGTTTAACACATACTGTAAATGTAATGGAGTTTGAAACTGGAGGCTAAAAATTAAGGTAGCATCCTCAGACTGATTTGTAGGAGCATAGCAAGTGTATCAAACAGAATGTAGTATGGACAATGAGTGGTCTTGATTGAATTTTGAAAAGCTCAAAACTTCCTATTAATTTTCATTTTGGTTTTTTTGGGTGAATTTTTATCAAAATGTTTAATCATTTATGCATTTGCTAGATGAATGCTTGTTTCTGTATTTTATTGTATTTTTTTGCAGTTCAAATTACCAAAAATGCCCAGGCTGGGGTCTCGGTTTCCAGTAATGATTCAGTGGGGGTCTCAAATTTTCAATAATGATTCAGTGGGGGTCTCCGGGTTCCAGTAATGATTGGTTCGGAGTCCACAGAAGTCAAAAAGTTAAGAACCATTGACCTAGACAGTACATTTATTGTAATGTTTGAGATGCATTGTTTTTAGCATGTGCCAAGAACTATGTAGTGAATGTCGGAACATTTGGTCTATGCAGAAACAATCTTGAAAATATGTCTCCGGGTCCCCTAAAATGGGACACATTCTACCTTATACTCAAGTTCTTACTTGAAGTATGACCTAAATACGTACATAAATTATTTTTGTCGGGTGTTATTTTTAAAGAAATGTTTGTTGTTTTCTGTTTTGTTTGCAAAAAATGTCTTTTAAAATAACACGTAATAGGCGTTATAGAGCACTTGCATACTTTTCTTCATTTTAGATTAAATAAATGTTTTTCTTATTTTTGTTGTGTTGCACAATGAAGTGGTGTGCATGGGGTAACAGCATTCTGTCAATGTTGCCAATTAGAAAGAACATGCAACAACAGCAGTATGGTGCTTAAGAATATTTGTATGTGACACTGAAATACTCGCTATTGTAAGAACTGCACACACTATAAAAGAGTCACATTTCACACCCCTTGTGTGTGTGTGTGTGTGTGTGTGTGTGTATTACAATTTAATACACTATTTCTGTTGCTAGTTAAAGGGTGTAGATCACTGATTATTTCTTCCCAACCTGTTTAATGTAACACCTACATTGCATTTTTCTAAATTTACTATTAGTATTACTTTCCAACATCACCATCTGCTAGCTTTCTCTCCTGAATGTGAGCATATTTCACCGCAACATATCGCGCTTTTTCCCATTAAAAGTTTGTGTATTGCTGGTTAATTTATTTGAGTTTTTACTGTGTTGCATGTGTGCGTTGTTACAGTTGTCATTTATTCTGCCTGCATAGAATGGCCACCACTCGCAGTGGGAGTTTCTGTGTATTTCTATGTCTCTTTTGTTAATTGTCAGCCTCTCTGAAACAAAACTTTATATTGTGGGTTCTCCACAAACATGTACCTGGCATCCCAAAGAGCAACTGCGTAGAGTCTGTGTCACCTCCTCCGCCCTGTCTCCAACGGCATGTAGCACTTAGGGCCCTTCTCGGCATTCCTTGCTTCGCACAAATGAGTGGATAAATGGCCTATATACTGCCATACATGCTGACCCATCCCCCCCCCCCAACTGTGTGTCCAGGTTTACTCCCTTCGCCACGTATATCTTTAGCACGCCTATAGTCCTCTGTCCCTTATATAGATTATGTTCCCTGGTGAAAAGTCACTGGCCACTGTAGGTGATCTACCTGCCGCAAATGTTGTGGTGTCATTAAAATATTGCAATGAAGTATACAAAAAAGTGATGGATGGAATGCTTGAATTAATCTCAGCCACTGGAAATTACTCAGGCCTCATCCCAGTCCGTCATTATTTTGCATACCATGCCACCTTAGTTTGGACCCAGCCATATGCAAATCGGTCTGGACCCTGCTCTAGTTGGAACAGTCCAGCCCGAACTGCCAGGCCAGGTTCTCCCTGAACAGGACCAAAAGCAAGACGGCCGCTCTTGGTTGGTATTGAACTGCTGGTAAATAACTTGGTCTTTTAGATACCTTAACCATATAACTTTTTGGCAGTAGGCATAATACAATTTAAGCACACAATAACTAATGTTTTATTCAGCAGTTTTAACAATACTTTAGATTAAGATTGTTGCCCTTGCAATATTGGAAAAGAGAAATTATTATAAAATCTGCGCCCTCTAATAATTTATGGTAGAAATGTAGCATAGAAATATTTATATTAAAGATAAGAAATTGGAGTGTCCCTAAGCCATTTCACAATGCTAACCTAAAATTATTCTTGAAGAGACTATCAGTTGTCAATATGCGTACATTATATCAAATAATGTAATGCACAAGTTACTAACTTGTGTAACGATATATCTGTAAGAGACAGTAGTTAGTGACAGATTCCTTACCTTAGAATATCCCCAGGCGTCAGGCTGGATCCGGAAAGTTTTTTGCGTAGCAGTACCCTTGCGCGTCGGTAGGCGGCGTCGTGCGGCTCCGCGTCCGTCGCCGGGCGTCGTGATCGCCGGGATGACGCCGCGGGCAGTACTTAGGCGCCGCCCCTGCGCGCTGACGCCAGTTCTGTACACGACTTTCCGCGCCAGGAACGCAGAGCCATGCAAGAAGCTGACATAGGTGTCTGAAAAATACTAGGGCCCTGAAAGGGATGTCCTTAACCCTAGAAATCAGTTCGCAGAACGGGAGGATGGTGGGCGGTAGTGAATCTGTCACTAACTACTGTCTCTTACAGATATATCGTTACACAAGTTAGTAACTTGTGCATCTGAAAGAGACACGTTAGTGACAGATTCCTTACCTTAGAATAGATACCCCAGCAATACCAACCCCGGTGGTGGGTCTGCGAACAAAGATCAGACAAGGAAGTCCTGGAGGACAGAACGGCCAAAGAAGCCGTCCCTCCGGACCTGACTGTCAAGGCAGTAATGCTTTGTAAACGTGTGCAGCGAGGCCCACGTAGCTGCCTGACAGATAACCGGCAGCGGAACACCGCGGCCCAAGGCCGTGGTAGCAGCCGCTGCCCTGGTGGAATGGGCACGCAGCCCAACAGGAGGTTCCTTTTAGCCAAAGAATAGCAGGTCTTGATGCACAAGGTAACCCAGCGGGAGATGGTCCTCTTGTGCACCGCCCGACCTTTTTGGCGCCCACGTAGCCAACAAAGAGCTGGTCATCCACCCGGAAGTGTTTTGTGCGGTCAATATAGAAAGAGAGCGCACGTTTTGGGTCCAGACGGTGGAGCCTCTCTTCCTCTCTGGAAGGATGCGGAGGCGGAAAGAAGGTGGGCAAAGTGATGGTCTGCCCAATGTGGAAAGCAGTAACCACCTTTGGCAAGAAGGACGGACGCGTCCGAAGAACAACCTTGTCTGGATGAACAGACAGAAAGGGAGGTTTGCAAGATAGAGCCTGGAGCTCACTCACCCGCCGAGCGGAGGTGATGGCCACCAGAAAGGCTGTCTTCAGAGTCAGAAGACGAAGAGGACAGTTATGTAGAGGCTCAAAGGGAGCGCACATTAAAAAGGTAAGAACCAAGTTCAAGTCCCACTGAGGCATCACAAACGGAACAGGAGGGAAGAGGTGAGTAATGCTCTTTAAGAACCTGTTAACAACAGGGGACTTGAAAAGGGAGGGCTGATCAGGGAGCCTGAGGAAGGCCGAGATAGCACAAAGATAACCCTTGATGGTACCCAGGGCAGAACCCTGTTGGGCCAAAGAGAGAAGGAACAGAAGGACCTCAGAAAGAGGGGCAGAAAGGGGATTCACAGCCTTTGCTGTGCACCATGCCACAAATTTGTTCCACCTGCAGGCGTATACCACCTTAGTGGAGGGACGCCTGGCTGCCAGAATCACATCACAAACTTCGGGAGGCAAGTCGAAAGGAATCAACTGCCGCCGCTCAATCTCCACGCAAGCAGGTGTAGACTGGACAGGTTCGGGTGGAGGACCGTCCCCTGCTGCTGCGACAGAAGATCCTCCCGAAGAGGCAGACGGATCGGGGATCTACGCTCATATTGAGTAGCTCGGGATACCAAACTCTTCGAGCCCAGTCCGGAGCCACAAGAATGACTTGGGCCCGGTCGTGCCGAATCTTCTTCAACACTCTGGGTAGAAGTGGTATAGGCGGAAAGGCGTACAATAGACCGCAACTCCACTCGTGACGAAAAGCGCCGCCGAGCGAGTGCCGCCTTGGAAATTCCAACGCGCAGAACTGATGACATTGCGCGTTCTCTTCGGTGGCGAATAGATCTAACCAAGGCTCTCCCCACTGTAGAAAGAGTCCTTGCGCCACTTCCGAGTGAAGACGCCATTCGTGATCCATCATGCACCTGCGGCTGAGTTCGTCCGCCCTGGCGTTCAGGGAACCTGCCAGGTGTTGAACCACCAGGAACATGCCCTGATGTTCCAGCCATGTCCAGAGGCGCAGAGCCTCCTGACAAAGGGTCCACGACCCCACCCCGCCTTGTTTGTTGCAGTACCACATGGCGGTGGTGTTGTCTGTGAACACCTGCACTACCTTCCCTTTGACAGAGGGAAGGAATGCCTTGAGTGCAAGTCGGATCGCCCGGAGCTCCAGAAGGTTGATATGGAGCCGGGACTCCGCCGGAGACCAGAGGCCTCTGATCTCCGCCTCTCCCATGTGACCGCCCCATCCCAGAAGGGACGCGTCCGTCACAACTGTGTGCTCTGGCTGGGGAAGGGAGAGGGATCTGCCCATGACCCATTGCCGGTTCGAGAGCCACCACTGCAACTGTTTTGCAGTCCCCTCCGAGATCTGGACGTGATCGGACAGGTCGCCCTGGTGCTGCGCCCACTGGAACTTCAGGTCCCACTGCAGAGCCCGCATATGCCATCTGGCATGAGTGACCAGCAGGATGCAGGAGGCCATGAGGCCCAGCAGCCTCAGGGTCATCCGTACCGAAACCCAGGATAAGGGCTGAAAGATCGGAATCATAGCCTGAATATCCCGGACTCGCCGTTCGGGAGGATAGGCCCGAAACTGCGTCGTGTCCAGAACTGCTCCGATGAAAAGGAGCTGTGGAGAAGGAATCAGATGCGACTTTGGCACATTGATGGAGAACCCCAGCGAGTGCAGGAGTTCGGCCGTAGTCTGGAGGTGGGAGACAACTGCCTGGGACGAGCCCGCCTTCAGCAGCCAGTCGTCGAGGTAGGGGAAGACTGAAACCCCTGCCCGGCGCAGATGAGCTGCGACCACCGCCATCACTTTCGTGAACACCCGAGGGGCACTGGTAAGGCCAAAGGGGAGCACGGTGAACTGAAAATGCTCGAGGCCTACCGTGAACCGAAGGTAACGCCGGTGGGCCGGCAGGACGGGGATGTGGAAATAGGCGTCCTGCAAGTCCAACGCTACCAACCAGTCTCCGGGGTCGAGGGCAGTCAAGACCTGAGCTAGGGTGAGCATCTTGAACTTCTCCTTCCGGGAGGAAGCGATTGACGTTCCGGAGGTCCAAGATAGGACGCATGTCCTCCTTGTCCTTTTTGGGCACCAGAAAGTAGTGGGAGTAGCAACCACGCCCTACTTCTGGGGTCGGAACATGCTCGATGGCCCTCTTGGCCAAGAGGGCCGTGACTTCCTTCTGTAGAAGCACCAAGTGATCCCCTGACATGCGGTGGAATTGAGGTGGCATGGCTGGGGGTGGTCTCGAAGGGGAGGGAGTAGCCCTTCGGACAATGTCCAAGACCCACTTGTCCGAGGTGATGGGACGCCAGTGGTGAAGGTGATGGCGGACCCTGCCCTCGACTGGCGTGCTGTGCACCTGAAAGGAGGGACTAGGAGGGCTTGGAGGCCGCGGACGGGTTGGAGGTGGTGGCCTGACCCGCACGCTGGTTGCCCGAACCGCCACGGCGGTATCCACGCCCTCGGCCACGCGAAGGCGCTTGCTGCGCGGGCCGCTGGCCGGGCTGTGGACGTGATTGGGCGCCCCTTCCGTGGCCACGAAAGGGGCGAAAAGCAGACGTTTGCGGAGGGCGCACAACAGCAAGGCCCAGGGACTTAGCAGTAGCCCGTGAGTCCTTGAAACGCTCCAGCGCATGGTCTGCCTTTGAACCAAAAAGACCGACTCCATCAAAGGGCATGTCCATGAGAGTATTCTGGACATCCCCTGAAAACCAGTGGTTCTCAGCCAGGCGTGGCGACGCAGCGCCACCGTCGTTGCAAGCGATCTGCCCAGCGAGTCGGCGGTATCAAGGCCACAGCGGATGGTATACTTAGCCGCATCACGCCCTTCCGCAATAGCGCGGGTAAGCAGTGTCTGGACCTCCTCAGAACACTGCGGCAAAACATCAGCCACCGAATCCCACAGGGAGTGGGTGTATCGGCCCAAGAGGCAAGCGGTATTAACAGACCGCAAGCCAGCACTGGAGGAAGAGAAAGCCTTCTTCCCAAAGTGATCCAGGCGCTTGGATTCCCTATCCGGAGGGGCGGTAGGGAAGGCTGTTTGGGAGGCAGAGGCTTGGACAACCAAGCTCTCAGGGGTGGGGTGTTGGGAGAGAAACAGGGGTCGCCCGGAGCCGGGCGATGGCGTCGGGCCACGTTCCTATCCACAGGAGCCCCTGTGGTGGGTTTGGACCAGGCACCCAAAAGAACGTCAGTGAGTGCATCGTTGAACGGCAGCACAGGCTCCGAAGAGGAGGCCGCCGGCTGAAGCACTTCAGTCAGGAGGTTAGTCCTGACGGCCACTGTAGGCAACTGGAGATTTAAGGCTCCAGCAGCTCTACGCAACACCGTTGCAAAATTAGCCCCCTCCTCCGTTGCCACGGGAGGAGACAGCATGCCAGAGTCGGGGGAGGTATCCAGCCCACTGGCATCCCCAAGTTCCTCAACCCAGTCCGGGTCAAACTCGCACTGTTGTGTGAGAGGGTCGTCAGACCCTCCCAGCTCTCCTGGTCCTCCTCAGGTTGAAAAGATGGAGGAGGAGGGACATAAGGGACCCAAGGCCTCATCGGCGCCGGAACCGGCGCCGGGCGACGCCGGTCCGGCTCCATGTCCGGACCCGGGGAGAACCGGGAACGACGCCGCCCGGAGCCCCGGACGGCGCCGGAAACGGCACCGGGGACATCGGGCGTCGGGCGGAGGCGTGGTTAGGTCAACCGGCGCCGATGGGGGTTGCGGCACCACCGGAACCGGGGTCGAGGCCGGGGCCGGAGCCGAGGCCGGGACGAAGGCTGGTGGGACAGGCGACGCCGGGACCGGAGTCGACGGCGACGCCGGAGCAACCCCATCTGGGCCCGCGGGGCCCGAAGGCGCACCGGAGGGACCTTGAGGCCCGAAGAGGCGGGCCATGGCCGACAGGAATTTCTGTACTTCGGCCGGAGTCGCCCCGAACCCGGGAAGGACGGGTAATGCGGGGGCAACTCGACAGGCACGTCCGGGGCCGCGGGGCGGGACGGTGCCGACAGGGACCTCAGCCGAGTCGCGCGACCGGCGAGGCGAAGTCTTAGAGCGATGACGCCGCTTAGACTTCTTGTGCTTCGACTTACCGGAGGAGCGCGAAGACTTGGATTCCGACGAACGGCGGGGACTCCGCGTCCGGCCCCTCGACCTCTCCCGGGACCGGGGCTTGCTGCGGCGCGGAGCCGACTGCCGGACTTCAAGGAGCTTTCGAGACCGCTCTCGCAAAGCCTTCGGATGAAGTTTCCGGCAGTCAGGGCACGACTTCGTGTCGTGGCCTCGGCCGAGGCAGAAGAGACACTCGAGGTGGGGGTCCGTGATGGACATCATACGACCACATTCCTCGCAGGGCTTAAAGCCGGGCATCCCTACGACACCTTAGGAGTCGTGAAGACTCGTTGAAGAGAACAGTGAAAAATTTCACAAAAAGATAGTCAAAAAGTGACTAGGGCACTGCTCTTCCCGGATCTGCGCTTACTGGCGCGGAAAAGAAGAACTGACGTCAGCGCGCAGGGGCGGCGCCTAAGTACTGCCCGCGACGTCATCCCGGCGATCACGACGCCGACGACGGACGCGGAGCCGCACGACGCCGCCTACCGACGCGCAAGGGTACTGCTACGCAAAAACTTTTCCGGATCCAGCCTGACGCCTGGGGATATTCTAAGGTAAGGAATCTGTCACTAACGTGTCTCTTTCAGATATGTTCGTCTGCTTTTGTGTATGTTTTGTGTATATTTTATTTTGCTAAGTGCATTCTATTTACTGTTGCACCTGTTGGATTATGCTTTGCATTACAACACGTGGTTGGCCCTTCAGAATATGAAATTTTATTTGCTGCAGTAGATGTGCATGACTTTACGTTGTTCGAAAAAAGTATCAGTCTATTATATATATTGCATATATTTGCTAATTTATCTTTTTAATATGGTGAGCCACAAGAGGCATAGGCCAGCATGACTTGAGGGGGCTTTTAATTTCTTTATCCTGTTTGTAATAGTTTTATTGTGTATGTGCAGGATGAAGAATATCCACCAAGAGACGACTTCAGTGACGCAGACCAGCTTCGAGTGGGCAATGATGGCATCTTTATGCTGGCGTTTTTCAGTGAGTTATGTTAATGTGCAAAATATGTATGCTTTACGAGATTCACTTTTACCCAAGAAGCTACAGGAAATTAAAGGAGTTTGATCGAGTCAGAATTATCCAGTAAGTTGTGTGCTACACAGTTTATGTTGTGGATCATACAGTTTTGTTCTTTTGTATGACATTGTGTTCTCCCTCCTTTCCGTCTGGTTGGAAATTTGTGTCCATACATAATGATTAGAAAATACTTCTCTTACAAAGAATGCTAGTATGTTTCCTTTAAATGTTTGGTTTTTTAAGTTGACATTTTGAGTAAAAAATGTACCGTAATCCCCCACAAAAAGCTCTGTTAAGACTTTGAACCTCTCCTGCTATCGCTTGTTTTGGAGTGAGTGCCCTGAGCACATATGAGCCCCACATCGATCTGGACCTAACCAGCCCCCACAACTTAGTTCCTCTTTTCTTTTGGCTGTGGGGGATTGTAGTGGTTATCTCCTCCCTTTTTGGACAAGTCTGGAATTAGTTTGCTACCTTGACTTACTAAAGAAAACAGGTTTTTAGGCCTTTATAATTGAAATTTCTTCTGTGTCTTTCATATCAGTCACAACACTTAGGATGTGGCAGCTGATAATAAACGCTTAGGACGTGGTAGCTTGGATAAAGTTCGAGATCCCACAACCAGGGATTTCCTGCATCCTCTTTACTGAATTCATTCTAGGTTACCAAGGAATAATCTTCTGCCAGTTCAGGAAGAAATAAGTAAGTGAGGTTTCCTCTTTGACAGAAGCTGTTGCATTTAGTTAAGAGGCTGTCATAAGGAAGACAAATCATGCAGTAAGCGAAAAAAGCTTTTATTTCCTTGTAGTAAATAACATCTTAACAGAATGAGAGCCTCATCCCAACTGCCACCTATCATAACGTTTGACCCTCAACGTTCTATGACCAAATCAACAGCACAAGATAACAGGAAGAAAAGAGAAGAGGGAAAACAAAGTAGGAAAAGGAAGGAAACCATAGAGATGTTAGTTAATACACAATACAACACATCTCCCTCTTTATTTATTTTTAAAAAAAGATCTACAACAAACTCAAGAAGGAGACTGGGCACAAAAGGAAAGTTACTCCTGAACAATTCTTCAAAAAGAAACTCTGACTCTTGCAGAAAATTTGACACGCTGGTCAATAGAAGTACTGTTAGCGCTCATCCACAACAGAAGTTTAGATGGCATTTCTGGTACGGATAATATATATTAACCTCTGCACCCGTGTTAACACATGGTTCACATTCTAAACTCTCAGGTGCTCCAGAACTCTTTGACCCATTACTTAATTAATCACATTCGATCTCAGGACCGCTTCTATCACACTCTACTCCTACCGCCATCATCATCCACTGTCTAAGCCAAGTGTTTTATGTTCCAACGCTTCTCATCTTGGGTGATTACATTACTTTTGTTTACCTTGACAATTCTCATGGTTTGGTAAATTTTGAGCTTCCTTTTCTCACATGACCGGGAATCTCGTGCTTCACAGTTTCTCCAAATAGAAAATCATGCGTAATGGCCGATTGTTTACCATCATAATTTTTCTTAGATTTCAGCTGACCCACTTGCACTCTGGTAGCCACCGTACGTTCATCAACATTGGAATTGTTAAACTTCTGCACAGATCTCATATTCTGCAACCACCAAGGGCACAAGTGTGATGCAGGTTGTCTACATTTCAATAAAACAAAGGGGCCAAGTCCAGTTACTGAGTTGGGCGAACTCCTGCACACCCTTAATCTCTAAGTACCTGTACATGTAGTACCATTTTACTAGGGACTTATAAAAAAAAAAATGTGCCAATTGGGTGTAAGCCACTTGTACCTTGTTTTAGGGGAAGAGCACAAACACATTAGCACTGGTTAGTAGTGGTATGGTGCACAGAATCTCAAAAGCCAAAACACCTGGTTCAGAAACAAGGCGGGGCAAAGGCAAAAAGTTGGGGGTGACCGTGCGAAGATGGGCAAGTCCAACAGTATGTAAAGAAGGAAAACACATCCTGGGGTAAAGAGTAGCACACGTTTCTGATTCCACAAATGTACATGACATCTTAGTGGTTTCTGATGAATCAGAACATTGTTTTAGTTGCGCAGGGTAAAACCTGGGATTTGTATTGTTTGACAGATAAACCTCCTATGTGTATTTAGAGTGTCATGGGTGACGATTTAGAAACAATGGCTGACTCTGACTCTCCCTTCACGATCATTACCAAGAAAAACCTGGGGGCTTTGTGAACAAATAAAAACTTGAAAATTGGAGAACCAGATGTCAGAGCGGTTTCTTTAGAAGTTAAGTTAATAGACTTTGTGGGGTTCTTCTTTACTATAGTGAAATTTAAAGAAAGGCAAGAAATAATCAAAATATACCTCACTAATTGAGGAGTGTGCAGTTTTTTTATTGCTTTTTACATATCAGTGCATATCAGGCAAGGTAAACAATTCTCACATAGCAAGTAATCAGTTAACAATCTTAAATATATTAAAACTACCCCAGTCACCGCCACCCAACTTAGGTTTCCATAAAAATCCTCACTACGGTCTAAAAAACCTACAGCACTAATAGCCAAAACTTGAAATGCCCTCTTTCTTCTTTTGCCCTCAAAGTGACTGTGCTAACCCTCGCCCCCTGCTAAGACCCTACCAAGCCTGAGGCCACGACCTCCATTTCCTACTATACTGGGCCTGGCAATTAACTCCCGCATGATACCAGGCTTCTCTTAAGCTAACCTTCCGCATTTTCCCTTCCCACTCTTCAACCCTTGGGACAGCAGGTGCTTTCCAATAAAAAGTAATCAAGGAACGTGCTACTATCATTGCTATAAAAATAAAGTGCTCAGTGCCTCAATATTCTGGTCTCTCCTCTTCCTCTAACAAGCCCGTAAGTGTCATCTTTCGGGTACGAGGGATGTCCAAATTGATTATCTCTCCTACTATCCTGAACACCCCTCTTCAAAAGGTCTCGAACTATAGAACTACCAAAACATATGTACCCCCACCCCCTTCTTCATCACAACTCAGGCAGTTACAAGAGATTGCAGGGAAAATCTTGTTTGAAAAACGAGGGGTGAAATACAACATCCAGCTATTGTAAAAGGCCAATTGGTGAAAATTAGCACGTCTGAAACTAGAGTGACTGAACCCAAAGTATTTTCCCCATTGGTTTTTATTCATCTTAATTCCCGTCTCCCTTTGCCATTTCGCACTTAACTTTTCAATTATCTATCCCAAGTCATTGTGCAACTGTGTGTACCAATAGCTCAGCGATGTATTCACCACCTCCTCCCTAAACATCTGCCTGACAAAATACAGAGAAGAGTCAATCTCCGCCTCCAGCAGATTACAAAAAATAGCCTTCATTTGAATATATTTTAAAAAGTGCGAACATTCGTGAAGGTTTGTGCCTGAGAACAAGACTTGAGGGGGTTGTCATTATTTCCCTATATACAAATCACCCCCTTTATGGACGATAAATCCGCCCATTTCCCTATAATCTCATCGGTCCAACCAGGAGAAAGAAACTTACAATATCTAAATTGGGTCTCCTCGTTTACTCTAGGGATTCCATATTTCCGAAATAATGCATCTTTCAAATTGCCCATGAAGTTTAAAAACTTATATCTGACTTTTTTAGGGTGATAAGGAGATTACGGCGGCCAGCCTATGTCTGCAACTCCCAGTCCCTTCAGCGGCAATTGCAAAATCGAATTATCAGAAGCAGAGATCAGTGCTGAAAATTGACAGAGCTGCAGGATAAAAGTGGCGATATAATATCTTTGAAAATCTGAAAGACCAAAGCCACCTTTGGACTTAGACAATTGAAAAACTCTGAGTTTGACCCAAAGGCGTTTCTGGTTCCATATAAAAGATGAGATTACTTGCTCTAATCATTTTTAAAAATATAAGCTTCCAATTTACCTGGGATTGATAAACATAAAAACTAAAGTAAGGGTAAGATTTACATCTTAATTAATGCAATATGGCCCACGATCGACAGAGGCAAGCCTTTCCAAACGTCCAATGTCTTCGTAATTTTAGTCATCATTGGCTTAAAATTATTCTTAAACATTTCCATCGGCTCCTCCGAATAGTAGACCCCCAGATACCTTTTTGGGCCTGGCCTATAATTTTCTCTGAAGGCAGGAGGAAGAATCTCTACCGAGGTATTAAAAATGAGACACACTGTTTTCTCCTCATAAATTTTATAGGCCCCCACATTCGTAAAAGTATTTATCGTATAGAAAGCATTCTTGATATTATCCAAAGTTGGGGCTAAAAAAGAGCCACATTATCTGCATATAACTTAATTTCCGACACAGAAGGTAGCTGAGGGGCTGTATCCGAGTTATAATGAATATATTGTGCCAATGGCTCAATGAAAAGTACAAACAGCAAGGGGGCGAGGGGACACCCTTGCCGAGTGCCACGTCTCAAACTAATCTGCCCTACAGGGGAATTATTAAGAACTAACTGTGCCAAGGCTTCTTTATACAATGACCTTGTAAACTGAATAGGAAACCAAAATTCATCTAAAATCTTAAATAAACATCTTCAGTCAACAAGGTCAAAAGCCTTCTCTGCATCAATCATCAAGATCGCAGCAGGAATAGCATCCATTGTTACCATATCAATGAATTCATTCATAAAGTGCGTGTTAGCATAAAGACTTCGCCCGCTGATCAAACCTTTCTGGTCACTAGCTATAAGAAAGGGAGCAACTTTATCAATCCTATTGGCTAAGATTTAGGTATAAATCTTATAATCATAGTTTAATAAGGTTATCGGTCTATAAGATCCTGGACCTGTTGATGATTTGCCTGGTTTCAAAAAATTCACCTGGACCCCTCCACGGAAAGAATCCGGGACCTGTCCGCCCTCTAACAGGTGATTAAAAAGGATAGCTAAAGGGAATCTAAGAGTCGAAGCAAAACTCCTATGAAATTCAGGGCCAAACCCATCTGCCCCAGAGGCTTTTCCATTAGGGAGACACTTTATGGTGTCTTCCACCTCCACCTTTATTATTTATCTCAGTAAAATAGAGGCAGATTCCTCGGTCAAAGCAGGCTCATGGAATTCTGCCACCTGCTGTTTCAGTAAATGACTCCCTGCTTGATCATCCTCGTACAAGCTAGAGTACTGATCAAGAAAGACCAGTTTGATTTCTTCTAGCTCTTCAGTATATTGTCAAGCCTGGGGATCTCATATTTTAGAGATCAGATTTTGATTAGTATTGTCTTTTGCAGGCCAGACTGAAAAACGACCTATAGATTCCCCTTCCTCATACACCTGTGTTGTTGGAAGGTCCTACCATTGACTATTTCTCTTTAGAGATAGTAATCCCTGATTTTCTCCTTGGCACTGCACCACCTCACATATACGACTTCCTAGCTGTCTGATCCTAATGCTTGATAAGCCCTATCTACTTCCTTTTGTATGGCATCCACTTTCTCCCTCCATTTCTTCTCTTGTATGCCCGTAAGAAAATCAGTACCTCCGCATGGTGCATTTAAATGCCTCACACACTATCGAAATGTTGGCAAGAAGCTCATTGGTGATAAAAAAGCGAATCATTTCCAGAATGATGACATCAAGAACCTCTTGTTCCCCACAGTCACTCTATCCATCACCCACCTCTGAATATTTGTAGGTAGAGGGACATCACAATTTAAGATCCACCCCCCGATGATCCGTCAGCGTGATGAGAAATTACCAGGATTGAGATAGTCAGGGATCCTAAAAACAAATCTATCCTGGAAGCAGATTTATACTGCTTCGAGTAGGAAATGTATGACCTCCCTGTCTCATTCTTTTTCCTCCAAATCCCTCACTCCCAAACGGAGGCAGAGATCTTATAAAATGTTATCTATTCTTTTCTTTCTCTGGGGCCACAGGGGATTTGAAGAGTCCAAACTTAAATTTGGGGTGTAATTAAAATTTCCCCCAATCAAAATCTGTCCCTGTTAAGTGTTTAGTGCCCATCTTAGTTTTTGTGAACGGCTCGGATCATCACTTACTGGACCATGATATGAAACTAGATTAATTTTCCTGCCATTAATCTTGGTAGGAGGAGTGCGTGTCCTGGGTTCGCGCAACCACAGACTCCTAAAAATTGTCTTCAATCCATCATACTAGGAGCTGTGACTGTCCATCCAGTGGCGGCTCCTCGAGGGAGTGCTGCGGGGTGGTGGGGCGGGGGAGGGTCAGAGTGGGGGGTAGTAGACTCCGACATACGTCTGAACGGAGTTAAGAACATAAATAAATAAATAAAACGAATTACATTGTGCGCGCTGCAACGCCAGTGTCCTGGTGAGGAGGTAACCTTGATATTTGTGTGACTATAGGTACCCCTTCCCTCCGGTTTTGAAGGCTCATGGGGCATTATCTGGGCGATATAAGAGACCCATTCAGCAATATACGTACTAGGGTATAGTATACTGTGCATGTTAAATTTATGTGCACCACTTAGTTAGGATTATATGTAAATACACAGTTGTTTTGATTTGAGTGTAGAAGGGATCTCTTCTAGGTCCTGATGAGAAGCCAGGGGAGGGCTTCGAAACATGTCGACACAGGAGATACTGCTCATTAAAGCATAGTATCTCCATCTCATTCCCCACTTTTAACGATAGCAGCTCAAAGGAACATTAAAATTTATTTTTTCCACTGAGCCAGGTATTTTTTAATTTTTCACCATTCACTCACTTCTGACCCTTCCACTCACACTCCTACACCACACATAGTATTGTTTTTCATAACCAGTGCTCCCACGTAGTCGTAGGTCGTAGCACGCCCTGTCCCGCAGCGGGCGGGAACACCCCGATGATGAAGCATGCCACCAAGGGTCCTTTTGGTGGGTGAGGGGTATTTAAACAAAGCTGTGTGCTTTCCACCATTGTAGGAGACACACGTAATCTGGAGGAACACTTCTATACTTTCCGATAAGGGTGGATCCCTTTGTTTTTTGACAATATAACTTGAGGAGGACGTATCCACCTCTTCTGCTCTTTTGAGCATTACCTCTTCACTCCCTTCTTGTGTTACTTTGGTGGCCTCTATGTAATGGTCCAGTCGAGCGTTTCAACCATTACTTGAAGGGCACTTGAAGTGTCATTTTGACTCTCACCACACACAAATCTGTCATTACCATGGTTAGGGCCTGCAAATTAAATGCTGCTCGCAGGCCTGCAGCACTTATTGTGCCACGCACTTGAGTAGCCCTTGCAAACATGTTTCAGGCCCGCCTTTGCAGGCCTGAGACATTTTAAACTGCCAATTTGACCTGGCAAAATAAACATTTTGCCTGGCCTAAACCTTGCTGTTTAATACATACAAGTCACCCCTAAGGTAGGCCCTAAACAGCCCATAGGGCAGTTTGCAGTGTACTTAAAAGGTTGGACATGTATTTTTAAGTTTTCTTTGTCCTGGTATTGAAAACTCCTCAATTAGGTTTTTACTATTGTAAGACCTACCTCTCCTATAGGATAACATTGGATTGCTTTATTACATTTAATAAGGGCTAACGTTTTATTGGGAGCAGATAAAAATATCATGTTTGGTCTAAAAAGAATTGCAATTTAAAATCTTCTTTAGTGGTAAAGTCAAGTGACTCTAAAGGCTTGTTGGTTGGCCTCCTTTGTGAGCTATGGGAGCATAACAAGCTCCAGAGACCTTGAACTCTGCACCTGGCCTCTACCTGGAGTGAGTCCTGACCCTATAGGTGGTGGCAAACTAGTCCTCAACCCCTGAAAGTGGTGCTAAAAGTGCTTCTCCAGCCAAAACCTGAAACTTGGGACTTAAAAATGTTTTCCACTTAAACGTGGCCTGAGATCCTACAGGAGACTAGAACCTACCTACCTGCTTGCCGATCCGCCCGTGGTGCATCGCAGGTCGGCCTGACATTCTCGGTAGCTCCAGCTATGTTCTTCTCCTCAGCATCAAATTCTGTTTACCAGGCCCTTCCAGCAAAGGTATCTGGGTTCCTGCCGCCCCTCGTCAGCTACAGCCTGCATCTTCGTCCCACTTGAGATTTTCGATTTCCGAAAAAAGTGACAAAGTCCGAGTGTAGAAATCTTCACTGCAACTTCGGCCAGCGGCTCCCCGACGATGACCCCTCCTCTTCAGACACCGCCAGATCCCTTTCTCCGCTGAACTTGACGTTCTCAGGAACTTTTCTTCAAAATTTCCTCTCAAGTCTGAAGGTAAGGCAGGCTCGGACCCAGTCCACCTTGTCACGGTCTCGCACAACTAGATGCCCGCAGTTGGCGCTTTGACCTTTTAGATGATATTTTTCACTAAAAAATGTAATCCCGGTTCTACCAATTGGATTTAATTTATTTTGGTATCATTTTATGTATTAAAATGGTCTCTATTCTTCTAAATTGGTTTGTGATTTTTCTTGTGTTGTGTTTTCACTTTATTACTAGTTGTTTGCTGCATAATTACTTAACACAGTTCCTATAAGTTAAACCTGACTTCTTTAGTGCCAAGCTACCGGAGTGTTGAGCACAGGTTAATTTAGTGACTTTTGTAGTTTACCCTGGCAAGGATTGTGGTTGTTGCTTGAGAAGGTTATACACCTCCCTCAACCAATAACCCAAATTCTTACACATATATTTGAACAACGTTCAGCCTAGCCACATAAGTAACAGTTTTGATTGATGGCTGGACAGCCTTTGTATGAGGCTACATGAAGGATATTGCCACAAGGATAGCAACTTTGCCTTGAGATCACGCTTTTATTTTTAACTTTGTCATTCCTTTGTAGTTTATTCAGTACACACACCTCACCATTTTTCTTATTTGTTTTTTTTTATCAGGCCATACTTTGTTCACTCATGACATTGATTGTTGGATGGCTTTGGCTGGTTTTACCATATCATCCAAGTTAAGATTACCCATTACGGATAGCTTCTCCTGAATTATCTTATTACAGATATTAAACATGAGCTGGTCACGTAACGTCATTGTTTGCTGCCTCAATCTTACAAGTGACTGATAATCCTCTTAACACTGATAAGAATTCATCAATTGATTGTTTCTCCTTTTGCCTACAAGTATAAAAGTAGTATCTTTCCAGGGTAATACTTGCAGTAGGTTTAAAATACCCTTCTAATCGTAAATGTTCCTCTTCATATTCATCGTACTCATTCTCATCATCCAGTACTTCCACTTTGGGAAGATTTCCAAAGGTTCTGAACCCAGACAATCAAGTAGTATCCCTTGGCTGCTCTCAGCAGACATTCCTCCTGCATCTATAGCCGCTATGATATTCAAAAATTCTTCCTTCCCTTTTTTTCCATGGTAGTGGTGGGTCCCCTTTATTTTGGAAATGTTTCTGTGGGGGGTCAAACTGCATGGTGACTGAGGTGAGAAAATAGAGAACAATATGAACAAACGTAAGTATGATGTTTTTTAAAGGGAGCTGAGATTTTTTTTTCGGAGACACTAGGGTGCTACGAAAATGAGAAATTACACAGTTAGACAGCTCTAGGGGTCATTTTGACTTAAATTGATTCTGGAATCAGGCGTTTGCTCTGCAATGGAATGCAAGAAAATAAACTACAATATGACCAGCGTCGCCCCACTGTTTTTAAGCAGTGAGAAACATAAAATGACAATAACCGAGAGTTATTTTCATTTTATGTTTCGTTTCCTGCTGCTTTGCGGTAGGCGGGTGGGCGGGGCTGCTCTGTTCTCCGAACAGGGGAGGAGTGGTTTTCCCACTCCTGAGTGCACAATGACTGTTTGGTCAGCCTTCTCGGGCTGCCCAAACTAGTCATGCGCACTTCCCTGTTCTCCATTCAGGCTGCATTACAGCCTGCATGGAGAACATGCCCACCCCTCCAGCCCCAGGCTGAGCGCTGTGTCACGGCGTTGTGATTGGCTTAGGGGAGGGAGCCTGGCTGCCTTCTTCCTGTTCCTGCAGGAGGCAGGAGAGCAGGAGCAGAGAAGACATGGGACCCGGCCTCGAGGTAAGTTTTTTAAAATGTATTTTTATTTCCGATACCCCCCATACCCGCCCCTTGCGACCCGCCACCCGCGAGCCATGCCGGCCGCGACTGAATAGGACAGGTCACTGGCAATCAGTATGGCCTCCAAACGTAAATGAGGCTTGAAGCACTTTCTCTTCTGAAGAGAATTTCCTCAGATGCCCCAGAGCTTGGAGAATAGCACGGTCTGCCCAAATCCATTTTCAGGACAACGCGAAGGAGGATTACCCACCATCAAGGCGGAAAGCTAAACTTCACATAGTAGGAGCATGGGTGTGGCCGTAGGTGTACCGAGGGTTAACCAACAAAGGCACAGCAGTTCTCCAGCGCCTCCGATCAGAGCAAACTCATCACTGGCACCCTCTTCAGGGGAAGAGCAGGAGTCCGGATGTGAAGAAAACTTGCCCACTGGATGCCAGCTCACTGCCAAGCACAGGTTTGTGTGCAACAGGCTCTCTCTCAGGAAGGTACGCCACAACAACGGACAGACTGGAGAGTCAATCCCGTCTCTTGTCGCCAGGATTGGGCTTGGTGTAATGAAGATAAATCACGCTGTAAAGGAAATAGATTTTTATATCCACGCAGTAAATAACCTCTTAAAAGAATGAGAGCCTCATCCCAACTGCCCGTCACAACTGCCACCCATCATCCCTCAATGTTCTGTGACCAAACCAACAGCACAAGATAACTGGGAAGAAAAAGGAAAACAAGGTCGAATACAGAAGGAAATACTAGAAATGCTAATAATATACAATACAACAAGGCATTCACTACCAGGCATGGTTAATACCTCTGCAGTATCTGTTTGTTCTGGTAAAGATCATCCATTTAGCAGACGTCTTCTCTCTCTCTCTACTCAAGTGCAAACTTGTGAGTACCTCTGAGGCAACTACAAAAAAAGGGGGGGAGCGAGAGGACGTGGGCTGGGGCCACCCTCCAAAGTCAGAATTATTTATAGAAATAAAGGACCCAAGCTTATCTACGCAAGGACGATCTTGTTCCTTCACCTGGGAAAAACCTTAGGTTTTTCGTAAAACCCTCACCCACCAGGGTTACCCCTTGGTGGCATGCTTCATCATAGGGTCCTTCCCGTTCCGCTACGGAACGGGGCGTGCTGCGACCAAACGGATTACGCAGGAGCACTGATTAACAGACTATGAGAGGCAGATGTTCCTACGAGGAAGGAGCGAAGTAAGAAGGAAGTGTTGTTAAAATTGCCTGGCTAGTGGGTAAAGGATTTTTTTTTCCGACCCCTAGTCGGCAACGTTAAAAAACAGGGAAAGAATAGGGTCACTGGGAATAATGTTCCCACACCCTACTGGTCGACATGTTTCTAGCCTATCCCTCTCGGCTATTCTTCAGGACCTAGTACAGTTATAATCCAAAAACTAGTTCCACTCCTTAAGTTGTATTGCTAATTACAACTCATTAAGATCTAATCAAATGCAACAATCGCACATGCACGCACAGGTGTACAAAATTTCATACCACCTGAACCTTGCATTGTTCTAATCTGTTAGAAAAAGGAAAAGAAACAAGGTAAAAGAACAAGGATTGTCTGTCTCCGTGTCGGCTCTGCCGTACCAGGAAGGGCTAAAACATTAAGCCCTTCAAGCATGTGTGCACCATCTAGGTGAAAGGAAATAAATGATCCATTAGTGACTTGTCTGCACACTTGTTTGTGGTTGCCCGTGACACATCTAGTGAAAAGGTAGTGGTTATTAATTTTTAGAGAAAAACACACACAACATAACCGTTGTACTCATATTAGAGTGAGTCCCTAATCAGGGGCTATAGAATAAAAGGTAACTGTTAGCATCACATACGACTCAGATAAAACACACATTCACATACACAGAGGAGTCACATACATGTAATTAATGAAGCCCGCGCTTCATGGTTTCAGCGGCTGGGAGTCCAGCTTCTAGTTTTACACTGTGGCGGAAAAAGTTCAAAGTTACTGGTATTGTGAGCGAGTACGTGCTAATGCATACGATTAGAGAGTCGCTGCGTTTCTGGGTTCGTTAAGGACTCACCTTATCTCAGCCGTACCCCTCTGAAATACCTAATGGTTATGCCGCTCGGGAGCCACATCTTACCCAGTCCCGCTGCGGAAGCTGACTAAAACGACCCGTGAGCATGTACGCATGCTGGCGTGGGTCGTTCTGTGGGGTGGAGCGCTGACCTTCCAAAATGGCTGCCATGTGTGGGCCATTGCTTGAAAGTAGGAAGTAAGAAATATTATCATTACGGGTATGACCTATTCGTGGAGAATAGGAAAAGCGGGTAGTTGTCAATCCTTAAAAAGGGGGCAAAAGTGTATAATGTTACTGCCTGTGTTTTTTAACAGTGGGGTTCTTGTTTTGTGAGGAAACAACCAATAATTAAAGCCAAATTAAGGCTGGAAAATAATAATAATAGCCAACACTTAAGAGGTATTCTTCCGGGTTGATTTCTGGAGAAAAATGGGCGACCTCTATTATTTATTATGGTTGTACGCGTGTAAGTAAAAACGTGTTCCTATGGTGGTGTTTGTAATTAATACGGTGTCCTGTTATTACAAACAGGTCCGTGTTAATTACAGGAGCCGACATGTACCAGGACATTTTTGTGGGCAGCATCTCACAATCACCAATGCTGAATTGGTTTATCATTTTTCAAAGGGATTGTCTGTTGTTATTTCATTTCATGATATTATCATCCTCATCAGTTTGTGGTGCACCCTATGTCTCTTAGGCGGAAAAAAAGAAGAATCTGGTGTGTCGCAAAAATAGGATATTTTCCAGGTGGTTACATCAATTGGTTCTCTGTGGTCTGGTCTCTACCTAACAAAACTACTCCATGGTATATTGTCGTTCAGACCTTCTAAGTGTGTCCTCAATTTAAAAACTCATCGTTGTTCCTTTTCGTGGAGTCTGGTTTCTACTGAATCCTGATGATCCAAAGATTCTAGTATGACCCATTTGAAATCTTGGACCGTGTGTTTCATCTCTATATAATGTGCGGACATCTTCATGGTTGACCTCTCACAACGCACATTGCTCCTGTGCTCACAGATTCTGGTCTTCACCTTTCTTGTGGTCATCCCAATATACTTAAGGTCACAAGGGCACCTAATCATATAGACTACCCTCTCAGTGTTGCAATTCGTGAACTTCCTAAGTTGCCATGTGATCCTTTCATTGAGTCTGATCGCTTTGGTGGGTTCTGTCAATTGGCAAACGCTACAGTTGCCACACGGATAATGGCCTGTGATGGGGGCCAGGGTTCTCTGTGTGTTTATTCTTGGGTTCTTATGTCTCTGAGGGCGTGTGTGCACTAGAATGTCTCTTAAGCTTTTGCCTCTCTTATGTGAGAACATAGGGCGTGGTATTGTCAAAGTGCCACTGTTGAGAATTCTCCAGTGTTTGTTAATGATCTTAAAAACAGCATTAGCTGCTATATTGTAGGTCGTTATACAGATAGGCCTTTCCTCCTTCTCTTTCATGCTCGGTGGCTCCAGCAGGGACTCCCGGTTGTTGTTCCTAGCCCTCTTGTTTGCTCGAGATATAGTTCTCTTAGGATATTTCCTAATGATCAGTTTTTCAGTTAGGCGGTCTGCCTGCTCTTTGTAGTCGTAACTCTGAACAATTTCTCCTTAGTCTTAAGAACTGACCGAAGGGAAGGTTCTCCCTTAGGTGGCGGGGGTGGTAACTGTCGTAGAGAAGGAGGCAGTTCTTTGCTGTAGCTTTTTCGTGTGTGGTTGTTCTCAATTTGTTGTTCCCATCTATTATGATGTTTAAGTCCAAGAACACTAGTTCCTTCTTACTCTGGGTGCATGTGAACTTGAGGAACTCATCTTGTGTGTTGAGCCAGAGTAGGGAATCTTGTGCTTTGTGTTCGTCACCCTCCCAGACCACTAGGACGTCGTCAATATATCTTTTCCACAGTTTAATATTGCACCTAAAGGGATTGTGGGGTGCCAGTATTTTGTGGGTTTCAAGGTGATGGACGTAGAGGCAGGCTATACTTGGCGCAAAGGTGCTGCCCATGCTGGTCCCGTGCTGTTGGAGGTATAGCGTGTCTTCAAAATGGAAGAAATTTTTGGTGAGGGCCCACTTGCAGCATCCCATAACTAAATTCCTGGGTGTTTGGTAGGTCCATTCTTCTTCGAACAGGACTTCCTCAATGATATTGAGGGTGTCAATGTGTGGGAGGCTGGTATATAGGCTCTCCACGTCCAGGCCCATGAGTAGATGTATCTCTGGGTTGAAATGTAGATCCTTCAGAAGGTTCAACACTGCTTTGGTGTCCTTCAGGTATGTTTCAGTCTTCTGTATTAGTATGTTTCAGTCTTCTGTATTATTGGTCTCAGAAACGCATCTGCGAATTTTGAGAGGGGTTCCAAAATGGAGCCGATGCCCGACACAATAGGTCGTCCAGGGGGATTTTCCAGTGTTTATGGATCTTCGGTATTGTATAGAAGTATGGGGTTGTCTGATTTTTATTATTCAGAAACTCCCCTTCCTTTTTTGTGATCCAATTGTGTGTCAGGGCCTCCTCAATCATGCTCATGATCTTAACCCTCAGGAATTCTGTTGGGTCAGTTGTCAGCGGGATGTAGTTACGGCTGTCGCACAAAAGTCATAGACATTCCTCTCAGTATGCCTCTGTAGTCTGTACTACCGTTGCACCCCCTTTATCCGCTGGTTTTATCACAATGCTGTTATCCCTTGCTAGTTCTTTTATCGCTCTTTTTTGTTCCCTTGAGGTGTTGTGGAATACACGTATTGTTCTCGGGTCGATTTCTCCAATATCTTTTAGTACAGCCTTCTCAAAGGCTAACATCTCGACACGCAGCATATTTTGTGGCGGTGTGAAGGAAGATTTATTCCTCAATCCTGTGTCCCCCATCCCTTCCTCCTGGGTGGGTTTGCCTTCAAAGAAAGCCTGTAGTTTCAATTTGCGAATGAATTCATTTACTTCACAGCAGAGTTGGAATTTGTCGAGGTTGGCTGTGGGGACAAAACTGAGGCCTCTCTCGAGTACTGTTTGTTGAGTGTCAGTGAGGGTTTTCCCTGATAAGTTTACCACTAGGTTGTTCTGTTGCTTGTGCCTGCTGCGTTCAGATTCTCCGTGCTCCTGCGTGTTGTCATCCTGAGTTGTTCTGCCGCTGATGCCCAATGGACCTGTGTATTCTTCTTCATTCGGCCCCGAGGGTGCCCTTGGCCCTGTCCTAAAAAAGGTCCTCGTTGGTTTTGTGGATAATTCTGGTAGGGGCTGGATAATTGGGCGGGGGCGGTGGTCCCCAGAAATCCGGTGCTTGCGGATGCATGTGTGGAGGCGGTGGGCCATAGTAGTAGGGCATTAGGTAAGTGGGCAGACCATTGTGCTGTCCCCAATTCTGTCCGTAGTTGCGCCCTCTGTTTCTCCTATAATTCTTTCTGCCTCGGCGGTAGTCCTGAGTTCCCTGATTGGAGTCTGAGCTGTTGGATCCCGTATCGGAGCCATCGGTGTCCGTGTTGTACCCGGGGTTCCTCCCTGACATCACGTAATGTTCCCTAATGTATGGATATGCTCATTCATGGGAGAAACTGGATGAATCCTTCTTGAATTTTTGATATTTGGTCTGTTTGAGTGTCGTTTCGAAATCACTCATAGTTTTGTTTAATTCCTCAAGTCTCTTCTTTAGGCTGGCTACTGACTGGTAAGACTTCAGACGTATTTCGATGGTATGGATTTCTTTTTTCATTTCCTCTGAGGCAAAGCAAGAAGTTGCATGATATGGGTTCCTATGGTACTTACAGGATGACCTATTCAAACCAGTTTGCCATCTTGGAGTGGTTTATCTTTTATCTTCAGAAACATTCATTTCCAAAAGATGGTCTCCATGCATGTATGCATATGCATGGCAGCCATCTTTAGAGGATTTTTCTTAAAACAAAAGAAAAACCGTTCCAAGATGGTTGCCGCACGTGTACACACAGCACAAGTATTGGAATTTTTTTTTTAAGCATAAGAAAAACCTTTGCTTAATGGCCACCTCATGTGTGCATGCACAGTGGCCAATTCGGAAAAAACAAGCATTGGCAAATCCATGTAGGTCTCATTAGCGAAACCTATTTGCATTACCAATACTTTTTAATAGTTGTATAGGTACCCAGACCTGCAGTATATAATAACATATGTCAGAACAAGTAAATACCTGTTTTACAGGCATTTCTTAACATGTGTGCCTCCTAATCTGTCTCTACCTTGTTGTATCTCAAAAATAACTGTGTGGTTTTTAAAGCGTTAACCTTTCATAAACGTCTTGGTGCAGTTGAGTACCTGTACTTCTTTACAGATATGCAAGTAATGTCCCTCATCTTCACAACTTATTTTTTTTAAATGAGAATTATGGAGGTGTTAGTGGTACCATCAATATCTCAATTTTTGAAGTTGGCACAAGTAAACTTGAGCCCATTATTCCTAGTGCCATCTTAGTTATTGTCATAGAATTTGCAACCGTAGTGGGGAGGCGGAAAACACATTTTTCTTTTTATTCTAGCTATCTTCTCACCATCTTATTAGTACATCCCACACTCACGATGTTATTGTGTTAGTAGTGCATGCCCTATCTCTATCAACAGTCTTGCACCAGGAAAATAAAATTATATCTAGGTAGATAAATGTCTTTTTTGTTGGTAGCCCTAGTCAGAAGATTAAAAAGTAATCAATGTCTCTAGGTTGATAACTTACTCTGTTATGGTGTCTTGCTGTATAGTTCCTTGGGGCAATAACCAGGGATGTCTTGCACTCTGGACTCAAAGGGTGGAGCCTGAGACTGTGTGGCGGTTATTTGTGATCTGCTGGTGCCGAAGAACCTTACCTGCATCCGCTCTTAATTTCACACCTGTTATTGTGGTCTGCATGTCTTTTAGTGCCTTCAAGTGTCCAAAATAGATCATGTGCCTTTGTCACGACTCAATTCTGGGGAGTTTAAATAGATATAACAGTGCTCCCTCTGAGTTTGTCATCAAATAAGTTAAAAAACCATCAAAAACCAATTAAAGCCAGTAAGGAAGGAAATCTTCATCATCCCATTCAGAGCTCAGCTCCAAACTAGGAGTGAGTGCCACGTCATTGGGTTGAGTACTACATGGTAAATCTTGAGGCATTTTATTTTTATCTTTATGTACAATGTAGTTTTCTTTGCATGTTATCAAAGCATCATTTGTGAAACAAGAGAAGTCCTCAGCAGTAGGGGTCCCCGAATCGTCATGTCAATGTTTTCTTTGTAAGGACATCTTTCCAAGCCTAGAAAACTGCATCTCTTGTGTACGAGGCCAAATAATGGAGACATACTTTGGTTCTAGGAAAGTTGTATTTCTTTTTTTTTTTAAGTTCAAGGAAATTTTATTGTAAAGAATCAAGGTGTCATTGAAAAATACAAAGTAGCAATCTCAGAGCAATACAATCGAAAAGAAATCGTAATAAAGGCAATGAAAATATATGCATTAAGCTCATAAAGAACAACATACACAGCTCAAATAATACAGAGATAATCTCAGTAACAGTAAATAATGAAGGATATTAGGAATGTCAGGGAATCAAGGGGGTTTAAGGACTTCTTGTTGAAATGGTCGCAACTGGGAATGCCTCCTGGCACTTGTGTCAATAAATGTAGTAAGAGGTGACCACAATTCTAAACGCTTCATCGCCAAAGTTATAGGATAAACGAAAGCAGTATCTAACCTGTGATTATGGCAAACAGCATACCACCAGGCTCTATAGGAAATCTTTGTGGAGTCTTTCCAATTTATAGTAATTTGTTGGAATGCAACCGCTAATAGCAAATCAATAATTTTGACATTGATCATCATATTTTCCCAAACTGATGAGAGACTGCCCAGGAAGATGTTATTAAAAGAAAAAGGAAAACTAGTTCCAAAAATTAGGTTGATTTGAGCCCAAACCTGTTTCCAAAAATTACCTACAGATGTACAGGAAAATAATATATGGAACAAATCAGCATTTGGAGATGAGCATGTCCAACAGACATCTGGTACAGTTGAAAAACTCTTACTTAAAATGTGTGGAGTCAATAAAAGTCTATTATATACAAAGTATAGAGTTTGCGTTATGTTTGCTGCTCTGGAGGATTTCCTTATTTTAATCCATAAACTCCTCCAGAGAGGAATTGACCACGATGTCTGAAAATCGCGCTCCCATGATTCCTCTATTCTGGATTTCTGCCTGATCATGTCATTACCCTCCAAAAAACTGTATATGGTGGAAGCTTTGGGTGCAAGCCTCAGCAAGGCATGTAGTTGTGAAGTGGAGTTTGAGTCATCAGAAATAATTGGTGTTCTAGATAATTGGGTATATGTAGACATCACTGCTTCCTTTAAAAGATTATATTTAGGAGTGAATGAGACAGGTAAGTGAAACAATTGACTAAGCAAGGGGAAAGCTAAGAAGACTGAATGAGAAAATAATTGATGAATCCAAAGCAGGCCTCTCTGCCTCAAAGTTTTCCAGCAGAAAGGCCTATTATGGATAAGCAGATATTTATTGTGCCAGATAGTTAAACTAAAAAAGGAGTCAGTAGTGGGCGGAGTCTGGGAGGATGACGGTTGGAGAAGTTTAGTCGTTAATTTAATTATGGAGTCGAAAGGGACTGCGGTTTGCGCGAGAAGGAGAGGTATTCATGAAAAGAAAAGGGAGACAGAAATAATCGTTCAACGGAAGTCCATAAGGGACAATCATCCGTGGGGTCAAGTAACCAAAGAGAAGCCTGGCGTAGAAGAAATGCCTTCTGAAACGCCTGAAAATCCGGGAAGTTGACTCCACCTTCTGTTTTGGGACGGATCAGCTTCAACAAAGACATTCTGGGCTTCTTATTATTCCATAAAAAGGCAGAGAGAATAGTGTTGATCTTCTTAAATGACTTAACAGGAATTGGGACTGGTATATTCGAGATAGTATATAAAATTATGGGCGATAGCATCATCTTAATAGTGTCCAAGCGTCCCCACCAAGACAAGTAGAGGGGATGCCACTTAGCAGTGAGGTCTGAAATCTTTTGAGTACATTTCTTCAAACACAAAGCCACTGTGTCAGAAATACATGGTGTAACATGTAGTCCTAAATACTTAATATGATTGGGACTCCATGTGAAGTTGGAGGCACTAAATTCTGGTTTAAAAGTGTATTTGGTTAAGGGCAAGATTTCACACTTATCATCATTTAGTTTGTAGCCCGAGATAAGGGAGTACACATGAACTTCCGCAAGAAAGGCAGGTATTGATTCATTTGGTTTTGACATAAAAGCATTATATCGTCAGCATAAGCTGCGAGCTTAATGTGACGATTGTGTGTTTGGAAACCATGTATGTTTGGGTTGAGGCGTAATTTGGAGAGGAATGGTTCCAGCGCCAAATTGAATAAAAAGGGAGAAAGGGGGCACCCCTGTCTAACTCCTCTGCCCAAGTCGAAGAATGAGGAAATCAAACCATTGGCACAAACCGCAGCACGAGGATGAGAATAAAGAAGAGAAATTAAGGATATAAATTTAGGGCCAAAGCCAAACCATCTGAGAGTATAAAACAAATAAATCCACTCAACCCTATCAAACGCTTTCTCCGCGTCCAGTGCAATCGTCGCTAGGGAATGTTTTAGGCGGGAGGATTTGGACAAAACATTAAAAAGAAGACGTGTATTGTCTGTAATGAATCTTCCTTTTACAAAGCCAGACTGTTCCCTTCCCAACAAATTCGGCAGGTAGGAGTCAAGCCTGAGAGCCAGTGCTTTGGAGAAAATTTTATAGTCAATGTTAACCAGAGAAATGGGCCTATAATTTTTACAAGATTTAGCGTCTTTGCCTTCCTTGGGAATGAGGCAAATGTGAGCTTCTGAGAAGGATCCAGAGGATTCGTCCAAAGAGCCGAAGGATTTCATTAAAGAGAATAACTTAGGCAACAAGAGTCTGGAGAAGTGCGTGTAAAATTCAACGGTAAAGCCGTCTGGACCTGGTGCTTTATCCTTTTTTAAATGTTGTAGTGCACTCATGAGTTCCTGCTGTGTGATGTCTGACTCCAAAGGTGATAAATCTAGAGAAGAGACTGAGGGTTTTGGTATACTAGAAAAGAATTGTAGTAGGGATTGTTCGGAAGGCTGTGTTTCAGATGAATACAAAGATTTGTAAAAAAGGGCAAATTCATTTAAAATTTCAACATCTTTGAATTTTAAATCTAAATTAGTGTCATAAACCGATTCTATATTTGACCTGTTCTGCCTAATCTTTAAATAATTAGCCAATATTTTCCCTGCTTTGTTTCTGCCTCCATAAAACTTTGAACTAGATTTTAACAAGTACAGTGATGCATCATCAGTCGACTTTTTATTAAATTGCAGTTTAGCGTTTATCAAGGCTGTCAGGCATTCATTTGAATGGGATGTGTAATAAGAATGCTCCAGTTTTTTGATATCATTGAGGAGATTCTTAGTGTGCGTGCGTGCATTTCTGCGATTTTTGGAGACGAAACCTATGATGAAGTCCCGTGCTGAGGCTTTATAAGCATCCCAAATAGTGGAAAATGACATGTGCTCCGTGTGATTTATTTCAAAAAATTCATGGAAGAAAGATGTAAAGGAAGCAGTGAACTCTGGGTTTAAAAGGAGAGCGTTGTTAAAACGCCACCTCCTGGGGAGTGAAGATTTAGGTAAAATGTCTATGCCAATTGATACCGGTGCATGGTCCGAGAGTAAAATGGGGCCAATTTCCGCAAATGAGATTGTTTGAGAAATATTATGGGAAACAAAAATGTAATCAATTCTTGACTGGGTATGATGGGAAGGGGAATAAAAAGTATACTCTCTGGTTGTCGGATGACATAAACGCCAAGCGTCCAGAAGTTTGTGTTGGGTAATAGTATGGGTAAAAGACTTATGTGGCTTATTGGGAATAAAGGAGGCTTTAGAATTCCTGTCAACAAATGGATCAAAAACCTGATTGCAGTCACCGGCAAATACAAAATTATCTTCCATAGCCTGCGTTATTTGTTTGGCCAGGGTGGACCAGAATGAGGGTTCGCCACATGTAGGAGCATAAACATTAAAAGGGAAACTGGAACACCTTTCAACAACAATTTAACATTCAGCCATCTGCCCATTGTATCAGATTCCTGTGACACAAGTGAAATTGGAATAGATTTATGACATAGTATCATTACTCCATTACGTTTCCCATCACCTGGAGACGAGAACACAGATCCCACCCATCCTCTTTTTAATTTTGATGACTCAACATCTGTAAGATGAGTTTCTTGTAAGAAAACTATACCTGCGTTCAACTTAGCCAGATGAGTCTTTTTATAGGAGAATTTAGACCCCTGACATTCCATGAAATGAGTTTTAGAGACATATATAATCAAAGCTAAAATGGTTTAAACATGAGGTGTAGAACCAATTCATTGTACAAAACTGTGTATGAGTAGACAAGTATGATGAAAGAAGGAGGAATAAGAATATTTCAGATAAAAAAGAGAATGAAACCCTAGACAATAGAGGCCATATGCATAGAGATAGGTAAACTGAAAAAAGAAGGCTAGAGTGAATGGTTATACTAAAGAAGAGTAAAGAGGTAAAATGATTGAGAATTGGGGTGATAAGTGATGAAATGCATAAAAGAGAGTAAAATAAGAAAGGATTGTAAAAGACACCGAGTTCATAGAGAGAGAAAAATTGTGAAACAATACAGAAAACAGATAACAAAACACACGACATACCTACATAAAGGGAACGAAATTGGAGGGGTAGGTGGAACCACATGAAGCAGACGAGACGACCAGCGAGAGCTAGACCAGGCCGGGAGGGGAACACGTCAAAACACGCATGAGACTGTGGAAACAAAGAAAGATAAGATGATCAGAATAACGTTAATTAATACCATTCCAAAACCATGAAGAAGCCAAATCACAAAACATTGGTGAGTACTGTCAAAGATAACATTGAGATGAAGGACCCGAACAAATATGCAACGGCATGTAACCTGTGAAACATAAGAAAATAACATCATAAATATGCGACTCAGGTAAGTCCAGTAACATGCGAAGATGAAGGTCTTGAAGAGTCCATGAAATCAGTATTGTGCGCATTCAGAAAGCTTTGCAGACGCACTGGATCCTCATATGAAGTGGTCTTGTTATTGAAAGTAACTTTGAATAAGCATGGGTGGAAAAGACCATATCTGGCGCCCATGGTGCGAAGAGCTGGTCTCATGTCGAGAAAGGCCTTGCGCCTTGACGCAGTTGCTTTTGAATAATCCTGCGCAAAGAACAATGTAGCACCAGACCAAGAGATTTTTTGAATAGCCCTAGCAGCAGCCAGAACCTTTAACAGATCTGTGTACTCCAAGAAGTACAGAATGACACCCCTCTGCTTCTGTGGGGAAAAAGAATTAGTGGCAATGCGACCCAGGCTATGAGCACGTTGTATGTTCAATATAGTTCCTTCTGGTAGAAGAAGAACCTTGGGAAGAAAAGATTTGAAGAAAGCAACTGGATCTGTACCTTCGACCCCCTCTACTAAATTATAGATGCGTATGTTATTCCTCCTATTTCGATTTTCCAAGTCCTCGACCTGTTTTTGTAGTGAGGATACGTGGGAATGCAAGGAGTGTACGTCCTTGGAGGTACTTTGGAAGGAGGAAACATTCTGTTCCACCGTTGTGAGTCTTGCGTCCATCTGTAACCAGTTGTCTGAGAGGGTTTGTAGTTTGGCATTTGTCTCTTCCACAAAAGGTCTTAGAGCTCTTATTTCCTGAAGTATTAATTCCATGGAGACTGGAGCTTCCAATTTGGGTGGTGAAGGGGGTCCTTTTTAGACGTTTCACGTTGGACTTTCCTATCGCTCCCTGCGTAGGTTCCATGTTTGTGCTACACTGATCAGTATCAAGGACCTCTAAATTTCCCAGCCGGGAGAATTCAGAAAAAATTGTTGAGTTTTTGATGAAAATGCGCTTTGGTTTCGAGCTGGCAGAAAGGGTACCTTTTGTTCTGCCCATCCAGCAATATTAACCAAAATATAACCACTCCAGAGTTCTAGGAGCCAAAAAAATGAAATTAAGCGTCACAAAAGCCTTTATTTGACTGAAGACCTTTGAGTCGTTGCCGCCAAATGAACCCTAAAGAGGATTTCAATGACGGTGCATCAATCACATAAGATCTTCTGATATGGCACAAAATGGCGGCTGTCTCACATCACCCCAGTGTTAGCAGATAGGATGAGGTGCAAATGAGGTATCACGCTGCGTCAGGGCTCTACTGAGGAAAGAGCAGGTGTTGTTCAAGCACTAAGGAGCCTGCCATGCCTTTTGTGTTACATAAAAAGCCCGCCATTTGAAAGTTTTAGAGGAGCATTTGCTCCATGAGGAAAAAAAAAAAAAAAAAACGAAAAACAAAATGGCGGCCGTAACATCGCAGCCCCTCATACGCTCGCAAAATCCAGGAATAAGCACCTCAGGGATATCGGAGCAGCGGTAAAAGGGGTCGCATCGTAGCGCTCACCCGCTGACAGTCTTCATGTGGCGCTCAGGGTATTTCGTTTCGAGCGCGTTTCATCCGCTCCGAGCCGGGAGCCTCACTCGGACGCCTCCATGTCCGCCGGGATCCAAGCCACGCCCCCCGGAAAGTTGTATTTCTATTCCTGATAAAGTAGCATATATGTACTCTGTTCAACCTCCTATGTTGAAGATTATTTCATCAGTGTGAATGCAGCATCAGTGGCGTTTCAAAGACATGTTTCCATTACAAACATTTGTAGGACAGCAGGATGATCTGGTTTGCATGCTTTTTAAGCATTTCTCCTTGGTTACACCTTCTAGGAAAGATTAAACATTCAGCCAAAAAAATCTGCACAACTAGTTTGCTTGAAGCTCCATCAGGACTTTGCTGTCTTTTCTATTGCCTGATAAGAGCTTCGAAATAAAATTTCTAATTATTCGAGAAGTTTGGCGATTAGGACGGCAGAATAAAGGGAAATTACCCGAGTTATGATTCCATTTCTCGTACTTCTTGTCTCCTTCCACAATACCTGACCATTGATGTCCTGGGTGATTACCATGTCGGAGCTGCTGCTTGGTGCAGTGGATGGTGATGCAAAAGTAAGTGAGGCTTGCAGGTTCGTAGGAAGGCTTGTGCATGAAGCACTCCTAAACTTTTAGAGCCGTTTTTGCAAGATGGTCCTTGGCAGTATAAGTCCATTCCCAATCAGTGGAAATGGGGGCAGAGCAAGAACTAAGAGTACTGGATTCATTATTGTCCTATTTTTGCCTTTGAAATATCACCTGATAATGCACAGGTAAAATTTGTCCAAAATCCCAGAAAAAAGATTATTATGGCTTGCAGTCCTATAGGGTGAAATCTTTAAGCATTATTTCAGGCTAAAATGTATTTGCCTCAAAGAATAAGTACTACTAAATTCAGCAAGCAACACTGAATAATCAATCAATCAATCAGGGGAATTGTAAGCGTGCTACTCACCCATGAGGGTCTCAAGGCGCTGGGGGGGAGGGGGGCAGCTCCGGTCAGTTGAAGAGCCAGGTCTTTAGGGTCTTCCTGAAGATGTGCAGGGTGGGGGCGCGTCTGATGTTGATCGGCAGCTCATTCCAGGCCTTGGCCACAATGTAGGAGAATGTTCTTCCACCCGTTCTTACTCTGCGAATGCGTGGGGTTTCGGCAAGGGCGAGGTCGGCGGATCAGAGGTTCCTCTTGGGTACGTGGAAGGAGATTTTGTCGATGAGGTATTGGGGTCCGGTGTTGTGGATGCATTTGTAGGCGTGGGTGAGTATCTTGAAAGTTACTCTTTTCTCGACGGGGAGCCAGTGGAGGTTGTGTAGGTGCTGGGTAATGTGTTCGTGTCGGGGATGCCGAGGACAAGTCTGGCTACGGTGTTCTGTATGGTCTGAAGTTTGCGGAGCAGAGACTTGTTGATCCCGGTGTAGAGGGCGTTTCCGTAGTCCAGTCTGCTGGTTATGAGTGCGTGGGTGACGGGCTTCCTTGATTCCGGGGGGATCCATTTGAAGGTCTTTCGGGGGATGCGGAGGGTGTTGAAGCAGGTGGAGGCGACGGCGTTGACCTGTCGGGTCATGGAGAGGGAGGAGTCGAGTACGATGCTGAGGTTTCGGGCGTGGTCCGTGGGGGTGGTGGGGGCTGCCGAGGGCAGTGGGCCACCAGGAGTTGCCCCATGATGGGAAGGTCCGAAGATGAGGACCTCTGTCTTCTCTGAGTTAAGCTTCAGGCAGCTGCTGCTCATCCAGGATGCAACGTCTTTCATTCCTTCCTGGAAGTTAAGTCTGGTGGTGGTGGGGTCCTTGGTGAGGGAGAGGATGAGCTGGGTGTCGTCGGCGTAGGATACTATGCTGAGTCCGTGCCGTCTGACGATGGCGGCGAGGGGGGCCATGTAGATGTTGAAGAGCGTGGGGCTGAGTGACGATCCTTGGGGTACTCCGCAGTTGGTTTCCGTGGGTTCGGAGAGGAAGGGTGGAAGTCTGATTCTTTGGGTTCTCCCGGCGAGGAAGGAGCGGAGCCAGTCAAGGGCGGTTCCCTGTATGCCGGCTTCGTGGAGTCTGTCGGTGAGTGTGCGGTGGGAGCCGGTGTTGAAGGCTGCAGAGAGGTCGAGTAGGATCAGGGCTGCGGTTTGTCCTTGGTCGAGGAGGGTGCGGATGTCGTCAGTGGCAGCGAGTAGAGCGGTCTCAGTGCTCTGGTTTCTGCAGAATCCGGATTGCGAGGGGTCGAGGATGGAGTTATCCACAGATAGCACACTTACTAGGTTAAGTCCTCTTTCTCCTTCAGTCATGGACTGTCCAGTACGATGTAGTAATTGTAGAAAAGGTGCCCTACACTAATGGCACAAGTCTTACAAAAAATAGTGGGGGAACTAGTTAGCATATATAATTCACAGTGACATCGCAGGATGTGACGTCACAATAAGTAATGTCATACCCTTATAATATTCCCCTCTTGAAACTGAACGGTTTTATTGCACAAAAACAAGAAGTTAACTTAATCTTGTACAAATGTGAAAATTACTTCTTTTTTTTTTTTAACTTTTTATAAATTACGTGTATTGTTTCCAAATAGCAATGTTTAATTTAGCTCAGAAATGGCTGAAAGGGACGCTATTTTTAAATAGGCCATGTGGAACTTGGCATAAACATCTTTAAAGTGCGTTTAGAGTTTAATCAATCAATCAATATAAACTTTATTCGGTTTTAGAAATATAAAACCATAAAAGTTGACAATACATAAAAATAATTAAAAGTTCAGAATAGCAGCACAGTTTATCATCAGCAGTCCCTTGATGTACTATAACATAATGTCCTTAAAACAGGGTGATACAACCATTGGATATTATAAAATTATAAGTGAACAGCACCATTAATCAAAGTAAAACAACGTAATACCGTGTATCCAGTTCAGTAAAAATACAGTTCATAAGTCAATAAATTTCCCTTTATAATAGATGCCCTTAATAGAGGAGTCCTTGTTTATAAGAACAAGTAAAAGCTTAAAAATGGTAAACATAGGTCCAAAAACACTCAACGTTTTTAGTCAAAACAAGCCCTGGACTTCACCACAGATTTCAGATAACTGACTACTGAAAAAAATACAATCGTCCTTGAGCAGTTGGAGATACAGTAGAGCTGGGCGTGCCCGAGCAAAATTCAGCTTCTTTAAAATGGGGACTAAAAAGACTTCCTCGGAACCTCATAAAATTTACAAAAAACATAAAATGTAGCAAGTCCTGTGGAGACTCACCGTCGCAGCCACAGGATGCAAGCTGCTGGCCTCTACTACACCCGCTGGGGAAGGCAAGCAGGAGGTGAAAGAGGTCTAAGCGAAACCTTGTCAATAAAAACCGTTCATAAATGGATAAAAACCCCAGGAGATACGGCTCGGCTGAAGGTGTCGTCTTTAACATCAAAAATTTACGGATGCTGGGTTTCCGCAGCTCCAGCTCTTCTCTTTCCAATTTTCTTAGACTGATAAAGGACTCCCTTATTATCCTCACATCTTTATTGGTTATTAAATCAGGGTTAGTATAAAGCTCAGCTCGTCCCAATTTTTCAAAACTACTCTTAATGTATCTAAACCAAGGTATATTAAGCGCATGATTCAAGGACATGCAGTCCTTTAAGATCAAATGGCAGAGTGATAGGCCCTCGTTTAACCAAGTTTTTAGCCAAAAAGTCAAAGGTCTAAGTGCCAAAGAATCGCTTAGATAGGGTGTCCCCAGTTCCTCGTGTACCACCAAATTGGGCGTGCCCTGGGGAATTGGGCGTTCCCTGGGGAATCGAAATGTGCTGGGTTTATGTTTTTAACAGTAAATCTTGCTTTTAATGCAGGTTTGTTTTCTGCTGGTGTACCTTATTCACCTTCAAAATACAAAAGCACCTTTGTCTTTGATCAGGGGATAGAAGGGATTGTGGTGTAAATTGACCTATTATTTCTTTGATTAGATTTTCTAAGATAACCCCCCCCCCCCCTCACAAATAAAGGGGATGCTACTAGTGGGAAGAGGGTTTAGAAGCACCCTGAAGCCACACACACAGGGCCGAATTCACAAAGAGCCTCTGCACTCGTGGCAGGGTCCCTGCACTCGTGGCAGGGGCCCCGAAGTCCTGGCGGGATCTCCGCCCTCGTGGCGGGGACCCCGCAACTGTGTCGCGACCTCCGCATTGCAGTTTTTCATTGCGGAGGTCCTGCCTGGACTTTGGTACCTCCCGCCTTGACTGCAGGGTCTCGCGAGTGCGGAGCCCTTTGTGAATCGGACCCAGTGTGTTTATAAATGCTCAATCAATCAATCAGGACATTTGTAGAGCGCACTACTCACCCATGAGGGTCTCAAGGCGCTGAGGGGGGGGGGGGGGGTGCTGCTACTGCTCGAAGAGCCAGGTCTTGAGTAGCCTCCTGAAGGACAGCAGGTCCTGGGTCTGTCGTAGGAGGAGGGGGAGGGTGTTCCAGGTCCTGGCAGCGAGGTGGGAGAAAGATCTGCCGCCGGTGGTCGCTCTTTGGATGCGAGGGACGGTTGCAAGGGCGAGGTTGGCTGAGCGGAGCTGGGGGTTCGGGGTGTAGAAGGTGAGTCGTCTGTTGAGGTAAGCCGGTCCGGTGTTGTGGAGTGCCTTGTGTGCATGGGTGAGGAGCTTGAAGGTGATCCTCTTGTTGACGGGGAGCCAGTGCAGGTCTCTCAGGTGGGGTGTGATGTGGCGGGGTACGTCGAAGATCAGGCGTGCTGAGGCGTTCTGTATGCGTTGCAGTCGTTTCAGGAGTTTGGCCGAGGCTCCCGCGTAGAGGGCGTTTCCGTAGTCCAGCCTGCTACTGACGAGGGCCTGGGTGACAGTCCTTCTTGTTTCGGTGGGGATCCATCTGTAGATCTTGCGGAGCATGCGGAGGGTGTTGAAGCAGGAGGAAGAGACGGCGTTGACTTGCTTGGTCATGGAGAGTGTTGTCGAGGATGAACCCCAGGTTCCGTGCGTGGTCGGTGGGTGTCGGGGCTGCTCCCAGTGTGGTCGGCCACCAGGAGTCGTCCCAGGCTGAGGGGTTGGAGCCGAGGATGAGGACCTCCGTCTTGTCTGAGTTCAGCTTCAGTCGGCTGTTCTTCATCCATTCGGCGATGGCCTTTATTCCTTCGTGGAGGTTGGGTTTGGCGGTGAGGGGGGTCCTTGGTGAGGGAGAGGATCAGTTGGGTGTCGTCGGCGTAGGAGATGATGTTGAGGTCGTGCAGTCGGGCGACGAGGACGAGCGGTGACATGTAGATGTTGAACAGTGTCGGGCTGAGGACGATCCTTGGAGCACGCCGCAGATGATCTTGGAGGCTTCGGAACGGAATGGGGGGAGGCGGACGTTCTGGGTTCTGCCGGAGAGGAAGGAGGTGGTCCATTCCAGGGCCTTGTCTCGGATCCCTGCGTTGTGGAGGCGTGTGCGTAGGGTGCGGTGGTACAGTGTCGAAAGCGGCTGAGAGGTCCAGGAGGATGAGGGCCGCAGTTTCACCGTTGTCCAGCAGGGCCCTGATGTCGTCGGTGGCGGCGATGAGGGCAGTTTTAGTGCTGTGGTTCCTGCGGAACCCGGACTGGGACGGGTCCAGGATGTTGTTCTCTTCGAGGTAGCGGGTCAGTTGTCGATCTTTTCTATGACCTTCGCCGGGAACGGGAGCAGGGAGATGGGCCGGATGTTCTTGAGGTCTCTCGGGTCAGCCTTGTACCCCAGCTCACTGCTGCAGTGCTGGGGTACAAGGTGACACTTCTCCGCCTGTTTCCGCCTTGGGTTAGGTGAAAAGTGTCCCTTCTCTAAAAATAGCTGGGGGGACTCCTATAGCCTCACGTCTGCCCCCGACTTGTGCTCTGCTGCTCAAAGAAGTGCAAAACAAGGGTCCCAGGTGAATGTGTCACCCATCCAAGCCCCCTATTCCACACATCTTAGGGTGGCCACGCATCCGTAATTTACATGGACTGTCCATAAATTAGCCCTAATGTCCGTTATCTGTGACTGGTGTTTTTACAGACTGCATTTGTCTATTATTTTAGACTTTCACGTAAAATACAGAGCTTAATTGATGGAGTCATTTGAAGAATCCTAACAGCTGACCGTTTTTTAAAAAGTGGGTCAGTTTCGACTCTTATTAGGCCGGTAGGTGCAGTGTGTCTGCCATTCACACACATCATGCTGCACCCTCGTATTTTGAGAAAATAAAGCTCTGATTAGAATTACATCTCTCAATGCGCGAAACCGTGCTCACGTACCCTTAAACGTAAACGCGCAATACGAAAGCTGGCGATTAACGGAAGCTGTTGGAACTTTCCTGTTGCTGCGGCACCTTCTTCAGTTATGTTTTACTGACATCTAGTGTCAGATCTCTGAATTGCGGTGCAAGTCACAAACGTACCAGGGTGAACCATGGCGATAGGAGGAATCTTCCTTAGCAATATGCCCCTCTCTTCCAATGTCATAGAAATCATCCTAGTCCTCAGTGTTCTGAAATTCATAATGGATCCCAACAAAAAAAACTTTTTAAGGATGCTTCCTAATTGCAAGTAATTGTTTCATTACATCATATTAAAAGTTGAACAGCCAAAAGTTTAGTGCATAGTGGCAACTTTTTTTTTAAACTTGAGGTCACTAGCGTGGCAGTTGCTTATTGCCAACCATAAATCCATTGTTATTTTGTGTTTTAACTTGAGTATCAAGTCAACACTTGCATTGGCTTTAATTCAGTGTCGGTCTAGCCAGTGCGTTAAGTCTGATGAAAAACGTGGGGGTGTCTGCACGCCGTGTCCAAAGAAGCATAACTAGGAATCCTTTCCAAGAGGTGTGACTTATGTATTTACAGGCGTGGCTTAAAACATGTGAACAAAAATCCGTTTTGCGGCCAGACACTTCACACAGCAACGAACATAACCCAGACCTGTTGCATTTTACACTGCACCTTTTTTCTGACTTCTTTCGGAAATTCTCCATCTGCATTTCTCACGTCATCTCCTTCCTCTTCATTAGTTCTTCTCACTTTGTGCTTCTGCATGACCCCCCTTGCATCATCTCTTCTTCACCAAGCCCTCTTTCTCTCTTACACCCACTCTCTCTCCTCACCTGTAAACACAGCTCTTTTTTTCCTTGAGCGCTGTCATGTTTTAAACAGTTGTGTATATAGATCTCCTTCACACAGTTTCACATAAAATGATAATTACAATTGGCACATATGTGACCATTGCATTGTGTTCACTTTAATACCCACTGGCAGGCATTGTGAGCAACTCTCCCTGCTTTCAGACACAACCCCTGAGCTCTGTCGTAAGGACATGAATGTAGGACCAGATTGGGACCCGTTTTAAAGTTAGTTTTTAATTACTACTGGGTGTCAGACCTGGCAGGACCTCATGCCTTAAAATCTTGAGTGAGGCTCCACTGCAACTTTTTTGTTCTTGGACTTGGGTAAGTGAAAAATATGTTCTCTGTTCAGACAATATTTCAATAAAACAAAAGTAAAACCAAATTGAAACTGTGAGTAGAACATTTTGTTCATTAAGTGGATGAGTCTGCCCACAGAGTTAAGCATACGATGGAGTGAGTGAAGAGTAGCACTCTACAGAGACATTGTGTAAAGCCTGTTTGGGGGGGAAATATGTCCCCGATTATTTCATTACTGACCATTGCAGAGGATGGCAATATTTTAGGTGTCTCCTCTCTCTTGTACTTCTACTAGTCACTAGTCACTAATCAATGCCCATCTGTCTTGCATGCAGTTTGGGGGAGCCTGGTCGACACTTGTGGTATGCCTGAGTGAAAGAAATTGGGTTATTATTTGAAAGAGTGGGAGCCTCACTCAAGTAATAATCAGTCTTTTTCAGGATGAACCACAAAAGTTAGTAAATAAACCTGTGCTTCACTCTCTGGTAGTTTGGCACAAAGGTAGTCAGTCTTAACCTAGAGGCAATGTGTAAAGTATTTATGCAGCACTCAAACAGTAATAAAGTGAAAACACTGAAAAATCTCCAAACTATTTAGAATAGAGAATTTTAATTGAAAAAATGACGCCAAACCGCCCAAAAACCCCCCAATAGAACCAAAGTTATGAGTTTTTAAAATGTTAGCTAAAAATAGCGCCAAAAGGCGAGAAGTGTTAACTGCGAGTATCTGGTTGCGCTGAACCGGGCTATAGTTATAAGTTCAGGCCTGCTGGGAGTTTTACCTATTGTTGTTGGAGTGGGCTGTGCAATGCTGCAATGTGAGGCATTGTATCAAATTGCATCAGGTCTGTTGAGCCGCTCATCAGGAGCTATGCGGTGCTGCGATGCAAGATTCTGTGCAGGATTCGGTAAGTCCACTGATCAGGGGCTGTGAGGTGCTGCGATGTGAGGCCCATGTGTCGTCCTGCACCGGATCTGGTGAAGCTGCCAATCAGGAGCTGCGAGGTGCTGTGATGCCAGGCCATGCGTTGATCTGTGCCATCTGTGTCCCATCCGTTGAAGCCGCCAATCAGGACCTGCTAGGTGCTGCGATGCGAGACCCAGTGTCCGTCTGCGCTATGCTGAGTCAGATCTGGTTAAACCTTCAGTTGAGCTGGGAGGAGTACACTACAACCCAGCTCTTGCTGTTTCCACACTGAAGTTATCAATTATTAAATGTAATTAGTTAACCCAGTGTCTATGGGAGGTTTGCCTTACCTCAGTGAAAAACAACATTGGGTAGCTTTCACCTCCAGGACATAACGTGTATTTGTAACGCACACGTTCACCCTTCGGCATCTTGGTGCTGAATAACAGATGTTTGTTACCCAACTCAATGGTACTCCTTTTATTGACCTCAAATGGATGAAGAGTGGACCCGCCGGGATTTGAACCTGTGACCACGAGGTCGAACACAGGCCCCTGCAGTGGATGCATTAGTCCCCTGAGCCACTTGACCCGGACATGTAAAACTTAAGTACATACATCCTACTTTTTAAATAACATGCCCTATGCGCTTTTAGTGCCTAACTTAGGGGTGACTTATAAGTATTAAAAAAGGTGGCTTTGACCTGGGAAAAAGGGTTTATTTGGCCAGGTCGAAATGGTAGTTTAAATACTACACACCAGCTGCACTGGCAGGCCTGAGACATGTTTTACAATGCTACTTTAGTGGTTGGCAAAATGAGTGCTGCAGTCCACTAGTAGCATTTAATTTACAGGTGCTGGGTACATGTAGTACCATCTGTTAGGTATGTATAAGTAAATTGATGGTACCAACCATGTGTATCCCAATTTTACTATGTTTGGAAGGGAGAGCACACGCACTGTACCACTGCTTAGCAGGAGTGAAGTGTGCAGAGTCCTAAAGGGAACAAAGAATTGGTTCAGCAAAAATAGGGTAGTGAAGGCAAAACTATGGGATAATATCACACAAAGGATTGCCATTTCCAATATGTGTACCCACCAGCAGAAAGCACTACCCACCCTCATGGGAGTGCTCATCGCTAAGGTGGAAAAACCTGGAAAGACGATCACATTGGCCTGGTTAGTCCCAGGGCAATGTTGAACCGTAAAGTCCTTTCCCTGTAGAGAGATGGATCACTTCAGCAGGTTTGGATTCTCACCCCACATTTGCATTAGGCATTTTAGGGTGTGGTGGTCTATCTGAACCCAGAAGTGAGTCCCAAACGGGTATGGTCTCAGTTTCGTCAGTGCCCAGACCACTGCAAATGTCTATCACCTCACCTCCCTGGGAAGTAGCTCCCGCCAATGAAAGCTACAGGTTGGTCCAAGCCCTCATTATTTAGCTGTGACAGGATAGCCCCAACGCCAATGAAGCATCTGTCTGATCTACAAATTCTTTGGAGAAATTGGGTGCCTTCAGCACTGGTGCTGTGCACATGGCTTTCTACAGGATGTCAAATACTTTCTGGCACACTTCTGTCCAGATCACCTTCTTGGAAGTTAGCTCAGTTAAGGGGGCAACAATGGTGCCATACTCCCTAACAAATTACCTGTAATATCTAGTGAGGCCTAAGAAGGCTCTCACCTTAATGTAGGTTTTGGTTGCCTCCCAAGCTAGGAGGCTTGGGCTGGGGGGGTGGGGGGGTCGGCTGCACCTTAGCCCCACTGACTTAGTGGCCCAAGTACACAACTGATCCCTGCCCTGACACTTACTGGCATTCATAGTCAGGCCTGTCTTTTGCAGGTTCTGAAGCACTGCCTGGAGGTGGTGCAGGTGATCATCCCCACTAGAGCTGAAGACAGCAGTGTCATCTATGTAGGCGGCACTGAAGTCCCCCAACTCAGCCAGGATCCGGTTGGCCAACCTTTGGACGCTGGCAGGGACATTCTTTAATTCAAGGGCATCACTCTAAATTGAAAGTGACCTTCCGGGGTGGAAAATGCCAACCTCTCCTTGTCTCCCCACAGTTAACGCAATCTGCCAGCATCCTAAGGTCAGATGAAAGGTACTCTGGAACTTGGCAGCTCCCAAACGATCAGTGAGCTCATCTGCTCTGGGGATTGGGCGAGCATCAGTCCTGGTGACTGAATTGAGACCCCTGTAAACCACACAGAATCTCAGTTCTAGGGTGGTGCCTGGTGGGACAGCCTTGGGTACCAGCTCAACTGGACAGGACCAGGGACTACAGGATAGCTTAATCCGCCCCAAATCCAGCACCGTGGCTACATCATCCTTAATGCTGGGGCTCTCTTTGTCAGACAGCTAGTAACATTTGTTTTTGACAGGCATGCTGTTGTCCGTGTCTAAGTCATGGGTACACCAATCAGTGATCACTGGGGTCAGTGAGAAGAACGGGGCGAATTTCCCAACAAGTGGCAACATTTCCTCTGTTGCTCCGTCGTCATGGTTGGGTAGAGGACAACTCCTTCCACTGACCCATCTTGCTCCTTCACAGACAGGAGGTCTGGGAAGGACTGCTCTTGTTCTGCTCACCATCCTCTGCCATCAAGAGCATAGTGACCTCAGACCCCTCAAAATTGGGCTTGAGGCAGTTCATATGCAGGACCATTAAAGGGTTCCTAGTTGTCTTAAGGCCCACCAGGTAGGTAGCCACCCCTTTCTACTTTTTCACCTCATAGGGCCTGGTCCACCAGTCTTTCAAGTTCTGGGACTGCACAGACTCCATCACCCACACTTTCTGGCCAGGCTGATTCTCCACCATAATGACCTTCTGCCCATACCAGTGTTTCATAATGTCCTGGCTAGCTTACAGGTTCTCAGTGGCATTTCATCTGAGAGGAGGACCAACATGTAGCTCACTACATCCTGAGGTGGTTTCTTGGGAGCTTACTTTCACCCCTTCTTTACAAGATTGAGAGGTCCACATACAGGGTGGCCAAACAGAAGTTCAAATGGACTGAACCCCACTTCCTTCTGAGGCACTTCCCTGTAGGCAAAGAGAAGGCATGGCAGGAGGACGTCCCAGTTACACCTGATGGGTTCTAGTAGGTCCATAATCATGCATTTCACAGTCTTGTTGAACCTTTTGAAAAGCTCATTGGTCGGCAGGTGGTATAGATTGGAGAACTTGTATGTTACTCCACAATCATCCCACATGGACTTTGTCTAGGCAGACATGTTGGTGCCCCTGTCAGATATAACCTTCTTGGGGAAACCCACATTGGTAAATATTCCTATCAGTGCCCTGGCCACTGCTTGCGCAGTCACTGACCTCAGAGGAATGGCCTCAGGGTACCATGTGGCATGGTCTACCTTGATCAGGATTACCTGTTGCCCAGGGCAGGCTTGTCATCCAGAGGCCAGACAATATATATGTCCATTCTCTCAAAGGGTTTTTCCACTGGGGAGACTACCAACACACAGGTTGCTCAGTGTACAGGAGACCATTCTCCCAGTAAATGAGGGTGATCATCAGAGGCGTCACCAGCTGCCTGTGCTTTGGCCTGCCACCATAGGCCCGCAAGAGTAGGGTGCTCCACCTGCGCTTTGCAGTACTCTCCCTGGGATGACCCCTTTCAGTTTGCCACCCGGCCAACTCAGGTTTGTGTCACAGGGCAGCAATGTCTTCCCATGTAGGTTCCAGGATGTCAGCCTCAGGAACGGCCTCCTCCCAGATCGTGGGAATCTCTGGGGCGGGGTTCCCATGCCCCCTGTCATTCCTCTTTTTGGCAGGCATGTGGGCCATTTTTTCAGGCTCCAAGTCCTTCTGACTTCCCTATCAGGCTGCTATGGACTGTGTGGGGTCAGGCACACCCACTCAGGCAATCCCAACTTCTCCAGCTAAGACCTGAACTCACCTCTTTCCAGATGGTGTGCTCTAAGTCATTCCCTAACATACAGTCTGCAGGCATGGACAGACACACGGCTACCTTTAAGGAACCAGAGAACCTCTCCTTTCAAGGGGAATTGGAGCCATTGAGTGACTCACCTGCTTGCCAGGTATCACAACCTGGCAGACTACTTGAGAGACTATCTGTTCTGAGGACACCAGATGGCACCAAACTGTAGTCATACTGGCTCCTGTGTCTCTTAGAGCCTCCACCCTATGCCCATTGATGGTGACCCACTGCCCTTCTGAGCCTTTGTCACCATCTACTTGTCACCCAAGGACACTAGGGTAACTTCTGCATTCCTCCCAACACTAAATGGGGCACCCTCCCCCAAGCACGACCCTAGCCGTTCCTGGAGAAGGCCCACCACTGGGGGGACTGCTTCCTGTGCTGACAGATAAGATCCCCCTTAAAGTGCTCATATTAGTAACATTCATGGCACTTGGGTTGGATTAGTCCAGGAAATTCTTCTCATTAAAACCACCCTTCTGCTCAGGATTGGACTGGGAATCTTTCTCCTGGAAACTCTTTTGGGGGCCTATTGACAACTCCTTAGTTAACTCTAAGGGTAAAGTGAGCTTGGAATCGAGTAGGTGTTGGTGTAGCTCTGGAAAACAATTACTAAACATGTGCTCTTTCAAGAAAAGATTGTGCAGCTCATCATAATTACCTTACTGCCCTTCACCCAGCCATCCAGTGCCTTACTGGAATATTCCTTCCACGAAATCCAGCCAAGACTGGTGAGACAGCTTCTGACTGTAAACTTTAGCCTGTACTTTTCTTGTAGGTCTCAAACCACTTATCAATGCCATCCCACACCACATAGTTAGGCACCAGGCAGGACTTTGGGTATATGGGCCCTTATTAGTTGAGAGTCGTGAGAGCCTCACTCGAGTAATAAACACAGTTCTCGTCCGGTTGAATCACAAAAGTTACTAAATAAATCTGTGCTTCACCCTCTGGTAGCTTGGTACAAAAGCAGTTATGCTTAACTTAGAGGCAATGGGTAAAGTGTTTATGCAGCACCCAAACAGTAATAAAGTTAAAACACAACACAAGAAAAATCCCAAACCAATTTGGAAACATAGGCTAAATTTTAATAAATATAAAGACGCCAAAATGACAAATCCAATCAGTAGAATCAGAGTTATGAGTTTTAAAAGATTTTGGTAAAAATCGCTGTGAAATCCGTGAATTACAAACTGCAGGTATCTGGGTGCGTCGGACCGAAACAAAGTTCAGGCCCACCGTGATGGAGTGCTGTTTGGGTAGGGGAAAAGGTGTTGCCTGCTGGGAGTTGTACCTTACGTCCTTGGTACAGCGCTGCATGGTGCTGCGATGCGTGGCGCTAAATCTGGTCCATCGAACCGTCAATCAGGAGCTAGGCAGTGCTGAGATGCTAGGTTCTGTGCCACTCTGCATTGGATCCGGTGAGGCCGCTGATCTTTGACTGTCCCCTAACAACAAAATGCCTAATGAAGTTCTCACCTTTGGAAAAAATGGTTATTTCTGCAATTAACCAGGTAGAATGAAAAACTGAGCATTACAAACCAAATCAGCCTTATTCTCAATAAAAAGCAAGGATGGAATTCAAATATGAAAAAAGCAATTGTAATAGAACTGGCAGATAAAGGAAGTGCCATAGTCATCCAAGATAAGGACAACTTCCTGAGAGACGGGTGCCGGCAAATAAATGACCAAAAATATTACTGAAAACGTACTAGTGATCCTACCACAGGGATTAAAGAAAATCTACTCAAAATAATACAAGAAGGGTTTGATCAAGTGTGAATTGGCCCAAAAGAAATTAACATTTTAAAGAACAACTCCCCCCGGGCCCCAGTACTATAACTGTAGCCACAAAGATCTTGAAATTCCACCAGGGAGAGAAATAGTATCTGGCTGTGATTCCCTGATTGAATCATTTTCCCAATATGTGGATACATTCTCTGTCCCATTAACACATCTGTTGGATCTTAGCTCAAACAAACAAAAGATTTTATCAAGAAGGTTGAAGGACTACCCTGTACAGCACCACAAAACAGCTGGTAACCCTAGACACCGCCTTATTATACACAAACATACCACAAGACGATGCATTAGAGGTCTTGGAATTAATATCTCAAGAAACAAGAAAGACCACATCTTGTTCCTGCTAACTTTAGTGTATCCGTTGCCGGAATCGCACTACAAAATAACTTTTTTCGATTTGACGAAGAAATCTTTCTGCAAGTAAAAAGGACTTCCATGGGATGCTCTTTTGCCTCCGTGGACAGTGATTTTATGCATGACACAGTTTGAAGAGAGAGTTATCTATACCAACAACTCAATCACAGACAACATATCTTCATGGCTAATCTATATTGATGACCTCTTTTGGGTATGGATGGGTGCGGATGCAGAATTTGTGTTTGAATGTTCCAACACCTGTACCATGATATCAAATTCGTATGACAGAATGAAAAAGCAATACAGTTTTTTAGACATGAGGCTAAAAGAAACTAACAACATCCTCGTCACCCCACGTTGACAGTTTCTTAGGATCCTCCGTGACTGCACTATGAAATAAGACTATATTTCAAACATGCAACCCAACTATCTGGAAAACTGACAGAGAAAGGGTACCCCAGGAAGCTCATAAAACACTCTTAAGAGCATGGTTCACACCAAAAGAAGTCCATTTGGAAAAAAATAGACAAAAATGAGTCAGATAAAATCATATATGTCTCTACTTTTTGTCCAAATACCAATCATTTAAATAATAATAATAATTTACCAAAATTGGCATATATAACCCCCAATCACTGTTCACACTAAAACATAGCATGAAAAAACGCCCAGTAGGTGCTTGTACAGCACCAGAAACAATGATACAGAAGTCCCTACGAGAATATTGAAATCTACAACCATTAAAGGGACACTACTGATGTGCTTAATGCACTGTATGCCAGCAGGAAGCCCGGCCAAAACAAAAAGTGGGGGCACCTGAATTTCTCGAACTGTAAGGTGAAGACTGTAGTATATGGAATACTATGCCCTTGCGAGAAACCATACATTGGCAAGACAATCAGGAAATTCAAAACCAATTGTCCAACATAAATTCTGAATCTGTTGTAAGATCTTGGCAGCGACCTTGGCAGAACACTCCCACAGTGAAAATGAAATTAAATGGACTGTTCCTGAAATGTTATCATAAGATACAAGAGGTGAAGGCACCAAATCCCTTTTGTTAAGAAAAGAGCTAGCTTTGTATTGAGATATGATACCGGTTTGCACAGGCTTCAGTGAAGTCTCTGAAATTCAGAAGATCTAATTAAGCTCACACCACATTAGCGCTAACTTACTTTATACTTTGGAACTGCAGAAAAAACCCAAATTGTCTCGTATAACAGCTCGAAGCCACCCAGATGGCACGTGCAACTTTAGCTCTTGACATGTGCGGCACTACAAACCTCATATTCCTTAACGGAGACAAAAAACAGATGATGGCATTAATCTCACACCAGTGTCCATCTCTACCTTTTGGAGTTGGACCACTATCATTTTCTTAATTGTGATATTTGGCTTTATTACATCGTAATAATCCTGACCAGACATGAATAAACCTATTTTTTTTTTATAACATATTTTTATTGGCATTTGGGTATTCGACAAGTTCTTTAACATTACATATTTGACACGCAAGACATTTGCAATTAGTCATTACATTTTTCAGCATTCCTCCAAACTAATTGGTAACACCAGTCAGTTCTTAGGTCATATATCTATGTACTCTTCACCAGTACATACAGATTGCTAGGTTATATCACTAAGTTATAGTCCAGTGTTGTTGTATGTTCAGCGAGGAGGTCTAAACTTTGGTATACAATATGTGACATGTCTGGGTCCAATCTATCAGGTGAGTGGGCGTCTCAGTGCTTATTATTAAATGTCTCATGGTGCGTTTTAAGTAGGGGATACCGCAGAGGAAGGGTAAAGCTACCGTGATAGCAGAGAAAAAGAAATGTAACAATAAACCAAGTAACAATAACTGTGTGGTGTGGTGAGTCAGTATATGCCATTTTCGGTGATGGGCCAGGAGGGAGGGGAGTCCTGGATCAGCGATAGGCCGGCAGCCTCGGATCTATTCGTCCATCTTTGTCAAGTGAGGGCGTGTTGGGGGGAGGGGGCTGCAACTCGAGGGGCTAATTTTTGTATCTCTCCTACTCTTAATCTAAAGAGAGGTATAGCTCGTGTCATTTGAAAGTGGGCTAGTATCGGCATCTGCCTCTGTATAATGGTGTCCGTCAGGGTGTTCCCAATTTTCTAGGACCTCTCTAGGGGCCTGCCATGGGATGTCGTCTCAGTCCTAGAGTATCCTCCCTAGCTAAGGCCCATTCTTCCGCTCTGGCCCAATGTGTCACATCCCTTTTCCAGTCTGTTATAGTTGGCCCTATTGTTGATTTCCATGCTAATGCTATTCTCCTTTTAGCTAGGATTAAAGCCATGAATGAACCTACTAAACTAAAACAAACTGGAATTTGGTGAACTACAAATCCCGTCAGGAACATGGCTCGATTTGAGTTTCTACTAGTAGCAATTACTCCACCAACTGATGGAATAGCAAGTGTAAAATATTATGCTAACACTAAATGCAGAAACACAGCATTCATTAAAAAGGGTTAAAATAAAATAAAAATCCTCAACTAATACCCAATACTAATGATTTAAGAAATTGCTGAACCACAAATCTCATCGGTCCACAGCGATTAATTCATCAGGCCTTTAGACATTATCTTCCCGAAACAAACACAACCCATATTGGCGTCCCGTGACTCCACGTCTCATATGGATGAACAGACAACACAATAATTAAATAAAAGCCCCCCTTCGGCTCAATTAATTGAAAAATAAAAAATAAATCGGAGATACACACCCACAACGTATCTGAAGCAGGGATTTGGGTACTGAGAAACGAGGCACAGCGTTCCCGTTGCTCACCCGAGGCAGAACCCTAGAGAACTAAGATAACCGGGCTTGAAGTTACTCCAAAATACATAGTTATTTTTAAAATTATTATGAGACACGATTCGCTAAATGTTATGTTGTTATGTTATGTTACAGTGATTTATAACGCGCGCGGCTACTCATAAGTGTCCCGGCGCGGGAGCCAAGATAGAAAACTGTAGGGAACTGTGAGACGCTACCGATTAGATAAACAATAAAGTTTTTTGTCTCTTCTTGAACAGACGAGGGTTATACTTCACCCTAGCTCTATGACCGAAAAGACTATCTAGGAAATATGACTCCGTAAACACTACAGTCTCTGAAAGCTACTTGAGCATTTGCAATAACTTCCTTTACACAAGAGATGGATGTATGCATTTTTCATTTTTAATTATTATTTTTTTAATTCACGATTCTAAACGTTGTCCCTACAGAAAGTGTTTAAATTGAGCATGCTCCATAACTCTCACGTTAAGAGAAAAGATGTCTCCTTCAGCTCCGGCATACACATGGGTGACTCAAACTAGGTACGCTGGGCTCTAACCTGAAATTCCCTTTGTCTCGCAGTCGTAGGACATACCAGTTTGTTGTCCTGAGGAGATCCCAGAACGTCTACACAAATCTTCAGGGGGAAAATATGACTCAATTTCGCAGGAAAAGCTTCACCAAAGGACTGAAAAAAACTATTGTGGCATTCCAGAGTTTCTACAGAGCCCTAGTTCAGTCAATTGTCTGTTTGGCCATGTGTTTAACTACATTGTGGGATACCATGCACAAGAATCCAGGAGAACTCACATGTCCTTTCTATCTATATTAAGAGTACTTGAAGGAAACCCTTTATCACTTTTCCTACCTTCATCACTTACACTCACTCCGCACAAGGTTAGGATTAAGGTCGCCACCAGAGCACACGTCAGGAGTTTCCATTTCCTTTGCTCGAGGAGACACGTTTGCAAACACAACTAAAGTGCCCTTTTTGTTCCACATGTTTCAGAACCTGACGGAGGGTGGCCAGACCTTGCTGTTCCCAAGTGATATGTGTTGCAACACCTGTAACATTAAGTGATGTTTCTTTTGATTCCCTGCTCTTTTATTTTGTATTTGTGCGTGTCCAATTTCTTAATAACTAGGTTAATTTAAGAAGAAACCGATGACGAATATCCTCTTGGCTGTTGAACTCACTTTTCTGAGTGTTCAATGTGCTTGTCAATACTTATCAAAGCAGTAAATGTTCAAAATTGATATTAGTAGATATTGGTGTGTGCATCACTGTACACACACAATGCGCTATGGGCAGGTGTGTGCATCACCGTACACTAGCAGTATGTATTATCGAACAAAGAACAGCTGAAAGGAGTCACAATATGATATGATGTGTGCAACATCATACATACCGTTTCCCTGAAGTAAGGTTGCACATCATGGCACACACACCAGAACCTTATGTGTCGACTCAAGCAACCAGGTTGTATGCGAACACTTGCGGACGCCGTTTTTAGCGTTCATCCAAGAGATGGGAGTAAACAAAATGGCGTCTGGAGAAATGCATGAAAAAACAAAGGGATGGATTGAATACTTGAATTAATCTCAGCTACTGGCGATCACTAGGGCTGCATCCCAATCCTTGGTTTTTTGCCCACCGTGCGGCTCAGTTAGGACCCAGCCATATGTAAATCAGCCTTGACCCCTGCTCCAATGGGAGCAGTCCAGCCTGAACTGCAAGGCCAGGTCCTCCCTGAACTGGAACTCAAGCAACCCAGGACCGGTTTCGCCCTTATTACGGGATCATTAGCTAGGTATAGCTTGATTCCTGTGGCATGGTGAGCACGGGACCGTGTCTGGGCATACCTGTCACAATTAGGGCATCAGAAAACAGTGATGGATGGAATGGTTGAATTATTCTGTGCCACACACTATCACTCGGATCGCATCCCAATCCATCGCAACGCAGCAATCTGGGGGCTTTCATCATTATCGGTGGCCGACACAGAAGGGCCTATATCACAGTCTCTGGCTGAAACACCGGTGCGTCTACAGTTGGAAGCCCTTGTCATTGTTGATCAGCGGACTTGTGCACCTATACCTCACTGGCCTCAGAGTTCCCACTGAAAGGTTGGCCGAATAGCTAGATAAGATGGAGTCCATAAAATGTGAAATGTTTAGGTCTTCTTATCAGCAGAACAGGATACAGTGCACACCCCGGTTAACTTGGACACCCTCTGTTGGCCGCTCATTGCAAAGGTTTCTACTGAAGTTCAGTATGCTAGTGAAAGATGCAAGTATTTATTAGAACTGCTACTCAGCCGTGGGCATCGATTTCAGACTTTAACTACGCCAACCTCAAAACCTGGCTCTTTGACTGAACAGCAGACCCCCTCACCTCCTCCACCCCCTTCAGCAGCTTGAGACCCTATCAGGTGATTAGCCACGCTCTATAAGAACCCTGATTAATTGATTGAACCGTCTCAACTGTATCATGTACTCCGCACCTCTATCACGGACCAACTTCAATACTTCATACACAATTGAAATAGTTTAAACATATACCTATGTACAGACTTAAAAGACTGACCTGCACATATTTACAACAATTACATGGGAACAGGGCATTCTCTATAACTAACACCGTAGATTTCAGGAAAATATAAATCTTAGGGAATCAGGAACAACAGAACTTGTGTCGGTGTTGCTCTGTACCCATAATGCACTTGGAGAAGCGGTGCTGTTGGCAGTACAGCGGTTATAACCTATGGAATCTACTTAAGAGGGTTCAGCAAAGAATGTCTTGACATCCTGTGTTCCACTGATGTATACTTGGAATGGTTTGTTTCAGGAGTGAAAGGGCTATTCATGCTGCGTTTTGTGAAGGCAGTCTTGTCTTTTCCTAACCTAAGTGTCATTTGTAAATTTCAAGACGGTGAGATAACTGGAGTGTATTTGTTTTATGAAGTAATTTATTATATTGTAAATCCTAGCACCCTTACTATACCTTCCTTTCTTTCCCAAGATCAAGCCCCTAAATTGCTTTTTGGCTCCTGAGGTTCAAACTCATGGCATGAATGCTTATTTCCTATAGTAACTGTATTATGAAAGCCGGTACTTATTACCTTTTCGAATTAGTACATGTGCATAAGCTCCTCGCCTCATTAACAGAGTATGTTTTCTTTCTTCCTAGTGGCATTTATTTTCAACTGGATTGGGTTTTGCTTGTCATTCTGTATAACTAACACCATAGCAGGGAGGTATGGTGCTATCTGTGGATTTGGCCTATCGCTGATCAAATGGATTTTGATTGTGCGGGTAAGTCGCTTTATCACACGGCGTACATGTTGAGTGTTTGATATATCCATTTTTACCCACAGGAGGAAATGTTAATTAAAGTTAATTTATATATTCGATTTACAGATTTTTTTTTCTGATATTTTTAATAATTGCAATAGTTATTGCACCTTGCTGCCAATGTCTTTTCTAAGATGCAACAGACTTCCGCCTAAAATTATAGTGCAGTGGGACTAGTAGATTTCTCATTAGTTGACTGGTATGATTTAATGTTCACGTTGGCATCTTTAGGTCCTGAGCGGGGCCGCTGGAATAATGCAGCAGGGGATGGCCAAATTATGCAGCATGGTTGACTAAAGTATGCAGAAAGAAAAGACAAATTATGTGGCATAATGCAGCACATTTTGTAATAGTACTACCTCAATATTTTGACATGTTTACACATGTTAACACTATCTGGGCAAAAGGTTCACCTCAGTACCAGTCTGATACCCAAACACAGCAATAAATAACAGAAAGTTGATCGGTCAATCTTTGCGAAGGGCCTTTCACTGCACGGCAGCATGCACTGCGTTTTTAGTAACTTTTGATCACTTTGAGATAGCAATCATTTTTTGGGTTTAAATCTGCAGATTATGGATTATGAGGCAAACTCGGCAAATTCATATTGATGCGGAACATGCCATAACCGCAGTATTGCATAATTCCAGTGGCCCTGGTCATGAGTTAGACTTAGCCTTCCACCCTTCTAAGTCATTATACTGCTGACCTGCCAACTCACACGGTGCCATGGTGTATGACTCGATATCAGCTCCCTTCACGCACTAACTCAGTGAAGAGCCCATATCGCATTGTGGATTGGAAGGCGGGCTGGGTTTCCAGCTCAACTTTACAGTCTCTAAGCAGCTGATGTCCATTAAGGGTTTTGAAAACACCCCAGAATATCTGCGGCAGTCTAAGCACGCCTTTTTTTAGGTCTCGCCTGAGCCAGCGCATGCGCTGCCCTGGCGAGAGTTTTAGTAAGCGGGTTTTGGAAGTGCAAACAGCAGTGGCTTTTGCTGGCGACCAGCTTGAGTTCACGTGAGCGTGCACGCGCGTCACGGGTCATTAAGTGCATCGCAATCACTTTCACTTTCGCGGCTTTGAAGTAAAGAAATAGATTATTTTTCTATTTCTTTACTTTTGCTATAATCGCGGCACCCGCGCTTTACTTTTAACATTAAAAGTAAAGCGCGGGTGCCACGATTATAGCAATAGTAAAGAAATAGATTATTTTTCTATTTCTTTACTTTTGCTATAATCGCGGCACCGCGCTTTACTTTTAACATTAAAGTAAAGCGCGGGTGCCATGATTGTAGCAAAAGTAAAGAAATAGAAAAATAATCTATTCTTTACTTTTGCTATAATCGCGGCACCCGCGCTTTACTTTTAATGTTAAAGCGCTTTACTTTTAATGTTAAAGTAAGCGCGGGTGCCGCTGATTATAATGGTGTAGCCAATAGGTCTCGCTTTGGGACCTTATAAGTATTTAGTTATGCAACTGTTGCATGGCTAAACACTTATAAGGTCCCAAAGGCGAGACCTATTGGCTATGCCAATGCTTTTTTTTTTTTTTGAAGAGTGGGGAAGTTGGTGGTGGGCGGCGTAGCTTTTGGAGGGGCTGTTTGGGGTGTTACATCCCCTTAAACCGTTTATTCTGTAGTAAATAGTTGGGTACAAGTGCTTTTAGTGGGGTATGGTGAAGTATCTGTTGGATTTCATCTGGGATTTTTATATGCCCACACTGACAAAAATACGCACACTCTCTCTTTCGTCTCTGTTTTTGAAGGCCTTGAAAAACGGTGATTAGTTTGAAAACTGCTGTGTTTTAGGTGCCCATAACAATCTGCCCTCCTCTCTTTCTACTGCCCCTTAATGCCCCCTCATGCCGCGCTTCGCATATAACGTGTTTTAACGAGATCTCCCAGCGTGATTGTTGGGAAATCTGGAGCTCGCACCCCCGCCCCCAATCTTATTGACCAAGCTAAGCCCTGGTGTGAGGGGGCAGAAGTGCCTCTCATTCAATTCTCCGTCTGAAGCCCCATTCCCTCCGAGGCCTCTCTTCCCCACACAGTGAACTTTGTTTTTTTTAAGTTGATAGTGAGTACTATAAATTTGTAAAACAGTCTATTTACAGCGCTTGAATTCAACATATGATTTATTAGCATTAATCTCGTCTTCATAGATCGAAAGGTTTATTGAAGAACAGCTGCAGTAAAATTAGGAACATGTAGTTCACCCAGTCCACCACAGAGTGTCTCCCTTAGCCTACCGAATGCCGATCGTGGCCAACACATATATAGCACACGGTTAAAGAAAACGTTTTCTTTTTCTTATATATTTGAGATTGAACATAGCACAGACTACATCAGGCGTACAACAGACCGCTTTACAGTTGACGGAATGTAAACAGTCAGAGAAATGCGCACAGAGATGTGCATTGCCTTTCCAACATTACATTGTCTGAGTGTACACTATGACCATATTAAACAGCCCTAGAACTTGTGTATATGGGTAAAGAGAAAATCGTCTTGCTTTTCAGAGTTAGAATAATGGACAACGTGACTGCCGAGTCTATTAAGAGATATTTAAAAAATTATTTCATACTTATGGAATTCACAGAATGTTGTTTCCTGCGGAAGCAGCCATGTATATTACATCTGGTCCGTTTTTTTAATTCTGTTTTGAGCACCTTACTTTTTCGAGTGCACCTTATTTTAATTCATGGTTATTTTGTCAAATTTGAGCTTTGACTAAACAATACAATGATCATTTTAGAATTATCAGATTTCCTGTTTAATAAGAAAAATTACGTAATTTATTATTCGTATGTCCTGTGTGTTCTCCTTTAGACGGTTGCTTCATGTAACTAACTGTTCATCATTATAGGAAAGTGATAGTGAAAGTGAGGGAGTACGGGGGGTAAGGTCTGTGAGCCTCTAAGTTCCCGGCAGTCACTGCAGTGCAGCCGACTAAAACGTTTGTGTGACGAGTGAGGAAGGAGGGATGGTGGGGCAATGTTATTCCGGGCATTTCAAACTTAAGGCGCTGCTCTTAAAACAGTGTTCGGACCACGAGGTCTGGTTGAAAACAGATTCCAGAAAAGCAGAATGTGATGAGAACGTGGGAATAATTACGTCAGTGGCCCGTAACGAAAAAAAATATTACACTTGAATATAGTGACAAAAAAGCTGCAAACTGAATATTAATATGTGGCGCAAGAGCCTCTGTGCAATTAACATCTTACTAATTAACCGAACCTGGTATCCCACGATAGAAATCGAGTTGCCTTCATTGGCAGAATGGATTTTATGAAGAAAAAGACACAAGGCACCTACATTTGCCAAATAGAGGTCAGTATTGTTTTGGACAAGAGGGACCGCTGTTAAGTACTAACAGATCCACCGAGGGCTCTAAGAACATTTTCTACTTATCCTTGTACAAATATGAAAATACTCCGAGGGTTATCCAGTTTTTGCACTTTGCACCCACCTCCTCCCCTCCCGAAAACAGAATAGCTGCTGAACAGGGGACCATTGCTATTCTCTCATACCTCCCCTTACCATCACTGCAAATTTTTTTCGAGTTAGTGCTTTTGTGAGCCTTTAAGCAGCAAGTGGGGAGGAAAGAAGCCACGTGCAGTTTCACAATGTTAAAGATTTCTCTGCAACTGGTCGTTACACAACCATTTCATCTCAATTCATGTTCATCAGCTCACTGTGTTCCCCCTCCCCTTGGAGTTGTGCTAGGGTAGAGGGTTGCCGAAACCAACACTTCACTGTTTCAGAGGTACCGTGCCTTTGTGAGTGCTGCTGATGCCAGGTGAATCCACATGCTGGCACTCTGCTCCAGTCTGGGAGTCCAACCCACGACTGCCCACCTTCAGCGGGTGTAACACCAACAGCTTGCACTGAAGATATGCTGCTTCCCTGAACTAGTCTCAGCTAAAAGCTACAGTCCAAACTCCAATTCAAACAATCTATTTCATGGATTTGAAAGTGCTTTTTAAGGAGCTCGTGCTGAGCTTTGTAGTGCTGCAGGCCAGCCTTTTGTGCAGCCATTATCGGAACTTAATTTAGTGTGCATAATCCCCCCTCCAGTGCTTGTAAACAATACAGTGCACTTTTATACCTGGAATCCATTAGGCAAGCATGAACATATGAAAATGGATCAGTAAGTGCACCTGCATCTTAACAGCTGTGATTGCTGAGCTCTATAGAACACAGCAGCCAACAGGATAGACTCGAGGCAAGAGGTGCCATCCATTTTTTGTAAACAAACTTTATTGGCATTTACATAACAGTACAGTCACATAGGTGGACTGGTAATACGCGTGATGCAATCGTACGAAAACCCCAATAAACAAAATTAAGCAAGTACACACCCTCGTTTGAAGTAAGGAATGACCATGGGCAACTTCCCCCTCCGCATGAACCAACACATACACTCTTACTGATCCCGTCTTGAATGCATCTCTTAGTCCAACTTCCCAACTACACCCTCACCCCCAGTTACAGCTCCCCTTTCCCCTCCCCCACCACCCAATCTATCCGGTTTGGTGCCTTGCAGTGGTGTAAGACATAGCGAGCCAGAACAGCACTGTCAGCAGAGAGCAGTAGGTCTCGCGAAAACAGAAACAGCACTCATTGCCACCACAAACTAGATCCGCATGATCCTTGACGGGGGAGACACGACAGTTCTCATTCTCCTGGACCTCTCTGCAGCATTTGACATGGACTCACGCCCCATCCTTATCAGGTGCCTCCATGAGGTTGGCATCCAAGGACCCGCTCTCTGCTGAATCTGTTCCTTAACGGATAGAAAACAGATGTCAGCCTTGCACTTTACTCCTTGGAAGCCGGCAAACTCATCTGCGGAGTGCACTATGGCCTTAGGTTTATTAGATGTGTCTGCACCTCAAAATGTTGTCAACCACACCATCTGACTGAATAGACTGGGAGCCATTGTTATTCGGAGGCAAGCTCTAGACTGGATATGCTCATTAATTGAAGATAAACATACATAAAGTGAAGTTCCTTCCATATTAATCCTCATGTAAAGAAGGAGCTGCAGCAGTCCAGGCTCCCGCTACTAGTTTTAGTCCATGTATGCATCTCCTGATGCATCTATTTGAAATCTATTGGTTTCAATTTTAAGCATACATTGATATTACTTCTAATATAATATATTTCAAAATACCTTGTATGTTGGCTGCTAAATCAAATTGCTTTTCACCCACCAACAGTGTCGCTCCGACAAATGGTATCCATCTACACTGTTTGACACCTCTGATGTACATATATAAGGCGCTTCTTGTAGCAGGACCAACCAGAATTTTGACAGTTGGCCAAAAGCAGCGTGGTAGTTTAAGTAATGTATGCTAACTCTAGACGGGTGTGTAAATGGGAACAAGCTGAAACATGATCACTCCAAAACTGAAGTGCCAGTCCTCAGTCACCAGGATGATGGTCCTTTGATTTGTGCCCTTTGCTTTGGATCCTTACCAACTCTGTAAACTATCTTAGCATCTTCATTGTTTGAGGCCTTTCTGTGGATGCTGTTATCAGTGCATTACCCCAAAGCTGCTTCTTTCGATTCTGCAGTCTGAGACTTTTTTCTGCCTTGCTTTCCTTCATTGGGCCATCGTGGATGTCTTGGTTTCATCCACACTAGACAGTCGTTTATTTTGACCTTCATATAAATTTGATAAATTGAAGAAGAAAAAAAAGTACCAACCCGCATATTAATTAAAGCCACTGCTAGGGCTATGGTTACCTGCTTTATTTACCCCAGTGCCATTGGCTTGTGGTTGAATACTCTTTTACATTCAATACTTTCGTCCTGATTCTCAAAAACAGTCAACCACCTTAACTCACAGGTCTACGATCTCTATTTGGTGGAGGTTTACTCCTATCCGGTATTCAGTTTCCAAAGCTGACACATTCATTGTTTTCTACCGGCCACCATGCCTCAACCCAGCATTAAACACCAAGATGCCTGATGTCATTACAGCAGCCTTTCACCACCCATTCAGATACAATCTGTGGAGATATTAATTGGTGACATCACCTTCTAAGATGATGCATCTTCGAAGAACTTGAAAGGATACCTCCCTTAACCTGCTGGCCACTACCAACATTGCATACGTCACCACTCTCCCTACCCACACCTAAGGCCACATTTTGGACATTGACTGTGTGTCTGTGGCAACATCATCCGCCTTCCCCCTCTGCATGCCGGCTGGGTAAACCATGCTGTCATCACCCTGACCACCTTCACCCGCACGCATCTCACCAGGTCCTCAAAGCTGAACTTTGAGCTCAATGAGCCGAACCTTCAGGAACTTCTCACAGTAAGTGCTACGTAATGACCATCCAGCCCTGACATTACTCATCTAAATCCTCCAGAGTTTGGATCCTCACCATTTGTTCCGGCTACTGCATATTTGGCAAATTGAGGGTGTGCACCTCTTATTCATCGCACAGCACTCGTGTAAAATGTCCTTTTCTGACACCCATCATTAAGTGTTTATTGTTCGCTCACACACTTTGTATCAGTTTGATGCAGGCAAAGCACATTTCTCAAAACTAAATGTTGGATATATGGAACCTATTTTTTGAAGCTTGACGTGTGTGATACTCTTGATGAGGTAGATGCAGTCATCTAACCTCCAAACGAATAAGGGTTTATTTATCCTGCTCCTGCAGTGTATTTTTGTTGAGAAAGATGTTTAATCTTTGTCATTCAAATAGGAAAAGGAAGGTGATTGCTTCGGCATGCAGGATGTTATTTTATGCGAATGAGACATAGAAAAAGCCCCACACTTGCCTCTTCTGCATTCTCACCTTGCTTTCTTGACTGTGCACTTATCCCGTTTTTCCTGTAATAATTATTCTATCCATCTTTCTCAAAGCGCTACTATTTGACGTTGCATCAATTTTGTATATTTTTTGCCTTCTCGGTTTTGTTATATATTTTTTACTATTCTTTTGCATGTTGAATGCACCTATTATATGTGTGTTTCTCATATATTACTGTACATTTGTAACTATGTTGTTGTAAAGCGCACAGACGTACAAGGTTCATGTTTGTGCTGTAGAAACTCCTTAATGTCTTGGCATTTTCCCCGACTGCCTTAAAGTTCACTAAGTCAGTCCTCTGCTGAAGATATTAACCACTAGCAACCATTCTCATGGCTTTCTTTCCTTGCGAAAGTTACTGAAAGCCTAGTAGCCTCAGAGTTGAAACAACGTAGTCTATTACAACATTGTCTTGGATGTAGTTCTATTGGGTTTCAGACCTCTATGTAGTACTGAGAATATCCTGCTCCAGGGTTTTGATGACACTTTACGCATTACTGACTCTAGTAATTCATGCCTACTTCACCCATTGCTTTCTGCTGTTTGCTTGCTGCTTCTGAAATGATTAATAATTTCATTCCTGGATCTAAAGCTCAGGTAGGCTAGATATATTCAGGCTCAGTCTAGTCAGAGGTTCCTTTCCCAGGCTGAAAAGGTGAACGTGTTTTGCAGGATCTGAATCAAGAAAAGATGTAGGTAAACTAGGCAAACGCGTGATTATCAGACTATAAGTAGAAGTGGATCCCGAATGAGAGGGTTTAGTCAAACAAAAGTATTAGGAAGGTTAATGAGAGGCGGAGAGGAAATAGATGAGGTAAATAGTGCCTGTATCGGTATGGGTTGTAAAATCAAGAGTGCGATTTGGGGTGAGAGAGTTCGTAGATAACTGATGGAGTCAAAAAGGAGATGTGAAGGAACAATCTAGGATGGAAGAACTGAGTGGGTGGCAGATGAGGATGAAGTGAAGAAATAGAGGATAAAGTAGAAGTGGGGATTTAGAAGAGAAGATACCTTGTTTGAAAAAGGAATGAGTAATGCTTCTGGGAGAGAAATGAAGAGTACTGGTGTGAGTGTTAAGGTACATGGGACTGGAATTGCTGAGGGTACCAGATCGGAATGTGACGATCCTAATTTCATGGCAGTTAGATGAGGAATAGGAGTTGCAAGGAAATAGCAAATGAGGAGTCAAATGAGGGTTTGAAAGTGCAGATCAGATTATTCCTCGTCCTGTAATCCTGTTCAGGATTGTCATCTGTAGACTGGATCTGGAGTCTACCATTGTTAAGGATGGGAAAGGATATACTCAAGAGCCACAAAGAGTAGGCAGAAAGTTTATGGTCTTCAAGTAGGTTACTCACAAGAAACATCCAACTCCTTGAGAAAGAGTACTGCCCATAGAGGGATGTTGTACACAATGCGTGCTTTTTGGAGCAAATTTAGTACAGTCAGTAAGGTTTACTGTTTACCATAATGGAGTATAGCCGACTGCCCCAAATATCCACCTGAGCAAACAAAAGTATAATGGAAAAATCCTTTGATTAGCAGTCTAGAGAAAAATTGGGGAAGGGAAAAAGGCACAGCAGACATTTGTTCAGAATGGCGCCAGCAGCAACCAAGGTCCTCCTGAAACCACTGCTCTGTAATCATGAGAAACATACAGAGTAACATACAATTTTAGCACTCTGTGCATGAAAAGAAGTTACAACCAATGATCGAATACATTTCACCTCGCATGCAGTGGAATATGCCATAACCAGCCCCGGTCCTACCAGGATACCCAGCCTAGAGCCTTATATGCTGAGCAGAGGGATGATTGACAGCAAGTTGGAGAAGTGCTTAAGTGCAGCAGGATTAGGAGAAGAGCAGAAAGGATTCAGGCAAGGCTGAAAGTGCAAATAACAAAGGAGGGAAGGTATGGGCGAGGGGGTAATATTGGCCAGGGAATCAGTATGGGGAGAAAATAACAAGGTGTCGGTATACAATAACAGTTGATGAACTTGAGCAGAAGTGGAACAGAGCAGAAACAACTGGGAGATGCTGCCAGGCGTCTTACCTTTGCAAAGGTATTCCTTAGCTAGTGGCTCTACTCCTCATGCTCGGAAGCCTCATTCCTTAAACTGGTAGTGAGGATGTGAGGTAATCATCCTAGCTTGCAGTGTGCCATTGTCCAGAGTTTCCTGGCTTGGCGATGCCTGCCCTTGTAGCGAGGTTGAACAGCAAGACCTGTACCTGTATGTAGCCTAACATCCTTCCTTTTTCTGACTGATAGCTTTGTAGAACTGACACTCTTGACTCTGTTGTCCCCATAGATCCCCAACAGCTCAAATCATAGATAGCTTTGAAAGAATGGAGGCAATTAGTTTATTACACCGTTTTCTAACTGACATCCCTGAGCCTTACTTTGAGATTGCTAACAGCTAATTGTTCGCTTCATGGAAACACTAATGGAATAACACTTGCACCGGGCATCCTGCATAATCACTCCTGTGTTCCATTCCATGGCAAGCTTACAAAATTACACGTGGGCCATCATTCTCATCAGGAATCCGAATTGGACATCCGGGTGACCATTCAGTTTCACACACCCTCACCCAATCACATCTCGATGATTGTCTACTTCTGACCAGTCTTTGCTCTATTACCTCCAAGTGCAGCCATGATTTGTGGAGTATATCATTAGGTTCAAGGTCCTTGCTCTTAATGCACCCTGTACTTTAGGCAGCAACAGGATGGCGAAGACTGGAACTCCTCTGTATTTCCCTAAGTCTAATTGTTGCAACTCCACAGTTGCTTTCCTGTTGCCCTTTCCTCTTGGACTTGTGGTAACTTCTCCATCTTATGCAAGTATTGCCCTGCAAGTCTGCTGCTACATACTGAGAGGAAAAATAGAACCGCACTGCATATGTTACCAACCTTGGAGGGGGATGGTTAATCGGAATAAGGCCTTCAGGAAGAAGTGCTCTGTAGGCCACAGGTCTTAATTTCCTTTCTTCACCTGTAGCTGGGTCCACCTGTAGCGGGTACAGCGGCTGCACCTTCCTAGGCCTGAAGAGATTAATGAAGAAACTGGGTGGGCCTCACTCCCTACAACACAGTCATTAAACCTGCATTGTAGTGCCAGCGAGAAATCACCCGCTTTTATTAAGTAATTTATGTGATAAAGGCCTATTTATTTTACGAAATCGCATATGTCCACAGGACTCTCAGAAAATAACTGATTGTATTTCTTTAGGACTGAAACATTATAGTGAAATTCTGTAATTTATTGTAGAAACTAGAAGAATGTTTGCCTTAATTCAGTTATAATTTGCAGTGAATGGGACAGCACAGTGGTGATACGTTACACATTGATATTACAGCCTTCTATATACATATCTAGGCTTCTGCAAATTGCTCAGTCATGTGCGTAGTTTACGTAATTTTGTTTTACACGAATTACAAGAAATGTCAGAAATTAAGCTAGCAGGATATTTTGCACTATTTTTTTTGCAGACTTTTTTTTATAGAAAATGTTTCACATGGAGAGTAAAGGTTGATCATAAAGTATCATGTATGCAGCGCGAATATTGAGTGACTTTTGAATGCGAGGTCTGCCCTTAAGGCACCCCAAACCCTATGTTACATAGCTGTGCGTAAATTCCCTGACGTCTTACTAATGCTTACATTTGAATGGCTTAAAAGAAATAGGCAACCCTTTAGTCTTGTTTTCAGGGCGGGGTCTCTGCATCACTCTGCAGGCTACACTGGGTTAAGGTAAATGAGCGGTGTCCAGCGCCATTCTCCAGTACCAGTGCAGCCCTGGCCTCCAGTTGACATACCGCACAGAAGGACACAGGAGCCTGCCATGCTAACAAGAGCGGGCGGACTAGCACTTCAAGGGCCGTTTAGCAGGCGCTGCTGGGAACTGGAAGCTGGAACACCGACTTGTAGAAAATGAAAAGGCTTTAATGAGTCGGGGCCATTATGCGTGAGGGGGTCCGGGAGCAGCGATTAGCAGCGGGGGCGCGCGGAAGGTCAAACGCTCTTTCCCAGAGGTCAGCAGAGCACCCCGGCCTGATAAGATCAAACTAAGGGGCCTTTGGTGTAAATATTGGAAGCGGGAGGCCCCTGCGCCGTGTTGCCTCACACTTCACTGTGCAGTGAAGTAACCCTTTCTTTTAAACGAGTGATTGGAGTAATTCTAGCTGTTTTATGCACTTCCTGCCACTTTAACACACTATGCCAAGGACAATGTTAACATTTATTTGGGTTAAAAGGCTTAAATCCCGCCCTAGTTTATATTTTTGTGCCAGTTATGGATATCATTTTGGTTTCAATAGTTTTTGCTGTAATTTTGTGTTTCTTTAATAACCTTGTGCTCAATACAATAATTCCAGATCTGCCTTTTTGTCTCTTTTAGTTTTCCGACTATTTCACTGGATACTTCAACGGTCAGTACTGGCTCTGGTGGATATTTCTTGTTCTCGGTAAGTAAACCTGCCCCACCCCCTCCTATACATTTACATAACATTTAGGCAAAAGAAAATCATTTACGTATCGTGTATTTATTTTCAGTTGGTCCGCCGTTCACTCGCACAGATAATCACTCTTTCATATTATAAGCAATTGTTTCTCTTTTTTTAGAAAAAAATAAATCATAGCAATACACTTGTAGGGAATATTAAAGGATGGCAGGGCCCAGGGAAGATTCTGAGATTCATTTGTGTATAGGATGATGCAGTTTGTTTTATTTTCCCCAAGGTGTTCTTTACATCTGCTACTTTTTATAGACAATGCAGCCATGTGGGGAGTAAACCATGTAATTCTTTAACACCCTGCACGTGTTTCTTTGCTTAATTAGCGCATTTGCTGCCTGTAAGGATATTTACGGTTTTGTGGGACCGTTGCCTGGAACTTGTCAAATGAACGTCCTGGATTGCTGCGCTCGTCTTTGAAGCTCGCGATTCTACACAATCGATTGCGCAGTCGGGCAGTGAGGAAGCTTTATGCTGACTGATCACAGAGGTTCTTTTCGGCGCTTCACTGCTTCCTCAGCTTATCTCACCTTTACTTGCTTTACAGACCTTGTCGTTTTCATCCAAAGCCAGAACACCCGTCTATGAATGTCCGTCACTCACACCATTTCGATTTTACTCCTCCTATCGAATTTATCGCCATAAATTATATATGCGTCATCCGCCTATTAGGTGGTACCAGGAAGCACAAGCAGATATTTAATCTCCAGTTATTTGCCTCGGGTGGAGGGCATCAATCTGCATTTCAAGCCATGGTTTCTGTGAAGACATGGGCATCAATTCACCGAAATGCCATCACACGCCCTTTGACTTCCACTTTCACTCACACACACATACTTACACATACACACAAATTCACACATAAACACACTCTCACCGCAAGCACCCACACAACATACATTTAAAAACATTTCTTACTTACCTCAGCTGGCTGCCATGGAAGGGCATATTCCAGATTACTGTACTCCATTTTTATAACACTATTAGTGAATAATATATTTTATTTATGCACTATTAGTGGAATGAAAATTTGATAGAAAATAAAGAGAGTGGAGACCCAGCTGCCCCGGTCTTCCTGGCACTGAATTTGCCACCTCTCAGGCCAGGGGTCACAAAGGCAGTGCTAGGGGTAGCAAAGTGCAAGCCTGGGATCGCAGCTTCGACCCCTAAATGACGTCCATGGGTGAAGGGCTCTCTTAACTATGGTGAACAGGATTTAGCAGCGCCTTCCGAGGGCATCAGCCTCATTGTGGGGTAGGTCAATCGGCGCAGCACTGCTGGGAATACTGTAGTAGAAGCACATTAGAAAGATTAATTAAGTATAGAAGGCATATTACTTTAAATATGGCATCATAGAAAGTTACTTCCCCATTGCCATACACCTCGCTAAGTTTTCTTAACATGCTCCTCATTTTTGCCACCCTTTCTCCAGAGCATCAGTCCTGTTGCAGATCTTCGTGCTATTTGAACATATACATACTTTACATTTTAGTTTCTCTCCAGTTAATTTTTGTTCCTTAGTGCGGCATCCAGAGTGCATGGGCCAGATAGGAAATCAAGAAGTGTGGATTGATGTGGGTCTACAAAGATCCCAGCAGCCGTGGCCCGTGCAGGTAAGATAGATTTCGACAGACGACGAGGAGGGAAAACTATTTATTTATTTGATTTCCCCTCATGGTCGTCTGTCGAATCCCCCCCCCAACCCGGCCCCACTGCTCTTACCTGCACGGGCCGCGGCTGGAGCCCGGGGCGCAGTTTGATAAGAAGAACTAGTTTCAAGGAAGCCAGAACTTAAGGGACTTGATGTGAGAAGGTTGACGTTGTAGATTTATTGGTATGGGTTGTACGGCTTTGCTTTGAGGACAGAGTATGTTTTACAGCCTTTGATTACTTTCCTCATTTAGGAATGCACTGATGCTTTCTTGAATTTGGGAATGCACAGATGCTTGTCATTGGCTGAAAATAGTTAATCGTTTTGAAATTAGAATCTTTTGTTGTGGAACCCATTTCCAGGTGAATTTTGTGGCGGTACAAGCTTCCTTGTAATGGTACTCTTTGGGAATAGGGAGGCAGAGGTTATTAGCAAAAGCTGAAGCGACAGTGCATTCTCTACAGACAACTTGCTTTAGTGGTATGGCAGCTTTGTTTTGGACTTGCTGAAGGTGACTGTCTTGAAGGCCTGCATAAACACTGTAGCTATAGTTAAGATGTCTGGAGATTGGCTTTAGCTAGTGAAAGTCTGCCTGAAAAACTGTAAGATTTACGTGGGGTGATTTTGAGACAGACTTCACAGTCTTTAATGAACGCCAAACCTTTTGCTGATTTTTATATTTATATTTTTGTTTGTTGCAGGCCAGTGGGGGAGGGGGGGGGGCGGGCAATAGATAAAGGTCAAATATGTTTGCGGCTGAGGTGTGGATTTCTCAGAGGATTAGGACTTTAGTCTTAGAGGGGTTGTACTTCTGTCTGTAGGGGCCAATCAGACAGTTGCTGCATGCAGATGGTGAGCTGTACGGACAGTGCCAGTTGGGTGTCATTGGCATAATCCACTGATTTCAACATATGTGATTAGCTTCGCCTTTCAATTAATTCCATCAAATCTTCACCTCTCTGAGTCAGTCTTTAACCAGTGCCCCGGATCTTCTCCCATCTACAATGAGCAGATAAACAAGGCTGCTTCATAGTTGTGCTGCCATCTACTCTTATTTTTCCTATTTACACCCCCCTCCCCCTCTCTTCAGCATCACAATTGGTGCACCATCGGATTTTGGTAATCTACCAAAAAAGCTCAGTTTATTGATGGATGTACTTGGTATTTTTTTCCTGTTTGAATCCTGCCTGCCCACATCCTTTTAACCGTCGTCTTCTTTTCTAAATACTTCTGCCCATTGTTTATATAAGGTTCCTTGTACCTTCAAAATTCTCACTTTTGTACCATTATAGTTTTTGACAGTTAACAAATAACCCAGTGCCTCATTTTTTTCCATCTATGTTTGAAGTCTCTACACTGGCTCCATGTACCTTTGCTCGTATTGGTAAAAACTGACCAAAATCCGAGGACCTTCTTAACGTAACCCCCACCGTAGCATAGTGTCGTTCCTTGGAGTCCAGCACCTTTCCCTATTGTATGGTGACTTTTGAAACACCTTTGAAACATGCTTCTTTGTTCAGCGGTTAAGGGGGTACCTGATGCAATGTAAAGTTTTAAAAAACCTTTTCAAATCATTTGTAGTATGATGAATACATTGTATTTAGCAAACATATCTTTTGGTTTACACTGTAACATTTTCACTTTGTTCGGTGTTGAGTAATTTCTCCAGCCCGTCCATGGCGGCATTAAAACTGAAAATATAGAGAAAAAAGATTATTATCGTACCCTATTTCATGCTCACAAACTCTCCTTCACTTTCTTATGTTCCTCACCATTCCAGTTGAGCATAGCTACCCTGCGTTGTATGCAGATCTGTCTTATCATGAATTTGGTGGATATGGACAACTTTGTCATGTACTTACCTGATATGCACCTTGCAGAATCTGTGAATTCTTGTCCAATTTCTGTCTCCCTCCTTACCAGAATTTCAGGTTTACCTCTGGTTGGTCATTGTAAAAGGCTTTTATTAAACAGATAGAGGTTTGCCTCTTTTCTTTTTTAAGCTCTTGTTTCAGGTGATGCATCTTGGTGATCCTTGGAACAAGCAAAAATGCTCCAGGGTTCATGAGTTGCTTGCGTGACTCTGAAGCTGTCCTCCTGTTGCAATGAAATTGTCATACTGCTTTATAGAGCTGTGCATTAAAAGAGTAAGAAAACCCCAGAAATGAATTTAATAAGTAAAGAGTGACTACTGCTCAGTAGACAGACTCATTACAGGCACCCTTGTTTCTGCAGAAGTTAGATGGTCTCTTGAAGATTTTGAATACAAATGCAGGAATAATTGAGGCCATCAATTACACAAGGAGAAATGAGCAACACGGTGACTGCTACAACTGGAGGGCAGCTGTGAAGCAGATGAACCGAAAACTGTTTGAGAGCCGACCAGAGGCGGTGCAACTCAGTGGCTTCAAGACATGATCAGACCCTCAGAGGAACGTTAAGGTTAAGCTGGTACTCTCCATGTGTGAATGGCAGTCAGTCCACCAGATCCGAAGCTGTGTGAGTGGCTGATCAGGAAATGAGCGAGGTAACATGGCTAGTGAAAAGCAGTGCACCGGAGAGCACAAGTTAAGACAGTCATAGATAAGCAATGTGTGGGAGTGACCTCAGGTGTATACAGCACTTTTATCAGGATGTTTGCCTTCCATATCCTGTTGCCTAGACATTGAGTCCGTACTGTCCATGATGGTATGAACCCTTCCTGAAGGGCTAATGCTGGGTTGAAACGCGTATGTTGTGGCTGCCTTTTGAATGGAGGGAAACACGATCTGTCTGCTATGGAGCTGGACAAGCATGGCTTAAATGGAGACGAGCATACTGAGGGCAAAATACAATTTATGCCCCTATTCCAAGTCTGGTAAAGGAATGGAATAAGGAAAAAACTAAGCTCTGGTCTCTGTCATCGATGATTGAGAGGCGTTATTTGTTAAAATCATTTAATATCGCGCTCAACTCACCCAGGGGCATCTCAGCGCTGTACGGAAATAGGGATCAGGACAGAGAGGATAAAGTTAGAATAGGTGGGATTTGAGGAGTTTCCTGAACTTGCAGTAGTTCGAACAAGTACTAACGTAGAGTGGCAGCTTGTTCCAGTAATGAGGAGCAAGATAGGAAAAAGCCTTTCCTCCACTATGCGACAGACGAATGCGAGGGACGCAAAGTAAGGCTTTGTCACAGGATCTAAGACAGCGTCCTGGTGTGTAAGTGTTAATTTTTTGTTGCAGATATAGCGGGCCCTTTCCATTTAGAGCGTTATGGGTGAGGCAGCAGATCTTAAAACAAGACCTTTTCTTCATTGGAAGCCAGTGCAGCTCTTTCAGCAATGGTGCTGAGGGCGTGCCTGATGGGTGATTAAGAACAAGCCTTGCAGCAGTATTTTGGACTACCTGGAGTTTAGCCACTAGGGTCTCGTTGACATCTGCAAAAAGAGCGTTGCCATAGTACAATCTACTTATTACCAAGGCTTGTACCAGGGTCTTACGGGCAGAGGTAGGGAGGTAAGGGAAAATTCTGCGCAGAAGGCGCATGTTATAATAGCAAACTCCTGAGGTAGTCAGAATGTGCTCTTTCATAGTGAGAGCTTGGTCAAATTTCATGCCCAGGTTTTTTACGGCTTGCTTAGGCGTAGGCGTAGCACCCAGTTGATGCGGCCACCAATCGTTTGTTCAAATGGAGGCTGCTTTCCCAAACAGCATAATCTCCGTCTTATCCGAGTTCAATTGGAGATAGTTCCTACTCATCCACTCAGAGATGGCTAGCATGCCCAAGGTGAAACGGTTTTTGGCTGCTCTCACATCTTGGTCAAAAGTAAACATCAATTGAGTGTCATCCGCATATGAGATTATTTCGAAGCCAAAACGCTCGGCAACCCTGGCAAGGGGAGCCATATCGATATTAAATAGAGTGGGGCTCATACAGAAACCCTGCGGAACACCCTTGTCCAGGATTGTCGTACGGGAAGAGTATGGGCCCAGGATGACGGTTTGATGTCTCTCTTCCAAGAAATGCTGAAGCCATTTTAATGCCAGGCCCTGAATGCCGATCTCTCGCAGCCTATCCAACAGCCTTCCATGAGAGGCTATGTCAAAGGCTGCTGAGAGATCTAGCAGCACAAGCATTACTGAGTTACCCGCGTCAAACCCACGGCGCAAGGAATCGGTTACGGCCAGGAGCGCAGTTTCCGTACTATGGCCAGGTCGAAAGCCAGATTGGGAGGACTCTAAGATGTGATTGGTTTCGAGGTAGATGACTAGTTGCTTGTTAATTAGGCATTCAAGCAGTTTACCCAGAAGAGGCAACAAGGATATGGGTCGGTAATTGGCCGGAGAATATTGGTCCAGGGAGGGTTTCTTTAGAATAGGACGGACACAAGCCGTCTTCCACTCAGCTGGAATGGAGCCGGTTTCCACTGAGCAATTAAAGATCTCTAGGACCTTTGGGGCAAGATAGTTTGCCAGTAGAGCCATTATTTTGGGAGGACAGATGTCCTGAGGGGAGCCGGATTTAGCTGTCATCAGAGATATGCAGATTACCTCCAAGGTAAAAGGGGTGAAGCTGTCCAAAGAATAGGGATGTTCCTTAGACTGGTCCCCATTAGGACTGATGATCTCGACTCCTGGCAGAGAAGGGCGGTCGAGTTTTGCGTAGATGGAAGAGATTTTCTCCTGGTGAAAATTGGCCAGCGAGTCACAGAATTCCTGAGATATAGGACCAACCTGTGCACAAGCCCGGGGAGTGACAAAATCATGGACAATATTAAAAAGAGCTTTAGAGGAGTTGCCAGCCTGTTCAATTTGATTAATGATGGAGTTGCGCCTTGCAAGTTTGATGTTTTGATGATAATGAGACAAGGCTTGTTTGTAGAGAAGTTTATCTTGAGACAAGTTGCTTCTGCGCCAGCGTCTCTCTAGGTTCCTACATTTTAACTTTTCTTGTTTTAGCTCGAAAGTGAACCAGGAGGCCGAGGGACGGTGTTTGGAGGGGCAGTTATTTTTATAAGGGATTGTGTCGTCGAGGGCTTTAATAAGAGCTGCGTTAAAGGATTCCAATAGGTTGGTGACCTGTGAATTGTTTTGCGGCCTGCTGGGAGAGAAGGCTTCCTTAAAGGCATGCGGATTAAGTGATGCCAAGGTCTAAAGGCACGTGGTGCAGTTCTGCTATTACTCTTGGAGATAGGGGGAAGGGGGGACTGAATGTGAAATATAATTGAGAAGTGATCAGTCCAAATAAGGGGGGGTTGGAGCCTTACCATCTAGAAGTTCCGAATTAGTGAACAACAGGTCTAGTGAGTGGCCCTCTATATGTGTGGGACCGATGACTCGTTGGGAGAGTACTAGCGTTTCCAAGTCAGCTAAAAGCTTGGAGACCTCAGGATTGGTGTAGTCTTCCCCATGGTAGTTGTAATCGCCTAAGAGTAGGAATTTGTTTGAGGCTAGAACGTGTGTGGCTAGCTCTTTCACTAGCCGTTGACTAAAATTATATTTGGAACCTGGGGGGACGGTAGATCAATGCTCCACTCCAAGAGTCGGAGGCAGAAAGATTTATTTTAAAAATACCCATCTCTACTGATTCAGAGATGGTGGTTGCAATCCATGTTATCTTAATTGAGTTTTTAAAGGCAATAGCGATGCCTCCGCCCACTTTAGAGCCTCTGTCTAATTTAATCAGTTTGTAATTCTCCGGGATAGCTAGAGCAATAGCTGGGTTGTTGGACAGATTCAGTCACGTTTCTGTCAAGAAACGGATGTCTGGGGACTGCGAAGTAATAAGATCCCATATCCCAGTGTTTGGCAAGAGATCTTACATTACAAAGGAGGCATTTAAGGTCCATCCTAGTATGTATGGGGTGGAGACCGGTCTCTGCCTGGGTCCAGGGATCATAGTTACTCTGGAAGTGACATTCAGGGCAGGCTACAGGGCACTCAAGGTTTGGGGGGAAGTTGTTAGGGCACAAAAGTTCTTGGGGGGGGGGGGGGGGTTCTAACTTGATTCTGCACTCTTAGCATGTGAAGGGATGCCGCAGAATAATGGTAAAAGTAAGGCCTAATATCCTCAATCCTGGGAGAAGCAGGGGTCCTGACTCCTGGTGACGCCCAGGCGCGGACGGGCGCAGACGGGCTTGCCTTCGGCGCGCCAGCAGCGCGCCCGCTGCGCGTTTCCGCTGCATGCCCGGCCTGGCATCGGCTTTTATGGCCGATCGCGCTAGAATGCTAACAGCTGTCCCGCCCCCACTGGAAATGCTTTTAACGCTTTCTCCGCACAATCAGCAGCTGCGGCGGACCGGAAAGCGATGGAGCCCGGGGTGCGAGCGAGCACGAAGGAAAAAGTGTGCTGACCAAGTTGAGAGCCGGTAGGTAAAACACTTATTAAAAACAGAACACAACACTTTAAAAATTGTATCCCAGGTGGGGCTAACAATTGTGCATAACTCGCACTCAGCATAAAACAAATGGGGCTAATATGACCTCAATAGTGATAGCATAACATACGCAATGGATCCTGATCCGCTAGTGGAGGCAAAAGAGAAGGCAGACCCTGGAAACGGCAATATGCATGGCTGTACCTGCATCAGAGTATAATTAATGAATGTAACGTGGGGATTCCAGACATACCTACAGAGAAGCTGTTGGCAGCAGCAAGGTTGAGGACGGCTCCATGAGTCATAAGAATGGATAGACCAAAATGCTTTATGCAAGTTTATTGATGAGAAATTACCTTGGAAGCAAAAAATGTTCAAATGGGGGGAGTTCCCCAAAGCTGCTAAAGTGCCCTCTTAAACCTATGAACTTTGAGGCCATCTAAGTGATATTTGCGGATTATCCTCCCTCAAGCCTGTTGGAGAGATGCAATCCTCAATCGTATTATTTCAGTGCACGCAGAGACACACTTTTCCAGTAGTGGACCATTTTTATTCTTTGTCCACTTTTTAAAAGGAAATTTACAGCTTCGTTAATTACAGAAACCTAAAACATGTATAATCATGCCTCTGGTATTACTATTTTACATGGGGCAGCTATGCATGTTGCTGATAGAGGGGAATTTTATACAGACTTCAATAGATTTTGTTAAACTTCCAGTATTTCTTCCAGTGGCGTGTTTAAATCTGCTTTTCGGCATTGGTGTACTCTAATTCTCTCTCTTCTTCGATCCCCGTAGGCATGCGCAAGGGACAGACACTGTTACTGCTAGCCTCCAATTCTAGCCAAGCAGCTCAGTCAGTGGAGCGAGCAGTTGGTTTATCTTCAGTGCCTCTCTACATTGGTCACTACAGCACCTCACTGAGTTATTTTTGGAACATTTTGTAGTCTGATTAGGTTGTCTGAATCTTAAGTAAAACCACTTTGTTTTTGTTAGTCTTCTCTCGTGGCATGTGTGGTACCTTCTTGCAGTCACATCTTTTCTTCCTGTGCCTCTCAAAAATATTACTAATTTGTAAGAGTAAACCATACAGTTGCATGTGGGTGCTATTTTATCACCCTAAATAAGTCTCTTGATTTAAATTTTATTAGCAATAAAAACAAAAGAACATGCTGTCTAACAGTTGCATTACAGCACATTTATTAGAGAGCCACACTCCACATTAGACTTCAAACATCTCAGGATGAAGAAACTAGAAGGGACTCAGACTTGAGGCTCAAGTCTGCCCTCAAAATGGAGGGCTGCAGATCAGGAGATAGTTGCAACAGACAGCCTTATCTCATATATTTAATGATATGCACCAAGGCTGAGGTATAGGCCCCGAAGCTTAGAGCGCCAGTTCATGGTGGGCCTGCTACAGCAGCCTCTTCTGTATATTGCTGCTGCTCCAGCTGAAGGAACTGCCAACCGGTGAAGGGCTGCATGAAAATGTGCATCTTTTCTTCACATTCTACTCTTGACTTAGCTGTAAACCATAATGAAGCCCTGCAGTCACTGGCAATCAAGTCTTTTTCAGTGGTTTTCAACTCCTGCCTCTATAGCTAAGGGTGCGGCCATAAAACTAGGTATCTTCTTACCATACAGTGATAAGTTCTGTCGCCGCTCTAAACAGAGTATCTCATTGTGGGTCAGCTAACTCCACTAGAAGTGATGGGCCGCCTTTTTGCCAACAAGAGCTTTACTAAGTAATCTTGTCTCCTTAACCGCGATTGTGACACAATGTAGATCTTCTCAAAACCACCATGTTTAAGGCACCTTGTATCACTAGTGATACAACATAGCCTCCGTGGTTCATAGGCATGAGTCTTGCTGTGTTTTCCAGTTTTCAATCATGGTTTTCAGTTCTGTAATCGAGGGGACATGACATTAATCAAGATGCCAATGCCTCTGCTGCTCAGGTTCTAATTAGTCAGTCTCTGATTCCATCTCGCCAGCCTAGGTATTCAGATCTCAATTGTTCTTCAAGGTGTGCCCAACAACACTTTCCAAAGAAGACATTTTACATTTAATTCTCTATGTTGGCTGCTGTAGCTCGTATATAATCTCCATCTTTGTTTAGTAGAGGATCATCACTGCAGGCTGCTTCGTAGATATAATCTCTGTGGGGCAGAAGACCGAGGGTAAAAAAGAATTTGTAACTCTCTTTTGGCACTTTCTGATTGCTTTATGTGGAGACACTCGCGCATCTTGTGTGCAGTATCATCTCACTTGAGGCAAGATACATCAACAACAGGCTGCCGTAGTCCAATCCCTGAAGCTCTCACAATCTAGTCACACCAGTCCCTAGCCAGTAATGTCTCCCCACATTGTTCCCAGTCAGCCATTCCCATTTGCTCTCTGATACCACCAGAGTGGGTCCAGAGATTATTCCACTGGTCCGGGTGCAGTGTACGTGCCTTTCACTGCCTCACCTCAAAGTTAGTTTTTGTGGGCTGGATTGGCTCAAAAGCCCTGTATGCCCCCCCCCCCCCACCCTCCCCAGATCTCAGTGTTGTCTGTTCATGAGCTTAAATGCATTCACATGGAGTTATAGTGGGGGGTCTAATTTTCTTGATAATGAGTGACTTAGTAATAGTCCCCACATACTGGAGACCAACCCCAGCTAGGCTGCAGCTGCTTCCACTAACTTGTACCTCTAAACTTGTCACTCTGGTGATGCTGTACTGTGGGATATGTAGCCAAGTGAGAGTCCTAGAGATAGTGTACAGTAGCTGAGATTAATTCAAGTATTCCATCCGTCACTTTTTTGTACTTTGCTGTGTACTAGGTTACTAGCTTGGTTCATAATGATCTTACCACCCTCAGTGTAGGGTTAGAGACTGGTGCTGGTAGTAAGAGTGTTGGATAAGCCTGAAATGTTGGATCTAGGCAAACAGACCGCTTTGTAACAGGGAAGAAAGCAGTCAAGGAAACAGTACTTGTGAGATGTAAACTGGGCTTGATATGTCTTGTATTCTGATGATTTCATATGCAAATTGAGAATGAGCTACCACAGGAAGAACATTTTCATTGAGTACAAGCTATTTTAGATTAGGTAGACCGGATTCTATTAACAGCGATTCTATTAACAGCTTACATGAATGACTTTGAAAAATTATGGTCCGATGTGACCAAAGGCAGGCCTCTGCAGTCCAGGAGACTCAGATATCACGATCCTGATATAAGCATCTCTCAATGGATGCAGAGCGCACCTAGTCCCTTTCTGAGCCAAATGTCCATGGACACAGAAGGGAGCAGACTTTTCACATCATTTTTCTAGATCTAATTGTAGTTATGTCCGCTTTCAAAGTATGCTTAACGCCAGCTGCAGATGACAAAGATTTGATCAAGATGTAGGGTATCTCATGATCCATTATCCAAAGAAGTACAAGAACTGTGGATGATGGCACCATACACCACATCACTCTGTCTGAGTAGCACCTTTGAGGTACAAGTAAGAAAGTGGCAGGTTCCAGTCAGTTGGGTATAATATCTAGGACCGTTTTTCAAGCAACACAACTGCAAAACACCCTTGCCTTGCCTCCAGGTACCTGCTTGAAGAATATATGGGTGAGGCAGTATCAATCGGCTACAGCAGACTTCTTATTCCTTTCCTTCCCAGCCTCATGGCCAGATTATAAATGCTGCAAGACTGAAGGAATAGAATAGCCATTGTGAGTCAGACAGACATGGTACCTGATTCTTGTTCCATAATCCATGAGCAGTCTTGAGCTTTTAGAGGCTAATCCCAGATTTATGGGCCAAATTCTCCATTGCGACTCGGCTTTCTAAAACGGGCAGCCTAGCTCCTGAAGCCCTGTAGTATAGTCAGATTGCCAAGCATGCATCAACGTGATGGCTCAGTCCAGAGCTGGGTTATTCAACCAAAATAATACAGAAAATGAAAAGATTCTCCATATCCCTACAAAGCAAGATCCTTAAACCATTCACCTGCAAAACTCATGAGGTTTTATCATATCTTCAATGTGTAGGATTATAAAGTCTGAAATAGGCCCTCATTAGGGTGCAACAGGCAGCACTTTCATATTACAAGAAAAAGCAGAACAGCAAACTTTCTTTTGTGCTGTCTTGAAATATTTTCAAAAAATTGAATTCTGAAGCATTCTTCCACCCGGCATCAGATACCACAGTGATGCTGTCCTTATTGATGTCCTTGACTTTAGTGACCATGCACACATATGAGCTGAAATATTTGAGAAATTGCCCATTGTGATGGCTATCTCCACTGGAAGTGTAATTTGAAGCCATTTATTTCCCACCGATGAACCATATATGGAATTTCATAATGTCAAAGTAAACTTCAGAAGCCACTCAATATTTATCTCAGACATTGAGCCCAGTGTAATATCCCTGTCCGCAAACCAATGATGTGCAAATTGCACCCTGTCTCGTTTGTGTATGGAATGCAATTTGCGATGCGACCCATGTACTAAAAGGTTGCATTGCATATTTCCCGTTCTCGGGTTGCAATTTGTGACCCCTTTTGGAAGACCTGTTTTATAGGCACACGCGTCCCGCATCCATCCGAGAGGAGGCATTCTATTCCTGGTACACTTTTGTTTCATAATCTGAATATGTCTGCTGGCATCAGAGTTAAGATTTGATCCACGTATTGGCCATCTCAAAAGGTCAGGCAATGAGGTGCATAGGGAGCTTTACCAAATATGGGTCTGTACTACAGCTCCGATAAGTGACTTACCATGACCAACCTGATGACGAGGAATATTTCAAAGCGCATGAATTTTTGAACATGTTCAACTCTAAATAATTGTAGTTGCAAGTAAATTTATTCTTTTGTATTTGAGAAAAATTTTGTGTTATTGTACTCACTTTCTGTTTTCTATTTTTAGGCCTCCTTTTGTTCTTCAGAGGATTTGTCAATTATTTAAAAGTGCGAAACATGTCTGAAAGCATGGCAGCTGCTCATAGGACAAGATTTTTCTTCTTATATTAGAGGTAAGAAAAATCAACCTTTACATGTTCTAGTATTATGTTTTTGAATACCCAGAGTTTTTTTTTATCCTTTCCAATTTTTAAATGTAGTTTGTATTAATATTTTTACTCACGTTTGGTCTTTTGTCACCAAAAACAGTTATGTTAAGTTATGCAAACACTCTTTGTATTTGCTGAGAACCCATGCATGTGGTGTGTGTTTTAGCACAATTATGGATATTTAGTGACTCAACCCCTTCATAAATATCTGAATGCACACTTAGGAAATATGGAATATGTGGCATGCTCTACCTGTTCCCCAATTTCTACTCCATTGTGAGGCTTTTGTACATTCACATATTGACATGCGCTTTGTGTTGCTAACTGGCCCTCCAGATTCTGTCCTGACACTCAGTGCTGTTTTACATAGCCGCATGGCTAATCACCCACCTATGCAAATGTGAGCATGTCACCTCTGTCTTAATATAGTTACACTGGTTCCCTCTAAATGTGCGAATTATTTTCAAGAAGTATTCTCGTGTTCAAATTTTGCCCTTCTAATAACATTGAATAGCTGCCTAATAAGCTTGTTGCCTCTAGAAATATCAGTTTTATTCAAACTCAACCCTTGGCAGATTCGAAATTTCTAAGACCACCAACAAATGGACTTGTACACCAGCTTTCTCTTTATATGCTTCAAGACTTAGAAATGATGCCCCCACTATCATGATTAGCTCTACCTCTCCAGCACTACAAACAAGATGTCAGACTCGCCACTTAAATATTTATCTTCTACATTAGGCCTGACCTTCTACCTTAATTTGCCACCTTTTTGATCACTTTTCAATTTAACACCCTGACTCTCACTTCTCTGTTAACTACATTATCTAATTCACTCGTTCATCAGTGACTTTCCCCCATCCTCCCCAGCTGCCAACTCAGACTTTCTCCTCTACTCCAGTTCCCAAATAATGTTCTAGAGTGCCTGCAATCCTCTTACTGAAATGTCTATTCCTAATGTGTTTTTTGACTTATCTTATTTATATGGCCAGGTACTACCTACACCCCCTCCTCCCTTATCAAGACCCAGATAATAACATGAGAAGAGTTTTGGATGAGGGGGTCGTAAAAACCCCCGGCCGTATTTATTAACATATAAACTTAAACATAATTAATATATACAAATTTACAAAATACGCAGAAAACATTGCATTACATTGATTACATTGATAAGTACAGATGTCAGATGGCTAACCTTAACATATCTCTAATACAAGGTATTCCTATCCGAATCTAAAACATATCATCATCAATAATCTTCATAGCAGTTAATTTTTCTGCGTATCCCTATTTGAGCCTACGGCAAGGTCAATAACTGGTGTCAGATCCTTATCACATTATGCCCGCCCTCCGACCGGAGTGCGCATGCGCAGAGGGGCCCGTTCACCGTGAGGGTACTTCCCCCCCCCCCCGGTTACCCCCGTACGCTCTGTATATTATCTCCATAAGGGGCCCTTGCAGTTCTGTGCATTGTGCACGTGCGGGGTGGCCAACCAGCCTAGGGAAAGCGTTACTCCCCACTCCCCCGCACCCATCCAGCCAACCGGCTGTAACTGCCCCTGGAGTTCTAGGAGAGACCACTTGTCCCTCCCCCTTGGGCGACCCCATTCAAGAATGGCGCCGCCCTCTAAGGACCTTAAATTTACTGCTCACCAATCATGACCTTACCGCCTGACCAAGGAATAGCACTAAATACGACGATAGACGACCTGTAAAAGGAACAAACTTGTCCTAGACGAGAAATTCAAACACAAGACAGAATATGATACATACCATACAACAATATTAAAGCCAATCTGTGAATAAAAAAAAAAAACCAGCCTAATTCACCACAAACTTATTTGCTTTAGGGGATGGTGGGTGGGAAAATCACGTTACAGCCTCCTAGCGAGGCTGGTGCAGCAAGCTGGGGGAGCGGGGAGCAAAGAGGCAGACTCCTACGCTCCCCAGCCTTTTATTGCCCTTTCCTGCCAGGCCAGTTCTAACCAGCCTGGCGTTCCCCCAACGCGTGACCCGGAAGTGATTATAATAACTTCCGGGTCACGCCCAGAAGCCACGACCAATTACGGTCGAGGCGCGCCTGTCGCGTCCCCACTGTGCGCGACAGGCCCGCCTCTATGTGGTCGTCAGGGGCCGGCACGACCGCCATACTTTTGGCGTGGCCGATGCCGGCCCCGCCTTTCTCTATGGCCAGGTACTACCTACACCCCCTCCTCCCTTATCAAGACCCAGATAATAACATAAGAAGAGTTTTGGATGAGGGGTCGTAAAACCCCCGGCCGTATTTATTAACATATAAACTTAAACATAATTAATATATACAAATTTACAAAATACGCAGAAAACATTGCATTACATTGATTACATTGATAAGTTCAGATGGCTAACCTTAACATATCTCTAATACAAGGTATTCCTATCCGAATCTAAAACATATCATCATCAATAATCATCATAGCAGTTAATTTTTCTGCGTATCCCTATTTGAGCCTACGGCAAGGTCAATAACTGGTGTCATATCCTTATCACATTATGCCCGCCCTCCGACCGGAGTGAGCATGCGCAGAGGGCCCGTTCACCGTGAGGGTACTTCCCTCCCCCCCCCCCGGTTACCCCCGTACGCTCTGTATATTATCTCCATAAGGGGCCCTTGCAGTTCTGTGCATTGTGCACGTGCGGGGTGGCCAACCAGCCTAGGAAAAGCGTTACTCCCCACTCCCCCGCACCCATCCAGCCAACCGGCTGTAACTGCCCCTGGAGTTCTAGGAGAGACCACTTGTCCCTCCCCCTTGGGCGACCCCATTCAAGAATGGCGCCGCCCTCTAAGGACCTTAAATTTACTGCTCACCAATCATGACCTTACCGCCAAAGGCCAGCATAGTTGACCGACTATCTGGCCCCCCCACCCTATGCTCACAAGAGGGTCATGTCCTACTCCTGAAGCCACCCAACCAAGCCAGCAGATTCTCTAGGAAGATTTCATTGCCTACTCTAGACAAATGGACACCGTCTTTTAAGAAACACAGCTCCCCCCTGATGCACACGTGGGCGATCGACTGTAGATGAGGAGCCCTGAACAGCCTCTCTATTTTTCTGTTGATTCTTCTCACTGAGTGATTCAGTGCCCTCACAGACTCGCCCCCCCTCCATTGGAATCTGGGTATCAATTGTGACCACACTATGGTACACCCCTGTAATGTCTTAGCTAACCAACCCACCTCTGTGATTAAGGCTTCCGCTAGCCCCTTCTACCCAGATTCGCTAGGTCGTTTCCTCCCAGGTGCAGGATAACAATACTGGGAAGAGCCCCGCCCCTGTTCAGTAGGTCTACCACCAAGCGTCTAAACTGGCTCAAGCGGAGACCCCCCTGCCCCATGAAATGATACCTTAAAACCTGCCTGCTCTGCTCTGGACCTATAATTGCCTGAAAGAAAAAAGTTAGACAAACGCCTCACATATGAATGGCCAATAATCCAAACGACGTGGTCTTTGCTTGCTTGGGTGTGACCGTCCTTGCGATGCTTGATGGTGTTGTCGTGCCTTCTCCAGTTTCCCCCCTGCGTGACAGGCTTGAGGAACTGTAAATGCGAGCAGAGAAGGAACATGCATCAGCACCTGGCAAATTGCCCTACTCATAACATATGCAGCCGCACATAGCGCTTATAACAATTGGAAGACCACCTCCCAATCCTCTGAACGTTGCTGCTGTGGAAACCCCTTGCCGTTGCTTCAGTGGCAGCCCCTATTCGGAAAGAATACGTTCCAAAACAGCTAGGGTCCAAACCTGCCTTCTGAATTGCCATGTCCATGACTCTTTTAAACTGAAACCTTGTGAGTGGAGTACCATCTGTATGGATTAACAACGTCCCCCCCTTACCGTTGGGTCTACGCTGTAGGAATGCCTCTAAATGTGTGAGGGGGCAGCAAGGATTACCAAATGCCCGATGCAGCACTACCCCTTCCCCACGCGCCTCCTGGTCAGTCTTGGACTTCCTAATTGATATCAATAAAGCATCGCCTTGAACCTGCACACGGTCAAATTGCAAGCCACCCTGAACATCCTGCTTGTTTTGGGCCACTAATTCCCCAATCCTGAATGCACCATAAAAAGCCAATGAAAAGGCGGCGTTGAACAAAAGTACCTCTTCAGTGTTGTTGCAAATGAGAGGAAGGACCCCCAGTAATGATGCTAGCAGCTCAACCCCGATGGGCCGCCTCATGTCCGGTGTTGATCCCTGGAGGCGCTGCCACCCCTTCAAGGCCTTTCTAACTGTGAAGCTGTTGGTGGGATCTCTCCTGTCTCTCGCTTGAGCAAAGAAAGATATTGCCGCTACATGCCGCTTGGCTGCTGCCGCTGAGCGCCCCTCCCTTTTTAGCGCCCCCAGGTAATGAAGGAGTGCTCCCGTGTCATGCCACTTCTCTGCCCACTCCCTTCCCAAAAAAGTGCAATATGCCCAGAACGCCCCTTCATACGCTTTCCTGGTCCTGGGTGCTAGGCTAGCTGCCACGAGGTCCGGTAGTTGGGGGCACCAATCTGCCAAAGTAGTTCTGGGAAGGGTGTGGGAGTTGCTGCTGCCGACGGGAGGTGTGCCCTGAAAACCTGCATCTTGAAGCGAGAAAGTGCATCAGCAGCATGATTCAACACCCCTGGCACATGCTTAGCTTTAAATTGCATATTCAGTCTCATGCATAGTAAAACTATCTCTTTCAACAAGCGGAGAATCATTTTACACCGTGCTGCCTGCTGATTGATGCATTCGACCACAGTCATGTTGTCCGACCAGAACACCACAGATTTATTACGCAATTGTTCCGGCCATACTGTTAATGCCACCCAGATGGGGAACAGTTCCAAGAAACCGATGTTACCCGTCAAACCCGTCTCCACCCACCAGGCCGGCCATCGCTGTGCCACCCACTCAGTACCGAGTATGGCCCCAAATCCCTCACTACCCGCTGCGTCAGTCATTAGACCTAATTCCGCGGAAAAGTGGGTGGACCGGGCCACACCACCCTGCCGTTGAAGTCACGCAGGAATGCCATCCAAATCCGCATGTCCTGCCTAACCTCAGCGGACATCCTGGTGTGGTGGTGTTTCTCCTCCAGGCCGGCCATGGATTGAGAGATGGGCCGGGAAAATGGTCGTGCCATAGGGATAACCCTGAGAGCGAAATTCAACTGTCCTACTGCCTGCTGTAGCTGGTGCACGGTGACTTTTTCTTTTGCCAGGCATTGCTGCAATGTTGCCTTGAATTTAGCAACCTTGTCTGCAGGCAGCCGAAAACACCCTTGAACCGAATCAAGTTCGATCCCTAGGAATTCTATTGTGGTTGTTGGCCCCACTGTCTTACCTGGTGCCAAGGGAACCCATAAAAGCCTGCATGAGGATGCAAAATTCTCGCAGTGCCCACGCACACTCCCAGGAGCCCGGTGACCCCAAGATAAGAAAGTCATCAAGGTAGTGCATGACAAACTGGTGGCCAGTCACCTGTCTAAAGACCCATTCCAAAAATGAACTGAATTGTTCAAAATAAGCACAGGAGACCGAGCAGCCCATAGGCATACACATATCCATGTAGAATCTACCCTGGAACTGAAAACCCAGGAGATGAAAGTCAGATGGGTGAACAGGCAACAAACGAAAGGCGGACTCTATGTCCGACTTAGCCAGCAGTGCTCCCGGGCCTAGCCTCCTGAGCATCTCCACTGCCTGATCAAAGGAGGCATATTTCACACTACAAATCTCATCACTGATAGCGTCATTCAATGAGTTGCCCTTGGGTGCTGACAGATTATGTATCAACCTGAACTCTCCACTTTCCTTCTTGGGAACCACTCCCAAAGGGGAGCAGACAAAATTCTCTACCGGGATGGAATCAAATGGGCCCGCTATTCTGCCTAAGCGCAATTCTTAATCACGTTACAGCCTCCTAGCTAGGCTGGTGCAGCAAGCTGGGGGAGCGGGGAGCAAAGAGGCAGACTCCTACGCTCCCCAGCCTTTTATTGCCCTTTCCTGCCAGGCCAGTTCTAACCGGCCTGGCGTTCCCCCAACGCGTGACCCGGAAGTGATTATAATCACTTCCGGGTCACGCCCAGAAGCCACGACCAATTACGGTCGAGGCGCGCCTGTCGCGTCACCACTGTGCGCGACAGGCCCGCCTCTATGTGGTCGTCAGGGGCCGGCACGACCGCCATACTTTCGGCGTGGCCGATGCCGGCCCCGCCTTTCTCTTTTTCAAGTAATAAAACAGTCACATCAACATCACTTAACCAAGTGACAGAAAGAAGCAAACATGGAATATAGGACTCAGCAATTATCCAAAGCAAGTGTGCAGGGGGTTGCAACATTATTTATAAATGTCATGTATATCGGTAGGATGTTCTGGCTTGGGTTCCTTAGTTTTCCAATAGGCACATCTCACTTTGGATAGCAGGTTCTTCCATTCTGCCTGAAATTAGTACCTCAAGTGTATTCACAATGATTCCCAGTAGTACCTATGGCTGAGGACAAAAGGCAATCTCCACTTATCCCAGACTCGACGACTGACTGGTGATGGCTTCCTCAGTATTGAAACTTAAGAGCAACCTACTTTCTACCCATGATCACCTAGGCCTATTGAACCAGTTCCGCAGAGTATATGATCCATCTGGTTCATGTAATCCAGTAGTTTTCTGTAATGCTGAACACAAAACTGGTTAAAGTGTTTCCTTCTTGGGCATGACCTAATGCATTCATTTGAAAATTCGCCTCCTAAAGAAGACTCCGAACTCCCACAGTCAGACAAGTCCACTCTTTTCTGGGCATTGTACCCACCACTAAACTGCGCTTATGTCCCTTCAGCAGTGACTAGAAGACTAGTGGCTCAAACAACGGAATTGGGAAGAGAAGATGTACTGTCATGTCTGGCAGTGCTTTGGTATGATAATAGTGCACGTTACGTGCAAGACAGGCCTGATTGCATGTAAGCATTTAACATTTAAGAATGTGTGTATAGGCGTGAGACACAATAACTGAATGGTAATGCTAACAAATGGGTGCTCAGTTTCCTTGTTTTTTAGTTTACAATCACCAGGTTTTTTAACAGTGTTCATACTAACAAGTCCGAGAAGAAAAGCTTTCCACCTCTCTGGTGCGCATGTTGTAATCACTGCTGCAAGGGAAGATGACCTTGTAGAAATCTGTCTTTGAAGGAAGAAAAATGTAGCTTTAGTTTCTGTAGGATCTGTATACTTCTGCAAAGGGGCATGTTTGCACATTGTGGTTGCAAAGTATGAGCTGAGCACGAGTGAACATTCCTCACTCTAAAAGACACCATTAGCAATGAATGTATAAAAGGTACTGGTGCAGGGGTGGGGTTAGAGACATGGACTGGTTTCTAAGGGGAGATGCTGAAGGGCTGGATTCAGACTGCTGTCCTGATGACAGCATAAGGTATGCAGGGAAACTATACCTGGCTTGGCATAATGACGTTTTGCAAACTAATAGTGCCATTTATACTGGGTGGCTGAAACCATTACAGATACATTGGGTAAGGAATAGACTAATAGATTAGGGATATGTGAAGAAATGTGATTGGGATTTTCTTAACCTTCACCCTAATTTGCATATTATCTGCTGAGTTGTTAATAATAGTCATGATCATTCTCATACACCCATTTTGTAGACAAATAATGCGAAGTAAATAACCATATAACTGAAATACCAATCATCATGTGCACGTCTTGATGTGGAGTACCACTTTATAGTCCCCTCCAGATAAGAGATTCTGTGACAGGATTGTCGGACTCCTAAAACTCTGTCTAACCGAGTATAACACATTAGAAGATGAATGAGAGACATCTGGCAGTTCTCATGTTCTCCAAAAAGGGCACATTTCCTTTTGAGGCTAAATGGATCTACCAGATGTGACCACAATATTATTGGAGTGAAAATGACCAACAGTGTCATTCTCTCTTTTGCCTGATAGAACTAGTGGAACTTCATGGAGTTCCTATCCAAGAACATCCCTCCTCTCCGACTATAGTCACTGATCCATTGATAGAAAGATGTGTTACTCACATGGGGGAATCTCACAGCCTAATGAAAATAGTTGCAGTCAGAGGAGAAATGCCACATTAGCATCTAAGAAGGCAGTCCCTCTTGCCTTCATTTCCATCTCCCATTGATACCCAGAATGTTCATTCTGCTACAAATGAACAACACAACAATAGTGCATGACATCAAAAATCGAGGGGTAACCAGATCCATGGTTATGTTTTGGGAAGTGCACACATTCTAATTCTGAGCTCCATCAGGTAACTTTTCACTTATAGAGATACATCTCCCAAGATTCAAGAACTGAAAAGTGGACAAGTTCAGCAGGCATCACATGTAAGAGCATATGTGGGTTCTTTGCAGTGATGTTCTGGGCACATCTTTGATGTTTGGGGAAGCCCTCAAGTGAACGCCCATACCAACAACAGAAAAAAAGAAAAATGTTGCACCTTCATGCTTAGATTTATCAGAGGCTCATTACGTAGGTAAGGTCCTTTTGATAAAAATGTTGTAAACACATGCCTGTACCTTACAGCCAACCAAATTGCTTTTGAGGGGATCCACTAGGTGAGAGTCTAAAATAAAGATGATTCTCACTACTGTGGACTGGTAGGGAAATTGTGGTTTGTGGACCTTCTGCATCTGTCACTATGACAACACATGAGGGTTTGGAGCAGGCAGGATATAATCACCGTTATGTTGTGCATGATCCATCACCCCATCCTGCTGTCGCTTCGACTGACCACTTGGCTCCTGAGAACCTGCAGTAGGGTACTTTCCAGATGACTGTATGAACATTCTGACAGAGTTCTAGCTTCCTTTAACTCATTCCTCCAATGCCTTTAAGTGGAAGACTTTCTTCATGCGTTGTATCCAAAAACAAGTGAACCCGAGAACATGTTAAGAAGACATACTACTGCTTTACCTTGTTTTTTCGCTACAATCTAACCTTGAGTTTTCTTCTATAAAAGTGCATTAGGATGCCACCACTGCTTATAGAAAAAGTCCATCTTTGGCGCCTTTCTTCGCCATTCCTATGATTAAATATTTCCTGGAAAGCCTAATGATTGTTTTTCCCTCAGTTTGAAGGCCCTCTTCTTTTTAAGAACTGAACACTGGCCCATCCAACTAATGGGCCCTCCTTTGAAACCATGCACAAATCTAACCTTCCACATCTATCATGGATAGAGTGAGTGAGCTTCAAACTCCATACACAGAAGAATTTAATATGGAGTTCCATGACAATAAGGGATCCCTAAGAACTCCCCTCCCTTCCTCCTTAAGGTAATATCAGATTCTATGTCAAAAAAGAACTTCTTCCCCAGACCCTTACTCCCCAGCGGAAAGGTCTCACCATACTTTGGATATGTAAAACATAGTTTCTTTGCTAATTATTGGTTTTTCCTCTCTGGTATACCTTCTACAAAGAAAAACATTGCTAGATGCATAGTGTTTTATGTCATTATTTGCTATCAGAAGCTGAATACACACCTTTTTCTAGTAAACATTCAGCCCAATATAACAGAGCCAAGGCTGCTACTGCAACTCTCGTGAGAAATGTCCCTATTACAGATATTTGTAGGGTGCCCACTTTTGCATTTATTCGGACTCGCTGTTTAACCAATTCTGTTGAGTTATATAATTCTAGTTCTCTGTCATTAGTATTGTCTCTGAATCCATAAAGATCCCACCACCTCCCCATATTTCCAAAAGAATAGATGGGAAGTCTGTTGATATCAAGATACTTCCTATGGGTTACCTTCAAAAACAAACTGCCAACTTACCCTGCTCTGCATGATGGAGATACTGTGAGCCTCTAGCTTTCCCAAAGTCTCTGTGTCCTGTTGACACTGTGTGTGGGTTTGTATACAGGCTTTCTGGAGGCCCGATTTTCCGTTTGTTTTCAATTTGAAAAATGTTTAAATATAGTAATGTGTTCTGTCAAATAGCTAGTACTTAACTGAATTGGTTGATTTGATATTTTTAATATAACATTTTCAGAATTTTTTAGGAAATGTTGCCCTTCCTGTTCTTTAGTTTATTTATGTAATGCTTTTTAAAATAAATAAAAATGTTGTAAATGCACTCCTGGAATCCCCACATGTGCATAGGTATTCAATTGATCGTTAACCAAAAGAAATTCTACTTGATTTGGGGAAGGCAGCTTTTTTGAATTGGAGTCATTTTGTGTATTTCTCATAATGGGTTTACTTGCAAAAGGGAGATTACAAATCAATCTGCTGACTTGACCAGTTTGTTTCAAAAACAGTTTGTAAACACAGTTTTCTGCTGTTATTTGTTGGATATCAATTTTCTGTATTCTTGTCAACAAGACTAAGGGTGATATAGAAAGTAAAATTGCCTTCCAAGACTATAAGCAATTTGTCCGAGATAGACAGTTCTCTGAAATAAGAGAAGCAAACCTCTCTCTCTCTCTCTCTCTCTCTCTCTCTCTCTCTCTCTCTCTCTCTCTCTCTCTCTCTCTCTCTCTCTCTCTCTCTCTCTCTCTCTCTCTCTCTCTCTCTCTCTCTCTCTCTCTCTCTCTCTCTCTCTCTCTCTCTCTCTCTCTCTCTCTCTCTCTCTCTCCCTCTCTCTCCCCCTCTCTCTCCCCCTCTCTCTCCCTCTCCCCCCCTAAGCTTTACTGCTACAGGTGTGTGAGTTTTGACATAGTCAGTGCTACTAACATGCATTTGCAATAACTAGCACAGAGTGTGAAGCCTTGGTTCCTCTGGAGGAAGTCAGTTGCTTCCATGAAGCTTAAATCACCCCACATGCCATGCACTTGACATATTTAACACATCAACATTTCTAGCTCAGTGAATCTGGCCATGTTCTAAAGAGAGTCTATGAGATTGTTTGTGCACCTCCACTTATTGAATTTTCCTGTGTAAGGAGATATTTAGTGCCTACCTGAGCAGACCACCTTTAATATTTATTCTTTTTCAAAAAGATTTAACTTTTATTCCGGTCTGTCTATTGAATTGGGTGTATCACAACTATACCAACCAACTTCAAGATCCTCAAGATTACTGTTCAAAATCTCCAGTTTCTGGACCTTTACAGTCTGCATTTGCCTGTTTCCTAGCGATTAGTCATCCCCTATGAACAATGGTCCTAAGATGTTACTTTAACATTTTGATTTGGACAGTTTTAGGCCACTGATCTTCTTGTGTATGAGACAACATAAAACCATAATAAAAGTTTTAAGCAATTCACTGCAAACAGGCAGTTTGCGAGCATTGACACCTATTCACAAAGACATTTATGTGTAGGTTAAGTAGTACTACTGTAGTACCACTTCGCCTACTTTGTGAACTGGCCTTGAAATGTACAACTGCCTGTTAGTGAAAGTACAAGAAAGGTACAGTCATTCCTATTTGTACTAACTAGTCATGAATATTCCCAAATAATATGTTTTGGGGCCAATTCTCAAAGGCATTCAAGAGTAAAGTAAGTAGTATTGCAGGAGAACTGCTTTACATACTCAAGGGAGCTGTTGTGAATTGGCCCCATTGTAAGAATTTGTTAAGCGTGCATTGGTAAGCCAATGTGGATGAGCTGGATCATATTCCTTCGTTCACACCACTTATAATCTGAAGTTACAGAGCCTCAGATTAAGGAGATGGATTGGATTTTGTTTTTCCTGCTGATTCTGACTGAGCTTAATGGTGGTTAGCAGGGGTCAGGAGTAGGTTAACAGCATAAGGTTTTAATACAGAATTTATGGTGTGTTGTAGAGACCCAGGGAGTGGAAGGAGAAATGGGGAAATGAGTTATATTTATATAAAAAAACAAGCGGTGGTAGAGGATTTTTTTTGGGTTTATCACACATCCTCCCAAAACTGTAAACTTGAGTCTAATTAAAAGATGTTCTGTAAATGGTGTTAAGGAGAATTTTCCTTTGGGTCACAGAATTACAGGTAAGAGGAGCATCCTCTCCAGGATGCACTGACCCTCACCCACCAATGTGACATCCATGTTGGGTGGGGTGTGCAGTGCTCAACAGGCTTTATGTGGAGCTCTTTTCATGGGACCTCACGAATGAGGTGCCTGAAGGCCATTTGTGTTTTTTCTTATTTAGATAGACTGAGTGCGACTGATTTAAAATTTCATGTGGTTAGGATTTAGGTAGTGTATTTATTTTCAATTTGCACTATCTACAGTAAGGTTAAAAAAGAAAGGAGACTGGCAGGAAATAACCATCCCAAAAGTCCATACTCAATGTATTTCTGCCTACCTGCCCAGACGGGTCTGTGTCATTTCTGACAACCTCTGTTATTGATATACCCTAATCTAAATAGTTGTCCAGCTACAGTGTTTGTTTAAGGTCTAGAATATAGGCCCTATTTATCAAAAGAGGGGGACTCTAGGAGCTATTCTAAAAGGTCCGGTGACCCGTGCTCCCGAAATTAAACTTATACCAAAGGGAGTCACCGTTCCTGAGTGGAGATGGAGAGAAGGGAAGTAGGGGGTACTCTTGTCGTGTGCTACTCTGCTTGTGGGAGGCAGGGTGTCCTCATCTTGATGCCCTCACACACCCCGAAGGATGTCATGCTTCATCATTGGGCTTTTGCTCCTCGTCGGGCCGGCGCTGCAATGCCCTACGGGTCCCCGAAGGGTCTCTTTTCGGAGATCTTTTGATGAAGCCGTATGGGTGCGTGGGTGTAAGTGGCAGTGAAGTCCTAGAAAGTGTATTAAAAAATGGCTGGAGGGAGAGTGATTAATTTTTAATAAAGTGATCCCTCTGTCATTATTAAAACAAAGTGTATGGAGCTGCTTTAAGGGGTATTAGGTCCCTTGGTAGCTGGGTGATTATATGTCCCTAGTGGGCATATGTAAGATCCCGGCGGAGACAGCGAGAGGCACACAGGTGACACAGCCCAGATGCACCGAGAGAACCCTCTCAAGTGACCCTCACTGATCTCATGGGATCTTACCCTACCTACTAAGGGGATCTCTACTCCTTTCATTTATCCGGGGGCACCGACATTTTCGGGCCACTGTAGATATAACTTTCTTATTCGGTCCTGACGAAGCACCCTGGATCTCCCCCTGAGACCACTGAAGCGCGAAACATGTTGACCATAACATATGCCCACTAGGGACATATAATCACCCAGCTACCAAGGGACATAATACCCCTTAAAGCAGCTCCATACACTTTGTTTTAATAATGACAGAGGGATCACTTTATTAAAAATTAACCACTCTCCCTCCAGCCATTTTTTAATACACTTTCTAGGACTTCACTGCCACTTACACCCACGCACCCATGCAGCTTCATCAAAAGATCTCCGAAAAGAGACCCTTCGGGGACCCGTAGGGCATTGCAGCGCCGGCCCGACGAGGAGCAAAAGCCCAATGATGAAGCATGACATCCTTCGGGGTGTGTGAGGGCATCAAGATGAGGACACCCTGCCTCCCACAAGCAGAGTAGCACACGACAAGAGTACCCCCCACTTCCCTTCTCTCCATCTCCACTCAGGAACGGTGACTCCCTTTGGTATAAATTAGAATATAGGACCCACATTCATACACCTACATTCATTAGCACCTGTACAGAATGTATAATACATTCCTTAATTTCTTTTTGAAATTTTTGGCGTGCAATTTTCCTCCTTATATGTTCTGGTTCTGTTTTGATGAACCGGGTTACCGTGTTAATAATGTTCCTAATCTGTTTTTCCATTAATAGTGGACCTCTGGTTATATTCCGACTAGACACACTTGGCAGAACTGCTTTTGGTCATTTTCTCCACTTTTGATCTATTCCCAAATGTTCCTAGAGTTTCCCCTTAAACGTATTATGCCCGTCTAACTATCAAAAACGAAATAAACAATCGAGGGGCACCTATGACAAACAGGGGTACTCGTGTAGAGTAAGTTCTGACACTGTGGTCTTTGGCAGCAATGGAGTATGTCACAGCAGAACACATGTCGGGAAGAACGTTTCTAACCTTCCCTACTTGATCGATGTGAACGTGGAGCCCTGCCAACAAACTGTATGCTCACACTGGGAAGACCTGCATGACCTTTGGTGGGCATGTTATCTCCCTTCCTCATAGAATTTGTCCTTGAGCTTCTTCGAACCTCCAAGACCCATAAGTAAAGGCAAGACAGGGCAAAGAAAAACTGAATGGCACAGGTAGCCACATCATGCTTAAACACTGCTCATTCCTACAGCCTGCGGTGCATGCAAGGTTTCTTCTTCACAGTTTCTGACCCAAGCTACTGTGGAGAAAAGATGTAAATATTTCTAAGAGCCTTTGTTCCACAATTCACCACTCTATCATTCATTAGCTCATGAAAATCTTTCATATCCCCAAAACCTTCCCATTTTCTCTTTTTCTAGTTCTTCTTTGCCATTGCAGCTTTAATGGAAGAAGGAACAAAAATAAAGAATGAAAACCGTAAAACGTGAACATAATTGCAATGAGATTAGAGACTTCAAGTGCATAGTTGCAAGATAAATGCAGATTCCAATGCTGTGGTGCAATTTATATCAATCCAAGGGAAATTATAAAGATTATGTAAAATGAGGATCTGTGAGGAAGAGGTGAGGAGAGTTAAGTAGAAAGTGTAGCTAATTAAAGTCCACAAAACCTTGATTAACTCCGAAAAAACTATTTGTTACAACTTATATATTTTGGTTCTTCACTGGTAGGTTGCTTGTTTTGCTTTTCTTCACACTCACCTTTCCCCAATTAAAACATCTAAGTGAAATTGTATTTCAAAATCTATGTAAATCTCTCGTTCTAAAAGCTCATCTATTAATGTTGACATTTTTTCTTTTAGTTTGTATTATATTGTAACCCCTGATCAAGAATTCTGTTTGCATTATTAAGAAGACTGATCATTCTGCTCTTTTCCTCAGGCTAGGTTGACCAGACATCCCATTCCAGAAAGCAGTGTGAAATTCCAGATGGTCTGTAAACCTGGTGGTTAAGAAGACCTGTTAAAACCAGAAGACAAATTTGTAAATGCAAGATACTTCTCAGTAAAGAATGACAGGGTGGTTTATGCTTAAATTTCAGTTATGTTTATTTTATGTATAAGTACTGCAGAAATATTTTCCTGCACATTTGCATATGTGCTACATTTAAAGATGTGTGAAACTAGAACAAATCATTAAAAGTTATGTAGAAGTCAGAGTTGAGCAATCCAAAGCACGACACTGGTAAACGGTCCTATTGCATGTATGTTCCACTATTTTTATTTTGGGCCTTATTTTCTTTTTTTTTTTTTTTAAATAAAGATAATGAATGTATACCAAGTACGTTTTAATCAACAGCTATGACTTTTTCATATTGCCTAGTCATGGAGTAGTGTTTATTATAAAGCCTATTGCAACTGTAGAACTGCCCAAAAAAGTTTTCTTCCTTCAGATTTTGGGCCCTCTTTTTATAAATGAAAATAAATCATGTGCAAAACTGTCTACAAATGTTCATCAAAAGATCAAGTATAAAATCTCTTCTTTATTATTGTAAATATCAACTACATAATTACTTTTTAAGTTCATTGTTTAAGGTCTGTATTTGTAACTAAGATTTTGCATACATTTTATATGGGTATTGTTCTTTTTTGTTTGTTTTTGCTAGTCCAAATCTTTTAGGATTAGGTTGGCAGAAGTGTAATTGCAAGGAATTAGTAGTATCTGATCTTCGCATGTAAGCTTGCAAATGCTTATGAAATTCTTACCACTGATCTATTCAACTTCTTAATCATCTTCATGCTCCCACATATGCAACGTAGTAACATAATCAGTTGAAACTATTTGGGAATGGATACGTCCGTCACCTCAGTCATTTATAATAAATTAAATTATTAAATGTCAGCTACTTTTTAACATCACTTTATAAAGTAGATTGCATTTTTTTGCGTTTTGCACTTATTCATAATTTTGATAAGCTTTGACTCCAGAAATACAAGCAATGCACTATTAACTGGTATTCAAATTCAGGCAACATTTTAGTAAGTCATCTCTTAAGTTTCAACCACAACTGGAATTCTGACGTTTAACTGGCCACAAGTGAGTGTTGCACCTTAACAAATATTTTGTACTCATTTGATGACTTTACAGCTTTGGTTCTAAAATTGATATGAATGAAGAGATACGTAGTGTATCTTGCAAAGTTAAACTGTGTTTACACATACATCTGTATATAAGCGGTACATAAGAAAATTGGTTACCATGAACAAATCGCTGAGAAATACTAAAAGGGCAAAAGCATTTAAAATAAAATGTTAAACTTTTGCCTTTGTGTGTAAACAGTAAATAAAATAACACTATTAATTACAATGTTCAATAGCCGATTTAAATCTTTTTTTTCCATTTCCATTTGTAATTTTTATTTTTCTATATTTATCATGTCCCAAAAATAAAACATTTTTTTGCTGCTCCTCAGAAAAGTGTTTCTGTTCTTTAATATGTAAAAAACAGTATTTCAGTTCGGCACATGTATTAACATTGGAGATACTTTGTATGTTTCAACTGGATTATGCAGCAGCAAAGTATGACATGCAGCCTACACCGGATCCTGAGCCTCAGTAGTATCTAGTTTCTCTGTCATTTTGCATGCCACCAGTTAATAATGTTACAGTTAAACACCACAAGGATCACTGTATTTGTTTCGATTTTGAAGGAGGCCTACCATGTACACATCCTTTGCCTCCGCCCAAGTAGATGTCTGCTAAAAATGAATCCCTAATCCTGGAGGTCTCTTTGATGATAGATGCTATACAGATATAGAAGGTGCATCATTCAGAACATTCTTTGGGTTTGATGTAAAGTTTGGCAGACGGATACGCCATCACAAATGTGACTTATAGCCTATCCGTCTTATTACAAATGTATTGTATCCTATCGAACTTGCAGTAAGATGAGTGGGATATCTGTCACATTTGTGACGGCTTAGGCGCCTGTCAAAGTCTCAATCAGGCACTTTGTTTCAGCTAGTCCATGATTATCAGGAAAGAACTGCAGAGGATTCTTTTCATCTCCGAATGGTGTCACTACGTAACGTTGTATTTTACATTGTTATGAGAGCTAATGCTCACAGTCTTCTGCAGTCTTTCCCAATCCATGTGTGCCTGGGTTTCAGCTATTGTCTGTTAGGACTGTTATCCAAGCATGTGAGAATCTTTCATCTTAAAGTGACAGAGCTTGTCCTAGAGGTGTAGCATAGCAGAGCTTATTTCTCATTATTTCACAATACAAATTTGACAGACTGGCAATTATACAGAAGTTAATGTTCATGCTCCGCCAGGTTTTAGCAGTCTTGTAACCAAAAACCAAAGCACTCCCCTGAGTAAATATTTAAGCCACCAGCAATCACTCTCACCTCAATCTGTAGACATTTACAACTGTACATAACACAACAAAAAAAACAACTTCGGAGCCACGGGCGGGCTATCTCTATGCGATTTGGCAAAGGAGTAGCTTTGGAATAAGTGTGACTAGAGGTGTCCCTTCCCCTCCATTTGGACTCATGATGCCGGATTTAGGCATCCTATATATCTTCCAGATATAACACCAAAACGGTGCTGTATGTATATTTTACTTATTCAGCATGCAGTTGCTTCACAACTAGAGTGTTGACATGATTGGAATCAGGGAATAGTAATCCTTGGTCCTGATGAAAAACCTTGAGTTAGGGCTTGAAACATGCAGACCTCTGAAACTCAGGAACATAATTTCATTGAGTTTCACTTTCTCCCCAATTTTTAACCATACCAGCTATAGGTAAGAATAACATTATTTTTCCTGCTAGTTAGTTTTATTCAATCTTCCACACAAACCACCCCCACTCCTATTCCTTTCATCTTTTTTCATATATTAAGAATAACACCCAAAAGTGCTCCCACGTAACTCGTAGGTCGCAACACGCCCCGTTCCGCAGTGGAATGGGAAGGCCCTAAATGATGAAGCATGCCACCAAGGGGAAATCCTGGTGGGTGAGGGTTATCTAAAGAAAACATTCTGTTTTCCAAAACCAGAAGTTGAAGTCAGGTCAAAGATTGACTCTTTGTTTTTTGTTAAGTTCGATAGGAGGACCAGTCTCTTTGTCTTTTTCCTCTAATCCCCCCCCCCCCTTTTGATCCATACAGAACATACAACACATACCAAATGCCACGGAAGTTTAGAATAATATATGTGGCTTTAATCCTGTATTACAAAAAAAACATTTTGCATTAGAAAATTACATCTACGTCATAACACATATACATTGACGTCACAAATGCATGATTAAAAGGGAGATCTTCTAAGACATTCCAATGAATCTTTGCAATAAAAACCACATATACTATTTGTGTCACCATATGTTCTTGAATTCCTTTATTAGCATGTAGGGATCACCAGGGTACTGTAGATTGTGCCATCAAAATACGTCGATGCATTTTGGTGGAAACAGGAGTATTCTATCTATCTATTTATCTATCTATCTATGTCTATCTATATATATTTCTCCTTCCCACAACACTTATAATATCCACAAAAATATTATTACATCTAGACAAACATGAAAACAAAGAGCATCCCTCATAATAGTATTTAACAAGCATTTGCAATGCAATAGGTCTCGCATTTACAAAACCCTCGTAAATGCAATACCTATGGCATTGCAAATGCTTGTTTGTAAAAGCGCCCCATGCCACGCTTTCACTTTAATGTCGGTTGCGCCTCTTTCCTTAGACGAGCCGCATCTAAGGAAAGGGGCGCGGCCGCCATTAAAGTGAAAGCGCGGCATGGAGCGCTTTTACAAAAAAAAGCATTTGTTTGACAAGTTGACAAACAAATGTTTTTGTTTTTTCTAGAAGCGCTCCATGCTGCGGTTTCTCTTTAATGGCGGCTGCGGCCCTTTCCTTAGATGCGGCTCGTCTAAGCATAGGGGCGCAGCCGCCATTAAAGAGAAAGTGCGGCATGGGGCAGTTTAAAACAAAAACAAACGAATAAATGGTAAAAAAACAAACATGCGGCCGCGTTCGGCGCTGCAAAAAAAACAATAGCACGGCCGTCACATGCTATAGGAAAAAATTATAAAGCGTTGTGAGAGAACATGTCCTGCCATTTAACAGAATAGTGCTCGAAGGCTGTAATTAAAGCCTACCAAGTAACAACACATGTAACGGGGTGTCGCCATGGGAGGTTACAAAATGAGACAAGGCGGTACTAAGGAGGAACTACTAAGCCTATTGACAAATGAAAAGCCACAGTTTCCAAAGGACAATCGCACAAGCCAATGAAAAATATGAGCGGAGAGTGGGCGGAGCTTCAAGTCCATACCTGAATACAGCATGCCTCGCAGAGCAGCCCATGCTCTGCCCAGGCTCGACCTAAAAATCAGTCTAAAACAGTTTCAAAAACCATCTTGACATTCCCTTTAATGATCCTTTCCTCATCATTTCATTTTATTTATTGTTGCAGCTTTTCAATAAAGCCATACAATAGTTGAACATAAAATTTACAAATTACAGATTTGCCTAAGAACATGTAATACAACATTTTTAAAAGCATTCCCAAAAGCAAAGTCACTTAATAACAAGATTCCTCCCTCCTGCGTCCTAGGATACAAGTTACAGCCTATATGAACTGGTTAGACCTGGCATCTTATGACGTGATCTTTCCTGTCTTTTTTCTTCTGACCTCCTGTTTGTGACTGCTGCATTTCATTTTTGCTGGTTTTAGGACTCTGAGCACATTAACACTGCTGACCCTTGCTAAAGTGCAAGTGCCCTCTGTGTAAAATATACTGGTAATTGGTTTCTTCATGATTGGCATATTTGATTTACTAGTAAGTCCCTAGTACAGTTAACCATCAATCAATCAATCAATCAACACATTTATAGAGCGCGCTACTCACCCGTGAGGGTCTCAAGGCGCTAGGGGGGAGGGATGAAGCAGCTACTGATCGAACAGCCAGGTCTTAAGAAGTCTCCTGAAGGTCAGCAGGTCCTGGGTCTGTCGCAGGTGGATGGGGAGTGTGTTCCAAGTCTTGGCGGCGAGGTGGGAGAATGATCTGCCGCCGGTGGTCGTTCGGCGGATGCGTGGGATGGTGGCGAGGGCGAGGTCAGCGGAGCTGGCGGTTCGGGGTGTAGAAGGTGAGTCGTTCGTTGAGGTATGCTGGTCCGGCGTTGTGGAGTGCTTTGTGGGCGTGGGTGAGGAGCTTGAAGGTGATCCTCTTGTTGACCGGGAGCCAGTGCAGGTCTCTCAGGTGGGCGGTGATGTGGCTGTGGCGAGGGGTTCCGAGGATGAGGCGTGCGGAGGCGTTTTGTATGCGTTGGAGTCGTTTCTGGAGTTTGGTCGTGGTTCCCGCGTAGAGGGCGTTGCCGTAGTCCAGCTTGCTGCTGACGAGGGCTTGGGTGACCGTCCTTCTGGTTTCGGTGGGGATCCATCTGTAGATCTTGCGGAGCATGCGGAGGGTGTTGAAGCAGGAGGAGGAGACAGCGTTGACTTGCTGGGTCATGGAGAGCGTTGAGTCCAGGATGAAACCCAGGTTGCGTGCGTGGTTGGTGGGTGTCGGAGGAGCTCCCAACGTGGCCGGCCACCAGGAGTCGTCCCATGCGGAGGGGGTGGAGCCGAGGATGAGGACCTCCGTCTTGTCAGAGTTCAGTTTCAGATGGCTGGTCTTCATCCACTCTGCGACGGCCTTCATTCCCTCATGGAGGTTGGATTTGGCGGTGGCCGGGTCCTTGGTGAGGGAGAGGATCAGCTGGGTGTCGTCGGCGTACGAGATGATGTTGAGGTGGTGCGCTCGGACGATGTTGGCGAGCGGAGCCATGTAGATGTTGAAAAGGGTCGGGCTGAGGGATGATCCTTGGGGTACGCCGCAGGTGATCGTGGTGGCTTCGGATCTGAATGGGGGGAGACGGACTCTCTGGGTTCTGCCGGTGAGGAAGGAGGTGATCCAGTTCAGGGTTTTGTCACGGATCCCTGCGTCATGGAGGCGTGTGCGTAGGGTGTGATGGCAGACGGTGTCGAAGGCGGCCGATAGGTCCAGGAGGATGAGGGCCGTGGTTTCGCCGTTGTCCAGCAGGGTCCTGATGTCGTCGGTGGCAGCGATGAGGGCGGTTTCGGTGCTGTGATTGCTGTGGAAGCCGGATTGGGAGGAGTCCAGGATGTTGTTCTCCTCCAGGAAGTGGGTTAGTTGTCTGTTGGCGGTCTTCTCAATGACTTTTGCCGGGAACGGGAGCAGGGAGATGGGTCGAAAGTTCTTGAGGTCCTTTGGGTCCGCCTTAGGTTTCTTGAGAAGGGCGTTGATCTCGGCGTTGATCTCGGCGTGGAGAAGTGTGGCTCAATGGTTAGAGCGGCAGACCCTGATGCAGAGATCTGGCCCGGGACCAGGGTTCAATTCCCGCCTCGGCGGGTCTTGGGCTCAATTTCCTCGGACCTGATAATTCTCGCCTCGGTGCCTATTCTAATCATGGGTCCCACTCTGCAACTCTGGGCAATAGCTTGCTTAATCTCCACAACGGCCCCAACAGCGCTGGGATGCCTGGCTTCACCCTGGGGGTGCCCAGGAGTGGACATTTCACAGGGAAAAGCCAGGAAGGGTTCCACAGCGGTATGCGTACAGCGCCTGGACACCCCTTTGGGGGTATAGGTGCGCTTTACAAGTACAAATTTCATTTCGGCGTGTTTCCAGCTCTCCGGAAAGGTGGCTGTCTTGAAGGAGCTGTTGATGATCTTTCGGAGTTGAGGTGCGATGATGGAGCTTGCTTTGTTGAAGATGTGGTGGGGGCAGGGGTTGGAAGGAGAGCCGGAGTGGATGGTGTTCATGATTTTGATGGTGTCTTCCTCGTTGACGTGGTTCCAGGAGAGCAGGAGGTCGGTGTGTTTGGTGGGTGATGAGTCGGGGGGTGTCGGCGTCTCTCTTCGGTGTCTGGGCGTCGAAGCTGTCGTGGATGTCTGCGATCTTGCGGTGGAAGAAGGTTGCCAGGGAGTCGCAGAGTTCTTGCGACGGCGGGATGTCATTCGTGCTGGAGCTGGTGGATGCGAGTTCTTTCACGATGCTGAAGAGCTCTTTGCTGTTGTGTGCGTTGTTGTCGATGCGTTCCTTGAAGGAGGTCCTTTTGGCGGATCGGATCAGTTGGTGGTGCTTGCGTCTGGCGTTCTTGAGGGCTGCGTGGTTGTCTGGTGTCTGGTCTTGGCGCCACTGCTTCTCGATTCTTCGGCAGGTTTGTTTGGAAGTCTGGAGGTCGGCGTTGAACCAGGTGGCTCTCGTGTTGGTGCGCCTGTTAGAGGGTCTCCTGATCGGGGCGAGGGTGTTGGCGCAGTCATCGATCCATTGTCTGAAGTTGTGGGCCGCTGCGTTGGTGTCAGAGGGTTCGGGTGGAGGGTCACGGGCGAGGGTGGTGAGGAGCTGGTCTTCGGTGACTTTGTTCCAGCTGCGGTGTGGAATTTGTTGCGGTTGGATGTGCGCGGTGTGTTTCTCGAAGGAGAAGTGGATGCAGTGGTGGTCGGTCCAGTGGAGTTCGGTGGTGTGGCTGAAGGTGACGTGGCTGCTGGCGGAGAAGATGGGGTCGAGCGTGTGTCCGGCGGAGTGGGTGGGTGTCGTGACGATCTGTTTGAGTCCGAGGTTGGCTAGGTTGTCGATCAGGGTTGTGGAGTTGCTGTCGTTGGAGTTCTCGAGGTGGATGTTCAGGGCCTGTAAATCAAATAGTACTAGTGGGCATTAAGCAATGATTGTGCCAGCCACATGAATAGCACTGCAAATATGTTTAAGAACTGCCACTGCAGTGTCTGTGAATGCAGTTTTATGGAACAATTCTGTTTTTTAAAGCCCGGCAAGGACAAAACACAGCTGTTCACCTACAACCAAAGTCCAGCAGCAGTCAGTAAGACACATACTGCTCGTAACACAGCTGTTCGTCTACAACCCTTAGGCCGGCAGCGTAAATCAGGCAGGTTTGAATAAACAAAAACAACCCCCCAGTTCTCCGTAATACAGCAGTTATTTGGTCGACAGAGTAGCACAAAGTAGGGAGGGGAGACATCAGAATACCTGATAATGCCTAATCTGTAACGGAGGTCTCATAGGGGATCAAGTGGAGCAGCCGTAGGTAGGTCGGGCATGTCAGCTCTCGCAACTCAGGGGAAAGAAATTGGATAAGGGGGGCCCGTCTATCAGGATAGGACGTGCAACTCGGGTCCACCGACAAGGACAGTTTCTCCATCCCCAGGATGAGCCACAGTTAGTGTAGCCAGGAGGTGTGATTGGGAGTCTTATCGGTACTCCAAAGTGATAAGATCAACTGCTAAGCTACCCCCAGAGCTAGGGCCGTTTACCTCCCCCGGCTGGAGCGTAGAGGATAGGTCATGAGGTTTGGGAGTCCAAGGATAGTGTATGCTGGGAACCTTGGGATGGAAGTATTAAAGGCAGGGCCGATGATGGTTAGTTCCATCCCCGTGTCGAAGTCTGGGATAGTCAGGATCGTAGTCATCAGGGAGGGGAAGGTCGTGAGACCTGCCCTGAGCGCCACAGGGTCCCGCGCGTTAAGTGTAGAGCTCAACACTGGCGAGGAGTAGAGGCCCCAAGCCCTATGCTTCTATTGTAACCAGACTTCTTTCCATATGTTGGAACCGGTGACTGCTTAAACCATGAAGGACCAATGTTTTTCAGAGAGCGGGCAGTTCCACAATTCCAGAAATCTGAGTTGAGCGGCTTGGTAGTAGCGGAGTAGCAAACAAACCGCTAGTCCTCCATCGCATTTCGGGTGGTAAAGCACTTGATGAAGGTGAGGTTTTCTGCCGTCCCAAAATAATTTGTTAATGTTCAATTAAAAGGAATGAAGTGCATTGGGTGGGGTGGTCAGCAGTATTGTCTGGAACAAGTAAAGTATACGCAGAAGAATGGTCATTTTAACTGCCACTATCCTTCCCGTCCAAGAGAGACGAAGACGACTCCATGCTGACAGTTCCCCGCGTGCCTGAGAGGTAAGAGCGGTGTAGTTGGAAGCTAAAGTCTTGGGGAGTGTCCGAGGCAGCTTAATACCGAAGTGCAGCACACCCACTTGAAGGGAAACATGGAGCGTAGGACAATTTTGTGAGGGGGTGTGTGAGAAGTTCAGAATCTGGGATTCCTGCAGGTTTACTTTGAATCCCGAGGACCCACTGAAGGTCCAGAACTCTGCGACTAGCGCAGGAAGCGAGGACATCGAGTCAGCGATCAACAGAATTACATCATCAGCGTAGAGGCTGATGAGGTACTGATCTCCCCCAAAAGGAATCCTGGGGACGGCCGGGTTGTCTCAGCTGTTGCGCCAGAGCCTCCCTGTATAGAGCGAAAAGGAGAGGGGACAAGGGGCACCCTTGGCTTGTGCCCTATTGTATAGGAAAGATAGGGGACGAAAAACCGTTGACTCTCACTGAAGCTCGGGGGCGCAATAGAGGCATCTGACCCATCTGCAGAATTTCTCGCCCAGGCCAAATTTCCGCAGTGTCTCAGAAAGATAGGGCCAGTGAACACAGTAAAAGGCCTACTAGGCATTCATGAAAAGAAGCAGTGCTTCCTTCCGTGACCTATGTATTTTATCTAGGAGGTGCAAAAGGCGTTTGGTGTTACCGCCGCGCTGGTATGAATCCCACCTGATCAGGCTCTATCAGGCCAGGCATGAGTGGGTTCAGGCGATGTGCCAAGATACTGATGAACAACTTGGCGTCTGTGTTCAAGAGTGAGATGAGTCTATATGACCCACAGAGGGCTAGGTCCTTGCCCGGCTTTGGAATAACCAAAATAGCAGCCTCTAACATGGAGTTAGTGAGGGAGCTGGAATCGGCAAAGGAGTTATAGAGACAGGTAAGCAGGGGGGCTTGCTCGTGGCAGAAGACTTTATAGAATTGAGCACTAAAACCATTGGGTCCTGGTGGTTTCATCTGCTTTTGGCGAGTGATATCCAAAATCACATCCTCTATTCGTATGGGTTGTTCCAGAGCCTCAGCTTCTATATACAGAAGTGAGGTAAGGGCGACCTCCCAAAGATAGTTCGAAGGGTTCCTGCTGGGGCTTTCAGAAGTACAGTATAGAGAACCATAGAAGGCAAATGCTATCTCCGTGTCTGAGCAGACCTCAGTAGAGTGTCTGGTGCGTATTGCCTCCACAGCTCCGGAATGGATTTTACCACGGAGACGATGTGCCAGCATATGCACACATCTGTTATACCTGAGATAAAATTTGTGCTTAAGGTGTATCATGCCGTATTCTGCCCTGTCAAGGCGTTTAAGAAGGAGCTGCATTTTTTCAAGTTCTCGCCATATTCTGGGGGCACCTGTCTGTTTGTGGATGGCCTCGAGTTCCGCAACCGATTTCTCCAAGTGCTGAGGTTTGTCCTGACGTCTGGTGTTCGCTGCGGAGACCGCCATGAGTTCTCCTCTCACAACGAGCTTCAAGGCTTCCCAGACCGATGCCAGGGATATCTCCCCGGTGTCGTTAGTGTGGAGATAGTCCAAAATGGCCTTTCGAGGCGAATCAACCGTAGTGGGGGACTAGTACACCCCCCGTAGTGGGGGTGTAACAGAGCGAAGTCTGAGGTTGGGTGACATCTATTCGGAGGGACACGGTGAGGAGGGCATGGTCAGTAAGTGACCAAGGGGAAATGTCCGCCTCTGAAACAAGGGCCTATAGGGTTGGGGTCGCAAGGAAAGGGTCCTGCTGAGTAAAATGTATAATCTCTGGCAGACAGGTGCAGCCATCACCAGATGTCCTGCAGACCACAGTCTGCCAACCACTGCAACCCGCTCACAGAGAAGGCCCTGTTTGGTCAGAACGCTGTCCTGGGCGATCCATGTCGGTGCCCATATCCAAGTTCATGTTCCTCCCTACCAGGATAGCAGCATCAGGGGCTCTAAGTACGGGTGCCAGGGAGCTGATAATAAAAGATTCCTGGCACTCGTTAGGGATATAAATGTTTACCAGGGTGAAATGTAAGGTGCCCAATTTAAGCCGGACTGCTAGAAGGCGTCCCTTAATCTCTGTAACTGTGGATTGTATTTCCCCCTAAAACCCTCGTGAAAAGAGAATGGCCAGCCCCCCCTTTCTTAGTGGGGCATGCAGTTGGCATCTTTAGAGAGTAGATGGGTCTCCTGTAGGAAGCATATGTCACTCCCGGATTGTTCCAAAAGTGAGAGAACAGTGGACCATTTAGTGGGATTGTTCTGGTCCCTTACATTGAGGCTGGTGACCTTAAGATCCTGAAAAACAGGGCATGGAGGTGGAAAGCTGTGAAAAATCCATTACCACATTGACACGACACACAGCAAAGAGACTTCCCCAGCATAGGTAATCCCAAAAGGCGCATAGTGAAAAGCCTAAAGTCGACCAGACACGGAGAAGTAAGAACCCACACAAAGTAACCCCTAGAAATCAACTGAAACAACATAAAAACAATAACAAGAAATGTCCATCGTGCAATGGTGCAGGTCACAGAGCACGGACCAGGCAGATGGAGACTTGATCAGCCAAGTTCATGAAGGTAGAAAACATCCCTGAGGAGTTGGAACTGTGGAGCCAGAGCATGTCCCAAAGACGTCTTATCTCCCGTCCCGCAAATCCTCTTACCCTCCTGCCCCAGGGAACAAGACAGTTGCGCAGGAGTCCCCTTGGTCTCTGGGTGCTTCAAGCTTGTCAGCATCGCCCAACTGCATCTTCAGCACTGATTGCGTCTCCAACGCCATAGTTTATAAAACTATAACCGTGTGCTGGCAGACAAGCTTTTGGATCGCTACAACTGGGGGCGCTTACGTGCTGCGCGACCCTGGGGGCTGGGCTGTCTGCCGTAGGGTCAGCAATGCCGAGCATGCAGTAGGCCTCTGTAAGAGATCGGATTTGGTATAGTTTGCTCTCATATTGAAAGATAATCCAGAAAGGGTGGCCCCTCAAATGCAGTATACCAGCATCTCTTAGGTGAGCAGTGATGGGGCGGAAGTCTTGGTGCTTCTGAAGGGTTATGGACGCAATGTCTTGGTATAACACAGGCATGTGCCCTCTAAACTGAATCGAGTGGGTCTCTCGTGCCTTGCGCAGAATGCTCTCCTTCAGCTGAAAATCGTGAACACAAAGCAGAATGTCTGAAGGGAGGGGCTTTTTCCAGTTTTGGTGGTCCCACATGGACCCGATCCAGCTTTATGTCTTTGTCTGCTGAAGCCCCCAAGATGTGTCGAAAGAGGGCCCCAGTATACCCTCCTAGGTCAGCTGCTTCTGCATTTGTTGGAACCCCTTTGATGCGTATATTATTACACCAGGAACGGTTCCCCAAATCTAAAAGCATGGTTCGAGCTGTTGTTCTTTGAGTCAGATAACTTCTTGCTACAGCCATTCCACCTCCTCGACCCGTCCAGACTCTTGTTCCTTCAGAGCAGAGACCCTGTCACCCACCTCCTCCAGGTCCCTGTGAACTTCACTAAGATCGTCCAAAAGATCTTTCTTCACTGCTTGCAGATCATCTTGTAGCAACGCGAATAGGGCCTCCAGGAAGGACCGAGTCACCGGCTCCTCCGTGTCATCCGTCTCTGGGAGATGATCCATACCAGATGCAAGTCCCTTGTCTCCTGTAGCACCCTCAGCAGGCTTGGTCAGCATGTCCCTCAGACAACAATGATCCTGCTGAGGAAGAGCGTGAGTCAGGGCCCCCCTCAAGCCCTAGCTAAGGCCAGTTCAAGATCCAGCTAGCTAGGCTTTATTTCGTCTCACCCTGGAGAGTCAATCGAGGTAGGCCATTCATATGTAGCAGCATGACAGCTGTCAGCAGTGGGCAGTCTGCAGGCAGTTCCAACTATATTTCCCCCGGAGTGTTAAGATGTGTTACCCATAGAGGGGCAATCAGGATGCGAAGGAGGTTGCCATGCAGGAAAGCAGCGTCCAGGGACTCAAATGGAGCAGACCAAGCCCCGAACTGGGCCAAGAGATGAGAAACCGCTGCCACCGTGATGAGAGAGAACCAGGGCCCTCTGTATCACCTCACGTGGAGGGGGTGGGGTCCAGATCCGCGTCCGGGCCTCCCAAGTCGAACCCCAGCAGGGTGCAAGCGGAGGTAGGTCGTGGGTGCTATGCTGTGGTCCCAGGCGGGTGGGAGGGGCAAAGCAGCCCAGGGGTTGGCCACAAGATGAGCAGGTAGTGTCCTTCGTTCAAGGGGGCCACTGGAAGGAGGGCAGGATGCCCAGAAGTCCCTGGGTCCATAGGCCCCCAAGGACGCACAGCAAAGTTTCATGTGCCCTAAGCGGGGCCAGCCCCACGTCCGGAATCTCTTTAGAGGCCTGCCGGTGCCCTCTTCTCTAGACAAGGTCATGGGGAGAGGGCCCTCTGCTAGTCCTCTTGCTCCCCACCCAGTAGATGTCCGCTGTAAGGCCAAGGACACAGGGCTTTTCAGGCCCCACGCAACGACCGCCTGGAAGCAGCTACTCGGTCACTCCTAGATTAGGAGCCAAGTAGAGCAGGCCCTCCACGGATGGGGCCACTCCATAGACTAGTACCAACCAAGGCACAGCTAAGGGCTCTGTGCAAGGGCTGCGGGGACACTCAGTGGGTAGCGGACAGGCACAAGCCACAGTATAGGCACTGGGGGCGATCCGCAGGTGTTTTACTCAGGGCCCAGTCCCAGCTGGGGACAAGGACGCCGGGATGGCTAGCAGCCGCGTGGGCGTGCGAAGGGTCTCAGCCTGAGAGCCCAACGGGCCGGAGAGAGGCCCCCATGGGGACTCACATTGTGTGGGCCTTCCGAGGATGAACAGTGGAGCTGCAGGCATCCAGACAGCCCCTATCGCCTCTGCAAATGATCCATTGCAGGGGGAAAACATCAGCCTCCTCAGTAAGCAGCGGGGGTCCAAGGTATCCACTCCCCCTCACTCAGGACAGAGAAGTAAGCGAACGTGCCAGGTGAACGCCACCGCCCCAGCCTTGCATAGTCACTTAGGCTTGAAGGCCAGCCACTCCCTTAAGGTTATCACCGGGGGCGGGCGAGGCACCTGCAGCAACCACTAAATAAGGGGACCCCTGGAATTGATGTAGGTAGGGAAAACGGGAGAAAATGCAAAAATATAACAAAAAATCCCTCTACCTATATGTTTTCGATTATGCTATGCGTCATAGTATTACAACACCCACTTCTCATGGAACCATTGTGAAATATAGATATCAATCAAAATGGTAAGATCATATCAAAATTTATTGCATTTATATATTAAAGTTTTTTATATACATCATAATTCTTCACATAAACATATAAATGATAACAGTACTATAGAGGCATTTAGGTCCCATTGCACACCTAACACTCAATCAACTACATTCATTCAAATACTCAGACAAACACATACATCATCAAAGGTCACATGCATCGCAAATATATCTAAAATAAAACATGAAGTACGATCAAGTCCACCTCACCGAAAAACATTAATGTTTTAACAGAAATTCAGGGATATCAATATAACATCAAATTTTTAGCAAATATACAGTGAAAGAAACGGGAGGGACTTTCTCAAAAGCGCCGACGCGCGTTTCGGTGGAACCCTTATTCCTTTCTTGGGGTATCACCTTCTTCAGGGCGCAGAAAAAGGATTTAAAATTACAAACAGAAGGCAGTGGGACCGGTAAAAATATATAGGGACAGAGTCAATAAACACCCAAATGGGGTTCTTTGTCAAAGGTGGAAAGAACAAGGACAGCGATCTGTATATGATGAAGATAATCACTGATGGAATAGAATGGAAAATCTGGCAGAAGTAGTATATTTTGAAGAATCTAGCTCCATCTAGTGGACATTAATTAGGTACAGAAGAAATCGTAGGTCATAGAGTTTATAGTCTCTTGTTTTATCAAAATACCGGCAAGTTCAAGGAACTGCTGGTGGAGATAGCTGCGGTCGATAACGGCGTCTCGGTAGGACGGGCCGCTGGTATCGCGGATGAGGCAGGTCAATTTAGAAAGCTGGTCAAAATACCAGCAAGTTCAAGGAACTGCTGGTGGAGATAGCTGTGGTCGATAACGGCGTCTCGGCAGGACTGTCCGCTGGTATCGCGGTATTTTGATAAAACATGAGTCTATAAACTCTATGACCTACGATTTCTTCTGTACCTAATTAATGTCCACTAGATGGAGCTAGATTCTTCAAAATATACTACTTCTGCCAGATTTTCCATTCTATTCCATCAGTGATTATCTTCATCATATACAGATCGCTGTCCTTGTTCTTTCCACCTTTGACAAAGAACCCCATTTGGGTGTTTATTGACTCTGTCCCTATATATTTTTACCGGTCCCACTGCCTTCTGTTTGTAATTTTAAATCCTTTTTCTGCGCCCTGAAGAAGGTGATACCCCAAGAAAGGAATAAGGGTTCCACCGAAACGTGCGTCGGCGCTTTGAGAAAGTCCCTCCCGTTTCTTTCACTGTATATTTGCTAAAAATTTGATGTTATATTGATATCCCTGAATTTCTGTTAAAACATTAATGTTTTTCGGTGAGGTGGACTTGATCGTACTTCATGTTTTATTTTAGATATATTTGCGATGCATGTGACCTTTGATGATGTATGTGTTTGTCTGAGTATTTGAATGAATGTAGTTGATTGAGTGTTAGGTGTGCAATGGGACCTAAATGCCTCTATAGTACTGTTATCATTTATATGTTTGTGAAGAATTATGATGTATATAAAAACTTTAATATATAAATGCAATAAATTTTGATATGATCTTACCATTTTGATTGATATCTATATTTCACAATGGTTCCATGAGAAGCGGGTGTTGTAATACTATGACGCATAGCATAATCGAAAACATATAGGTAGAGGGATTTTTTGTTATATTTTTGCATTGAGGCACCTGCAGCAGGCTCACCTCGTAGGAGCAGAGGGGTCGCTCGTGGAGCCCAGTCTCCGTAAGGCGTGGTGAGTTGCAAAGCCATACCTCCCTGGAAGCCGAGTTTGGGGGTGCAGCCAGAAGGGCCACAGCATTTCAGCCCAGGCTGACAGTCACCATCTTGCCACCGAGCCTTCCGCAGGCGCCGCTCAGGGGATCGTACCACCACACCCAATGGGGTCATAAGTCTCCTTCTTGGTGTCCCCCAGTAGCTGCTTTCTGGATAAGGCCAAGGTGACGTTCACGGCTGGCAGGAAGGGCGCTTAACGAAGCTAAAGAAGTGGCAGGGATGGAGATACGAAGAAACACGTCTTAGCCATCCGCCATCTTGGCCACACCCTCTGTGGGTGCATTTTTAAACTGCCATTTCGACTTGACAAGTGCACCCACTTGCTAGGCCCAAACCTTCCCTTTTTTAAATTTACACGTAAGGCACCCCTAAGGTAGGCCCAAGGTAGCCCCATGGGCAGGATGCTGTGTATTTAAAAGGTAAGACATGTACTGTTGTCTTTTAAATATCCTGGTAGTGAAATACTGCTAATTTCGTTTTTCACTAAAGGAAGGCCTATCCCTCCCATAGGTTAGCATTGGAGCTGCCTTGTAACATCTTACAACTGTAATTGCCATTTGGGAGCTGATAGTAAATTGGAGTTTGGGGTCTTTGGACTCACGATTTAAGAATACATCTTTTAGGAAAGGTGTTTTTTTTTTAATTGAAGGTCTGAAAATGCCACTTTTAGAGAGTGGGCATTGCAGTGCAATTTTTTTTCTATTTATTTATTTTTTAAACGATCGCGGCACCTGTGCTTACTGCCGAAAAAATAAATAAATTGAAAAAAAAACATTTGCAATGCAATAGCTCTCGTATTACTGAAAGTTTGAGCTATTGGCGTTGCATTATTATTAGCAACACCAATAGCTCAAACTTTCAGTAATACGAGACCTACTGCATTGCAAATGCTTGTTTTTCTTGTGTCTTATGAGGTTTTTGTAGGCCCTTCTGGCTTGCAGCAGCTATCTCTCGCCCCTTGGGGTAGTCCTTCTATTTTTTAGGGCTGCACTAAGCTCTTTCTTCATTTCGCAGCAATCCTTGTCATAACAGTCAAGATAGGAATCTTGCACTGTTAATTCTCCACTTCCTGTATAGTCCAGTAGAACTTGATTGGTGACTTTGAGCAGCTACTTGAATGAATCGATCATCTCTGGGCCTAAGGCCTTAGCCTCCATACTCAACGCTGCATGTAATGCATTCCACTGCAGGTTAGTGAAGAAATCAACTGATCTCCAATTGATGGGGTCTCTAGCTATTTTTTCCTGTTACCATTCAAATTCAGTGTGCAGGTTTATACAGATTCTATCTGGTGACATTTCTCAAATTGAGTTTCTGGAAGATCAAGCAAGAGCTAGAGTGGATTGTGATCACTTTCTATTCTGTCTTCGACTCACATGTCTGTTAGAAGATTTCAAGCCTCCAAATAGATCAATATGTAATAAATAGCACTAGCACGCTTACCAATACGAAAGGTTGGTATTGGGGAATAACAATATAAATTAAAACCAAATACATCCCCCCAACATCCCATGGTATTCATTCATTTCACCATTCCTATTGTCAAAATCTTTATCCATTACCACTTCTAAATCCTTTAACCAACATGCTTGCTTAGATAGCAGACACTCACAAGGGTTACCAAAGGTGGCCATGAACACTCACCTAATGGTAATACAATCATCAAAACTTTCCGCACACCTTCTGGTGCCCTTCTTGCAGGAGATTCTCTTAGGACACATGCCCCCCTCTATCCAGCACCCACTATGTGGATCTCCACAGTGTCCTAAGGAGACATAACACTGTTCTAATAACCTTAGATTCCATGCACATGGTATTATACCAAAGTTCTCATAATCTCACCTTTGCTAACCTAAAGTGTTAGCTTCCAGAGGATAACAAGAATCTTCAAACCAATCCATCTATTGGTGAGGGGCTTACTTCAGATGGACCCTCCAGTCAATATTGGGTAATATCCCAACTCTGTAGAATAGACAAAACACTTAAGTAAAATGAGGCACGGATGCAATACACCCAAAACCTACAAGACTGCTCTTTACCTTTGTATCAAAGTCCGTTGCCACTTTGCATTACCAATGCTTATCCATACGAACCTCTCGCTCGTGTCAAAATATTCCACCTTCAAATACCTAGAGATGTAAACAAGAATTATAAAACATACCTCACTCGGTCACCACGGAGTCAAGCGCATATCAACTCTCCCCGGTTCTACCTATTCTCCTTCGATCACATGTTGTCCATCTAATAGTAGCAGTACGTCTCTTTTCCCTACTTGCAGAGATAACTCAAAGTTTAAATCAGGGAGATAGAACAATAGCCTGGAACCCTCCCCGAATGACTGGGCTCATCAAACTCTAGCCTGAATTTGCCATCCCATCGAATTGTAAAGCAGGTAACAACATACATTCAATCAGAAAACTTCTCCGGCCATCCACTCGATCGTGCTCTCCTAAATGGGCAATTTACACCTTGACCTCTACTTATACCTCAGATGAAAATCAACTGAGGCATTCACAGTGAACCGTTGATACATTACCTACACCCACTCTAATGTGGTCGCAGCATTCCTATTCAATGGCCATCTTAGAATATCACATTACCTACATACAGCTCAAGTGGAACTGATTCCTCCACATAATCACTAATATTGTGCATCCGAATATCGATAGTCAATTGTCAATATGGCGGTCATCTTGGGAGCTAGTGGATGTGTGCTTAACAAGGAGGTTTTTATTATTGCCCTTTGAGTTTTTGATATATCTATAGATAGGGATATATGTGGTTAGAAACTTTTTCATAAAAATATCTTTTGTTTTATTTGATTCTAACACAATGAGGAATATATTAACAAGCATTTACAATGCAATAGGTCTCGCAACTGCAAATTTTGGGGCTATTGGCATTGTAAATGGCAATGCCTTTAAAAAAATTAAAAGCCATTGTTATTTACAATACCAAAAGCAACATCTATTGCATTGCATAGCGCGGAGTCCGTGAAGACGGCGCCGCGCTCATTAAAGTAAAAAAAAACAGCAGTCCAGGGGGAGGGTACGAGCCCCGCACAGACACATGCTCTGTCCTGAGGGGCCCAGCTGCAATCAGCTTTGAGACCTTTAAAGCCTCGGGCGCTATCAAATGGCACAGCCCCGAGACAGGAGGAGACACAACACGCACCCCCCTCTTACACCCCCCCCATCCCCAGCTCCTCCTAACACAAGGTCCTACCTTGGCCCATCCCACCCCTCCTCCACAGTCCCTTCACTCACCCACTCATCCTGCCAAGTAATAAACACAGAGCACCTCCACTCACCCGAACCTATTTCACATGAATGAACACACCACTCGAGCCCCGAATTTTACTCACGCGCCCCGTCTGAACACACAGCCCATACTCGCCCCCTTTCTCTTTAAGAAACGGACCAAACACTGCTCGCTTACACACCAGTCTCTGCTGTTCTGTTAGTCACATGCTCCCCAAAACCCCCCAATTCCATCCACCCTCCTTCACCCAAACCTAATTACTTTGCCCTCATTCTGCCGTCGACCTTTGCTAATTTCCTCATGCTACAATACACGTACGGTGGGTCGGTGCGGGCGGCGTTGCCCCCGAGAGGATGGACAAGCAAGTGCAGCCACCGCCAGCCATCACTACACTAGTTTTGCAAACACAACGGAATCATAAAAACAGACTCCGAGCCCGAGCGTGCATCTGTTCGGCAGGTAAGGCCGCAGTGCGTGTTTTGGGAACTCGATCCGTTATTTGATTAAAGCTTGGCTGCATTCATCTTTGCAAGGGCAGCTCCACGACGGACACCGGAGACTGTAAGCTGCTGCCAGCTGACACCGTGAAGCAGGGGCGGACTACTTAGTGTCATGCTACACTACATCGGGCATGAAAGGCTGAAGAGAGGGCAGGGAGAGGCCACCGTGGTTAAGAACCAAAATGCACCCAAACAAAGAGCAGAAGAGAAAGAACGGCGAGTGTCAGTGAAGTGAAGGATGAGGGCAGGCGGGCCACCAACCACACACAAGCAAGAACAACAGCGAGCTGACAGTGCCAACAATTGCTTTAGAGGTCTAACTTACAACCCCTGCGTATCCGCTTTCAAAGGACTCGTGCAACAGCCCTGCTCAGGTCACCATTTAGAATTCCATTTCCGTAATTATTTACACCGCGTTGGCCCCGCCCCCTCCTATGATGCACTTTTGGTGGTTGGAAAGTAAGCGCCGTGCCCTCTGCTTTTGTATTCCGACAGTCACAGGGAGGAGTCTAACTAGCTTAGATGCTGTACGCGGATCGTGTATTTGCTTTAGAGGTCTAACTTACAGCCCCTGCGTATCCGCTTTCAAAGGACTCGTGCAAGAGCCCTGCTCAGGTCACCATTTAGAATTCCATTCCCATAATTATTTACACCGCGTTGGCCCCGCCCCCTCCTATGATGCACTTTTGGTGGTTGGAAAGGAAGCGCCGTGCCCTCTGCTTTTGTGTTCCGACAGTCACAGGGAGAAAGAAGTCTAACTGGCTTAGATACTGTACGCGGATCGTGTATTGCTTTATAAACTACTGTAATAAACAAGCTCTACAAACAGTGCTTGTTTGTTACCGCCCTGTCTCCTTTTGGGACGGCCCATCCGGACTGGATCCTTTGCTTCACGGCTTGTTTAGATAACACGCCTACTTTAGATAAGAAATTGCTTCACGACAGCCGTGAAGCAAACGATCCAGTCCGGATGGGCCGTCCCAAAAGGCGAAAGGGCGGTAACAAAGAAGCCTCATTTTCAATGGGAGGCCACCGTTTACCATAAACGATGACGCCTTCCAATGAAAATGAGGGGCGGGGCTTCAAAGCCCCATTCTGAAATGTCCTCTCTCACAATATGTCTCGCCGAGCGAGCAGCGCATGCGCGCTGCAACGCTAGGCGAGACCTAAAAACGGCTACGGTATTTGTGTAACAATGGGCCGCCCCCCATTTTAGTGTTGTGCCGGACATTTCTGATTGAGGAACAGGGTTTCTTTAGGAAGATACTAAATTAATTCATGGACACCTTGTGACACAAATAGTAGATTCGTTTTTTATTATAAAGACATAATGAATTGTTCTAGCTCTCCCTTTTAATCATGTATATGTGATGACAATGTATATGTGTTGTTATGTAGATGTATTTTTTTTAATGGGAAACATATTTTTTTGTAATACAGTATTAAAGCCATATACATTTTTCTAAAATTCTGTGGAATTTGGTGTATGTTGTATTTTATGGACAATCATGACTCTATAGTGATTGAGATGAGAATGATTGCTGGTGACTTAAATATTCACTGAGGGGAGTTCTTTGGTTTTTGGTTTGTCGAACCATGTTCCCTTGGTGTGAGGGCTTTCTCTTGTCTTTCCCCTCATCTTTTTTCAGATCTAGCTTTCTTGTTGCATGGAAAACAACTCTGGTAACTATGCATAATCATGTAGGGTGTTGGTAAGCTTCATGTTTTAGGCTGCAGAGGAAATATCCTCACCAGGCCAGCACATAAAATCATATGTGAATCAATAGTGAAAAATGCACAAGATGGGTGACTACACCTCCCTTGCCTTAATTTCACCTCCTTATTTTGCCTTTAACTCCCAGATGATTGACCGTGGACTCGCTGTTAGCAGACAATTGTGCCCACTCTGCATTTTCCGTAGTCACAGCCTAATATTGTTTGTGTTCTCTGTTTAGAACTGTAGTTTCTGAATAGTCGCTACTGTATCTAGATGGCCACCAACCTCTCTGCATTTTACTTTTTAGAATTGGCCATCAAAAGCTGTCAACTGGGCAGTGGTCTGATGGTGTGAGTCTAGAATTCTCATAAACCGACATGTTGTATCTAGATTTATAGAAAGGGGTAACAGCAATAGGCCACTTGGTCTGTTTTTAGCCTATTTTGCACATGTTGGAGGACCTACATAGTTTGCAATGCTATCACTTAAACCTAAGTGATAAATGTCTCCTTTTGGTGGATTGTAGACTTTTATTATAGAGCGTTGCTGTCTCTTCCTTGAGCATTCAAAACAAGTATTTTCACACGTGCCAGATCTGTTTCATCTACTATCTTCTGCTGTCCAGTGTAATTTGGCCTTAAGCCTGAAGGTATTCACACCTTTTTCCCACTTCATGTATACCCAATACGCCGTAACAGGAATAACCAGTTGTTGTGTGAGATCTACCCCTGTTTTAACCCAAGCCTCTTCTGATATGTACATGGATGAAGATAGTTGTTACTGGCTGTATTCATTGGAACATGCTTTGCTAGGCTTGTCGTTCATCTTGCCAGAGGCATATTTACAAGCCCCGATTGCCACAAGAACGTCACTTTTAACGATGTTCCTGTGGCGATAGGGGCTGCGCCTTATTTACAAGGCGGCATTAGGCCACTTAGGGCCACATGTATGACCCTTCCAATTTGCGACTCGCAAATTGCATCATTTTGCAACTCGCAATTTGCGACAAATTGGAATTAACAACAGTGTCTCAGACACTGTTTGCCATTCCTAATGGGGTCGCACATTGCCTGCCTCATTAATATTCATGAGGCAGTTGCAATTTGTGATCCCATTGGAAATGGCTAGCACTCCCAGGGATGGTGGCCTGCTGGGGTCAGCAGACCACCATGTCTGTGACTGCTTTTAAATGAAGCAGTTTCTTTTTCTTAAATGCAGCCCCTTTTCCTTAAAGGAAAACGGGATTCATTTAAAAAAGAAAAATGAAACATTACTGTTTCATTTTTTAAGAGTAGGCAGTAGTCCGTGGGACCACTGCCTGCTCTTAAAAAATATTTTCAATGCCAGTCACAAAGGGGAATGGGTCCCCTGGGGACCCCTTCCTGTTTGTGAGTGGCTTACCACCCATTTGAAATGGGTGGTAAACTGCCAGTGTTTTGCGGCTGCAAAACAATCTTACATTGAAGTGCGAGTCGCTATTAGGAAGGGATGCCCTTGGCCCGCCCCTTCCTAATAGCGAGTCACAAACCCTATCTTGCGAGTTGGTAATAGGTTACCGACTCAGAAAATAGGGCTTGTAAATAGGGAAGACCTATTTTGCAGTCGCAAATTGGGCCGATTACCGTTTGGGACTGCAAAAAACGGTCATACATCTGTTCCCTAAAGTGGCTTAACGCTGCCTTGTAAATAAGGCACCCTTTTGCACTATACTTAGCATAAAAGGGATGGGCAATGGGTGTTGCGGTGGGCGTTCCGCCCCAACACACATTGATTTTGACGCTGGCCCCTATTTACAAGGGTGGCGTAAAAAGGAGGCAGCGCCAAAATTAAGACCAGGGAAAACCTGGTCTTAACATGGCGAAACGAGGAGAAATGCTTTATTTATCTCGTTTTTGTTGTTTGTATGTGTGCTGCATTGTGCAGAACACATAGAAACAGCAAAACGCCATTCCCTCAACGCAGGCACCCTTGCACTATGGTGCAAGGGTGCCTGCGTTGGCGCTAGGCAGCTTTAATTTAACACCAGCGCTAGGGAAAACGCAGGGATGTGCCGTATCTTTGTAAATACGGCTCATCTCTGCGTTTTCGGAATGGCGGAGTGTGACGTTTGCATTTTGTGCTTAACGCCACACTCCGCCATTCCCTTGTAAATGTGCCCCCCAATTTCTCCACATGTAACATTTTTACATTTCCAGGTAACCGGCAAATATAGTATAGAAATGATGTTTCAACACTGTTAAGTACTTTTGCCCTCCTATGTTCCGCAGACTGCCTAAATCACATTTTAAATTCTCCTTATGAGTTGTTGCTCAGCCAGTCAATCACCTCCTCTATTTTCCAGACCTGTTTTTTCCCTCACATTGATCTGTTCGGTATTTGCACAAAATGGGCCTGGGGTTTCCTCCTGATTAGTCATTTGCCTCGATTCTTTAGGTTGTTCCTTCACAATAAGTTGGTTGAGAATATTGTTTATGCCGTCCATCCCTGAGACTAGTCCCGAGGGTCCTTTGGAAATTGAAGATGAAACCACAATTTCTACATGTGGGTCTTACACTACTGTGGCTTTCAAATAGTGTCACATTAATACGTTCACAAAATCTTGGCCATCTTCTTAAATTGGTGCTTCACACTCCTGAAATCGATGGTGATCCAGTGGGTTACTAGCAACAAGCATTCATACACAAAATACTCACCTAGGCCCATTCATTCACACTAGCTAGCAATTACCGCTGGTGGGGACAGTTGTACTCTTTATCAAAATCCCTGCTACCAATTACCTTTTCTGATTGAAGAGTAATGACTTACCAATGGACCTTTGATAACTGGGGTTGATATGAGTTCATACAGAATATAATTTCATCAAACACCTGAAATAATCACTGACTCAAGAAGTTTTTAAATGTTTATCTAAATATTTAGCAGAGTAAAATACAAACCACATAACTTAATCGCATTTCAAGGAGTAAGCACCCTTGATATAAATCACCTATTATTCACAAATGACGGTCCCTCAGAAAGGAGAAGATAGAAACAGCAGTACAAACTAAAGATTACGCATTTATAGTTACATAAAGGTGTGAAAACCAAACCCCTTAACCAAGGAGTTGGATATAGGGTTCCCAAGATAGGATGAAGACCAAGACCTCCGGACCGGATTCAGGACAGGATAGATGACCTCTCCACCAACGACGCCTGCGTCGTTCCCCTCTCTGTCACTTTGTTCCTCCTCGTGGTTCTTCCGCGTCTTCCTCTAATACAGTTCGCCGCCCCCCACCTCACGACCTCTTCAGCAGCGATTCAGTCTCTGTGTGTTCTGCAACAGCATTTGTTCTCTCCTCTGCACACTGTTCTTCGCTGCAGCAGTCTCTCTGTGTGTCTCTGCGCGCTCTCGCTAACTAATTAGCTAATTCTATATCTATTATACCCTTCTACGCCCATGTACCTCCCATTAATGTTTCAAAATTATGGGCCCCCTAATTCTGATTGGACAGGGACAGGGGGTTGATCCTCACACTATGTCAATTTAGTTTAATTTTCTTAAGTCCATTGTTTTAGAATCCCGCCCCTCTCAATTAATACATTTGCTTTATTTCCCACCCGTTTCACACCAATATTGATACAAAATATATACAAAATGTGTCATATCACAGGACATTCAGATGAACTTAGAAGGTGATCAGCGGGTCATGTCCTTGGACGTCCTCCAAGTTGACTTCATCACTTTGCTTTGTTATTTTCAGAGTGCATGCGCGGGTCACATGACTCTCGAGCTGCTGTTTAGCCAACCCAGGCCCAATATACGAACTAATAGAAAGTCAAAGAAGAAACATATTAAAATCAAAAATAAATGCTTTCACTGTATACCTCCTATTTCTACACTAATCCCATTTAATTTTGAATGTCTATCCCGCATTAGTTGCTTTAAAATACCACATTATTAATTGCAGCCATGCGAAAACTTTAGCATGTGAGAACATTAAGTAGCCATTTTAACACACACTGCGCAAAAGCAAAAGATTCCCTCCAAGCAAAGGAAGACGTCATACCACGTGAGATGGTTGACACATGCGCAGTAGAATTCCCGCGTTTTAGTGGCCATTTTGGATTAAGCAGGGATTACTTATTAGTGGAAAACATATAGGCAAGCATCTTCTAGATAAAATATGTTGTGTTGCACATTGTTAATAAAGACATTACAAGGGTTTTAGTACAAATTAATTAATACTGTTAGAGAATTGCTTCCGAACAAGTCTCATTGTGAGTCCTTGCTCCATCAATCCCCTCTCTGATGGCGTTTCTGAGCCATCAAAACTACCTATAAAACCAGATGCCAACTTTAGCATATTTCAGTCACATTTTCATTTTTACTCCTTCCATTCTTATCTTTTCCCTTCAGTTTCTTGTAAATTTCACTTCTCAGGTCTTCTAATTCAATCTCTTCAAATTTTCTTTTCTTGCCTTTTCCTGTCACCCTATATGTTTCTTTCTTTTTACAACATTTGCACCATATCATTATTGACAATACTATTATTGCTATCCCTACTAAGGGTACTAATATTTGACCTATAAGTCCTTTCCCTACATTAGTAAACCAGGTACCAATTGACGTAATGCTATTTGTCAACTTTTCCCATACACTATCAACTTCCAGTGGTTTCAGTTCCTTCTCAAGTTTAGTAATATTCTTTATGTATGTTCCAATTTCTGTACTTTATGTCCGGAATATACGTGCAACAATGTTGCGTTTTCAACATTTTACAGACTCCGCCCTCTTTTGCTAATACTATATCAAGAGCAAGTCGATTTTGCATAACCATAGATCTAATCGCAACCATCTCCGCATTAATCATTAGAAATCCTCCAGCAGTATCTGTTGATAAATGATCAACCACTGTAGATAATTTACATATTTTCCTTGAGTTCAGAATTATTCCCACTGAAGGTATCAATGCACCAAATATATCGCCTACGATTTTTGAAAAACTAGCTCTCTTATTACGTGTTAGTCCATTATTATTTTCATTGCTCCCAGTGTTTCTTTTAACGTGGTATACTTTTGGAAAAACTATTCCAAAATAACAACTTCCATACCACCGTGCAGGAAGCCTAAAATATGCCTTATTCCCACACACATAATACATTCCAGGAAAAACTGAATCCGTTCCTCCTTTTAGTCCCCAACCTCCAAGAATTAAGAAATTGTGTTCACATTCACTGGTACCAATAAAAACATTGTTATATTCAGTCTTTAACCTATGAAGACAAATTTTCCCTGTCTTTACAAAATCTAGAGCCATAGCAGCTTGAGCCCTGTCAGGTGTGTAAATACCCTCTTTCTTAGCCCAAGGTGGAAGATGAGCTTTATGCTCAGACGCTTTCTTTTGGAAATTCTGTCTTCTATCTTCAACTAAATTTAAAAATATCTTTTCTTCTTCATGTAATGAACATGTTAGATTGCTTCTATGTGCATGTGTTATGTTTATCGACTTCATTGTTAAGAAAAATTCTCCCATAAATTGTGCATCTTGACTACTAAGCACTGGGTTCAGATTCTTTCGAATAGGAACCTCTGAAAATATCACATCTATATTTGAATAATAATACTGAAGTTTCCCTGTTCTATAAAATAAACTAGTTAGCACACTACATGATATACCATAAGTTAAAGGCAAATGATGGTAGGTTAGACCTTCTGCTACTGATTCAGGTAACTTCATACAGACATAACAATCACTAACATCCATTGTATTTACGTACTGAAACAATAATTTAGTAAAGACATTTAAGCTAGTATTATTATCTGTTACAACGTGATGAAAATCTGGTTCATCTTCTGCTTCTATTTCTACTCTGTCACTTTTCAGATTATCTATCCTTCCCTTGGTATCGGTGTTATTATTTTTGTCCATTATCATAAGGTAAGGAATTGCTACAATCACAACTAACCACACTATAAGCACCACTACCAGACTACATATGCATATAGCACAGCATCTTTTACAACATTTCCGTTTCAGTCTCCCAGAAATTCTGCCCTCAGCCATTTTTGACCAAGAAGATTTCTCTTCTTCTTTTTCCTTAAAAGCTTTAACGTTATCAAGGTGGTTTCACTTCTTTTTCATAAATCAGCTCTGCACTTGTTCCTTCGTCACCACTTTCACTATTCTCTGAATTTTCGCAGTCTTCGAGAATTACATAAGTCCAATCAGGACCTTTGAACTTATTGTTCACAATTTTCAATCTTTTGCTTTTTCGTTTTTCAGACCCACTTGTTTGTCCAGATAAGCTTGTTACTTCATTCACTTGTTCTGGGTCTTCACTTCATGTTATTATGTGATATTTCACTCTTTTAATAACACTAGGCCAATGATCACCCTTTCTGACTTTCTTCGTTTGCACTGTACCTTCACCTTCTGAGTCTTTTCCAAATACTCCTTTATTCACATTAATGTGTGGCACAAATTGTTTGTCTTTGTTTTCAGTTTCCCTCTCTATCTGCTCTCGTTCAGGTCTTATTGTTGTTTCTTCAGTTGCCTAAATGTGAGTCTCTGCTAACTTGCCCTGTTCAGGATTGACATTTTCTTGCTTGATATTTTCAGGTTCGATGTTTTCTTGGTTTTCTTCTCCCTGAACGTGATTTTCTTGTCCTAACTGGTTCTGATCAGGGCTTATTGCACTCTGTACTTCTGCAGCCTGACCGCGTTCTTCTGAACCTGTCTGTCCCTACTCAAACTCTGTTGTTTCGTTGTCAGTTTGAGCCCAATTTCCTTTCCCTATCTGAGTCTGCTCAGGTTCCCCTATAGTTTCAACCTCCCTATCCTGAGCTTGTTCTTCTTCACGTATCTGGTCTTCTCTAATTTCATCTAATCTAGCTCTGCTCCTTGTTTTGATAAAGACTTCAGGTATATCAACCACTGGTATCCAGTCCTGACTTGTGCTTGGTTGTTCTTTTTCAGCTACTTCTGAATCTATCACTTGGGATTCTTCAGCTGTACAACCTTCTGCTTCCTCAGCTATTGATGCTGACTGAGGATTTCTCTCTTCAGGAGCTGGCACCCTTTTGGAATGGCTTACCTGAATCCAATTAGGTAATCCTGCACATTTCACTGCTGTGTTTGTAACCAATATAACCTGACAAGGTTCGCCCCACCTGGGTGATAAACACGTTTCTCTGGTGTGATGCTTCACTACCACCCAGTCTCCGGGGTTCAGATCATGCTCTTGTTCAGGCTGCCTGGAAACTGCGTCTTCTCCAACCTGGTGAGAGACAGGACGCACTAGGTCAGCCAATGCTTTGCAATAATCTAGAACCATATCATCAGTTATGTTCAGCAGTTTATTGCTAGGCACATGGGCTTGTCTCATTGCTCTTCCCATGATGATTTCATGAGGACTCAATCCCGTATTTCTATCAGGAATGCTTCTGAGTCCCATCAAGACAAGATGCAACGCATCTGGCCAATCTAACGATGTGGATGCACACATTTTTGACAATCTTGATTTTATTGTGCCATTCATTTGTTCAACCACTCCAGAAGCCTCTGGGTGGTATGCACAGTGCAATTTTTGTTCAATTTTAAATGCTTCACAGATTATTCGGATTACATCGTTATTGAAGTGACTTCCTCTATCTGATTCCAAAGTTACTGGGAAACCGAACCGTGGAATGAGTTCTCGTAATAATAGTTTTGCAACTGTTATGCTGTCATTCCTCCCGGTAGGGTAAGCCTCCACCCACTTTGAAAACAGACACACTATGACAAGTACATATTTCAGTCCTTTACATGGTGGTAACTGAATGAAATCTAACTGCAATCTCACAAATGGGCCTTCTGCCTTTCCAATTTTTCCACGACCCAACTACTGTTTTCCTTCCTGGATTATTCATTTGACAAGTTAAGCACCTCTGGCAAACGCTCTCTGCTGCAGCCCTAAACCTTGGATTGTACCAACTTTGTCTGAAAAGCCTAATCATGGCATCTCTACCTACGTGTGTGTCTCCATGATACATTCTGGCCATGTGTGAAATCAGGCAATCAGGCATGACTGGTCTGCCATCTGAATAAACCCACACATCATCATCTGTTCTTCGTGTACACCCTATTTTCATCCAAACATCCTTTTCACTCTCTTCAGCATCATCCTGCAATCGTCTCACATCATTCCAGGTTTCAGGTGTTGAACATAGCATAAGTTGGCAGCTGATTCCCATTGTTTCGACTTTTCTGTTTACTGCCATTCTATTTCTGGCACAGTGTTGAGCGATTAGGTCTGCATATCTGTTACCGGCTACCACCCAGTCATCTCCTGACTGGTGTGCGGCACATTTCACCACTGCCAATTCTTTTGGTGATTGAATTGCCTCCAATAATTCTTTTACAAACTGCCCGTTTTTGATTGGGGATCCTGAAGAAGTCATGAAATCCCTCTGCATCCACAGTTGGCCAAAATCATGCACAACCCCGTAACCATATTGACTGTCAGTAAATATGGTCACTTTTAAATGTTTCCCAATTTTGGAGGCTTTAATCAAAGCAACTAATTCAGCTACTTGTGCAGATTTGACTCCTGGTAAATAGGATGCTTCGACTATTCCGGTAAGTTCACATACAGCATAAGCTGCACTCAATTTGCCATCTTCATGCCTTAGGCATGAGCCACCCACAAACAGCTCCCTGTCTGGGTTCTTAAGGGGCATTTCCTGTATGTCAGGACGCGGCTTGGTACACAACTCTGTGACTTCCAAGCAGTCATGTTCTGTGTCGTCCCTGACTTCTTCACAATATGGATCTGGTAACAATGTTGCAGGATTTACAACTGTGCACCTAGCTATGGTCACATTCTCAGCTCCTAGAATTATTCGCTCATATTTTGTCATCCGACTAGGGGTAAGATGCTGGGTTCTGGTTCTTGTCAACAGAATCACAACTGCATGTGGGACGAACACTTTAACAGGGTGTCCCATTACTATTGACTCACTTTGTTCAATGCTCATACAGGTAGCAGCTACTGCTTTTAAGCAGCCTGGCAATGCTGCAGCCACTGGGTCTAATGTAGAAGAAAAATATGCTATAGGACGTCTGTCCAGTCCATGTCTTTGTGTTAAGACTGAAAGTGCACAACTTTCTCTCTCATAGCAGAATAATGTAAATCACACAAAGCATTTCGTAATTTTACAAATGCACTGGCACTTTCATCATCCCATTCAACTGGGTCCTTTGCCTTCTTTTTGGTTAACTGAATTAAAGGTTTTGCTAGTAGAGAAAAACCTACAATCCATTGTCGACAGTATCCCACTATTCCAAGAAACATTCTCACCTCTCTTTGCGTTACCGGCATTTTCATTTGTTTAATTATTTTTATTCTCTCAGAGGTTATTCTTCTCTTTCCTCTCTCAATTTGGTGTCCCAAATACTTAACTGCTGTTGTACAAAATTGTAACTTCTAAGGTGGCACTTTGTGACCTTCCTCAGCCAAATGATTGAGTAATGCAATTGAGTCGGTGACACAATCGTCATGGGTTCTAGATGCAATTAACAAATCATCTATATATTGCACCAAGACTGAGTTTCTGGGCATTATTAATTTTTCTAGGCACTTTTTCAGTATCTGATTAAAAATGGAGGGACTTTCTGTGTACCCCTGAGGAACACGATTCCAAACATAAATGTGATTTTCAAATTTGAACGAAAACAAATACTGACTATCTGGATGTAATGGAATTGAGAAAAATGCTTGGCACAGATCAATTACGGTAAACCATTCTGCGTTCCATGGTATTTGGTATAAGATCACTGCAGGATTTGGTACTATAGGACAACAAGGTACCACAATTTTATTAATTTTCCGTAAATCTTGAACGATTCTATATTTTCCACTAGGCTTTTTCAAACCCATGATTGGCGAATTACAAGGGCTACTCATGATTTCTTTTAATATACCTTGTTTTACCATTCTGCCAATTTCCTCAGTAACTCCTGCTTTAACTTCAGCACTCATTTCATACTGTCTGGTATTTGGGAAAATTGCACCTTCTTTTACAGTTACCTTTACTGGGTCTATATTTGCCATCGGACATACTTATTTTCCAGTAAAATCCCATACCTTTGAACTCACTGTAGTTTTTAACTCTTCTGGTAATTCATCTTTTGTTATTGTTAGATTTTGGGGTCTCTAGTTGGCATAGGTAGGTACCTGTGACAAATAGGGACCCGTGCGTCTAGTCAGGGTGAGGGGCTACACTCCTAAAATAACCCCTGCTCACCCCCTTGGTAGCTTGGCACGAGCAGGCAGGCTTATCTCAGAGGCAGTGTGTAAAGCATTTGTGAACACATACAGTAATACAGTGACAACACTACAGATGGACACCACACAGGTTGTATTATAAAAATAGTATTTTTATATAGACTTAACACAAGACCAAACGACAAAAATCCACAATACTGTACTCAAAAATAGACTTGAAAAGGTTATAAAATAGTTCAGTTCTCACAAGTTGTAGATGCGACACTTTACTCTCAATGTACCTTGAATGAGTAACGCAAAGAAAACAAAAGGGTCGCAGGGAAGGTGATGCGTCGGTTCCGTACACTCAGGGGAGTGGATGCGTCGGTTCCTTACTGCTGCGCAGGAGAGTTGATGCTCGCTTCCTTACTGTGTGGGGAGTTGATGCGTCGGTTTCTTACTGCTCTCCGGTGCGATGCGACAGATGGCACCTCGATGCGATACTCTTCTCCGGTGCGATGCGATAAAAATGGCGTTTTGGCTGCGATGCGACAACGTTGGTGCGATGCGTGCACGCCCGACGGCGACTCGATGATCTTGGGAGCCGCGACAGGCCCTGCGACGCGCTTCTCCGGTGATGCGACGATGTCCTCTGTGGCAGCGTCCCGCTTCTCCGGCGATGCGCCGCGCTTCGGCGATGCGATGATGACAGCGGCAGCGGCGTCTCGCATCCTCGGCGATGCGATGACAGCGGCTGCAGCGGCGACACGCTTCTCGTTGTTGCATCGCGCTTCCAGCTCCCAGCGACACGCAGTCTCTCAGAAGGCCCAGCACAGCAGCAGGCACTTCGATTCCCAGCAAGGGAATTCAGGGGGGAGCTAGTTGGTGAAGTCTTGTATCCCTGAGACTTCAGGCAGGAGGCAAGCTCTAGTTCAAGCCCTTGGAGATTCTTCTTCAAGTTGATAGAAAGCACACTCAGTCCTTTTCTCCTTTCTTTGGCAATGAAGCAACCACTGCAGGCCAACCCCCAAACACACAGCACAGGGGTAGTCTCCTCCTTCAGCTTCCTGGTTCTTCTCCTCAGCAAAGGTTCGTCTTGATTCCCAGAAGTGATCTAAAGTTCTTGGGTCTGGGTCCCAATATTTATACTACTTTTCTCTTTGTTCTCTGAAGGCAGAGAGGCCTTTGCCTAGTCCAAAACCAGTTCTGGTCAGTCCTGGAGCACTTTGTTGACAAGACTCCTTCTTTCCTTTCACAGTGTTGGCCAGGGACATCAGACACCACAGGAGGTGGAGCCAGCATTGTGGAGGAAAGGCACATCCCTATTCAGGTCCCAGGTGCAACTCCTCCCTCCTATCTGCATGCAGATCTCTCTATTCAGCCCTGTGCTGACTCACCCTGTCTCCTGGAAGCCCCCAGCCCCTGTCACTCAAACTCCAGACAAGGAATACACAACCTAGCAGAGGCAGGCTTGGATAGTTAGGCAAGAAAATACCTACTTTCTAAAAGTGGTTTTTTCAAACACAGAATGTTAAAACCAACTTCAATAAAAGATATATTTTATCATTCTGAGTTCAGGCGTACTAAACTCGAATTTCTACCTGGTTCCCTGAGTCAGTTAGGATTATAAGATGTAATAATCTAACTGCCCATTCTGGCCTATGGGGAACAGGTAGCCTTGCAATAGTGAAAAACGAAAATGGCTGTAATTCACTATTAGGACATGCCACACACACCAGGGCATGTCCTACCTTTTACCTACAATGCACCCTGCCCTTGGGCCTACCTTAGGGGTGACTAATATGTATAAAAGGGAAGGTTTAGGGACTGGCAAGTGAGTACACTTGCCCAGTCAACATGGCAGTACCAGACTGCCCACAGGCTCTGCAATGGCAGGCCTGAGACACACTTTACAAGCTGCTCCGGTGGGTGGCACAACCAGTGCTGCAAGCCCACCAGCAGCATTTGATTTACAAGCCCTGGGCACACGCAGTGCACTGTACTAGGGTCTGACAGTAAGCCAAACAAGCCAATCATGGAGTCACTAATCCATACATCAATTTACCATAGGGAGCACTTGCACTGTGGCACTGAACAGCAGTGGCACAGTGCTCAAAAGCATCTAAAACCAGCAAAAACATAAGAGGCAACAGCAAAAAATGGAAGGGAGACCCACGCCAATGGTGCCAGGTCTAACAGTTATCAAGGAGAACATTTCATCTACCTCCGTACCTTGCTTGGCTATCATGAATTTGTAAACATGATCTTCATCCGGGGTCTGTATTGCAACACCATCCGGTGTGCAGAAAATAGTGCAGTTCATTTTGCACAGTAAGTCTCTGCCCAGTAAATTTATTGGACTAGAGTCACACACCACAAATTGGTGCATTTCTCGGAAGTTTCCGATTCTTACTTCCATGGGTTCAGTAAGGGGTGTTCTGATCTTTTGATTTGCTACACCTACAACTTGGATAGCTTCTCCAGAGAGAGGGAGGTTTGGAATGTCTGCTGTTCTTACAGTAGAACGGGTAGCACCAGTGTCCAAAAGAAAGGTGATATCATTACCTTTTACTTTCCCTTCAACATATGGACCTGACTGATCTACCGGTCAAGGATGCGCCAAGTACGCACTCCTTCTCCCTCTCTCTTAGGCTCCGTCATTGATAATCATATGGATTAAAATCATCCTGTAAGAGGAACTGTGAAGTTACATATTCATTCTTACCACTTCCTCCTTGAAATCCGAAGTCTGTACCGTGCTTTGCTCTGCTTACATTACCCTGTATAGGGGCAGGTGGCAACTGACTCTGATGACTTACACCCTGCTGTGAGTCATTCTACGTCTGTGTATTTAAATTATGATTTGGGCCATTATTATTTTGAATCTTTTTACATTCGTTCTTCCAATGTCCCAACTTTCCGCATCCATGACAAGGAAATTTCTTTTTAGCCTCTTCTCTACTCATTCGTCCTCTTACCTTACCACCATTTCCTGTGTCAGCATTCGATCCAGATTATTTTCCCTGACTTTCAGATGGATTATCTAAATTAATTCCCTGTCGCTCAGCCATTTTCACTTTAGCCCACATCACTTTCTCTTGTAGTTTCTTATGCCTGTCCTCAATGTCATCCCCACAGTATTTAGCATATTTCAAAATCTCATCAATAGGCTTTCCCTGCCAACATAACATGTGTTGCTTAATCATCTGACAAATCTCTGGTTTTAGACCATAAACAAATCGATAGACAAACTGACTCATATTTTTGTCTCCAATATCTTCAAAACCACTATACTGTTTGAACACCTGTAATAGACGTTCATAGTAGGCATGTACCGATTCATTTGCCTCTTGGGTAGTTGTGTCTATTTTCACCCAATCTGTTTCTTTGGGTGGTATCTTTCCTTTCAAATAAGTGATTACCTGGTGATACTTTTTCATCACATCAGTTGATGGGGCACCTGTCTTTGAATCCCATGGATACTCTTCACTAGGCCAGTCGATTGTAATTTTACAGTCTGTCCAAAAATCGGCAGGTACCACTATGTCAAACAAACCATCTAGGTCCTTTAACAAAACCTTTGAAACCTTCACAAACCTCTCAACCTGGTTGTACCATTCAATTGGTTTTTCTCTCAATTTTGGAAAATCATTTGTAAATGACTATGTCTTGTCTACTCCATGGGACATGGACATAGCCTCCTCCTGGAACCTCTCGCATTGGACACATCTGTTCTACCTTTCCTGTTTCCTTCAATAAATATTCAGATGTCATTCTATTTGAACGTGCTTCTTCCTTTTTCTTTGTCCATCTAGTTTTCCATCTATCCAATTCTCCCCATTTCTGTAAAACTGTCATTAATTCTTTAACTTGTAATTTTCTACCAGATGTATTCATATTTTCTAAGTCTTTGTCAGTAAATTCCGCTCTATATGGTTTCTGCAACACTTTTGACTTCCTTATTTCAATTCCCATTTCTGAGGCCAAATCCGTTAACTTTTCATGAAATATTTTTACATTTCTGGTTATACTCCTACATACGAACAATAGTTCTTCTTCAGTGTAGGTATTTAGGCGATCTACTCCTACGTTGCCTGCTATCATTTCTTCTAATTCGACTTTTAGTTTATAAATGTCCAAGATCTTTGGGGGTGAAATCTGTCTGTCTGTTCCTTGTGCCCATCTTTCTAAGTCTTCTGGAGTTACTACTGTTGCGCTTTTATTTCCTAAAGAGGTTATTATCTCTACATCCTTTGAGCAACCAGGTGTGGCTCTTCTGGGGGTGCTATTTGCGGATTCTCGAATAGGCAAATCCATTAGTGAAATCATAGATTCACAGTCACTGATATGATCATCAGTTATTACGACTTCATTTTTAGGGTTATCCATAGGTGTAGTCATAACTAGGGGCTTCGGACAATTTACTTTGTCTCCGTATAAAGGGACCACGGGACCAATTGTTACAGGTATAGTCAGAGATTCAGGATGTACACTCAACTGTGTTATTTTCTGTATTAATTCTGCTCTGTTTCTGTCTAAGGACTCTCTTTCTTTATCCTGAAGTACCCTATTAACTGGTGGATTATGCAGTACTTGAGGTACTAACGGTGTTCTCAAAACAGGTGCACTTGGAGTACATCCACCCAGCTCTTCCTGGTATGGTGGAGGGTTCTTTAATATTTCTTCCATGAATTCATCTTCGGATTCTCCAAACCCTGTCATGTGTTTAGTATTCTCTTTGCATTTGCTCCCTAACTGCTCATCAGCCATTAATACTAGATACAAACCCTCAGTAATCATCGCTCGTCTCCACTGTTTCATCTGACTTTCTCTTGTCTCATTCTGGTATCTAGGAAAAAATCCCCTATAACCCCTATTGCTCCTTGGTCTATCACGCGCAAATGCTTCTGTCTCCCATTCTTCTAGGGCTTCGTACTGCGTTAATCTTGGTCTGGGTTCTAATTCATTCATTTTCATTCTTAAATTTTGAAGAACTCTCCCATTGAATGTACCATTCTCTGGGAAAGCTAGTACTCCGTCATCTTTTGTATATTCTATCCAATTTTCTAACCATACACAAGTATGATAACCCCTCTCCATCATCATGAATGAGGCGGGCGTTTTTGCTGGTGGAATGAGAATTCCTTCCCTAGTTTTGATGGCTTATCTTTCTTAAAATAATTTTTAATCTTTTGTAAGAATGACAATTTTCTCTTTTCTCCGTACATTTTGGGTAAATATCTATTTATTGAATTATATTCTGCAAACCCTAAAAATCTCCTATCTGGACGTGTGCCTGTCAAGGTCGGATCGCGTTTCCACATACAATCTCCACTGTCCACTGATATTTCGACTTCTATTCTGACAACCAATCAAATTCCAGCTTACAATTGTCTCGGAACCAATCCTAGCGCGGTTTTTCTGTGTCGTCTATTCACTCTATCTGACGACCCCTCCTTTACAATCTGCGCTTCTCTGTCCCTCGCTGTTTCGACCAATCCCAGCGCGGCACCTGTGACTTCAGTATTACTACTGACCCCTCCTTTACAAGACTCGCTCCACGCCTGCTGTTTCAGCCAATCCCAGCGCGGCGCTTGTGACGTCAGCTTCTACTCCGACAGCTGACCCTCTTTTACAAAAATCGTACGCAAAACTTTATTTTCTCAACACTTCTTATTAAAATTCAGTAACAACATAAAACATTCGCTATCTTGCCAGTTTCCCTAAATTGAAAGGATAGATTTTCTCACTCTTAGTAAAACCCTTCAGTTTACTAGACATACACTACGAGTAAAACCCTTCCGTTTACTCTTCATGTAAGCTTCAGAAATACCTGCTACTCCTTCAATGTTACCCTTTCTAGGTGATATAACATCAAAATTTCACCAGCGTATTCCTTTGTTGCCACTCACACACACACAGAGTACCTAACAAGTACTAATAGCCCTGCTTAACTTTTCAGTACTATTTCTGCCTGACAGATAACCTCACTGCAGTATGGTTTCCACTTACCATCCGCTATTCAGTTTCCCCGGGGATTTCTAGACAACATAAAACAAAACTTTTTAAAACGGATGCTAGTTCAAAAAAAGAAAAATTCTCATTACCCAGTTAACAAAGTATAACCATCCTCTGCTAGCCAGAAAACTGATCCAGCGGGTTACTAGCAACAAGCATTCATACACAAAATACTCACCTGGGCCCATTCATTCACACTAGCTAGCAATCACCGCTGGTGGGGTCAGTTGTACTCTTTATCAAAATCCCTGCTACCAATTACCTTTTCTGATTGAAGAGTAATGACTTACCAATGGACCTTTGATAACTGGGGTTGATATGAGTTCATACAGAATATAATTTCATCAAACACCTGAAATAATCACTGACTCAAGAAGTTTTTAAATGTTTATCTAAATATTTAGCAGAGTAAAATACAAACCACATAACTTAATCGCATTTCAAGGAGGAAGCACCCTTGATATAAATCACCTATTATTCACAAATGACGGTCCCTCAGAAAGGAGAAGATAGAAACAGCAGTACAAACTAAAGATTACGCATTTATAGTTACCTAAAGGTGTGAAAACCAAACCCCTTAACCAAGGAGTTGGATATAGGGTTCCCAAGATAGGATGAAGACCAAGACCTCCGGACCGGATTCAGGACAGGATAGATGAACTCTCTACCAACGACGCCTGCGTCGTTCCCCTCTCTGTCACTTTGTTCCTCCTCGTGGTTCTTCCGCGTCTTCCTCTAATACAGTTCGCCGCCCCCCACCTCACGACCTCTTCGGACAGCGATTCAGTCTCTGTCTGTTCTGCAACAGCATTTGTTCTCTCCTCTGCACGCTGTTCTTCGCTGCAGCAGTCTCTCTGTGTGTCTCTGCGCGCTCTCGCTAACTAATTAGCTAATTCTATATCTATTATACCCTTCTACGCCCATGTACCTCCCATTAATGTTTCAAAATTACGGGCCCCCTAATTCTGATTGGACAGGGACAGGGGGTTGATCCTCACACCATGTCAATTTAGTTTAATTTTCTTAAGTCCATTGTTTTAGAATCCCGCCCCTCTCAATTAATACATTTGCTTTATTTCCCACCCGTTTCACACCAATATTGATACAAAATATATACAAAATGTGTCATATCACAGGACATTCAGTTGAACTTAGAAGGTGATCAGCGGGTCATGTCCTTGGACGTCCTCCAAGTTGACTTCATCGATTTGCTTTGTTATTTTCAGAGCGCATGCGCGGGTCACATGACTCTCGAGCTGCTGTTTAGCCAACCCAGGCCCAATATACGAACTAATAGAAAGTCAAAGAAGAAACATATTAAAATCAAAAATAAATGCTTTCACTGTATACCTCCTACTTCTACACTAATCCCATTTAATTATGAATGTCTATCCCGCATTAGTTGCTTTAAAATACCACATTATTAATTGCAGCCATGCGAAAACTTTAGCATGTGAGAACATTAAGTAGCCATTTTAACACACACTGCGCAAAAGCAAAAGATTCCCTCCAAGCAAAGGAAGACGTCATACCACGTGACATGGTTGACACATGCGCAGTAGAATTCCCGCGTTTTAGCGGCCATTTTGGATTAAGCGGGGATTACTTATTAGTGGAAAACATATAGGCAAGCATCTTCTAGATAAAATATGTTGTGTTGCACATTGTTAATAAAGACATTACAAGGTTTTTAGTACAAATTAATTAATACTGTGAGAGAATTGCTTCCGAACAAGTCTCATTGTGAGTCCTTGCTCCATCAATGGTCTTTTTTGCAATGGAAATTGTTTTATGCCCATCTGAAACATTCTGCGCCCAAAGTATAGGTCACGTCAATCAATCAGTTTATCGTTATTCGGCCAAATATGGCCATTAAAGCCAAGCAAGCATGATAAAACGAGCAATTAAAACATATAAGTCTTCTAAAACTGGATAAAATCAATACAATACATTCTCAACCACTCTTATACAATGTGGTATAGCAGCTATTTCTCAGAAACTCACAATAAAATCGCGCAGTGATGCACCCTATAAACAAACATCAAATAAAACATTGTGTGTAACATCGTTTGTAATATTTGCAGGGACAAACCACACCCGAGGGTGTACAGATTTCCCACATCTCACCGTGGAACGAACTGACTCTGGGGCATATATCATGCATATTTAAAAGCTGACGTAGAAATAGCGCTTCTCTGCATTTCCGGTGCCCTAAAGAAATTGATAAGGGTTTAGGAAAATAACGACACGAGGATTATAACATTTACAGAAACACATGAATTGTAGCAATGTTTGGTCTGCCATACCGTCACATGGGCAGGATGGGGCAGAACCCCCTCAGAATGCTACACTCGTCCCAGATGTAGCCAAACCGACCCTGCCCTGAAACTGAAGAGGAGAAACCTCTCCCAGTGCGTAAGATTGAGGGTCAGTCACAATACAGTTTCGGCAGGCGCTAAAAACCTATCACAGTCACTCACTGAGCTCGTGTTTAATTCCGTGTACAACCCCTTTGTCTGGCAGAGCTCAGAAAAATGGCACTTGACCTTTAATTTATCATCCCTTTTAATACTCGCGGGGGCGTGAACAGGGAAGACAGTCCCATCGCGCTTAAGGTTTTTGAAATATAATCTAACCATAGAACTGTACAGCCCAGTCCATGGTAAGACAGTCAGTGATAATATCCCTGCACAAACCAGCTTCAGGGCCACACACTAACCCACAGCAGCAAAGGGGCTAGATTTATTTTATCTGATATATATTGCAAGTTTAGGTCTGAAAGCAGGGCTTTAAGTGGGAAAAATAAACTGGGGGTGCTCTAAAAGGGGCGGGGCAAACCTCAAAGGGGTGTGGCCTATCTCAGTAGGGGCGTGGTCTAAATAAAGATAACTAGTGCAGTACCCCCTGCTCTGACAAGCCGTCAGCTCTAGGACTCCTCAGAACACCCCCCCCCCCCGTCGTGTGTGTCAGCCCGGGCTGAGACAGCTTCCCGGGCACACACACACACAGCCGCACCCGAGTACTTCACATTTGCATGTTAATGATTCTTTCACCCCTTCTTAGAGCAATTGCACAGCTCAGCACCAGGATCTGCATTTAGAGGTCGGAAAAGGAGCAGTGTAAAACCAAATGAGCTTCTGTGTCAGAAACCAGAGACTACAAATTCAATCCCTAAAAATAATTCTGCACCACTGAGCGCCACTACATATTTGTTGCAAAGTACCTACACACATGAAAGGGACTGCCAGTAAATGGGTGGAGCCTCACACAATCAAGGGGTCAGCCTGTGGTTCAAGAATCAATCCCAGGTCATCTCTCTCCCGCTTTGAAGCACCATCAAAAGATGGTGGTTGCGGGAGGGACAGAGAGACTACCGTCAGGTAGGAGGGCCGAGAGGGAATTCCAAGTTCTGTCATTTTCTGGGGCCATGAAACCTGCAAGTGAAAGAGTGAGAACGGAGAAAATGAAATAACCACTCTCCCGAGTCATAATTAGCCCCCAAAAATGTAATCGCTTAAAATAAAAGTGCACAAATGATCACTAACAGTTGTTGCAAGGTCCCGGATTAGATACACGTTGCTGCTGCTATGAGATTGCAGCCTCACCCACTAAGGTATTTAAGCTAGGGTTCAGGATTCATATATAGGTCATTTTTCTCCCACTCAGGAGCAACGTTAAAAGATGTTACTGTGCCCAAGAAAAGAATGAGAGTCTTGCTAGCTTTAGGTGCAAAATAATGAAGTATAATTCCTCCTGATAGTCGTCAATCAATTTAAGGAGTAACTTAAAGCATATTTGTTCCTAAGTGGTTAACCTTGATGTGCCCAGGCCTGCCGATCCGCAAGCACCTTGATACCTTAAGTATGTGTGTAACAACAGTCCAAGAAAAAAAAAAGAAAACTGACTACCTCTGCGAAGCCCGAAAATAGAGCCCGATAGAGACCCGTTTCGAGGCCCCCTAAAAATAACTGCCGGTGCTCAGACCCGGACAGACCCGGCCCACTTAAAGCCCTGTCTGAAAGCATAATAAAGTTTGAGCTGAAGGGAGGGAGATAAAGTAGCCTCCGACAAATGTGATTTTCCTCAACTTTGAGGGAGGAAGCATTAAGGTGTCCCAAACTCCTGCACTGTATAGGGTTGCGGAGACACACTGAGTGTTATAAATATTTGACAGGGGAAATAGACCCTTTCCCCTCAGCCCTTGGTAAATTAAAAACTGCACCAACCGCCCTACTGAGCTTAAGCCGTGAGCTCTTAAGCTGTGGCTACCAAGAAGTCTTGGAATTAAAAATAATCCCTAGATAACTGAAATTATGGCCTTTTATTGACAGTTTAGAGGTGTTTATATTACCCGGCCCACACGCCATGATGTGCTACTTCCCTAAGTTTGTTACTGGGTCTAAACTGCTCATGAAAGAGACAAAGCGGTCCACAAGCACCTGAAATAAATGGATTAGGGGTTCGTGCCAGTAGGACCGCGTCATCGGCATACAACAGCGCGGGCACCTGATGATGAGCAATCCTAGGGGTGTCTACAGGGTCTAAATTAAGGAGGGACACAGACCGTTTATATAGATAATAAAAAGTAAAGGTGCCAAATGCACCCTTGACGCGTCCCTCGCGCAAGGGAGAATACACTTGACATCTCTCCATTCAGGCGAAAACGGACTTTCGCAGCCACATTTTCATGTAAAATATGCAGGAATCTCACAAGTGCCTCCTCCACTCCAAGTTCCAATAGCATCAACCACAGCTTCGTCCTATTAACGCAGTCGAAGGCTGTGGAAAGGTCCATAAAGGCCAGGTACAGAGGGCAGTGCTTAACAATGGTGTACTTGGTAACTATTAAATTCAAATTTAGGCACTGCTACACAATGCCTAGCCTAGGACGGAAACCAAATTGGAAAGGGCAGAGAATGTTATCTTGAGCCCATGCAGTGAGCCAATTGAAAACCACCCTGCCGATTATTTTGACCGTACTATCAATGAGGATGATGGGGCGATAGCATTTAGCTGACATGCGATCTCCGTTTTTGAAAATGGGTACAATGATGGATAGAGCTCATTAGCAAGGAATATTGTTGCTAAAGGAATGATTAGAAGCATTGGTAATCAGAGGTCCCTGGTAGGCCACGTCCTCTCCCCTAAATTTATGAGGTCAATCGGCACCACGTCGGGTCTGGAGGCCTTCCCACCTGAGCTCTGACGAATCACAGTCTCCACTTCCGGCAGTGAAACCGAAAGTGGGGTTGAATGGGATAATCTACTCTGCAAAACTTCACCCGCGCTCTCTTTTTCCTCCATACAATAAACAGCGCTAAAGTGTGGGATCCATTCAGGTCCCAAGATGTTACAACTCAAGAGTGGGCTATCCGGGGTGTTCCTCTGCCTGATCTTCATTACCGTATCCCAAAACAGTGTGCTATTTGTTTCTACCACAGCAGGTTCCAAAAGCTCTCAGTCCCTCTTATGTAGCGCATCCTTCCTTGCCTTCAAGTTGTTTTAATACAGCTTTCTTGCTGCCCGAACCTCTTTCCAATCTTTAGGGCAAGCCACAAGGGCCTTCCTTAATCTGTGGTTGGCTGCCGAGCAATGCTCATCAAACCACGAGGCCCCCCTTGATTGGTCCAGGAAGGTTTCAACAAAAAAGTTCTGATACCCTGCTTTAGTTTTTCATACTGTATTAGCATTTTACCCCCAGTTATATCTGACAGACAATTGAGGAACAAACTAAGTTGCATCTTCAATAAAGTGGCCAAGGTCCCCCCTGGATCCTTCAAGTGGTAGATAAGCCTGAGGCCATTGGTAGAGTGTTGGGTGATAGAAATAGCTCCAACTGGTGGTTTATCCTGCTCACTGGCAAGTGGCCTGTGGCTAGAAGTGCATTATGATCTACCTCACCTCTGAGTCAGCAGAATATCTTTCGCGAAGTGGAAAGGCAACCCTCTCTGATGCACAAGACAGTCCATAGTCTTGTTGTACAGTTCCTCATTGGATTAGTTCTGTCCACTAAGCAGAGGGGGCACCCCAATAAGAACATTCACGTAAGGGCAGATGGCCAAAGGGAGATTAACCACAACCTATTTGGAGGAGAGGGGTGAATCACAATTCGAAGGCCCCCTGTTTCGTGAGTTACTCATGGCAACAACAGCAACCTCATTGTCCAAACATAGGCCCCCCCTTAGGAGCTTGCCTGTGCTCCAGCACCTGAGTAAGTTCCTTTCTTCGATCCTTCTGGATGGAGTATGAGTGGGGATGAGAGGGGTTGCAATGGGGGTCTGCAGAGCAGGCACCTGTGGGAGTTGTAGGGGCTCTCTACCAAAGAAAACATGATTGCCAACTGTTGGGAGAAGTGAAGATGGTAACAACACCAGTTTAGCTTAGTTGAAATCAAGGTGAGAAATTATGGGGGGGGAGTTCAGCTTTCAACAATGCCTTGAACCTCTCGAAGCAGCCCTCCATATAACGCTCCACACAATACAGACTCAGATTAGGGGTTCCCGGGTCCCCTACTGGGGGTTTTGAGGAGACAAAGGAATCATGAGCCTCTGTTCCCTCAATCTGCAAAGGAATTGTTTGAGATACTTTGGTGTTGTTATCAGTATGCTTACTGCGGGTACCTCTTTTTTTTTTTTTAGTCCTCATATAACCTCCATAGAATAAGCACCCTCTCAGACTAGTCCGCCCCTGCTGCTCATAACTTGGGGGTCCAGTCTCAGCTGATGTTCTTACGAGAGCGAGCCCACACAGCACATCATGAGCTGACCAAGAGGCATAATCATTGGACGCATTATTCCTACCAAACACCACTATTCAAGATCTAAGAGCTTCCAGAATAGCCCAAGCTCAGTTCTTTCCCTATAAGCATTGACCTTTTGATCTAAGTCCCTAAAGTATCTTACTGAATACCACCAGCCTCTCCATGTAGGAGGTGCCGCCTGGCACCAGTTCTTACAGATTTCCCTTCTTGCTAAGAGAGTTAAATAAAACACTAGTTTGTTCTGCAACCCCGAAAGGCCTTCCACCCCATCAGGCAACAAGACAATACCAAAGAGAATTACAGAGGAGCTTACCTCCACATCTTTACCCAAAACGTCCGACAAGGTCTTACCCACATTGCCCCAGAACTCCTTTAGCAGGGGGCAGGTGGCAAACATGTGGATGTCATCCGCCTTCTGGGCACCACATCTCGTACACCTGGCTTCTCCACCGCCCCTTATTTTGGACAGTTTGAGTGGGGACCAGTATATCCTGTGGAGTGTGAAAAAGTGGTTTCTCCTTAGTGCAGCAGATTTGATCAACGGGTAAAGCATGTCTAAAGATACTTGCCATACATTTTTCAGCTCCTCATCAGGCAAGTATTTCTCCCAGACCAGGTAAGGATGTTCCAGCTTCCTGTCTGCTGCAGAGAGGAGATAATTATACCAGAGTGCTACTTCCTTCTTCTTCGGATTTTGATCTTGCAAGTCGTCCTCCATTGAGTTGTCCACAAGGGGACGCCACTGCTGGTTCTTGCACCACATTGAGATTTGGTAATATTTGAATCTGGATAATGTGCCGTTGGTTAAATCTTTCCAGGTATCCCATGGCAGACATTTGTCTCCATCTACTATGTCCATCCAACGTGCAACACCCGCATCTTTTAATGGCTGAGCTAAAGCGTCCAAGAGGCACTCCGGTGTTCCCGAGGAGTCCCACACGGGGGCCCATTCACTGTAGTAGGATAAACCTAAACTAGAGTGGCATTCAAACCACAGTTTGGCAGCAGCATATAAGACCTTCAGCCGGACTTTTCAAAAGTATTTAGGGGCACAAAATTTGTACATAAAACCCTCCTCAGGGCTGTCCATCAGCATAGCCTTGAACATGCAGCCAATCAAAGTGTTGTCTGGCCTGAGAAGTAACATCCTGCATGATATGCCCAACAGTACAGCTGGAGGTCAGGTAGGCCCAGGCCGCCATGCGAAAGCTTACGTCTTAGCTTCTTCCAAGACAGCCTGATCCCTTTGCCCGCCCATATGAAAGCAGAGATCCTTCCCTGGATTTTAGCTAAAAGGCCTTTATCAAACGCCAACGGGATATTATTAAATAGGTAGGCAAACTTGGGGAGGATGCACATTTTAATCAAGTTAATTCGCCCAAAGTGTGTAAGCGGGAGGTTCTGCCATCTTTTCTGAAGTGCATCGACCTCCTTGGAGACTCTAACTAGGTTTACTTTAGGGATTTCGCTTAGCTCCTGTATTATTGTTACACCAAGATATCTTATCTCCTTAGAGAGCCTTACCTCCTGAACTGTCACGTTCCAAGCCATAACTTCGGTCTTGTCATTATTAACCTCATACCCAGACAGTTTCCCGAAAGCCTGTACTTCAGTAAGTAATTCTGGTAGGGTTTGGTTGACATTGTACGACAATATAATGAAATCGTCGGCATACAGGGCTAGCTTCCTTGTGAAACCATTTACGACAAAAGGATAGATCTTTTTATTTTGCCTTAAACATTGAGCCAAAGGCTTGATGTATACATCAAAGAGAATAAGTGACAGAGGGCACCCTTGTCTTGTGCCACGCTCTATTAACACAGGTGCTGTGAGATTGCCATTAACCACAATCTGGGCCTGGGGAGATTTATAGAGCTTGGGAACATGGCGGCCCGCTAGGAAGCCGGCCGTGAGGTGCTCTCCACCAACCGTTCAACCATGGAGCCCCACTGATTCTAGGCATGCCGATGGGCTAGCGCAGACACCCGCTTTCATGTTGTAGAAGTGCGCCCGTCTGCTTCTCAGCCCCCCCACCGCGTGTATCGCGCCCGTATGAGCCTGTGCTGAGTCCGCCTGCCTCCAGGGGGGTTATCTTTACGTCTCCTTTTCTCTAGTTTTTCTTTGTTTTCCTTGTGCGGCCCCTACGCGGCTGTGTGCCCTGCTATCGCTTTCGTTAGGCTGCGAGGTGCGCACACTATCTGTTCCATTCGCATCGCTAGTCCTAATAAGCACTCTGATTCTGTACTCCGTATACTGGTTTAACATCCTCCTACCTCCTGCCACACTGAGGCGTTTATCCGGACAACTGCCTGCAATCGCGTCTTCGCCCGTATCTTGTTTGGATGTGTGTGGGCTCGGGCTTGGCGTTTTTCAGGGCTGCTAGCGTGCTTGGTGAGTCCCAAGCAGCGCGTCGCACCCTGCCTCGACCTGCCGAGTCAGCCTCTTGTCCCAGGGTCAGTCCTGGCAGAGTCAGCACACGCTGTTTCCTGGAGGAGCCCCAGGGAGGCAGCTGGAAGTTTGCCGATTGCGGTCTGCCTGTCCTGGAGGCTCAGGAAGGAGATCCATCTAAAGACTGCCAGTTCAAGGACTTAAACCAGGTAAAAGAGGGTAGATTGAAGCATGGTACGGACTCTATGTATATGGAGTTAGTATTTCAACCACATGTGGGTAAAAAGCAGGTCTCTAAGGGGAGTGAACTATTAGCACAGCATAAGGCGCTCTCTTCTCTATCCACCAACTCCATCCCTGATAGTGAGGCATTACTTGGTAAAAGGTATAAATTGAGATCTAGCACTTTCCTTGGAAGGGACTCTACCTCCCAACTAGATCTGCAACCTAGACAATCTCCAGGGACTGCACTGAGTAAACATAAAAATAGAAACCCTCCAGTGAAGCCAGGGAAGGTCATCCCTTTAAAAGAGAGAAAGAAGAGATTAGCCCCAGTACCTCCGAGAGTGACTCCCTCACTTAGGTCTTACTTCAAACTGAACCCACAGTGCAATATGGAATCTACAGAGCAGGCAGTAGCCCCGTCAGGAAATTCCCCGTCACTACATCCAGCCATACCCACTCTAAATAGATTTTCGGTCCTAAGTGACCCGGCTTCAGTATCTGGAACTTGTGGGTTGGAGGGGAGAGACTTGACACCAAGTACACTTTTAGAGGGGGCCCCCAAGGTTACTCCAGGCCTGGACTCGGTACAAGGGATGTTGAGCCAGCTGTCGTTAGAGATCAAGGAGCGTTTCTCAACCTCAGAAACCAATCAGAAGAGAATCCAGGACACGTGCAGCAGCTTGGAGGAAAATCTCTCAGCATTGGCACAGCGCATGGATGAGCTGGAGAATAAGGTGGGAGAGCTGAGGTCAGATGTGAAAGATAACACCCAGGAAGTGGTCAGGCTTAAGTTGAGGGAGAGGGATCTATCTGACAGGTTAGAAAGGCTGGAAAACATCTCCAGAAAAAAAACATCAGGATTCTTGACATAAAGGTGGGTTGAAAGGGGATAACGTTAAAGCTTTCGTCATAGATATCCTGACTAAAGCCTTCCCGCAAGTTGCTTCCTCTTCAGTTTGGGAAGCAGAAATCCAACGGGTGCATCGGGACCCTTTCAAACTCAACCCTGGCCGGAAGAAGCCCAGGAAAATTCTGTTATATATACAATCATTCCCCCTTAAGGAACAACTGCTGGGGGCAGCCCTTAAACAAAAGATCACCCAGGTACAGGACATATCATTTAAAATAAGGTCGGACATTTCACGCGTGACAGAGGACAGAAGGTGGGAGCTGGGTAAGCGGATTGACCCTTTGAAGGAAATGGGTGCCCAAGTGCAGCTAAGGTTTCCTGCTTTCCTCAAAGTGATGTGGGCCAACAAGATGTACAATTTTCGATCTCCAGAGGAGGTAGACAATTTTCTGGCGCATAATAAGCCTTCAGCTAGCTAAAACATTTACTCTCCGTACGGTGGGTGCTTAGTGCTTCGTTGTATGAGATTAGTTTGTGGGTTGGCGGATAGCAGCTCGAATTGGCATTCGCCAATAGGTAGTCAGGGAGGATTCCCAAGGGAGGGGGGGTGCACGAGTGGTGGTGGGGAGCATTGGGGAAAAAAGGGAAAAAAAATGAAAAAGTGTCCTCATTTTATATAACCTTTTTTAATGGATGCAGCTTGACCTGGGAACATGATGATGGGGGATGAGCGGGTCTTATGGGAGGGGACTGTTTAGAAATTTTGTGTTGAAATGTGAATGGCCTGAGGGTCAAAAGAAGACAGAGACTGGTCCTTCAATATTTGAAGGACAGCCCAGCTAGGATTCTCATGCTTCAGGAGACGCATTTGTTACGGTCTGAATGTATGGCACTGTTTGTTAGACAAAGGTGGGTGGATAAGGTCGTAGCCGCAGACCAACAATACTGCTCTATAGGAGTTGCTATAATATTCAAATCAAACTCCGGAGTAAAGTTGAGCAAATCACAAACAGACGAGAAAGGACGTTGGGTGGTAGTGGAAATTAGGAGTCGTGCTACTTTCTACACGTTGGCCAGTTATTATGGCCCAAACAAAGACGATATCACACCCTTGAATAGTCTTTGCCTTTCCCTGGCTGATTTTGAAGCTCCTCTGATATTCGGCGGGATTTTAATGTCCTTCTGAATAATAGGCTCAACAGATCCTCTCCCCGTACCCAAATTACCGCACCACGGGTCAAAGCCCATCTTCTCGCTATGCTAAGCAATTTAAACTTATGTGATGTATGGCGGAAGAAAAAGGGTGATGCCAGGGACTATTCTTTTTTTAGTTTAAAAAACGGCCATTACTCAAGGATCGATTATATTTTTATGGAGCTCTCAAAAATAGGGAAAGTAAGGAAAACAGAGTATTTACCCATTCACCTTTCTGACCATGGTGCAATAGCTTTAAATATAGAGCTCCCCTCAAGGTCTCCACCCAGAAGGTGGACCTTGAATAGGAGGCTTCTTCTGAGGAGAAGTGTGGCTCAATGGTTAGAGCGGCAGACCCTGATGCAGAGATCTGGCCCGGGACCAGGGTTCAATTCCCGCCTCGGCGGGTCTTGGGCTCAATTTCCTCGGACCTGATAATTCTCGCCTCGGTGCCTATTCTAATCATGGGTCCCACTCTGCAACTCTGGGCAATAGCTTGCTTAATCTCCACAACGGCCCCAACAGCGCTGGGATGCCTGGCTTCACCCTGGGGGTGCCCAGGAGTGGACATTTCACAGGGAAAAGCCAGGAAGGGTTCCACAGCGGTATGCGTACAGCGCCTGGACACCCCTTTGGGGGTATGGGTGCGCTTTACAAGTACAAATTTCATTTCATTTCATTCTGCAACCACATATTACGGACAAGATAAAGAGGGAGACGGCTGTCTTTTTCAATCAAAATTTAGACTCTGCGCCTCGACATGTAGTATGGGACTCTTTCAAGGCCTGGTTGAGAGGGATTTTGAAGGGTGCCGCTGCGGGCTGGGCCAGATCTGAAAAAAGAGAGATTGATGCGTTAGAGGAGCAGTTAATAGCGGCCGAAGCCATTCTTAAAGGCTGGGCATGTTTGTGGTGTGGAAAAAGAAAGCTTAGTGGGGAAGGTTGAAGACCTGCAGCGGGAATTTAGACTTAAGACTGAAGAAATTATGTTGCAGAAATGGGAAGTCAGTAAAATGAGGGACTTTGGATCAGGGAGAGAATTGTGGCAAACTACTCGCAATGAAGAGTAGAATAGATAGATCCCAAAATTATATCAGTAAGATTAAACTGGGTAATGGCGGCCAGTATGTTGAGGATAAAGATGACATTGAGCTGGCTTTTACTAAATTCTTCCAGGACTTGTACCAGGAGGATTTAGGGGTAGACGAAGGCCCCTAGATCAGTGGCTCGCTGGGAAACAGCTCCCAAAGCTGAGTTTAGATAGCCTAGCATTGCTCACCCAAGATATAACAGGGAGCGAAATCCTTACTGCCCTTAATAAAATCAAGAAAGGGAAAGCTGCTGGGCCAGATGCGATCGCTAACGAGATCTATGTTTTACTGGCAGATTAAGTTATCCCTATTTGGTTGAAGCTGTTTAATGAAATTCTGAGAGGCACCTCCCCTTTACCAGACTCGTGGAGTGAGGCTGTTATTACACTAATCTTAAAGCCCGGGAAGGATCCTACACAATGCCAGTCTTATCGGCCAATATTATATTGAACTGCAAATATAAGATCTTCGCTGGGGTACTAAATGCCCATCTTTGTAAGATCGTGGGGCCGATAATTCACGAAGACCAGAAGGGCTTCCTCCCGGGGAGGCAGATGAAGGATCTGGTTCTCACTCTAATTGGCTCAATAGACCTGGCAATGGCGCATGGTGCTCCGCTTTTAATCATCACCCTAGACGCAGCAAAAGCCTTTGATCGAGTTAACTGGCATTACCTGAATAGAGTATTGATGGCTTTTGGTTTCGATGCAGAGAGGTCCTTAATAAAATCTATAAATCTCCCCGCGGGTACCTCTCTTGGTTTTTCTATTGGGTGCAAGTGTGTTACTATCAGTATTACGTGGCACCAAAGATGCTTGACTAGTACTCTCGGTGGAATCAATGGGAGTAGGGGCAAAGACGGCGGAATTGTGGGGGGAGATTACCCTGGGCACAGAAACAAGATCTGCTGAAGGCATACCAGAGGGAGCAGGAGTAGCAGAACCCAGATTTAAGGAAAGTCCTGTCTTAGTGAGAGCAATTGCTGTGCTGATGGCCCTTTCTAACATGCAGTCAATAGAGGTACATTTTATGGTATGTAGAGGTAGAACTACCCCAGGGAGGTTCTTCTTGCCCCCAACGGTGCAGTAAAATAAATAGCCCCAACAAGCAGGTCAAAACAAGCATAACAGTCAAAACAGCACAACTTGAGCCAGCAGTTTCCAGTTGAACATATTGAGGAAAGTAAACAGTACCTTTTAGGAAAGGAGACCAAGAACGGTTGACCCATCCCTGCCTCTTCCTGACGATGATGGGCACGTGTTCGCCCGGGCACGTCCCGTGCGCGTCCCATGCTTCGGAAAAGTGTCTGATTTAGAGTTTGGTGGATGGGTTACTCTGTCACAAACGTGACAGATATCCCATCCACCATATTACAAATGTATTATATCCCATGACACTTGTAATACAAAGGACGGGATATCCATCTAGTTTGTGATCGAATAATCTGTCTGCCGAACTCTAAACCAGGCCCTTAGTCAGTGTGCCGACCCAAATTAGAAATCCAGTTGGACTGCAATTTATACACAACCCACTGATCAATACCATGTAGGAAGTGTTCCCTTGTAATGATCAGTGGCATAAGATGAGTTCAGGGACACAGTGGAATTCCAGACCCTTTTTCTATAATGAATGACATACTCAAATAGCACTAAGAAACAGGATATGTTTAAAAAAAAATGTTTTTTAAATCCTAATCTAGTGCATAAAACGTGAAAGATAGGCACACAGAATGTCAGCAGTAATGCATCAAAGCAGGTTATGAATAGCAGAAACAAGAAAAGTTCTAAGACCGTTCTGTAGCCTGAACATCCTCATTCTGCTATCTCGAAGCGTCATGCTAGCTTTAGCTAAATCAGTAACTAATAAGCCTATTCTCTAGTTTCATAGATGGTGCGCACAGTACACCTATTTTCGGGACAACAGAAAGTTTGGTATTGTTCTGAAATAGCAGGCTAATTCCTATCACAATTCTGCAGTGCTGGAACACCAACAGCGATTGATGAAGACCACTGTTGTTGGTGTCGCTTTTGATTATAGAGGGTGCCATACCTGCCAACTTGAAAAACAATCTCACAGTGTGAGGAGAGGGTGGCACCTTGAAGGAGGCAGGGCCTTGTGCCAAGAAGTACTTTTGAACCCACCCTGCCCACAAGCCCCCTCCTCCCCAAAAAATAAAAAACATGCTGAGGCTGGTGCAGATGTCTTGGGGTGTTTCTCCACCCCTTAATGGACGTCGGCAGTTCAAAGCCTAGGAAAACAAGCTGTAAAACCACAATTTATAGTGTTTTTCAGCTTGTTTTCCCTACCACTGTGTGATATTGGCTTCTTACTGGGAGTCCGTGTGATGGGAGTCGATACCGTGTGTCACATGGTGGCACCGTGTGAGTTGGCAGGTATGAGGGTGTTGCAATGTAGCTGTTGTGCTCTCTCTCGCCTGCGATCGCCCTGGTGTGAAACTCCTCTCTAACTTATAGCCTAATACTAGGCTTTTTTTTACAGGATCAATTGAGAGATCTTGTTTAAAGGTCTTTACTTCAAACAGTAAACACTAAAGGGCATAGTTATCACGTTGTTTTTCATTTTAGAGCACAATGATGGAAATCGCAGACACTATAATTGAAAGCAACATGAATATTATTATAAACTCAATATGTAGGATAAATAACAGATATGAATGTGTCAGATTGAGTATCATACTTGTCTCATGCTTTTATCATATTAAACAAGGTGCACTGAATGCAAGCATTTCTGAACATGTCCTCATTATCTATTTAGAGGCACCTGAAAGGCAAAAGCACAGTGTTTACGACTCTATAAGGTCCGTGGCAATGGGCCAAAAGTTTGTTTTTGCTGAAGAGAGTATAATCAACATCACCTGGAGTGCCTTAGCTGTATGATGGTTGTTGTCTAGTTCGGGCGGATGTCATGTGTTCTTGGACCAGGGACCAAAAGCTGTTAATGTTGGTTTTTTTTAACATAAGAGTGTATTTGAGTAAAGTATTGTCCTGATCATCCCAGCACCTACAAGCCATATCATAGAGTTGGTGGGGATCTGCCCAAATAGGAGTTTGAATGGGGAGACGCCTATTGGCTCATATGTATGGTAGTACATAGCATAAAATACGAAAGGTTCGTTTGTCCCAATTTATCCCATCTTATTTTGCCCCTTTGTCTCATCTGTTAGTTTGGGGATGATACATTGAGGTTCTGAGGTGGGGTATTCAACATTATTGACGTACCTGATTTATTAGACAGGACATAAAAGGGTCCCCTGATCTGTAAGAATCTCTTTGAGAAATCCCACCCAAAAGAAATTAAATATCAGTGCTTATGCTACCATGGTGTGGTTATAGTTTTGATCGGAGTGACTTTGGGGTAGAAGGTAGAATAATCAACTAGGACAAGCATGTATTTGTTCTATTCAGTTTAGTGAACAAGAGAACCCACCAGGTCCAGCCCAGCTCTTTAGAAGGGAGACTTGGTTAGTCTTGCAGGATTCATACATCCATATACCCATCTCCAAACCGGGCAGACACTACCTAAGGTTTGGAGGAGGGACTGAGCATTATCAGTTTGCTTTTCTTCCATTTGGGCTGAACGACTCCCTGGGGATTCACCCAGATTATGCCAGTGATGGAGGTTCATATTTACCAGTATGGTTACTTTATCCCTCCCTCAAGAAGTCGTTTCTGAGATCTTCTGTCCCTTTACTACAAAAGACTTTTGCTAATACAATCAGCTGTTCCCATGACTTAGTTTTTTCCATAAGTGCGAAGAAATTATGCCTGGTTCCTGCTCCAGTTTATTGGGGCGTGCCTCAATACTCTTCAGCTGAAAGCACGTCCACCCCATGGGAGACAGGTGAAAATAAATACCATATTGGTCAAATTCACTGGTTTGCCATTCAAAACTGTGAGAGGTACTGCAGCTTTGAGGGCGGATGGCATCCTGTATTTTTTTTTGTTGTTATGCATAACGATTAGATGATAACTTCCTCTGTTGCTTATAAAAGAGCAGATTCAGTGCTTGTACGGGGCAAAAGCTCGACTGAGATGAGTGCAGAAGACTGTGAGGCCCATACTTATCATAGTGTTGAGTCGCCCTTAAACCACGCAAGGGGGCGCATGGGTGTCGCAACACTAAAGGCAAATTTATCAAGTCACGCAATGCCACTGTGTGTGGCCCTGCATGGCTTGATAAATCTGGAATAAGTCAAAGCAGTTCAAATTGCTGCCTTGCGTTACTCTGCCCCAGGGAGGCATTCCATGGGTGGAGCGTGGATGTTCCCATGCATTCACCAATGGATTTTTGCGCATTCCCAGATTTAACATTAGTGGTACACCTGGGAATGCGTCAAAATGCTATGCTATGTATATATATATCGTGCTCCAAGTCTGCCCAAGCAGTGAGTTGCACTCAGGACGAGCTGAAAGCTTCAAGCCTTTAATGGGTATGGACTTACACCGTCTGCCGATACAATGAAACAGCCGTTCCAATGTCCTTCGCCTGACGCGTTTCGAATCCTTTCTTCTTCAGAGGCTGGTCGATTGGAAAGATAACGTGCTGCCGTCACAGTTCCCTTGCTTAAGAACGTGATCCCACGCCCCCTGATGGGCCGGTCAAATGACTCGCAATGGAATAATTCGCGGTGGGGCATCATATATATATATATATATACACACACACACACACGATTTTATTGGAGAAGAAATCAGCAAGTTTCTTACATCTCTCCTGAAAGACTGATGGGGGTTGGTGCCTTGTGGGTGGAGTCTGTTAAGGATTTAACAAAAGAAAATACTTCTTTGGCAGAGTTGTGAGAACTCTTGATTTTCTCATCATAAAAAACAAGGTGCGATTTTCTAAGGTACTTTTTGATGTATAGCTTACCTTGGCTGTGGGATCATAGGTTTTGTGCCAGGCGCATTACAGGATTTTGCAACCCCTTTTTTTGTTAAAGCAATTGATGATTGTTGCAGAGTGCTGGAGGATAGGCCTTGGATTTAGGTTCTATGAACAAAGTGATTAGTTTATCCAGAGTTCACGCAATGCAGGAATTTACATTCCTTTCCAATTACTCCACATGGATATCTAATGTAGGTCCAGAACCACCTTTGAGCAAGTTGTCATAGGCAGTTGCATCAAATTTAGATTGGCGTCTAGAATCAATAGACGGAGCAACATAGGGAGGAGACGAAGAATCAATTTGTGTAGAGATAAGTATGGCACAGTGGGCTGTCCAAACCAGAGGAGGAGGCAGTTCTACTTTTAACGCTGAAAGACTGGAAAAGACAGGGTCAAGCATATGTCCTGCATAATACGTGGGTGCTTTAATCAATTCAGAAAGCTGTCAAGCTTGATGTGTATAACCTACTGGAACTTATTGATGTGAACTCGGCACTCCCAAATGCATTTCTGGGAAATGTGCAGTATTGTGGGATATTTTTTTTATTGTGTATGCTACAGGAAGCTGGATATAGACCATCAGAGCTTTGCTAAATGAGTATGCAGGATACTGTTTAATGTGTTGTGTTGAGTATTGTTTGTTGTTGTTGCTAGGAGTGGAGTGCTGCTATGAAGGAAGCGCTATCCTCATATATGGTATGCCTTAGCTGTACTCGAAGCGTGCTGCATGACTTTCTAAGGGTTACGGGAGAGATAGATAGTTTGAAGATTATTCTCTGGTTGATAAGAAGTCATTGTAGAGTGTGAAGTGTCGGAGATATGTGGCCTTCAAAGATTACATAGGACACCACTTGTGACTTGGTGCAGTATTTTGGGAGCTGGATAATGCTAAAATGATACTGATCAAAGCACAGGATGAAACACTTGGTAGCCTGTTGCATCCCATTGAGGAAGAGAGCAGACCACCTTTTCTGAATCATCTGGGAGCTTGGAAGTTGGAGGAAGAAAGGATATTGTCATTTTGGACAGCTCGGAACATCTGGAATGCTAGACGAGCTCTCTGTACATATACATTGCGGTGACTGCAGAAGAAGAGAAGATGCTGGATTGCAAGTTACTTTAGCCTCCTGGGGCCGTATTACAGTAAGTGCCCCGGGGGTTGCAACAGGCGTTTGTGCCTGCTTTGCGCGCCCCGGGGCCCTTTGGTATTACAGAAAGGGCTGCAGACGCTTGTGCGGCCCCTTCTGAAATACCAATAGTGCTGGCGCACATAAAGCACCAGCGCTATCTTCAAGGGGTTGTTCCCTCATTTGCATGGGGGCATGACCCATGCAAATGAGGGAATCCCTTTGCCTATGCGCGCGCGCCGTATTACAGACTTGGGGGCAGAGGCAAAGAAGCTCTCATGAGGCACACTGACAGTACGCCATCTAAAAGGTGTCAGCGCGCCCCCTGAGAGCAGCCCTCTGGATGGGGGAATGGGGTCCCATGGCCCCCCCAGACATCCCCTTGCAGGTGGGTGCAGTCACTGGCGCCTGCAAGGCGATCTCCAATCCCCTTTAAAAGTGCAGGCGGATTGCCGCCTGCACTGTGAAAGCACAGAACAGCTGCAAGCAGCCAGCCACTCCAGTTTTCACATGAATGTGGTGCATTTCCCTTCACTGTGCCGGGCGCACCTTTTAAAAGGTGCGCCCAGCGCAATGAAGGGAAATGCGCTGTATCTGTAATGCAGCCCCTGGTCCACAGACAGTGGCGTAGCTACAAACTTTGCCGCTCGTGGTGGTCCCTGCCTTTGCGGGGGGGGCAGTGCTGGCAATTCCTGCGTGTGTTTCATGTTTTCATGTAAGAGGAGGGGGTGTCTGGCTGCTGCCCCCAAAACTCGGACCACCCGGGGCGGACTGCCCCACCCCCTTGCTACGCCACTGTCCACAGAAATAGGCTGGTAATGACAATCCCCCAAATGAACAATCACTAAAGGGTTTTGTCTACTATCCTAATAGGGGAATGAATTGAATGGTAGAACAGAGTAGCAGATGTGGGTAAAGACTAAATGAGCCAGAATGAGAAGTAGTGAATCATTATAACTGCGAAACCCTTAACCTTTGCTTCCACAATCCTCGCCCATCACCTTGTGCATCAGGGAAAAATATAGGCTGCTTACAAACTCAGAGACTCATCTTTAACAAAACACACAACTACATATTCCCAAGCAAATGGAAGTCAGCATACCGAAGGAAGTGGAAAAGATGCTGAATAAGCCTTTCTTTCTAGTTACTCTAGCACAAAGCTTTTTAGGTCGAGCCTAGCGGCAGCGCGCATGCGCTGCCGCTCTGCGAGGCATGCTGTAGTAGAGTATGCTGTGGAAGCCTCGCCTACTCTCCGCCCATACTTTTCATTGGCTGGTGTCATTGTCCTTGGTAAATGCTGGCTTCCGATTCATTATGAGGCTTGTTAGTCCCTCCTTGTTATTGCCTTGTCGCCATTTGTTACCGCCCGTGAGGACTTGATCTTTTACTGTGTCCTAACTCAGGAGCTTTCATTGCCAGTTCCGAGAACTATTTTCTTCACTAAGGGATACAGCACGCACGGGGTGCCAGCCTTGGTAATGGTGGCCGCTTCCTAACATAATTTGCATTTCTTTTTAACTTTTAAGTACGTTTCGTTCCTGCTGCACCAATGCAGAAGTCCTTTGTTCCCCCTCCAAAGCAGCTCCCTCCCACCTCTCATATGCCCGAAAAAAAATGGCAACACGGAGCTTGGTTATTTCGCAAATGTTCATAAACAGTTCTGACGGCTCGGGAAGGAAAATGCCAGTTTAACAAGTTCGCTTGTGAGCACATTTAGGTGTTTTTAACATAATTTTGGTGCGCAGGCAAACCTTAAAAGAAAGACTGTTGCCATTTCGTTTTTATTTAAGGTTTCTTTCACCCAACTCAGCTTGTGAGCACACAATGCACGTCATGGTTTCCATGCTGGTAATTGTCCGTTTTCGCTGATCCTTGGTGGCGTGTCTTTAACAGTTTTCTGTAGAGAAGCCTTTTCACTCTTGGAGCTCTGAATCTGTGTCCTGGTTTTTGCGTGAAGAAGCAACTGTTATGCGTGGTGAATCGGTCTGCCAGGTACACTTTGAGTTCAGTTCTGCCATCAGCATCAGGGCTCCGGTCTGCCATACTTGGAGAACACAGGATACCCCAATGTCATCATTCTTTGTGTCACATCAGTGGCCACAGCACACACCAAGATGCTCATTGGAGCGCATATTCTATGTGTTGTATTGTAATTGCATTGCCATAGTGCTTCATACCCCGGCCTGCGTATTTCAAAGGATCTGTGTGATTTAGATACACGGTGTTATGACGTCACTGTAAGCCAGAGGTCTTCAATCTGTGGAGCGCGACCCCCAGGGGGGCCGTGGAGCAGGCGCGCAACGCACATTGGGCTCAAAGGGCTTCAGCCCCCCCATCGTGTGTGGCAGCCCGGGCTGAGACAGCTTACCGGGCACACACACAGCTGCACGCAAGTACTTCACAGGTCTTTAAAAGACCATTTGCTTATTAATGAGGCTTTGTTGTGTTTTCACCCCTTCTTAGAGCCCCTGCATCTCCACTCTGCCTATTGCTGAAAGAATTACCCCCCCCCCCCGAAATGTTTTCTTAACCCCCCCCCCCCGAAATTTGGGTCTAGTTGCGCCTCTGCCGTGGAGCCCTGGGAAGGGGATCGCGCATTTCCAGGCCTCACTTCTGTCTGGAATCTAAAACATGTGCTCTTCCTTTTGAAAACTGGGACGCTTCATTCCGGTTGTTAAAATGCTTCAGCTGAAGGTAATTGAGTCTCCTGTTCTGTGAAAGGAAGAGGCTGGGCAGACAGGTGAAACAATACTTCGTGCCAGGGTGCCTGCTTGCCTGAATGAAATGCAAATGTGCGTTTTGAGTTAATCTGCTTATGTAAATGGTGCTTGGGAGCGGTTCTGGCTTTAATTGCTTTGTGATGGCAAAGATTTGGTGTTTTTTTTGTGATAATGAGAAGAGTTAACAACTGGGCTGTGAAGTGCTTGTTTTTAATCGCTTAGTGCATTACTTATGTTCTAGTATTACTAAAATCTACATTTTGGAAGCTCCATTATATCCTAAAACTATTTGCACAGTTTGTAGCAGTCTACCTTATAATGTGTGTAATGCAAGAATAAATTAATGACTTACACTTTCACAGTGCTTTCTGTCACAGGCTATGACCTCGTAGCACTAAAAATCCACAAGCCACTATTCCCCACTGCACCAACCAAATTTAATTCTGTGGCTCTCTGGTTACACACAGACCTCTGTAGTGCATTAACTAATAGAGGTTTTCTAATGTACTGCAGTGCATTTCCCACCGAGTAACAACTTTTTAAAATTTATTTTTCATTTAAGCTACCCATTATTTCATATGTAGCTACCTGATGGTGAAAGACCTAAAAAACTAGCAAAATATTTTGGGGCTGATTTATGAGAGGCTTGAGCATAATTTTTTTTTAAGCTCTGGCGGCACAAGCGTCGCAATCGTATCTATGAGGCGACGCAAAGTCACCCTGCGTGGCTGAGTGGCCTCATCATATGGAGTAAGACAAAGCAGCGCAAGTCGCTGCCTTGCCTTAGTCTGTTAAGTAGGAGTTCCATGGGCATTGCGGTGGGTGTTCCCACGCAACACCCATGGATTTTGACACTGCCCCAGATTTACAAAACTATGTAAACCTGGGACAGCGCCAAAACCTTACGCATCCCCACAGCAGGCGTAATGAGGAGAAATGTTTTCATGTCTCCTCGTATTTTTTCCTCTTTCCATGTGTGCTGCATTCTGCAGCTCACAAAGAAAGAGGAAAAACCCTCTCGGGCACCTTCCTGCACAAAACAATCCTGCCTACATTGGCTCTATGCAGCAATTTGTGTGCCAAGGCAGTGGGAAAGGACATGAATGCACCATATTTCATAAATAAAGTGCATTCCTGCCCTTTCACATTGGCATGGGCAGCGCAGCAAGAAGACTTGCGGCGCTGCCCTAGGCCAGTTCCTCATAAATGAGGCCTTTTGTTTTTAGCCACACCTTTGACCACGCCCCCACGCTCACTGATCTTTCATTTGATAAACACTGTTTAATATTATTTCCCCACTGTAAAAATGATTTGCTATGGGAATTGGGGGCTTTTATGGTTGTCGATAGTTGTCAATGATGAGGAGTACCAAGTTCTAGAAATTTTTGTCAGGAGGGGGTCCTCACGCCTAAAGATTTTTGACAGGGGGGTCTCGGCATCAAAAAGTTCAAAGACTTCTGCTGTAAGGGGTAAACGCCCGTTTGTTACATGAAGAAAGTAATAACTGATCCTACATTAGCATAATTTATTAGGGTAATCTGAAGCAATTCCGCATTCTAATAGTAGTAATAGGTTTGGAAACCACAATGCTAATCGGCGAATCTAAATAATTTCCACAAAGGTGTAATAAATATTTAATTATACCAGCCCCACCAATATTTCGAGATGACTTTGGGTATGTTCACACAAATACGTTTAAAGAATGTTTTAGAACAAATATGCAGATGGGGTTGGGGAGATTATAATGTACCTCATAAATACTGCTTTGGTCAGGAATCGCCACACTTTTTGCTCTCAGGGAACACTGAATGCGGGTCACGCTTTCCTGGCTACTCTTAGTGATTGTACAAGGGGCTGTGTTGGGGCTGTGCAAGGGTAGCAGCCGAAGGGCGAGGATTTGCAACTGGGCGGGCCAACAACTTCAAGGCCAGCGCGGTCTGCAGCCAGGCCTCCTTCAGTGAGACAGGCAGCTGAGGAGCCCTGACAATGTGGGCAGTCCAATCCCTGCTCGGGGAGGGGCATCTCTCCCCACTAATTAAAGCAAAATGTTTCACTGGTGAGAGAGAAAACATCTTACAGCGTAGGAGGGAGATACTTCCTTTCATCTGTTCCACTCGGCGACAGGTTTGGGGGCCTCCTCATGTGCACTCAATTAAACGAAGTCGCCATCTCCTCCGTGTCGCATCTCCCCTTCCCCTCGGAGAATGTGCACCATGTTATTGGATTTACATGCGTACATTCAATAAACTACAGGGTACCGTAAAACACATCCCCAGAGGCTGTTCACTTGTCTTTAAAACGTTTGATGATACAACTCAAGTACACTAAAGTGCCATTAAGGCGCTATTAGTGAGGAGGGGGAGGGGAGATGGAACAGTGTTTAGAGCCAGGGTGGCTACATGCCACTATTGTGACCTCATTATTTTTTACCCACTGCGTTATTACCGAACGGAAATGCACAGACTGTCTCATAATTTACTCCTGGTAATATCCAAAACGCACATGGAGCTCTGTTAATGATAACACCTATATTCATCTATTCATAGTGCTATATGCACAGATTCGCAGATACCTGTGAACTTGACGATGCCCACATAGTGACTAGACCTGGACAGAATTTCAATTACTCTGGAGTAATCGGAGTAATTCCATGTTACTCTTAGGTGCATTGGGGGAAGCATTTGCAATGCAATAAGTCTCGCATTTGCGACAGTTTAAGCTATTAGTATTCTAAATGACAATGTCTTTTATTTATGTTTTAAAACCCAAAACATAAATAAAAGGCATTGTCATTTACAATGTCAATAGCACAAACTCGCGTAAATGGGAGACCTATTGCATTGCAAATGCTTGTTTTTTTAACTGATGAAGGAGCCATCAGTGCAGTCCGAAATGGCAATAAAAGAGACATCTTTTAAGGCACAGCTTCCTTAGGTAACAGGTTTAGCCCAGATGGGCACAGAACAAGGAGGAATGAAAGAGGCCGTTGATTGATATGATGGATCAAGGACAGTTAACCACAAATAACATGCCTTGCCACAGCTCATATGTGGGAGAGATACAGATAAAAATCCACGAAACCAGAATGAAAGAAATACATTTGACATTGTTAAATTAAATACGTCTAGATGCGTGAGATGACGTTGCTACTGTTGAAACACGGCAAAGGGAAATTTGTTACATCTGCCAGAGTATTTGATTATCTATATTAACAATGTTTTCCACTGGAAAAAGGAATTAAATAAATATAACGATAAAGAGATTGAAATAAATATTGCTCTAAAAAAACAATAAAAAACTAGCTGCATTAACAATTAGAGTTGAAACTATGGAAAATAAATATGTGGAAAAGTGCATGAGGATACACAACCTGAGGATTCCTAAAATTCCAGGAACGACAGAGCCACCAGCAAAAGAGTTTTCATATCTAACTTGCCCAAGGCCACCATCTTAGAAGGAAACGAGTCAATTGGTCCTTGGTGAAACGGTTGCAGGATCCCGTTTGAAACTACCTCGTTGGAAAGAGTATCTCAAAATGCTCTCATTGTACGCTATGCGCTACATTTTTTTGATTTCTGTGCGTTAAATTCGATCAATATAATTTGGGTGTTTAGGGTCTCTGTTTGAAAGCCTCTGTTCTTCTGCTCAAAATAATTTGCCTTCCAACAGAATTTGTTCTGATGTCGGATCGGACATTATGAGTAAACTTTTCCGCTTGAAACTCTTTGCCCTTTAGAGTCCAGCCAGACAAATTTGTCCAGTACAGTATAGCTTTGTCTGCCTCTTCCTGGATGTCTCTATCCTTGGCTTTCTCTTTCTTTGTCCTTTTATCTCTGTCTTTCTGTCTCTCTCTCTCTTTCCATGTCTCTTTCACTCCTATCACTTTATCACTGTTGTTCTCTATCTCCCCCTGTCTTTCTATCCTCGCCTGTTTCCTCTCCCTGATCTCTCTTTACTGTTCCTCATCTCTTCCTGCTGAGGCGGGGGGGGTCCAGGGGGTTGGGTAGGTGCAACAGGGTGGGGCTTGGCTAGGGAGGCAAGAGTATTTTTGGGTACTTTCTTTCTTGTCTGTGGCAACAGTGAACACTTCCTTTTTGGCCATCACTCGTTGGAAATGGAAATTTGTAACCTAATTAGGTATATCTCTTTTCTAGTGTTAGTCTGCAATTAGAAGTAGGGAGAATGAGGTGCCATGATTGACAAGAATTGACAAAACCAATAGGTCTTGCTCATGAAACTTAATGGCTTTGCAATGCTTGACTTTTTTCTCATTTGCCCATCGAGCTTGCACCGGTGAGGCTACCATCCTTGAATGGTTTTTCATATACTTTCAGAAAATTTATTAAAAATTGCCTTAGCGAGTGCCTGTGCATACATGGGGACATATTTTTATGAATTTTCTTACTGGATATCTAAGCCCACGTAAATATGGCTGTTGTGCGTACTCCTACATGTGCGTCGGCCATCTTTGTAAGGTTTTCTTTAAAAAAGTAAATTCAATCAAAGAAGGCCACTGCAGGTGTGCATGCATCCGTTATGCCTTAAGACAATACATTCAAAGAGCACTGCTGCAGATGTGCAGATGCATGCACAGGCCAGCCATTCTGAAATGGCAGAATTTTATTTTTAAGTTGGATGCCTGACGATATAAAGGCGGTAAGAGCACAGGAAGGGGAGGGGGCAACTGGGTGCTGGGCGATAGATTTGAATAAAATAGAGCAGGGTGGAGGGAGTAGGGGAAGCTGGGAGAGGGAGAGAATATAGTCCCTCGTATGTACTGTAATGCTGAGAATTGTGTCAGACGTGGAAGGCTACATGCCATCCAATCAAAATACGGTGAAACCAAACACAATAGAAGGGAGAAAACCCATAGATCAGGAGCAGGAAAGTGAGATAGGTAAGATGGCATGGCCATCCAGTCATCAGAAAGGGGCTGTCTGTCAGCTTACTGTTTTGAATTGTTCACAATAGGTCTTAGATAACAGACAGCTTAAGCTGTCTGTTGGTGAGATCTACAAACTTAGCATCAGTTGATGCTGGGAAAAGGAGCCTTTTTCCAAGGTGCTGTGGGAGTCAGGGAAATAGGTGTGGAAAGCTGCAAAAACATCCTAGGATAATGCTAAGCAAGGCTTAGAAATTTCAAGAGCAATCACACATGCATATAAAAATTAAAAAATAACAGAATAAAATGGCAATTTGAATCCAATCGGGATCCTAATTACTGGGAGTTTTCATATAATTTCGTATAAAAATGTTAAAATATTTTCCCCACAGAGAAAAAAGTGTGCATTTGCAGAGGGGATACTATTCTCCATGAGTTCTCTGTTATATGTCATTCCCAGGAAACCGCATGGAAGCCTGCACCTGGCACAACTTTTCATGCGGATTCCTGTGAATGTTTGGGATTCCCAAAAGTAGTGAATCTACACTCTCAAATAGGTGTATATCTACAGAGCCTATTTAGAAAGGCATTTTGGAGTATGTAAAGTAGTGCCCCTGTAGAACTCTTTTACGTAGTATTAGTTGCCTTTGGGATTCAGCCGCAAAACATCATATTACCTAAGTACAAAAGCATTTATGGGTACATAAAGTAGACTATGGGAGTACTTTTACGTACTATTACCTGCCTTTGTGAATGGACCCTGAAACATCCAACTTTGTAGTTAAGATGCAAAGAGGTCACAGTCCATTTGAGGTAATTGTTTATGAATATTCCCGGAACCTTCCAATTTTATTCCTATTCCCATTTTAGGTGGTTTGGGGCTAATTCACAATGGCTCATGAGAGTATGTAAAAGGGAACTAGAGGAACAAGTACTAACTTGAATATTTGCTGCCTATTCCAATTTTATTCCCATTTTAGATGTTTTGGTGCAAATTTACAAACGTACGTAAAAATATGTAAAAATGTGCTAAAGGAGTACTGTTTTACATACTTCAAAATGCCTTTGTGAATAGGCCTTCTGAAATGAGACTAATTGAGGAATATTCATGTGGAGTTAGTACAAATAGAAAAGGCTGTGCCCTCTTTGCACTTATCCTAAAAGGAGTTGGACCTTTCAGAGCCGATTCAAAAAAGGCATTTAAGAGTAAATAAAAAGTACTTATGAAGAATTATATACCCCGAACTCATAAATGCTTTTATGAATCAGCCCCCAAAGAGTGTAGATTTACTACTTTCTTTGTGAATCAGGCCCCCTGTGTTTTCACAGGATGTTAACTCACAAGCAGTAGCGACTCGCACAGGTAAGAGCGGTGAGGTGGGGTGAGGGGTGGTGGAATTCGAACGACGGATAAGTAATATTAATCAAATAAATAAATAAAACCACTTACCTTGCGCTTGCCGCATCACCGACTCGGCGATGCAGCGAGTGCAAGGTAAGTAGTTTTATTTATTTAATATTTCTTATCCCGTCGTCTGTCGACTTCCACCGCCCCACCCTACCGCTCATACCCGTGCGAGCCGCTACTGCTCACAAGGCTCAGACGCGTCAATCTACACATCTCAAAAAAGTTCAAAAAAGAATCCTACATATGTTAGCTGGACAGTTTCATCTAGCCATATTTCAATGTTTGTCACACAGCAAGATTGATCCATTCTCTTTTATTGAACATATTAGAGAAGGGACAGTGCAGATTCTGGCTTTTCAAACTGGTTCCTCACAATTCAGCAAATTTCGGAAGCGAATTTGTATCCTGCCAAATTTATGACCCCTTAAAGTTCATATTAACTTTCTGAAATCTGTTCTACTTCCTCCTGCTGTGTTGCTGTAGACGATGGCCCAGCTTCTGTGGATGCTGATGACAGTGGCAGCTGCTGACACAAGGGCCAAGTTATGTTCATTTTCTGTCGGGACTGTCTGGGAATTTTATCTTCATAATGGATTGGATTTGATTTAGTTCTGCAGCTGGTCTGTGTGGGTCCATTCATAGTAAATCATTTGTGATCAGTCGACTGCTGCAGTATATTCCAAGAGCCTGTTTTTTTCTGCACCATTTCCTGAATGTGAGTTTACGACTCTTGAGAACGGTTCCTTGAGAAATGAATGAAATATGTATTGTTGTGTTTATAAATTACCCTATAGAATTTCCCAAATATACTGTGGAATGAAAATGCCAATTACAGCAATGCAGTATCATGTTTTGGGAGCGTGAGGCAACATCTTAGCATTGGACAATGGGGCATTTTAAAGTAAATGAATATGTTTATTTAGCTCTGTAAGCCATACATGTAATGCACATAAATGAACACTAATAATTCAGTACAGGCCTCCATTTTGGATATGGAAGATGCCACCACTTTTTTATTATTTCATATTGCCTAAAACCCAGTCGAAAATGCTTGGAAAGTGAAATGGTTTCTACCATACAATCTACTTATTTGTGATGTGAGCACTGAATGTATCTACCGTTAGTTACTTATTTTTACAAACTTTTAGTACACAGCCTGCTAAGACACGTCTATGTTGCATTTATCAGATATAGTTTAATCACATATGAGGTTGAGATAGCAGGTTCAGACGTGATAAAGCATGCCACACATGTCTTTGTTGACTATGTTTAATATTTACAATTCATAAAGGAGACATAAATGTGACAGTAGGCCTCCGTACTGAAGGTGGCCGAATACAAGATACAAATGTTTGCAATAAGCAATTGATGCAAGTGTCAGGGATTGGATATTGAATACAAGTGTTCTCAGTGGAAGACATATCTAAGATCTTTTTCTAATCGGTTGCCATTAGTCCACCTTTAAACGTCAATGACGTTTCGACCCATAGAGGAACAGTCAGATCATCATCAAGACAGAGGCAAAAGACGAGGGACACTCTGCACTGATCATTACACAATGTGGAAAAAAATACTAGGTTGAAAAAAGCTCACTAAAATAAAAAGGACCTGCTAAGGCATGCATTTGGAAGAGTTTTCAAGGGCCCATTCCTAATAAATTAATGATTCATCTTAGTTGTTCCTGTGCCAAGAAGAAAGTTTGACGACACAGATGAACAGCACAAAAGAAGGGGTGACAGTGTAGAAATGACAGAGGCCTTACTCATGGTCCAATTTGGTGTGTGTTGGGACGGAGAAGTTCTCTGCATTGTAAAAGACGTGTACCCCTTCCCTGAGTGCCCACCTCTACTGTTGTCTGTATCACTAATGCTGATTTTTGTTGTCATTGGCAAACACGGATAATGATGGTGGCAGCATACTATGTAGTGATCAGTGGGAATGAACGGGTACTTTCTACCCTGTGTCACTGGTGAAGCCTACAGGCTCACTCCCCAGTTTAAAGTTCTGCTGATGTGTGCTTAACTCACCCTTGACCTACTTCAGGTAGATGTAGAGTGCTGCGCAGCGCAAGAGCAGTGACTCTGCGCTGGATGTATGTATGCCTGGGAAGGGTACAGTACAGGGGTAGAGCAGTACTGTGTAGGTACATGTAGGATTAGTGCATATACTGAGTGTATGTATGCCTGAAAGTAATACATTACATGAGAGATGTAGTGCTGTGCAGTGCATGCGCAGTGAAATTCATGCGCTTGGTGTATGTGTACTTGCAAAAAGTACAATACATGAAGGGTGAGGTGTTGTGCAGCATGCACATGGTGAGTGTGTGTGTTTGCAAGTAGCACACTATGTTACAATACAGAGAGGCTACAGGACTGAACAGTGTGCACAGATTGTGAATCTACACTGAGTGCAAGGGTGTCTGCAATGGTACATTACATGAAGGACCCTGAGTTCCATTTCGGGAAGCCCAGGCCTGCCTGATGTCGACATGAGAAGTAGTGGAATCCCCCCAGATAGATTTGTGCATTGCCGCATTTCTGTGAGCTGGGTGGGACACACCGGAGGAAGGGAGGAAGAGACTCCCCCTCTTCACTTTTTTACACAAGGATGCTCTTTCAGTCAGCAATAGATAACAAGGATAGGGCCTGGACCTCTCAGGAAGGATATGGGGCTGATAAGGGAATCCTAAAGAGTAGATGTAGGAGCCCATGATTAACCTTTTGATGCACATATTATTGCGGCTGACATCCAGATGTAAACTCTGGTCACTCCCATAAACTGTGTTGTGGGTCTATCAACTTCAGAGTTTTTCCTGCTGTGACAGACAGCCTTTCAAGAGGGAAGAGGAGAAGGAAAAGTGTACAATCCAAAAGAAGCAGAACCCCAACATAAAACTTCAACGACTCAGACCCTAAATGACATTTAATGTCTAGAAATGGACTATAAGAAGGGGAGGCTGATACCCCAAAATGTGTCATCTACCAAACAGCTAGATGGGCTGTTTGAGAAGGGGAAGCTCTGCAAGACTTCTGCCTGTGACCAGGAATGGGGCCCAGGCCTGCCAGTTTCCCTTCTGGGTGAGGGGACTTCACCAAGGGAAACTAAGACCAACTGCCCTGGAACCTAGAGCACCAGTGTCTGCCTGCTTGCCAAGACCAGTGTGCCATGTAAGGGACAGGAGATCGTTAGAGGGAGTGAGGTCCAATGGGAAGCCCTCCCAAGAGGACTTCCTGTGCGAGGTGTGAGGATTCTGCTGTGCACCGATTGGGCTGTTGCCCATGTGCAGGATTGTTTTTGGCTACCCCTGTATGCCACTAGAGGGCCGATGTGGACTAAGCCGGACATCGAGTACTGTGTGGGGAGAGCCAAACCAGTATGGCCTCACTTCGTTGACTCCGTATGCCAGAGAGGGCCACCATTGAAAGATGTGTGTGACCAGCGCGCCAGGACTCGTGAACACCTTAGCAGCGACCCCGTATGCCAGGAGCGGCTGCCGTGCTATGAGCGATCACACCAGAGGAGTGTTGTGTTGTGTCTGGAGGTACCATGGCAACTGCGTATGCCAGAAGGGGCTGCAGGTACTAAAGTGCCAATGAAGTTCAGTCCTTGCCCGGGACAAGAGTAAGGCTCCGACCAGCGGGTCGAGTGTAACACATTGAGGACTGCCCTTGATTGATCCCCGAGGATGTTAGAGAACACTGAGAAAGACCTAGCACCCTTGACCAACCCAACTTTCCTTCCTGCCCCCATGTGGGAGAGCCTACTTAGTGTTCCTACACAGACTGGGAGCTTTTCCAATCACTGAGGAAAGCCAGCAGAGCTGCTTGAGAGACAGCTTGCGCCTGCCGGTTGCTGCCACGTGTACCTTTAGCAGCCCGACTTCGTCGAACAGGATCAGAGCTTGCGAGGGTCGGTGGTCAGGGCCCGCACTGAAACACCAAACGCTTCTGTGCTGCAGGAGTGGCTATGACTTGAATCGGGCATGTGGAGCCCTGGGGGTCTCGCTGCTGACGGTGCTGCTGCTCCATAGACACTTTTGACTAATTCCTACAAAGTCAAAGGGGAACTCTTGAGTACGGCCTACTTGTGAGCATTCCCTGGAAGCGGCCACCAGTGAATGGGGAATAATCCCGACCACGTTACAAGGAAGATGGTGGGACAGGGATTTGCCTTACAAGCATTAGTGCCCTGACCTTAAGGGAATTGTGTTATTTCTTAAAAATTTCGTCATTTCCTTGAATGTGTAGAGTTAGAAATAAAATATTTATTTTTTATATAAAAGCAAGTATTGTGTACTGGACATTGTTTTATTGATAGCACTGTGTGCTCTTTGTGTTATGAGTCATGTTCAGTCACCTGTATCTAGCCCCCCCCCCCATCCCCCGGAAGCCTTTAACTGCTCATCCACAGCTACCACTGAGAGTCAAGAGCAGAAGGAGTACTTTGCTCAGAATCCATAGAAGGTCAAACCCAGGGACATCAGAAGTAAAAGACCTCAGCCACCATAGTTGGCCCTGTAACCCCATGAATTTTAGGTCAAAACCAAAACTAGATGTATGAAAGAAAAATATACTTTTAAGAGCTTGTTTGTTTTCAGAAAGAAAGGAACAAATGTAGGAATGAAAGGAACTTGAAACTTTTTAGCACTGCCTTACGTTTGGGAAGATTTGTGCTGCTAGGCGATGGAGGGTAGTTCAGAAAACTTAATCAACATTTAGGACATTACATTCTATGCATTTATTGTTGTGTTTTTTTAAAGCGCTGCATGCCACCAGAGAAAAACTCAGAGCACCTAGTGTGGAGTTTCAAATAAAGAAAGATTAAATTCATATTTTAGTGATTAAAATAGCCATGTAATTTTGCAAGACAAATTTTAAAATCTGAGGGTAAGAACCTGCTTTCTTTTGTGTAGCTGCACAATGACTAGTCCTAGAGTGGACAAAATAGAAGTTCTTGGTGATTAGGCCGGAATAAGGAGCCATAACTTAACTTAGTAAATTTACCAGCATGGCAAACAACAATCATCCAGGGATAGCTACATAACACAAAGTTTTAAAGGAATGTGTAGAAATCCACCAGCCGGTCTGGCTGAACAGCTGAGCTTTCAGCGTCCTCTTGAATTTGAGGAATTCATTGCTGCAGTGGTAAAGTAGTCCACATAGAAGAGCTGTGGACATGGAAAGATCTTCCCTAAATGTATTTCATCTGGTCGGTTGTATGGTGAATAGGTTATTAGCTGACTGTAATGTTCTAAATTATTAAAATTCTTTTTATTAATCTATTTTCATTTGTAGAGCATAACTGCTACCAAAAAAACAGTCCTGTCATTGATAACTTCTAAGAGTATATTAATTTCGTGCTATGCTTAGCTTGACAGGTGTTGTGAAAGGTTTTCAATGATTTCCAGAACTGCAGCAATTCTACGGTGGAACACAGGGAAGAGGGATGATTGTTCCAGAGACGAAATGCCTGGACCAGAAAAGATCTACCTACAATTTGAGACTGAATTAATTTTGCCACAACAAGAAGATTAGCATCTGAGGAATGCCAATCTAAGTACAGGATGATACTGAAGACATTTCTTTTGAAGGTATAAAGGCCCTGCTCCGTGGATGGCCATGTGTATCAAGCAAAGAGATTTAAATATAATTCTTTTGGCCACGGGAAGCCAGTGCACTTTATTTAAAGCTTTGGTAGCTGACGTACGCCTGGGAAGGGCTAGAGCCACCCCAGCTGCCGCACTCTGGATCCTGTATAAGCACGTAGTCAGAGGAGCCTAGAAATAAAAAGTTACCATAATCCAATCTACGAAGAATCACCGCCTGAGCCACCAGTGGCCGTATATGTTTTTAAATTAACTGTAAAGTCTTTAAAAGTTTTTAAAAAGGAAAACCATGGGAAAGAGGGTTTGTTGACCTGTGATGTGAATGAGAGATCTATGTCAAATAAGAACCCCAAGTTCCCTACGCCAAGAGCAGAGATGGGGGAGAGCCTCCTCTAGCCAAGGCCAGAAATGAAGAGGCAGGGGCTGTGGTACCTTTCCCGAGGAGTAACAGAGGACCTCCGTCTTATCTCCATTGAACTTAAGGGTGTTCTGTAAGCCACTTGGAGCTATCCCTTAAGAAGGTATAAAATATTTCAAAAGGTGCAGGAGCAGATTGATCCACTGAGATGATAAGTTGGGTGTCATCTATGTAGTTCATGATACTATGTCTACAAATCAGCTGGGCTAGCGGTCAAGGATAAATGTTGAGTACAGTAGGGCTCAACGAGGAGCTCTCTGGTACTCCTTGACCTATGGCCATAAACAAAAAACAGAATGGTGGTAAATAGATTGCCCGGTGTCTGCTTCTAAGATATAAGTGGTACCCAGTGCTGCCCCTCTGACCCCAACCTCTGCCAGTCTGCTTGTCAAGATCTTGTGATTGACAGTAGCAAAGGCAGCCAAAAAAAGGCAAATAGACTCCAAGGGTACCAGACTGGTGCAGGCAAAAACTATGTCAAGAGTGTGACCATCTCTGACGATTAACTCAGTGACAAATTGTTCAAGCCCAATGGCAGCTAATGAGTTCGTAAGGCCCTTTGCTTGAGTGATAGCTGCTATGTCCTCACCGGTGTTGAAATTCCCTAAAGCTATTTAAGCTGCATGTGGTAACAGCAGCAGAGTAATAAAGTCAAGCAATGCCTCTGCAAATTAGGGGTTTACATCTGGGGGGCAATACAATACAATGACAGTTAATGAATAAGAGCCTGCTAACTGTAAAGAAAATCCTAAGATCTCCACAGCAGGAACTTCTTACAATTGAAGGACTTTCAAGCTTGAAAATGTATAGTTAAACCACTTCCTCTATGTATGGGACCGGGGCGATGAATGCCTTTGTTACTTTCAGAACACACAAGATGATGGACGGAATGCTGCACATTGGCAAACATTCACCCCCAGTCACAGATCTGGGTTTAATCCATCGTTATTTTGCTTCACCACGCCACCCCAGTTCAGACATAGCCATATGCAAATCAGTCTTGACCCTGTGCCTCATGGGAACAGTCCAGACCGAACTGCCAAGCCACGTCTTCCCTGGACCGGAATCAAGCATCCTAGGTCCGGTTTCAGGCTATCAGCCTTCATCAGCCAGGATAGCTTGACTCCAGTGGCGTAGTGAGCACGGGACCCACGTCTGGGCATACCCTTCCCACTTAGGCGAATTGCAAAACACACAAGATGATGGACGGAATGCTGCACATTGGCAAACATTCACCCCCAGTCACAGATCTGGGTTTAATCCATCGTTATTTTGCTTCACCACGCCACCCCAGTTCAGACATAGCCATATGCAAATCAGTCTTGACCCTGTGCCTCATGGGAACAGTCCAGACCGAACTGCCAAGCCACATCTTCCTGGACCGGAATCAAGCATCCTAGGACCGGTTTCAGGCTATCAGCCTTCATCAGCCAGGATAGCTTGACTCCAGTGGCGTAGTGAGCACGGGACCCACGACTGGGCATACCCTTCCCACTTAGGGCGAATTGCAAAACACACAAGATGATGGACGGAATGCTGCACATTGGCAAACATTCACCCCCAGACACAGATCTGGGTTTAATCCATCGTTATTTTGCTTCACCACGCCACCCCAGTTCAGACATAGCCATATGCAAATCAGTCTTGACCCTGTGCCTCATGGGAACAGTCCAGACCGAACTGCCAAGCCACGTCTTCCCTGGACCGGAATCAAGCATCCTAGGACCGGTTTCAGGCTATCAGCCTTCATCAGCCAGGATAGCTTGACTCCAGTGGCGTAGTGAGCACGGGACCCACGTCTGGGCATACCCTTTCCACTTAGGGCGAATTGCAAAACACACAAGATGATGGACGGAATGCTGCACATTGGCAAACATTCACCCCCAGTCACAGATCTGGGTTTAATCCATCGTTATTTTGCTTCACCACGCCACCCCAGTTCAGACATAGCCATATGCAAATCAGTCTTGACCCTGTGCCTCATGGGAACAGTCCAGACCGAACTGCCAAGCCACGTCTTCCCTGGACCGGAATCAAGCATCCTAGGACCGGTTTCAGGCTATCAGCCTTCATCAGCCAGGATAGCTTGACTCCAGTGGCGTAGTAAGCACGGGACCCACGTCTGGGCATACCCTTCCCACTTAGGGCGAATTGCAAAACACACAAGATGATGGACGGAATGCTGCACATTGGCAAACATTCACCCCCAGTCACAGATCTGGGTTTAATCCATCGTTATTTTGCTTCACCACGCCACCCCAGACATAGCCATATGCAAATCAGTCTTGACCCTGTGCCTCATGGGAACAGTCCAGACCGAACTGCCAAGCCACGTCTTCCCTAGACCGGAATCAAGCATCCTAGGACCGGTTTCAGGCTATCAGCCTTCATCAGCCAGGATAGCTTGACTCCAGTGGCGTAGTGAGCACGGGACCCACGTCTGGGCATACCCTTCCCACTTAGGGCGAATTGCAAACACACAAGATGATGGACGGAATGCTGCACATTGGCAAACATTCTCCCCCAGTCACAGATCTGGGTTTAATCCATCGTTATTTTGCTTCACCACGCCACCCCAGTTCAGACATAGCCATATGCAAATCAGTCTTGACCCTGTGCCTCATGGGAACAGTCCAGACCGAACTGCCAAGCCACGCCTTCCCTGGACCGGAATCAAGCATCCTAGGACCGGTTTCAGGCTATCAGCCTTCATCAGCCAGGATAGCTTGACTCCAGTGGCGTAGTGAGCACGGGACCCACGTCTGGGCATACCCTTCCCACTTAGGGCGAATTGCAAAACACACAAGATGATGGACGGAATGCTGCACATTGGCAAACATTCACCCCCAGTCACAGATCTGGGTTTAATCCATCGTTATTTTGCTTCACCACGCCACCCCAGTTCAGACATAGCCATATGCAAATCAGTCTTGACCCTGTGCCTCATGGGAACAGTCCAGACCGAACTGCCAAGCCACGTCTTCCCTGGACCGGAATCAAGCATCCTAGGACCGGCTTCAGGCTATCAGCCTTCATCAGCCAGGATAGCTTGACTCCAGTGGCGTAGTGAGCACGGGACCCACGTCTGGGCATACCCTTCCCACTTAGGCGAATTGCAAACACACAAGATGATGGACGGAATGCTGCACATTGGCAAACATTCACCCCCAGTCACAGATCTGGGTTTAATCCATCGTTATTTTGCTTCACCACGCCACCCCAGTTCAGACATAGCCATATGCAAATCAGTCTTGACCCTGTGCCTCATGGGAACAGTCCAGACCGAACTGCCAAGCCACGTCTTCCCTGGACCGGAATCAAGCATCCTAGGACCGGTTTCAGGCTATCAGCCTTCATCAGCCAGGATAGCTTGACTCCAGTGGCGTAGTGAGCACGGGACCCACGTCTGGGCATACCCTTCCCACTTAGGCGAATTGCAAAACACACAAGATGATGGACGGAATGCTGCACATTGGCAAACATTCTCCCCCAGTCACAGATCTGGGTTTAATCCATCGTTATTTTGCTTCACCACGCCACCCCAGTTCAGACATAGCCATATGCAAATCAGTCTTGACCCTGTGCCTCATGGGAACAGTCCAGACCGAACTGCCAAGCCACTTCTTCCCTGGACCGGAATCAAGCATCCTAGGACGGTTTCAGGCTATCAGCCTTCATCAGCCAGGATAGCTTGACTCCAGTGGCGTAGTGAGCACGGGACCCACGTCTGGGCATACCCTTCCCACTTAGGGCGAATTGCAAAACACACAAGATGATGGACGGAATGCTGCACATTGGCAAACATTCACCCCCAGTCACAGATCTGGGTTTAATCCATCGTTATTTTGCTTCACCACGCCACCCCAGTTCAGACATAGCCATATGCAAATCAGTCTTGACCCTGTGCCTCATGGGAACAGTCCAGACCGAACTGCCAAGCCACGTCTTCCCTGGACCGGAATCAAGCATCCTAGGACCGGTTTCAGGCTATCAGCCTTCATCAGCCAGGATAGCTTGACTCCAGTGGCGTAGTGAGCACGGGACCCACGTCTGGGCATACCCTTCCCACTTAGGGCGAATTGCAAAACACACAAGATGATGGACGGAATGCTGCAAATTGGCAAACATTCACCCCCAGTCACAGATCTGGGTTTAATCCATCGTTATTTTGCTTCACCACGTCACCCCAGTTCAGACATAGCCATATGCAAATCAGTCTTGACCCTGTGCCTCATGGGAACAGTCCAGACCGAACTGCCAAGCCACGTCTTCCCTGGACCGGAATCAAGCATCCTAGGACCGGTTTCAGGCTATCAGCCTTCATCAGCCAGGATAGCTTGACTCCAGTGGCGTAGTGAGCACGGGACCCACGTCTGGGCATACCCTTCCCACTTAGGGCGAATTGCAAAACACACAAGATGATGGACGGAATGCTGCACATTGGCAAACATTCACCCCCAGTCACTTGTTGTTTTTGCATTTGTCACCCCGAGTGGGACGGGTATGCCCAGACGTGGGTCCCGTGCTCTCCATGCCACTGGAATCAAGCTATCCTGGCTGAAGAGGGGTGAAACCCCGAAACCGGTCCTAGGATGCTTGTTTCCAGTCCAGGAGGACCTGGCTTGGCAGTTCGGGCTGGACTGTTCCCATGAGGCACAGGGTCAAGACTGATTTGCATATGGCTGGGTTCAAACTGGAATGGCACGGTGAGCAAAAAAACGATGGATTTAGGCCCAGATCTCTGTACTGCGGTTAATGTATGACATTGTTCTGCATTCTGTCCATCAACTGTTGTTTTTGCATTTGTTACTTTCAGGACATGCAGTACCCAATCATAATTTGAATTATTATTTGTCCATGATTCAGTGAAAAAGAGGACATTGATGTTCTCCGCTATTAGTAAAAGTGAATTTCATCTGTATGCTTGACTAAAGAACAGGTGTTAATTAGTGCACATAGTAGTTTAACAATAAATGTGGAATGTTATTGGTAGTGAGTGGAGAGGCAATAGTGCCAGTGTTGTGTAGTCATGGTGTTTCAATCCAAACGAGAGACCAATGGCGACATTTTAGACTGTTTAGTTTATAAAGTGATTTTTTTGGAGTCTTGTCTACATGCTGTTGCAATATATCGGACAAAATAATAACACAGTAACGATTAGTACAATTGTTTGAGACAGATGCAAGGAGAGACCAGATCCCCCTAAGCCAGAGGTCTTCAAACATTTCAATGCCACACCCCACTGCGTAAAAAAAAAGTATAATAGGGCACACTCAAAATTTTTCACAATTATTTGATTAAATTGACAATGTTTAAATATGTCTATACACATTTACACATTACAGTTAAGTTCTGTTACCCCCTTTGAAAATGTTCTCAAACGCATGATTGCCAAACATACTGTTGTGGCCTTACTAAAGTGTAAAATTATCCATAGTGTGATTAACAAAAATGGTGCGGGAGAGGTTTGTGGAATATTTGGATTTCCTTCCCCCTTGACACCTACTCCCAGCTAGGGTATAAATGACAAATGATGTTAGAGATGGCCCATTACAGAGTGGCTTATTGCCACTCATTTTGTTTTTCACTTAAAACAAAGCACTATTATCAGCATGATGCTTCTCTTGACCAGAACCTGCCGCCCCACCTTGGGATCAATTAAGCCCCCCCCCCCCCAGGGCCTTAATTGATCGCAGGGGGGTGGATGGGGTCCCGCCCCCAAGTTTGAAGTCCTCTGCCCTAACCAATTGTAGATGGTGGAAAGCTGATTCAGCCACAGCATTTATTCATGGGATAAAGAAGCACTCACACCAAACACCACACACATGTTCTATACTTTCATGAATGAAGGTGGAGTTTGACCCAGAGACATAGAGTAATGAGAGCTACAAGCAGGGTCTGTGATATCATCCCATTCAGACAGAATCAGTTAAATGCATCCAATTCTGCACCTGTAATAGATTGAGATTTGCAGAATCATCTGCAAGCTTGTGATGTATCTGAGTGTCATCAGTAAACATATGATAGCCAAATTTGTGAGTGTCAAGCATGGGTGAGAATGGTTCCATGCAGGCATTGAAGGGCAGTGGAGACAGGGCCAGTCTTTGAGATATCCGATGCTTAATAATTAAGGTCTAAGAGAGAGAGAGGACCACTTTGATCTTGTGGCTGCAAATCTGGAGGAAGAATGCAAACCATGTTAATGCTGTACCCCTAGTTCCTGCTTATTGTGACAATCACTCAAAGAACACATTATGATATAGGGTAATAAATTCTGCAGACCGGTCCAAAAGAAGTAGGATGCAAGGATGATCTTAGTTACAACCACTGAGTAGCTTCCTCCATGGTAGGTTAGGCTCATCCAACAAAGGTGTGCCGTCAGCAGTTTTTGCCTTGAAGAAATCTATTTTATTACTGAAGATGTCATGAGATTGTGACAAACATCTTTTGAAAGGACCAGTACATTGTGTGCCTGGGCTTAGGGTCCCACCCTCCTTGTGGATGTCGAGGAGTTCTTTGGTGGAATCTTCAGCTTCAGTGATGTGAGACCAGAAGTCTCCTTTATTTACCTCAGGGCCATTCTGGTTTGTTCCAGTGTCTCTCAAGTACCCAGCCATAAAGTTTCAATTAATGAAGTTTGTAGCTAATGTATTTTTTTAACCTTCTTAGGATTTGGTTCGCACATGGATATGGGGAATGCGCCTTGAGAGCTGTTTTAACTTTCAATTTTGGATGTGCAAGGATAAAGCCATGATAACCATATGATGACCTCCATGATTCGAAGGGTGTGAATGAAAATGTTAGGCAGGCTTTTATTGGAGATTTCTACTTGTGTTAAGGTGACCTCTTCAAGTGGCAGCGTTGGAGTTTTACTGATCTCACCTTTAGTAAAGAAGTTACCTATAACATGATTTGGTCAGAAGAGATGGCGAAACCCACTGTTCAGGTGGCATGGAAAACTGTAAACTGAGACTTTGACCCCTGAAATGCATCAACTCATCTATCAATTTGATTAAACTAAGGTTATCTGTGTCTTCGATAATGGCGTGGCTGTAGAAAGAAGATGCATTTTTTGCAAGTATGTTTATATCACCAGGGATAAAAACACTTTTTAAGATAGAATATGCTGTATGATGTTGTTGAGGTTCGATGAAGAAGATGTGGCGCATGAGCCGGGTGGGTGGTAAATTAAGATGGAGGCAACTGTAGTTATCAGTGTGGTGATACTTTAGTTTGCAGGTACTTGAATGAACCATAGAATGGTTAATGCAGTAGAGCACCTCGTGAAGATTCCCTGTTGGTCTGATCTGACGTGTTCTCCTCCGGAGAGAATAAACCTTTGTTTCCTGCCTTCCAGTCTCCAGCGCCTGCCTCTTCATTGATTCATATTTTGGGGAATAGAGGCGACATCGCCGGGCAATACTTAAGGTTATTCCATTCGTCGATTGCCTTCCTGTTTTACAATTGGCGCCCACGCGTGGGGCCCATCAGCGACACGTGGATCCAGTGAGAGAGGTCCTGACGACAGAGTGAACGACTGCAACGATCGGGAGAGCTCCTGTCCGATAGACCCTCGTCTGACAGCCGATCATCCGAACTTCACTGGTTCCGAACAGACCTCTCTCGAGTGATCTACGGTCCTGACTGGGAACCATCAGGAGTGCCGCGATAGAAGATAGAGGACGATCGGGCGCTGGATTCGGAGGACAGGAAACAGCCCATGCGGTCCGGGTAAGGTCGTACAAAACGACAAATTGTGAAACGATAACGGTTCTTTGAGACATTTGCTGCTTACAAACGAGGAAGAGTACAAATACTCTATCTTCCTTTGTGAACAGTGAAGGGTGGGTAACGTGGACTTTGTCCCCTTTGTAATCTGTCGTACCTATCTTTTCTCCCCACTGATTGTTTGTTTGATTGATTGTCAAGGGTAGCTCCCTTTTCTTTGAGTATCAGAGTAGCTCCTTTTGAGGCATTCCCTGTCTACAAACGGCGAGGGATAGGAATATTCTCTCTCCCTTTACAGATAGTGAAGGATGGGTAACGCGGACCTTTGTCCCCTTTGTAATCTGTCGTGCCTATCTTCTCCCCACTGATTATTTATTTGGATCTAGTTCTCTTGAAACATTTATTGTCTGCAAACAACCTGGAATAGCAATATTCTGCCTAGTCTTTTGCAGGTAATGAAGGGTAGGTAACGCGGACTTTTGTCCCCCTTTGTAATCTGTCATGCCTATCTTCTCCCCACTGAGTGGTAGCTGGTTCAGCCTGGACCGCTTGTTAGAGGTGGATCATCCAGTCCCACTGGAAGGCACCCCTAACAAAGACATGTTCACAAAGCATGGACTAGTCGCTATAGCATATTGCAAATTATGGCACAGGTATACGAAGAAGGAACCCCAGAGTCAGTGGCCACTGATAGGATCCTTTGAAGAAAGCAAACTAGATGCACTAGATGAAGCCCTAAAAACTCGTAGAACGACACCGACCATGCTAGGACAGCGTTAGCCTGTGGCGCAAAGAAACTGTACAGCGAAAGAAGAAAGAGGAAGCTAGGTTAGACAAAGAGCTACGTAAAGCAGCCCACCTAGCTGCAAAGAAACTAGAGGAAGAAATAAAGAAGAGAGAGGAGGCTAAGCTGAAAACAAGAGATCAAAACACCGAGCCAGTGTCCTGTTAGAACACCCTCTGCGCTCTACCCTGAATTACCTTCAAACAGCGAACCAACGATGATCTCTTATTAGGTCCTCCGATCATCTACATGCCCCTCCATATGCCCCTTCCCAACCTTCAGCGCAACACTCGCGACCCCCAAGCACAGACGAGAGTAGCGCCAGGGCCTCGGCCCCAAGGCCTCCGCACCGGCGGAATCCCTCGCACCAGATACAAAACAAGCAGCAATATTAGATGACCATGAGGCCCGAAACACAGAACCCACAAGGACGAACAGGTTGGGCAAAAACGAGCAAGAGAGGATTGACAAGGTAGTCAGGACACTAGTAGAACGAAAGGAGAAGGAGGAACACGTTATGGATATATTCAACTCATATGCGGGAAGCCACAGACGACACTTTGTCGTACGATTATGTTATCATGTCCTAAACGCTTATGAGGACCGATATCGAGATAGAGGTCCCGAGAGCCTAACGACTCTGTATAGAAAAATTGATATCGGGGATGAGGGCGAGTGTGACGTGACGGACCTCCTTGCGCGTACACTTAGGGCTTTCTGCCACCTCACTGAATCAGAGGTGGAAGCTAAACCTACGACATCCGTAGCGCGCCGAACCACGAATAGAGCAACCTAGCACCATGATGCCGATAAGAGAGGCCGCCCCTATTGGGTCCCCCCACGAGGTCAGGGAACACACGATGATGTTAACCATACGGATGCAAAAGGGAGGATAGTGTACAACTGGGTCTACCAACCATGGGATCGACAGGATATTCTGACGTTCGAAAATCTCTGCCCGATTTACGAAAAACCCCACCGCCTTCTACACTGAACTAGGTACAGCCTTAGGTTCCACTATCATGACCCTAACGGACCTCGATTTGTTCTTCGGGTTATGTCTGCCAGCTGATGTGTGGAAGCAGATCCGCAAGGTCGACCACCTTGAGCTGTTCGGACATACCTGGAAACAACTCGATGAGTTCGACAAGCAACGCAGGAGCCGGGCAGAAACCCGTAACGGCCATCCTTGAACTCCCGGACAAGATCGTCCAGAAACTCAAGACCCTGATTCCCGAGAAGAAAATAGACTGGTCAATAGTGACGGCCTGTAGACAGAAACCACAAGAAGACGCTCGAATACTTCTAGGTTCGAAACGGTGTTCTTCCGACTACAGCGGCCAAGATATGGCCACTGCAACCGGACACCACTTGTTCGCTCAGAATTTCGTGAAAGGCCTGGTGCAAGAAGTTTCTCAAAAACTGCAGGCGAGCGAAAGCAGTTGGGCAGCCTCTAAACCCACGGCTATCCTCCAGATGGCCCAATACTATGAACATCAGAAGAATGAGAATGATAGGGCATCCGAACGTAAAAAGAAGGAGTTGAAAGAGCGGGTCATGATAGCTCAACTGCAGGGGGTGACGATAGGTAGGGAACCCTCCAAGGGGAACTACCAGCCGACAGCCCCTAAAAATACATCCTCCAGAGAACGAATGCCCGTACCCTATACAAGTCGAAGGGACTTAGATGAAAACCAATGCTCGTTTTGTAAAGGATACGGTCACTGGAAGTCGCAGTGCCCGGTCCTTCATGAAGCAAACAAGAACCGAGAGGCTAGGGATGGGACAAACGGACAAAAGAACAGGGACCAGGGACGGGACACACCAATGGTGCTAACTATGACAGACCAAGCCGACTCTAACACATTTGACCGCCCACGACAGAATCAGTATCAGCAGTCCGATTGCGAGAACGTCCGCGATTTCGCATAGGACAGCCAGGGACAAGGGAGGGATCCAGTCGAGCTTTGTGTTGACCAGCAAGGTCCTTATGTCACTGCTAAGGTCCTGGGTACGAAGTCCCCATTTTTGGTGGACACTGGGGCAACACGTAGTGCATTATCCAAACGACTGATTCCAAGGGCACCCTTGTCTGGCTCACACGTGACATCAATAGGCTTTGATGGAACGCCCTCTACTAATCCCTTATCTACACCGATTCCCTTTGACTTAGAGAACAACATCACGGACACGACCTTCCTGCTATCTTCCAACACCCCGATGCCATTATGGGTCTTGACCTCCTGAAGCACTTCTCGAGCCACCATTCGATGTTCCCCAGACGGAGTACGAGTCATACTGTACGATAACCAGAATCCGTTCAGACCTTGTCCCACCCGACGCATGTTTTCCATCACTGACGCTCGCTTGTCCTTACTAGACACTTTACCCCCGTACCTTTGGGCCAAGACCGACTCAGACGTAGGACGCATGATGATAGACCCTGTGCACATCACTGTACGGTCAGACGCTATGCTCCCAAAGCTCCCACAGTATCGGATATCGCCCGAGGGCGAGAAGGCATTGGTAGGAATCATTCAGTCCTTAGTCAATGCAGGAGTGGTAGAGGAAGTAGTCAGTAATATCTGTAACAGCCCTATCCTACCCATTGTCAAGAAGCAAGGCGAGGAGATGAGAAGGCTTATCGCTTCATCATTGACCTCCGCGAAGTAAACAAAGTAGTCGTACCTCAGTACCCAGTAGTCTCTGACATCACCACCATCTTGACCCTGATCCCCTCCACTGCTACTGTTTTCACCGTCATAGATCTCAAAAATGCTTTCTTTTCTATCCCCATCCATCCAGACAGCCGATACCTCTTCGGCTTCACCCTAAAAGCCCGTTCATATAGATTCTGTAGAGCACCCCAGGGCTACACTGAGAGCCCCAGCATCTACAGCCAGGCTCTCAAGAGACAGCTGGACGCAGTCCAGCTCCCGGACGGAGTGGTGTTAATCCAGTATGTCGACGACATTCTCCTGGCTGCCGACACTACGCCACTTGCCACCACAGCCACCATCCAACTCCTGCACTTCCTCGCGGAGAATGGTCACAAGGTCTCCAAGAAGAAGCTGCAGTTCTGCCAACCACAGGTGACATACTTAGGCCACCTCCTGTCCAAGGACGGAGAAAGCTCACACCCGATCGGATCCGGACCATCCTAGAGACCCCCGTTCCCAAGACTCAAAAGCAGGTTCGCTCCTTAGTAGGCCTCACGTCCTTCTGTCGGCAGTGGTTGCCAAACCTTAGTCTCATAGTCAGACCTCTACTCTCTCTGTTAGCGAAAGATGTTCCCTTCCCACTCCCTTGGACCCCTGAATGCCAATCCTCCTTTCAAGAACTACGAGATGCCCTCTGCTCAGCCCCTGTTCTAGGGACCCCTGACTACACCAAGCCCTTCTCCTCTTCACCCACGAGAGGAGGGGTGCGCTTTGTCTGTCCTAACGCAACCCATAGGTCCCAAACAACGCCCTTGTGCCTACTTCTCTGCCACTCTTGACCCTGTAGCCAGAGCTCTGCCCGCCTGCCTTCGAGCGGTAGCTGCCGCTGCCGTCTCTATCCGACAAAGTGAGGGGATCGTACTTTCGAATTCCCTCACTGTGCTGGTCCCCCATGCTGTCGACACACTCCTGAACCAGACCAAGACTCAGCACCTGACTAGCGCATGACTGACTGGTTACGAGTTAACTCTGCTTACACCCCACATCACGTTGAAACGATGTACCACTCTGAACCCTGCCACTCTGTTGCCCCTCCCCGATGACGACCCCAATGTGTCCCTCTATGCATGACTGTGTGACCCTCACGGACGAGCAAACTAGAAGTAGAGCTGACCTCCGTGACACTGCCATCCCAGACCCTGATGGAGAGCTATGGGTAGACGGCTCGTGCATTAAACTCCCCGACGGCACGACCTCGGCTGCCTATGCAGTCACCACAGCCCGGACGGTAGTTGAGACGGCCCGCATCACCCAACGGTCCGCACAAGCGGCAGAACTAATTGCCCTCACACGTGCATGCGTCCTAGCAACAGGCAAAGTCGCAAACATCTACACCGACAGCCAGTATGCCTTCGGGGTGGTTCATCATTTTGGGCTCTTATGGAAGGAAAGGGGATTCCTGACTTCGCATGGTACACCCATCCTTCACGGAGATCTAGTCTCTACCTTGACCGAAGCAGTCCTCCTCCCCGAACGACTTGCAGTCATCAAATGCCAGGCACACAAGAAAGTGACAGACATCATTGGACAAGGAAATGCACTAGCCGACATCACTGCTCGAACCACAGCTGAGAATAGGACGACGACACGCATGTACGTGACTAGGTCACAGACGGAAAAATGGAAGGACGCTAGAGAGCACATTAGAGACATACAAATGGCCTGCTCCCCCAAGAACTGACTGAATGGGCACGGGTGGGACTGAAAGATGATGAAGGCTGCTGGTTGACAAAAGACACGAACAAATGGCTGCTACCCAATTCCTACTTGATCCCCATACTGACTATGGCACACTCCCCAGCACACATAGGATCTGCCCTCATGATTGAACTCATCACCCGAGTCTGGCACACCGACAAGATTCCCGACTCTGCTAGACGCCTAGTTCAACAATGCTTAATCTGCTTGCAACACAACCCAGGGAAAGGAACTGTTGTCCCTCGGGGTGGGTTCGGGGTCCCGACCATCCCTTTGAAGTCCTACAGATGGATTACATTCAGCTAGACCGTTGCCTGGGTTTGAAGTACGTCCTTGTTGTCGTGTGCGCCTTCAGCAAATGGGTGGAGGCCTATCCCACACGCGACAACACTGCCATGACCACTGCCAAAGTCCTGTTAAAAGAGTTTTTCCTCCGATATGGCCTTTGTCGGATTTTATGGAGTGACAACGGCCCCCACTTCATAGCTGAAGTCATCCAACTTATCTTAAAGGGATTGGGTGTAAACAGAAATTTCACGCAGTCTTCCACCCCCAATCTGCAGGCCTGGTCGAGCGACACAACGCCACACTCAAGCTAAAAATCTCTAAGATTGTTGCCTCCACCGGACTGAAGTGGCCTGATGCCCTCCCATTGGCATTGCTATCAATGCGCTCCACCCCCACTAAGCACCACTTGACCCCTTACGAAGTAGTATTCGGGCGGCCAATGAATATTTGGGCCGCGCCTAGGCCAACTTCGATCCATGACGTCCCAGACGTCCTAATGTCTGACTATCTGTGCACCCTCACTAAAACCTTAACTGTCATCCATCAACAGGTGCTGCAAGCCATCCCAGACGCTTCCAGGGGCCCAGGACACGACATTCACCCAGGGGATCACGTCTTGATCCGCAACTTCCAGCGTGCCAAAAGTTTGGAACCTCGGTGGACGGGCCCCTGGCAAGTCCTGATCACTACACGGACGGCCCTTCGAGTGGAAGGCAAGCGTCACTGGGTGCATGCGCACCATTGTAAACGCGCCCCCAACTCTGACGACGGAAGAAGACATCGCGACTCAGGAAGAGCTCCTGACAAAAGACAAACCATCGTTGAGCTGTCACACCAACACAGAAACGCTCGAACTGGCAGAGTTTCCCGATCCCACCGTACCGTCCAGGGAAGGGTACAACCTACGTAAAAGGGAGGAGCTTCGGCAAAGCAGACCACTGACTGGGTAAAATCTCAGAACGGTAGCCTAACACACTCAAGGTTGCCCGAAGAGAAGTCAGAGAAAGTCGGTGGTTCTGCCCGCTACCGAGCACTCTGAAGATGATGGAAGCGCCCGACTCCCCAATGATGGAAGCAACTGGATATCCGAAGAGGACCTACCGAAACCCAAAGACTAACAAACTGCACAGCTCAAAGACTATAGCCGTTTTCATTACCCTTCTCTTTGCCTCCTCCTCATGACAACCTTCTGGATCATCGAAGAAAGCACACCCGCTCACAAAACATTGCTCCCCACTGAACTGCCGATAACTACCAAGGAACACTTCCTGATTGCCCTTTCTCCAACGCTCCGAGAGAGACGAGGAGTTCTGGAATAACTCTTTTGTGCAACTGCTGCACCAACACAACCTTGCCGCTAATGCCACTAATTGCTGGATCTGCGGGCTGCTACCCCATGCAGCCGGACACTCCATCCCGTTCATTCCTTCGCCCTTTCCATCGACGGCTCCTGTCTTGCCTGGCTGATTCTTCTGCAAGAAAGCTTTAAAGACAATGCCACATCAGAAAGAACTGTTTCGCATTTCTACCACGAGGCATGGCTGAATAAGACTGGGCGAACCGCTACTCCTTTTACCCTCTGACCTCTGGTACCTCTATTCACATGGACATCCCTGCCAAAGAACGAGTGGAAATGCAAGTTTTCCATAACCCAGCCAGACCCACTTTCTCCTACCTCCGGAAACGAACAGCCACCACTCTGACAGTGGCCTTGTCTGTTGTCAACGTCTCGGGCCTTGTGTGCATCGAAGGCCTGGGGACGCAACTGGTGGGCCGCAGCGCCTGCGTCATCACCAGAACACTGGATTCATCCGACCCTCCCTCCTTTGTTGCTTCTCCAAATATGTACTTTGTTTGTGGCACCAAAGCATACACCTGGCTCCCCAAAGGTTGGGGGGCACATGCTACATTGCCTTCATCCTCCCACCTACGTATGTGGCCCCAGCAAGCCATCACCGGCAAAAGCGTGCAAGGGACATCGACCAGGCCGACTCGACAGGAGCACAGTTCTTGGATGCCGCGAAAGGACTTGTGCCATTCTGGGGTCCGATGACGAACAGCCGCGCCATCCGACACTTGACCCAGGCAGTTGAAACCACCATGAACATCACAGCTGGCATCTTGACCAATAACACCGCAGAGCTTCAGGCAGTCCGCCTGGTGGCTCTGCAGAACCGCCTTGTTCTAGACGTGGTTCTGGCAGACCGAGGAGGAGCATGCCGCATCATTGGGTCCAGCTGTTGCACCTACGTGCCAGACAATTCACCTTCTGTTTACAAAGCCATCGAACACCTCCATAGACTGTCCTCTGAAGTACACCGGGAGCAAGAAGGATGGTCGCTTGGGAGCTGGTTCTGGGACTTACTGAAAGCCTGGGGGTGGAGGTTGTTCACATTCATTCTGATTCCGATTGTGGTGCTATGCGGGTGTTGCTTAAGTATCCAATGTCTGCCTCCTCTGTGTTCATTATTTTCAAATTGCATTTGCCCAAAGACTTTGGACTTACAGGCTGAACACATGAAAACTTTGTATGAGACAGAAATACGTGGCATTATGGGGATCGACCCGAATTAACAAGTTGGCGAGAAATGTTAAAAGGGGGACTGTGGAAAATTAATTTGTATCGATAAACATTGTCTGCGCCATCTTGCCCTTTTTCCCAATGCCACACTTTCGTCGTCCACGGCGGCCATTTTAGCTACCTTGATCAGACCCACTCTCTGCACACCGCTAATCCCCAGCGCGGCTCCACATCCTCGCAAGCCCCCCCCGCACTGGTCACCCCTCTCTCTCTCTCTCTCATGCACGGGCCATTAACCCCCTCCAACTGCGCTGCACTTCCCTGGGAATCTCACCCCGGGCCTGCCCGACACCTCCCTTTCCTCCTATACACTATCACACCCTCTGACACCCCTCTTCCTCCGTATCCGATTGTCCAGGCCGGTCCCAGGCTATCACCTAGCCCTGCGGATACAGTTTATGGCCCGACTGTAAGGAATCGCCCCTCTTCAAAGGAGTTACAGTAGATCAAGGCCCCCACCCCATGAGATCCGTCACACCACATGCATTCCGGGAACCGGCGGAATGCCCTGCTGATCCTGCCGCCTGATGACGATTCCGTATGGTGAATGGGGAGGGATTCTCACTGTAAGGGTGCGTGGGAACGGGTCTGAAGCAGAAGATCCCAGGGATGTCTTTCATACTTCAAAGTATCTTTACTGTAATAAAGAATGTCTTCCTGCCATAAATGCGTGTATAAGAGGCCAGGCCTCAGAGATGCAGTAGAGCACCTCGTGAAGATTCCCTGTTGGTCTGATCTGACGTGTTCTCCTCCGGAGAGAATAAACCTTTGTTTCCTGCCTTCCAGTCTCCAGCGCCTGCCTCTTCATTGATTCATATTTTGGGGAATAGAGGCGACATCGCCGGGCAATACTTAAGGTTATTCCATTCGTCGATTGCCTTCCTGTTTTACAGAGACAACATACAAAAGGGAAAAATAACCGTTGGTCTTTAAGGAACTGTTTTAAAGGAATTGGACCAAAGAGATCCAACTTGGTGGTTCACGTGGCCAGATGGCGTGGTAATAAGGGTCCTGTGAAAAAATTGACTTTAGGACATAGTTTCATTTTTGTAACGAAAACTTTCCTGATTGGACGACGTTGGCGAGTTAGATCAAAGATTAAAACACTCTAACCAGCGGAAGTTGCTTCTTGACTAATAACAATGCAGATTATACAATGTTCCAGAGTTCTCCTGGCAGCCTTTGTACATCAGGTCTGTTTTTGCAGACGTTAAGGAGCTTTTCTCTCTCCATTGAGCATGTACATAAAGACTGAAACAAAGCAGGACTCAGTGGCCTTGGATAAGACTGATGGGAGCTCAAATCAGAGAGGTTAAAAAGCTCTGATATACGTTGACATGAATTCACCAAATTGCTGCTGGTAGCAGGCGTAACCTTCACACTCCCTTTGACTCATGACCATGTTAATCTCTTGTCTCATCCATGGCCACTTAACACTCTCCTGTTAGCTCCTGAGCAGTGAGGGGAAGGGCAAGGTTTGGCAGCTGCAGAAAGTAAACAGGGCTCTGAGAACCTTTTTTCTTTCTAAAACTACCATTGCCTTCATGCTGTCTGGGACATGGGGGTAACAACAGCTGTGATAGAGGTACCACACGACAAGCTGCGGTAGCACCTGCTACCCCTCGCTATCCCTAACTAATGTACAAGCTGGCAGGGGCATAGCGCAGGGAAGTTTACCTCTTCTATTGATCTATGTATGCACTTCACTGGCTCTTCTGATGGAGCTCAGAAATGTCTGTGCTGCGCAGCATTCTCTGGGAATCTGCAGATTTTGTTTTACTTACTTTGATAACTGTGAATTTGGTATGGATGGAAAGGCAAAGGTCTCCCAGTTCTGTACCCAGCCAGGCCTGGGGCTGAAGGCAGCCGTATGCTCGAGACTCCACCATTACCTATTGCAGCCTCTGGCTGAAGTCTTCTTCTTGAACTTCCCAACCATACAGGTTTCCAGAGACTTGTGGCTCCACAGCAGGAGTGCAGGCAGTCAAAACAGCAGGTCGAGCATCCCTCTGCTCTGAGCCTTAGGTTGGATAGTAGCTGTTTTATGCCCTGTTGGTAAGTTCAGTTGAGAATTAGTACTGCACTTGTTAGAGCAGGGTTTCTTCCCTTCTTCCCTTAGGAACCAGGGCCGGACTGGGAACCCAAAGCAGCCCTGGCAATTTTGACGGACCAGCCCCCCCTGCTACTTTTGTTACTGGGGGGGGGGCGATATAGCAGCACCACTGCAAAACCAGCCCCCAGTGACAAAAATGGCCCCCATTGCTGCAAAATCTGCTCCCACCCGTGCAGCCTCCCGGGGAAAGGCCTGATGCCCGCTATGGCCAGTCCGGCCCTGCTTCCAGATAAGTAACTGCTTCAAAGTTAGTGACCGCCAGCTAGGCGCTATATTGGAAAAGCTGTTTTCTTGCCAGAGAAACTCCACTAATTATACACTCTCCTGAAATTAACCTACTTTCACCTTTACTACAAAGTGACCCAGTGCTTAATTTGTAAATCAAAACGTGCTAGTGCCCAAAGCTCACCTCTGAAACACACGGCTGCTGCAATTAAGTGTGCGAGCACAGAATACTGAGGCAGCGTAATCCTAAAGCCATCCGGACCTCTTTATTCCATTTACAGCCACTCCCTGCCCCTTCAGCTCACTCTTGCAGCTTTCTGCTTTCTCCCTTTGTGATGCTTTTCTGTTTTTCTCTTCCTCCGTCTTTCCTATGTGTCTTTTGCTCGCAGTAAATGCCTGATGCAGAAAAATAAGTGCCGGCCCCCAAAAATAAGTGCGGGTGCCCCCCACCTGAAACCACCAGCTCAAATTAAACACTGGTGACCTAAGGTACCTAACATTTCACATTCTATGTCCTCTAAATGTCAAGATGGCAGAGACTTTTTCTTGGGGCAAAAGCTCTGCTTTTTTTTCTTTTTCTTTTCCCTCGCCATAAAATATAACAAAATTGGTTATTGCAGCTCGAGGGACCCCATGGCGAACAAGAAGGGCATGAGCTTCCCTTGTCCATGTAAGTCGAAAGATTCACCTGTTGGGTAGTTAAAAGCAAATGGCCCATCTTGGGCATCCAGAATGAGAAATTCCTTTGAGGCCTTTCCTAGAAAGCATTTGGGTGCATCAGTTCAAAATAAACCCAGGCATGGCAACGTGTATTGTAGCAGACTGAATTAAAGTTGTATCAGATAAAAACTAATTTTGGATTCTGAGGGTACATCAACAATGCATGTACCTTTAAATGTTCATGGTAATCAGAGCTGCAGATGAACTCAAAATGGTGCAGATTCCAAGAGATGACGTTAATAATCTCATCTGCAAGCCACACCGACCACAATGATTGTAGCAAAAAATGGACTCTTCTATAATCTTGCAAGGAAAAAGTGGCAAGTTACTAACATCCTTCTCATCCTCTTATACAGCAAGCCCATTACATGCACTCGCCACCATTTATACCACATCACCCTGAACTTGTTCACTCCCTCATTAAAGCTGAGATCAAAGACTGGTGGCAACCACTCATCTCCCTCAGACAACATCATGCCAGAGGCAATAGAGAAACACTTCCCTATACCCACCTTTCATGCCATTCCACTTTCTTTAATTCAGAAATGTACCTGCCCACCAAGCCAAAATAATAGAAGGATGTAAAGTGTCCAATTCGGTGTACCCAGTCCTCTTTCTTGGTATCCTTAAGGAATAGCAAATATTTCCTCCCAAGAGCAAGCTCTTAACTCTAACCTCTTTCTTTTACTTTATTTAACTGGTGTTCCATTAAGGCGCTCCAATACCTTTAAGTCGAGTTCATTCTATGTAAAACTTGAAGAAAAAAAATCCTTGTGATCCCTATGGCCATCTATTAGGCATCCATTGACATTCAGTTGCTACCTCTAGTCTGTGTTGCTTGTTTCTGTTCTTTGTTTGTGGCAGTTGTGCAGCTTTCTGACCTTACTTTGAGGAATCATTCTCTTCAGAGCCAGGCCTTTGTATGCATTCGTGATTACCTGTATTTCCCTGCTCCTGAATCATCAGGCCAAGAGAGTTGATGCACCTATATTTAATCTTGTTGTCTTGTACTTCTGTTTAAATGGGCTTAATAGCTGTCCTCTATAGAAGGGTGACTTGTGGCAGAGCTTAGGAAAATTGACTGTACAATGAACCTCCCTTTCTTTGGCAGTAATCAAGGGTTTATCTTGGATTCTGTTTAAGTACATTATAGCTGACGTTGTGGTGTCCTACTATTGGTCCTCATCTCCTCTCTAATTCCTCTACTCTACCAATGGTGATAGGACATTGGTAGAGTGTCAGAGTACACCAGGACATGAGCGAACAGCTCTTTGGTTCACTTCTCTATGTATAGGGCATCTGACAAAATATTTAAGGTTTCAAACTCTTATAATCTCCTTCCTACATCAGTTCTCTAAATCTTGTATTTTCTCAACAAAAAAATGGGTTTTCTATGGTAGTGTTGGCTATCTGTCTTCAGCGTTTATGGATGGGATATCCATATACCATACTAACATTAATGATCTTTTTTATTAAATTTTCCAGCTCTGAAATCTTTTCAGAAATTGTGTGATTCATGTCTTTTCTTTTGTGGTGCAGACATCATTTACCAATGAATTGCATCATTTTTTAATCTTATTTAGTAAGAGCCACTATTGCTCCCCAATCTTCCAAGTGCCAAACCTGCCCGCCATTGCTGTGTTTAGAAGGTTTGTTTCTTGCATTCGTGATCACAGTCTTCTTCTCATTGAGCTTCAGAATAGAGATGTATGTTGTTAGGTCTGTTTTTCTCCATTGGATGATCACGTAATTGGAGGACGTTATGAATTTTTTTGCTAGACATGTGTTATATTCTGGAAAAACAACAGTTGATGGACAGAATGCAGAACAATATCATACATTCACCACAGTACAGAGATCTGGGCCTAAATCCATCGTTTTTTGCTCACCATGCCATTCCAGTTTGAACCCAGCCATATGCAAATCAGTCTTGACCCTGTGCCTCATGGGAACAGTCCAGCCCGAACTGCCAAGCCAGGTCCTCCCTGGACTGGAAACAAGCATCCTAGGACCGGTTTCGGGGTTTCACCCCTCTTCAGCCAGGATAGCTTGATTCCAGTGGCATGGAGAGCACGGGACCCACTTCTGGGCATACCCGTCCCACTTGGGGTGACAAATGCAAAATCAACAGTTGATGGACAGAATGCAGAACAATGTCATACATTCACCCCAGTACAGAGATCTGGGCCTAAATCCATCGTTTTTGCTCACTATGCCATTCCAGTTTGAACCCAGCCATATGCAAATCAGTCTTGACCCTGTGCCCCATGGGGCACAGGGTCAAGACTCATTTGCATATGGCTGGGTCCAAACTGGGGTGGCGTAGTGAGCAAAAGAACGATGGATTTAACCCAGATCTTTTGACTGGGGGAGAATGTTTGCATTGTCAGCATTCCGTCCATCCTTTGTTTGCTGTAACACTTTTTGCCCTAAGTGGGATGGGTATGCCCAGACGTGGGTCCCTTGCTCACTGTGCCACTGGATTCAAGCTAGCCTGGCTGAAGAAGGGTGACATACCCTGAACCCGGTCCCAGGATGCTTGTTTCCGGTCCAGGGAGGACCTGGCCTGGCAGTTCGGTCTGGACTGTTCCCATGTGGCACAGGGTCAAGACTGATTTGCATATGGCTGGGTCCAAACTGGGGTGGCGTAGTGAGCAAAAGAACGATGGATTTAACCCAGATCTTTTGACTGGGGGAGAATGTTTGCATTGTCAGCATTCCGTCCATCATTTGTTTGCTGTAACAGTGTTATATTCTGGGGCACACCTTTTGGGTGTATAAAGACGGGGTATCCATCCTCTCCTGTTTGATTTAATTTAGTTTTGTAGTAGTCAATGCTCTAGATATGCCACTACATTTTTTTGGGCTAATGAGCCAACCTTTTCTTTTATTTTCAGTGGGCCTGGGCACACTGTCTCTGTATGTAGCAATTTGGTAGGGAAGTACAGCCATATTGCCATTAAGTAGATCCTCCTTTCTTGGGGACCCTTCCCAAAGAGTGCACTATTGCCAAAGATTTTTGTCTAAGACCTTTATGCATCTCTTTACTCTTGAGATTCCACAACCTGTCTCCAGTGCTCTCCATACTTTATCTTGAGGAGTGGTCAACCTGCTCTTTGCTGCTCTGCTTGCATCTTTCCTCCACATTCAGTCTGAATAGTCACATGAAAAGGCCACAAGGCCTTGACTTTACTGTCTCTTTTCAGGAGTTAAGCACCTCAGTAATCCACTCTGCTTCCTCAGTAAAGAGGGACTGTTACACCCAGGGTCTTTTTCTTCTCTCTCCTCAGGAGCTATTCTAGACAGTAATGTCTATTGAGCAATTTCTGACATATCTCGCTGCTCCCCTATCCAGCCAAAGTGATTAAGAAGGCCATTAACAAGCAACTACCCACCTCAAACTTTTGTCTTCTAGACAACAGACAATCAGGATTCAGAAAGAACTACAGCACCAAAACAACACTCATCGTGGCCACCGACGACATTCAAATCATCCTGGACCGAGGAGAAACAGCGGCCTTCACCCTGCCATAACACCCTCATCAGATGAGTCCACGAGATTGCCATACAATGATCCTGTCTCAAATGGATCCTTTCCTTCTTCACAGGAAGAACCCAAAGGGTCAGGCTGCCACCCTTCACATCAGAGACCAGGAAACTGATCTGCAATGTCCCACAGGATCATTCCTCAGCCCCACTCTTTTCAACATATACATGACATCACTTCCCAACATCATCTGATCATAAGAAATCACCGTCATCTCCCACGCCCATGACACCCAACTTATCCTCTCTGTGACGGACAAGACAAACACTACCAGAACCAACTTAACCAGCTGAATGACCATGGTAGCAAACTGGATGTGAACCAATGCCTGAAGCTCATCTCCAACAAGACGGGAGTATTTGTCTTCAGCAAAAAGACCTCCTCATGGGATTCCACCTGGTGGCTGTTGGAGCTAGGACCAACACCCACAGACCACACAAGAAATCTAGGGATCATCATAGATGACAAGCTCAACATGACGACTCAAGTCAGCGCAGTGTGCCCCTCCTGATTCCACACCCTATGCATGCTGTGAAAGATCTTCAAATGGTTGCCTCGGAACACCAGAAGGACTGTCATGCAAGTACTCATCACCAGCAGTCTGGACTATGGCAACACTCACTATGCCGGAATCTCCAAATAACTCCTACACAGACTTCAGACCATACAGAACGCAGCCGCAAGACTCATACTCGACCTCCCACGCCGCACCAACATCACACCACACCTCAGGAAGTTTTACTGACTCCTCATTCACAAATGCAGCCAATTCAATCTTCTCATGCACACATCCAAAGTCCTACACAACACAGGACCAGAATACCTGAACAGCCACATACACTTTCAACAACCCACCAGACACCTCGCTCTGCCTTACTCTCACTGTTACACACTCCACGTATCCCCAAAAAGCATGTGGCCTAATGGCTAGAGCGGTCAACCTCGAAGCTAGGGAACCAGGTTCGAGTCTCGGCAGGGACGCTAAACATCCTGTGATTCTGGGCAAATCACTTAATCTCCCCGTGCCTAACAAAAAATGAATGTGTACCTCTGTAACGCAACTGGTTCTCATATAAAGCGCTCTGATTCCTTCGGGTCGAGTTTGCGCTATATAAAACTCCCAAAAAAGATATATATATATATATATATATATATATATATCCAACGAAAAGGCTCCCAAGTGCATGCATGCACAAACAGGGAAACAGACTCAGTATATAGCTGGTGCCAGATTCAAATTTATTTCGGTGAATATGAACGGTGCTGTCTATATATATATGTCTCCAGTGATGTTCCTCTTCCTGAACATCCAATCCGGCGGCACCTCCAAACAGACAACAGACCACCAATATATATATATATATATATACATCCAACAAATTTGCCTCAACGAAGGAGCCCACACAAGTAAGTAAAGCCATCCATTTTAATTAAGGCTGCAGCATGAGTAAGCGAATGCCTCACAGCAATTTAAAAAAAGCCGACGCGTTTCGGGCCCCTGCCCTTTGTCATAGGCTAAGTCTCTACAAGGTTTGCAAGGCAAATGGTGCACTTAAATTTCATCTTGACATCCGGCCCCAGTGGGCGTGTCCGCTCGCACGGCTTTCTGGTGTCTGTAGTGCTACCACAATAATACTTCAGTGAGTTTGTCGTGCAATCCCCAAATAAATTCAATTAAACCCCAGTGGGTTGCTGTGTCATTCTTCTTAATCTCAGCTTGCACATTACTGCCCCAATTACGGCACCTCTCCGGTAATGATGTGAGCCGGTTGGCGTCATCTCCGGTCCGCTTGGACGCAGCGGGGCTTCCTTCACGGCTAGGCCAGCCGTAAAAATCCATCCAACAAATTTACCTCAACGAAGGAGCCCACACAGGTAAGTAAAGCTATCCATTTTAATTAAGGCTGCAGCATGAGTAACCGAATGCCTCACAGCAATTTCAAAAAATCTGACGCGTTTCGGGCCCCTGCCCTTTGTCATAGGCTAAGTCTCTACAAGGTTTGCAAGGCAAATGGTGCACTTAAATTTCATCTTGACATTCGGCCCCAGTGGGCGTGGCCGCTCGCACGGCTTTCTGGTGTCTGTAGTGCTACCACAATAATACTTCAGTGAGTTTGTCGTGCAATCCCCAAATAAGGTCAATTAAACCCAAGTGGGTTGCTGTGTCATCCTTCTTAATCTCAGCTTGCACATTACTGCCCCAATTACGGCACCTGTCCGGTAATGATGTGAGCCGGTTGGCGTCATCTCCGGTCCGCTTGGACGCAGTGGGGCGTCCTTCACGGCTAGGCCAGCCGTAAAAATCCATCCAACAAATTTGCCTCAACGAAGGAGCCCACACAGGTAAGTAAAGCCATCCATTTTAATTAAGGCTGCAGCATGAGTAAGCGAATGCCTCACAGCAATTTCAAAAAAGCCGACGCGTTTCGGGCCCCTGCCCTTTGTCATAGGCTAAGTCTCTACAAGGTTTGCAAGGCAAATGGTGCACTTAAATTTCATCTTGACATCCGGCCCCAGTGGGCGTGTCCGCTCGCACGGCTTTCTGGTGTCTGTAGTGCTACCACAATAATACTTCAGTGAGTTTGTCGTGCAATCCCCAAATAAATTCAATTAAACCCCAGTGGGTTGCTGTGTCATTCTTCTTAATCTCAGCTTGCACATTACTGCCCCAATTACGGCACCTCTCCGGTAATGATGTGAGCCGGTTGGCGTCATCTCCGGTCCGCTTGGACGCAGCGGGGCTTCCTTCACGGCTAGGCCAGCCGTAAAAATGCATCCAACAAATTTACCTCAACGAAGGAGCCCACACAGGTAAGTAAAGCCATCCATTTTAATTAAGGCTGCAGCATGAGTAAGCGAATGCCTCACAGCAATTTCAAAAAAGCTGACGCGTTTCGGGCCCCTGCCCTTTGTCATAGGCTAAGTCTCTACAAGGTTTGCAAGGCAAATGGTGCACTTAAATTTCATCTTGACATCCGGCCCCAGTGGGCGTGGCCGCTCGCACGGCTTTCTGGTGTCTGTAGTTCTACCACAATAATACTTCAGTGAGTTTGTCGTGCAATCCCCAAATAAGGTCAATTAAACCCAAGTGGGTTGCTGTGTCATCCTTCTTAATCTCAGCTTGCACATTACTGCCCCAATTACGGCACCTGTCCGGTAATGATGTGAGCCGGTTGGCGTCATCTCCGGTCCGCTTGGACGCAGTGGGGCGTCCTTCACGGCTAGGCCAGCCGTAAAAATCCATCCAACAAATTTGCCTCAACGAAGGAGCCCACATAGGTAAGTAAAGCCATCCATTTTAATTAAGGCTGCAGCATGAGTAAGCGAATGCCTCTCAGCAATTTCAAAAAAGCTGACGCGTTTCGGGCCCCTGCCCTTTGTCATAGGCTGAGTCTCTACAAGGTTTGCAAGGCAAACGGTGCACTTAAATTTCATCTTGACATCCGGCCCCAGTGGGCGTGGCCGCTCGCACGGCTTTCTGATGTCTGTAGTGCTACCACAATAATACTTATATATATATCACCGCTCCAGAAAACACTGCAGGGCACTCGAGGGGTTTGTTAATCCATCTTTTTATTTACTAGCAGACACGTTTCGGCGGTAAATCGCCTTCCTCAATGCTTTAACTAAAAGTTCAACACACACAGTCCATTGGGTTCATTTAAATGCAGAGAACCCCATCCTCATTGGAGGGTTCTCCATCATAGTAGTGGAAAGAAGACTTTAATGATTCCTGCCACATCACTGCTGCCATGTTGATATCGGACATTGTAAATATGCATGATATTGTCATCCTGGCTTAATGCTCCATTATGCTCACCACATAGGTAAGTGCAGTTCTTCCGTGCATGACTTGCCCTGATGTTAATTCAATATTCAGTTCAGCCGTTTTCAAAATTTCCTGTGGTACGGCGTGTTGGAAAACCCCTCGCCTGCCTCTGGATTTCATGCCAAAATCGAACTGCAGGAGTCAGTAGAATTCCTGGCTACCTTGAATTTATATAATTCATGGCCTTCGTTGGTCGACAGTCGATTTATCAGAGACGGTTCTGGCAGCATCAAATTAACCATTCTGCTCCACTTCACCATCGCTGCCGAACTCACTGCAGGTGCCTCATGGCATCATGATGGAGAATCACGTACATATCACCGTTCCAGAAAACACTGCAGGGCACTCGTGCGGTTTGTTAATCCATCTTATGGTGTTGCTACTTACCGTCAGCAACACCACACTGGCGACGAGGGTGGTTCGTACTCCCCACCCAGACATGCTGCAAGTGGTTGTGTGTCCTCACACACAGCGCTCATGCTGCAGGCTGTCCTTGGCAGCCTGGTGAAAGAAGCTCGCAGTGATAGAAGCCCAACCGGACTGCGGCATCCCCGGCACCCTGCAGTCCCTTCTCCCACCAGCTTCAGAGTGCCTACCGAGCCGCCGTCATGCCATTAGGAAGCGAAAGTGCCTCATACTGCAGTGCTCCCTCGCTGGACACTGCTCTCTGCTTCTGTGCTGCTAGAGCAGCTCATCCATGGTAGGAGCACACCGGTCACTGTCCTGAGCGTCGCACCGGCCTACACTCGATTACCCCCGCGGAACACACACGCGGGTGGCTGATACCCTGCCAGGCCATGCCCCCTGCCCCACGTCCCTCTGTGAGGCCACGCCCCCCCGGCTCACATCTCTCCACACGATCCTCACAGATCGCCCCCTCCAGGCAACTGCAAAGAAACCATTACGAAAGAAAAAAATATATATGATGAAAGAAAAGAAGAAAATCCAATTTAAAATTCAGGTGAAAGTGACCGTCCTGCCTGCTGCACCATGGCTGGAACACCTCCCATAGAAGCTTTCACCATTGAAGGTGCACCCTCAGCTCAAGCACCCAGATGGAAAGACTGGGTTGAACACCTACTGCTATTCTTTGAGGCTACCAAAGTTGACAACACCCAGAAAAGAGCCATGCTCATTCATCTTGGGGGGGGGGAAAGAAATACACAGAATATCCAAGACCCTCACAGAAGTGGTGCCTAAAACACACCTTACCCTCATAGCCGCTCTAAACACATACTTTAAGTCGATGGCCAACAAAGATTATGAAAGATTTGTGTTTCGCCAAGCCAGACAACACACTGAAGAATCCATCGACGCTTTCCACACACAACTAAAGGTACTTGCCAGCACATGCGGGTTTGCCGATGAGACTGAAGAAATACATGGCCAAGTCATTCAAGGATGTGCGTCAGACAAGCTTCGCGAATGCATCCTATAGGAGTCTGGAAGATCGCTAGCAGACATCCTAACAATGGGCCGCATGAAAGAACTCTCAAAGGCAAGTGCTTCCTACATGGAAGCCGTCCTCAATGCACCTCTGAAGGCTGAGCCAGTCAATGCTATTGCCTAAACACCCAGCACCAGCAGACCCAAGAAAGACCGTATGACCCCTAGAACCTGTGGCTACTGCGGAGGCCCAGTGCACAGACCCTCTGAATGCCCAGCCAGGGGAAAGAAATGTTCTGGATGCGGAAAGCTCAACCACTTTGTCAAAGTGTGTCGCTCTGGCAAAGGACGAGTCCCGCACACCACAATCAATGCCGTACCAGACGTCCAAGGAAGGGGCAGCGACATGGACGATGACGACATCGAAGAACACACCATTCACTCCATCTTGGCAGTAGGTACTGCCTCTGAAGGAGAGCGCCAGCTTCTCCGATGCTAAATCCTCATCGGGAGACACCCATTGTTATGTTATGTTATGTTAATGCAACTTATTGAGCGCACGAATACCCGGAGGTGTCTTGGCGCTAAAACCAACAACCACAGTCGTAGACACACTTGCATCTATCAACATCATGTCCTCTGAAATGTACCACACAATGCGTCCACCTCCGCAACTATGCCAGACAACAATCAAAGTATTCACTTACAGCCAAGGCAAGCCACTAAACATAAGAGAAAAGTTCCAAACAATGATAGGATATGGACCGCAGTCAATAAATGCTCTGATCTACATTGCTGCTGAAGGCCATGGAATGCTACTGGGATGCAGAGCTGCAGAAGCACTAGGAATTGTTAGTTTCGCATTTGGCGTACACCAGGAAACAATCACTCACATTCTAGATGAATTCCCCACTGTGTTTGATGGGATCGGATGTTTGAGTGACAAGAAGGTCAAATTACACATTGACACTTCCGTGCAACCCATAGCACTTCGCCACCGACAAATTGCATTCCACCTAAGACTGTTGGTGGAAAAAGAACTAGACAAACTGGAAAAGATTTACATAATTGAAAGAGTGACCTGGCCCACCCCGTGAGTATCGGCAATTGTTGTCATCAGAAAACCTAAACAGCCCGGAGAGGTCAGGATATGTGTGGACATGCGCATGCCCAACGTGGGAATCAAAAGAGAGAGTCATCTAACATTGACAATAGATGGCCTAATAGGAGAACTCAGCGGAGCCTGCTGGTTCTACAAACTGCAAAAAGAACAATTGATGGACAGAATGCAGAACAATGTCATACATTCACCCCAGTACAGAGATCTGGGCCTAAATCCATCGCTTTTTTGATCACCATGCCATTCCAGTTTGGACCCAGCCATATGCAAATCAGTCTTGACCCTGCGCCCAATGGGAGCAGTCCAGCCCGAACTGCCAGGCCAGGTCCTCCCTGGACTGGAAACAAGCATCCTAGGACCGGTTTCGGGCTTCCAGCCCTCATCAGCCAGGATAGCTTGACTCCAGTGGCATGGAGAGCACGGGACCCACGTCTGGGCATACCCGTCCCACTCGGGGTGACAAATGCAAAAAGAACAATTGATGGACAGAATGCAGAACAATGTCATACATTCACCCCAGTACAGAGATCTGGGCCTAAATCCATCGTTTTCTTTTCTCCCCATGCCATTCCAGTTTGACCCCAGCCATATGCAAATCGGTCTTGACCCTGTGCCCAATGGGAACAGTCCAGCCCGAACTGCCAGGCCAGGTCCTCCCTGGACTGGAAACGAGCATCCTAGGACCGGTTTTGGGGTTTCACCCCATATCAGCCAGGATAGCTTGACTCCAGTGGCATGGAGAGCCCGGGACCCACGTCTGGGCATACCCGTCCCACTCGGGGTGACAAATGCAAAAAGAACAATTGATGGACAGAATGCAGAACAATGTCATACATTCACCCCAGTACAGAGATCTGGGCCTAAATCCATCGTTTTTTTGCTCACCATGCCATTCCAGTTTGGACCCAGCCATATGCAAATCAGTCTTGACCCTGCGCCCAATGGGAGCAGTCCAGCCCGAACTGCCAGGCCACGTCCTCCCTGAACTGGAAATAAGCATCCTAGGACCGGTTTCGGGCTTTCAGCCCTCATCAGCCAGGATAGCTTGACTCCAGTGGCATGGAGAGCACGGGACCCACGTCTGGGCATACCCGTCCCACTCGGGGTGACAAATGCAAAAAGAACAATTGATGGACAGAATGCAGAACAATGTCATACATTCACCCCAGTACAGAGATCTGGGCCTAAATCAATCGTTTTTTTGCTCACCATGCCATTTTGGACCCAGCCATATGCAAATCAGTCTTGACCCTGCGCCCAATGGAAGCAGTCCAGCCCGAACTGCCAGGCCAGGTCTTCCCTGGACTGGAAACAAGCATCCTAGGACCGGTTTCGGGCTTTCAGCCCTCATCAGCCAGAATAGCTTGACTCCAGTGGCATGGAGAGCACGGGACCCACGTCTGGGCATACCCGTCCCACTCGGGGTGACAAATGCAAAAAGAACAATTGATGGACAGAATGCAGAACACTGTCATACATTCACCCCAGTACAGAGATCTGGGCCTAAATCCATCGTTTTTTTGCTCACCATGCCATTCCAGTTTGGACCCAGCCATATGCAAATCAGTCTTGACCCTGCGCCCAATGGGAGCAGTCCAGCCCGAACTGCCAGGCCAGGTCCTCCCTGGACTGGAAACAAGCATCCTAGGACCGGTTTCGGGCTTTCAGCCCTCATCAGCCAGGATAGCTTGACTCCAGTGGCATGGAGAGCACGGGACCCACGTCTGGGCATACCCGTCCCACTCGGGGTGACAAATGCAAAAAGAACAATTGATGGACAGAATGCAGAACAATGTCATACATTCACCCCAGTACAGAGATCTGGGCCTAAATCCATCGTTTTTTTGCTCACCATGCCATTCCAGTTTGGACCCAGCCATATGCAAATCAGTCTTGACCCTGCGCCCAGTTCTACAAACTGGACTTACGGTCAGGATACCACCAGCTGGTCCTTGCAGAAGAATCCTTCTATATCACAACTTTTTCCACCCATGCAGGGCTACGGCGGTATAGACGACTGAACTTCGGAATATCAAGAGCTGCTGAGGTATTCCAGAATGTGATAGAAGAACTTTTGGCCGATCTCCTCAGAGCTGTTAATGTCAGTGGTAACATACTCATTTATGCTAACACCATTCCCGAACACAATCAGCAAATGAAGCAGGCACCCCAATGGATACAAGAGTCTGGACTCACCTTACACCGCAGTAAGTGTGAATTCCTACAACAAAACTGCAGTTCTTTGGATATGTGTTTTCAGCCGCAGGAGTGGCACCTGACCCCGACAAGGTGCGAGACATAAAAGAGGCACCACAACTACAGCAGTGACAGAACTGCGCAGTTTTCAAGGCATGGTAAATTACTGTGGCCGTTTCATCAAGAACCTCACTGAGCTCACTCAACCGCTCAGGGATCTTGCAAAGACCACAAACCCCTGGTCGTGGGGCTGCGAACAGGAACAAGCCACTAAAGAAGCCCTGTCGGCAGACACCACCTTAATCTACTTTGACCCTCAGAAGGAAACAACCATAGCAGTAGACGCAGGGCTGAAAGGTCTAGGTGCAGTACTGATGCAACGTGAAGAAGGAGTGTGGACCCCAGTGGCTTTCACCAGTTGATCCCTCACGGTGATGGAACAACGATACTCACAAATTGAGAAGGAAGCAATGCCCATACACTGGGGATGCCGACATTTATACGTCTACCTCAATCCGTTCACTGTAACAACAGACCACAAATCCCTCATACTGCTGTTCAACGGCACGGCCTCCAAGCAGCCTCAGAGAATTGAAAAGTGGATACTTCAACTGCAAGAATACAACTGCAGAGTGGAATAACTCCCTGGCTCCCAAAATCCTGCAGACTACTTGTTGAGACATCCTCGAGCAGCCACGCTTCAAGAAGAAGAAGAGGCAGACGAAACGGAAGAATATGTGCGCTACGTAGCTGACCGGCTGTGCCCCCTCTCCCTCGAAACAATTCAGCGAGCAACACACGAAGATGAGTGTTTACAAAAAACACTAAATGCTGTAAGAACCGCTCTGTGGGAGACATTCAAGAGCCAATGGGCTCACCTCACCTCGGAAGCCCGGCGCATCATGAAGAGTCTTTACCATGTTCAACAGGAGTTAAGCACAGACCCAGATGGTTACCTTCTGAGAGGACATAGTTTAGTTATCCCTGAAAGCCTCACTGACCAAGCAGTTCAACTAGCCCATGCTGGCCACCAAGGCATGGTCAAGACTAAGAGCCGTCTACGGACTAAAGTATGGTTTCCCCTAATGGATGAGATGGTAGAAGCAAAAATAAGATCCTGTCCCTGGTGTCAAGCATCAGGTGACCCTAGCCCGTCAGGTCTAGTCATCACTGAAAAGGGGCCGCAACAACCGTGGGTGAGTACGAGCCTTGACTTCAGGAGCCTCCTCGATGGAAGACACACCATGGTCATGATTGATGATTACTCGCACTATCCCAAAGTAGAGATACTATGTTCACTAAGTGCGAGTGAAGTGATACCTAAACTGGAAAAAATCATGGCCACTCATGTACTTGTCAAAGTGCTCAGGACTGATAACAGACCGCCGTTGCAGGGTCAAGAAATAGCAGTCTACCTCCAATCACTAAATATATCCTATAGACAAATCACACCCCGCTGTCCGAAAGCGAACGGGGAAGTAGAAAGATTCATGCGGACACTAAACAAGGTGATCCGGATCGTTCTGGCCAATCAGCAAATGCCGGATCTTGCCATCTTCTCGTTCTTGTGAGACTACCGTCAAACCCCACACTCCACAACTGGAAGTGCTCCCGGACATCTGTCCATGGGTAGAGAGATCAGAGACACCCTCCCTCATCACCGCGGGTGGGCTCCCGCCCCAATCAACGACTGCCGAGCACAAGAAGAGTGCAGAAAAACCAATAGAAAAGGGAGTCACCACTGCCGGGTGAAAACTCTGAACATTTCGGTTGGAGACTCGGTACTCATCAAGGATTGATTCCCGGGGAGCAAATTCAGAATGCCCTTCGAGGTATGCCCGTGGACAGTCACACGGGTGGTGGGCACGAAGATCACCGCTCGGAGGGGAAGAGAAGAAATCACCAGGAACGTGTCAGCGTTCAAGCAGTTCCATCACGACGTCAGGATTCCCGGACACCAAGGTGGCACTGATCCACTGTTAGATGAGCAAGACGTGACGTCAGAGTCGGACAGCTTGGCGTCACCCCCACCAGAGTCCTACGATGGTGATCCAAGTCCGACCTCATAAAAACCCAGCAACTGCCTGAGCCCCCCTGAGTGTCCAGAGAGTCGCACTACTTACACCCGATATGCTTTGAGAGAGAACCCTGCACCCTCGAAGATGCTGAGAGATCATGATAACGATGGATTAAACCCAGATCTGTGACTGGGGGTGAATGTTTGCCAATGTGCAGCATTCCGTCCATCATCTTGTGTGTTTTGCATTTCGCCCTAAGTGGGAAGGGTATGCCCAGACGTGGGTCCCGTGCTCACTACGCCACTGGAGTCAAGCTATCCTGGCTGATGAAGGCTGATAGCCTGAAACCGGTCTTAGGATGCTTGATTCCGGTCCAGGGAAGACATGGCTTGGCAGTTCGGTCTGGACTGTTCCCATGAGGCACAGGGTCAAGACTGATTTGCATATGGCTATGTCTGATCTGGGGTGGGTGGTGAAGCAAAATAACGATGGATTAAACCCAGATCTGTGACTGGGGGTGAATGTTTGCCAATGTGCAGCATTCCGTCCATCATCTTGTGTGTTTTGCATTTCGCCCTAAGTGGGAAGGGTATGCCCAGGCGTGGGTCCCGTGCTCACTACGCCACTGGAGTCAAGCTATCCTGGCTGATGAAGGCTTATAGCCTGAAACCGGTCTTAGGATGCTTGATTCCGGTCCAGGGAAGACATGGCTTGGCAGTTCGGTCTGGACTGTTCCCATGAGGCACAGGGTCAAGACTGATTTGCATATGGCTATGTCTGAACTGGGGTGGCGTGGTGAAGCAAAATAACGATGGATTAAACCCAGATCTGTGACTGGGGGTGAATGTTTGCCAATGTGCAGCATTCCGTCCATCATCTTGTGTGTTTTGCATTTCGCCCTAAGTGGGAAGGGTATGCCCAGACGTGGGTCCCGTGCTCACTACGCCACTGGAATCAAGCTATCCTGGCTGATGAAGGCTTATAGCCTGAAACCGGTCTTAGGATGCTTGATTCCGGTCCAGGGAAGACATGGCTTGGCAGTTCGGTCTGGACTGTTCCCATGAGGCACAGGGTCAAGACTGATTTGCATATGGCTATGTCTGAACTGGGGTGGCGTGGTGAAGCAAAATAACGATGGATTAAACCCAGATCTGTGACTGGGGGTGAATGTTTGCCAATGTGCAGCATTCCGTCCATCATCTTGTGTGTTTTGCATTTCGCCCTAAGTGGGAAGGGTATATGCCCAGACGTGGGTCCCGTGCTCACTACGCCACTGGAGTCAAGCTATCCTGGCTGATGAAGGCTGATAGCCTGAAACCGGTCTTAGGATGCTTGATTCCGGTCCAGGAAGACATGGCTTGGCAGTTCGGTCTGGACTGTTCCCATGAGGCACAGGGTCAAGACTGATTTGCATATGGCTATGTCTGAACTGGGGTGGCGTGGTGAAGCAAAATAACGATGGATTAAACCCAGATCTGTGACTGGGGGTGAATGTTTGCCAATGTGCAGCATTCCGTCCATCATCTTGTGTGTTTTGCATTTCGCCCTAAGTGGGAAGGGTATGCCCAGACGTGGGTCCCGTGCTCACTACCCCACTGGAGTCAAGCTATCCTGGCTGATGAAGGCTGATAGCCTGAAACCGGTCTTAGGATGCTTGATTCCGGTCCAGGGAAGACATGGCTTGGCAGTTCGGTCTGGACTGTTCCCATGAGGCACAGGGTCAAGACTGATTTGCATATGGCTATGTCTGAACTGGGGTGGCGTGGTGAAGCAAAATAACGATGGATTAAACCCAGATCTGTGACTGGGGTGAATGTTTGCCAATGTGCAGCATTCCGTCCATCATCTTGTGTGTTTTGCATTTCGCCCTAAGTGGGAAGGGTATGCCCAGACGTGGGTCCCGTGCTCACTACGCCACTGGAGTCAAGCTATCCTGGCTGATGAAGGCTGATAGCCTGAAACCGGTCTTAGGATGCTTGATTCCGGTCCAGGGAAGACATGGCTTGGCAGTTCGGTCTGGACTGTTCCCATGAGGCACAGGGTCAAGACTGATTTGCTTATGTCTATGTCCGAACTGGGGTGGTGTGGTGAAGCAAAATAACAATGGATTAAACCCAGATCTGTGACTGGGGGTGAATGTTTGCCAATGTGCAGCATTCCGTCCATCATCTTGTGTGTTTTGCATGATGCAGATAAGTGCCAACAGAATATAAGTGAGACTGGTTTGACAACCTTTGTGTTGACTTTTGTTCTTTCCGATAATCTAGAGGGTGCTCAGGCGTCTACAAGGGAATATCACTGTATGGCCGTTCAATTTATGTATTGCACACCCAGTAGTCGACAAATATAGTGCTATGAGTGGGACATATCGTTTTTGAAAGTTGTCAGTTTGTTTTATTTTTGGGGAGGAATGTAATGTCGCTCCAGTGACGTAACTGGAGCGCTGGACCCTGACATTATACGTCAACCAAAGGTTAATTGTAAAAGCACCCCTTGATATCCACGGAGAGTGGAACATACCACAAGGTCACGTGAGATATGTGACAAATGAGAGGGGGGCTGCTAGGCATGGCTAGTGGAGGAGTTGCGGAGTCAGCCAGCCGACACAGCCCCCACTGTGTCTCTTACGTCTTGATGTCGTAGTCATCATTTCTAGGCCTATACTCCTAGAGCGTAACACTGCCCTAGGCCCAAGTGTTGCTATTTACCGTCAGCAACACCACAATCCCATCAGTCTTATTTCCAAGTTCCATAGGCTATAATGTACTTGTAATAAGGTGAAGGCGATATCTCTCAAGTTGTGACGGAGTAACCCGTCCACAAAACTCTAAATCAGCCCCTTAGTCTACTCCGGGTAATACATATTAATACAAATGACAGCAGTTAAACATTAGAGCAGTAGGGCATTTCGGGAGCATCCGACCTGCATAGAGCTGTTCAAATAATCGGGGACCCGGACCAGAAACAATGTGGTGAAATTGGCTCCTGTACCGACATACCCGGGGAAACCGTAGGAAAACTGGACACCGTGACCAATGGTGTCCTTCCAACTGTATGTTTTTTTAATTCTCTAATGAGACCCCTTACAAAACGCACCCATGCTCAATAATTAAACTTTTGATCCTCTGTTGAAATGCAGATGATGGTATTCTTGCAATATGACAGGGCATCGATGGGCACAGAATCTGATTGCATATTTTCAATTGGCTAATTCCACAAATCGAAGATGTTCTTGTTTTTATTACATTGTAAGATTTGTAGTTACTGTGTGTACATCTGCGTAGAGATCTCACTTCTTTCGAATTCGTAGACTTTAATGCAGCTATTTGTAGACATACTTGCAAGGGAAGTAGCAGGCACACAAAATGGTGCCCCTCCCCCTACAGAATGGACGGGTCAGACTGGCCTAGAGGACAATCAGGTAGTTGCCGATAGTCTGGTCTGCCAGGTCAGTGTTTTGACTGTTTGTGGGCCTGCTTTATAATCCGTGGGTCGGTTTTTACTATTAATTTCTCTGATATTGAAACGCTTCGCCTGTAGCAAGCTCAAATCCAGGCAGTCTTCCATAACTTGCTAACACTTATCCAGCTGTCTTTACATGTTCAAAATTGGCCTAATTTGCAAACATGGGCCACTTTTGTAGCTTTCTAATTTACGGATGGGGCCCACATTTATTTTGGTGCCCAGGCCTATTTTCTGTCCCAGTGCGACCTGAGAATAGGCGAGGGGGCGGGGCCGCTGAGACTTTTGTATCTTAAAGATATGCATTAACCTCTGGCTGACTTGGGGCAGGGGGGTGAAGGGTGCCCCCCACCACGCACCGCAGGGGCTGCAGGGACCTGTATTACGCCCCTGACACAGGGTGGGTTGAGTCATTGGTGTGAGCAAACATTCCCTTTTATTAGGTCTGGTGGCGTTTCAGGCACCGCATGCAGACAGACGAGTTTGCTTCTGAGTAAACAAGGATGCTTGCAGAGTATCTGGCCGAGTCTGTGAAGGATTTATGCCCGCCTTGAGCTTCCCTGATGCAAGTCTTGGGCCCACCCAGAAGGCCCAATAAGATCTTGCTGCAACCCCTTTGCACTTCTAGGAAGCCTTCCGGAATTTGCTTGTAAAAACATTTAATGAGAGACACGTTTGCGAGGCTGCTTGCCACACTCGTATAGAGAGGAGAGTAAAGTTACATAATGAGATGACTCTGTAGCATTTAATGCCCTACATTCGAAAATATACTTATTTTAAAGTGCTTCTTAAGTAACATGCAGGTTCCACTTCCATCACAAGGCTGTCATTTAAGGTCTACACGTTCATGTTTACAGGAACGAAATAGGTTAGATGCAGGGCTGTCACTGGGCCGGGTTTTGCTGGTGCTCAGCACCAGCAGTTCTAACAAGCATTGGCATATCCAATAGGTCTCGCTTTTGGGACCTTATAAGTATTTAGTTATGCAGCACAATATCCTTGGTGCAACAACATCAACTGTTGCATGGCTAAACACTTATAAGGTCCCAAAGGCGAGACCTATTGGCTATGCCAATGCTTGTTATTTTTTGTTCTTGGGGGAAACCGGGCTAGTGCCAGGAGGGTCAAGGGTGAGTGCCAGGGAGGTGAGGAGTGAATGCCAGGAGGGACAAGGGTGACTGTCAGGCCAGGGGGGTGAAGGGTGAGTGCCAGAGAGGTGAGGAGTGAGTGCCAGGGAGATGAGACGTAAGAGTCAGGAGGGTCAAGGGTGAGTGCCAGGGAGGGGAAGGGTGAGTGCCGGGAAGGGGAAGTATGAGTGCCAGGGGTGAGGGGTGGCTGAGGGTTAAAGTGACGAGAACGAGTTTAAGAGATGTGAGGTCGAAGGGCGGAGAGGCTGCACACAGTGAGGATGTGAGGCTGGTGGAATGCAGGGAGGAGTGTCGGTGGGCAGACGGTTTGTGGTGATGCAGGGGTGACACTTCGAGGGGGGCTGAGAGGAAGAGAGTGAGAGGAGGATGGGAAGAGACACCGCAGAGTGAAAGCAGTAGTTTAATGCAGGGGGTGGGGCTGTGAGGGTGCGCGGCCACGGAGGGGTGTGGGTGCGAGGGTGGGACTGTGAGGGTTAAAGTGACGAGAACGAGTTTAAAGCAAGCATAAACAAGACGCGCGGCCGCGAGACGCGCTCTGTGGTGGGGGAGGGGAGGAGCGGACAGACTAAATGCTGCGGGGAGAGCTTTAACAAGCTGGTAACCTCTGCAACTGGCTCACAACAGGCCGGCAACGCGTCCCTGGGGAGCAAATTAGAGGTACCGCGAGAATGAAGTCAGCCCTCTTACTTAATCTGCGGCCGAGGCTGTAAAGTCGAGAGCGCATGCCAGCAGCCAGAGACCGAGGCTCAAAATATGAACGTGAGGTCAGAGGTCGACGCCGGAGGAGCTGTTAAATGGCGACAGTTTCGGGTTTCAAAGCCTCCGGCATGGCGCAGGTGTGCTGTAGGAATGTATGATTAAACAACTACCACTTTTATAACGAGTGCCTAAACCACGAAGGCTAAACAACGAAAAAATCCTAACCACTATGTATTCAACCACGACTTACTTGAACCACGAAAATTAGTCTATTGCCATATTGTTGGAATCTACCACTTCGTTCAAAACAATGCACGATTGAAATACGAAAAAAATATGTAATTAAATTAAACACTTCTAATGAAAAGTATTTTAGTAAATAATCTTGAAATTAGCAATCATATCATCGTTTATTAAAAATACAGATGAACTTACAAAGAGACAGTAATGGACGGTAGAAAACTGTGAAATATAGGTCCATCACCTGTTTTTACAGTATCGACACACTCGAATGCTTATTAAAATGGCTGTATGACAAAGGTTAAAATTACTTAAAATGCACTATTTATAGCCGTTGATAATTACTATGGCAGACACGACCCTAGAAGACAGTAACACTGGCCTCCGGCCACAGACTTCTCATGAGTCTGGCCCCCCGCTGCAAATACTCTCGTGGAATGTCAACGGCCTGGGGGACAAAATCAAACGAGGTCTGGTCTTACAGTACCTTAGACGTAAAAATCCTACGGTCGCACTCCTCCAAGAATCTCACCTGCAGGGAACGACAGTAAAGGCTCTCGATAGATGGGGGTTTAACATGGCAGTACACTCCGACTTCACCTCCGGGTCCAGAGGGGTGGGGATCCTAATCAACAGGCGATTCCCTTGATAATAACTGGAACACACAAGGATGATCAGGGAAGGTTTGCAGCAATCACATGCCAATGGGATGGTAGACTATATAATATTGTGTCAGTATATATCCCGCCGATGCTGCACCAGCAGGCTTTTTCAGAGCTGGGGAAATTTTTACTCGCGCTCCCAGATGGAGAACTTATTATGGGTGGCGACTTTAATGCCGTCATGGATACATCTGTAGATCGACAGCCCCCTAGGGACCCGGGAGGGACCAATCGAAAATTGAACGGATTTATAGAGGCGCTGGGACTACTGGATGTCTGGAGAATCAGGCACCCGACGGGGCGACAATATACATTCCACTCCGGAGTCCATAATAGTCTCTCCAGAATAGACTACGTCTTCACCTTGGCCACAGGCATGACGGGAATGACTGAGATCACACACTTGCCCAGGGGGATCTCGGACCACTCACCGATACTTATTGCGTATGCACCCTTTGGCCCCGAAACCAGCGGACATTCCCACTCCGCCTGGGTACCTCAAAAATCGTATCATACGACAGGGCCTCATTAAGGCGACGAAGTGCTACTTTAAAGAAAATCAGCACTCAGTCCCCTCCCCAACGATTCTATGGGAGGCATACAAGACAGTCCTCCGTGGGCAGGCAATCCCTTTAGTGGTGGGACAGAGACGGGAACGACAAGGCCACGTAGATAAATTGGAACAGGAAGTAGCGAAGGCAGAGGCTGCGCATGCGGCAGACACCACTGAAGAAGCGACACACAGGTTGCACCTGGCACAACAGGAATACACAGCTTACACAAGGGGGAAGCCGTTGCTAAACTAACCAACACGCAACACACTGTCTACGAACAGGGTGATAAAGCAGGGCGTCTACTTGCCTGGCTGGGGAGAAAAGAAAAGGGGCGTAACTGGATAGCACAGATCAGATTAAAAGACGGGCATATGGTAACTGCATCGCAACAAATTGCAGAAGCACTGGCAGCACATTATACGGCAGTATATACACCAATAGCCACTGCGACTAGGGAAGATAATCTCAAATTTCTTCGTGACATACACATGCCCAAGCTCACCCCAGAGGCAGTACAAGCCTTGGAGGCGGACCTTACCCCAGAAGAACTCACGCAAGCAATTAGAGCACTACATGCAGGGAAAGCAATGGGACCCAATGGGATCCCGGTTGAGTTCTACAAGTATGCAGCCCCCAGCTGGTGCCACACTTATTGGCTATGTACGAGGATAGCTTGGAAACAGGGATCCTACCAAGAGATCAACGTCTCGCAACTATAGTTGCGATACCCAAACCGGGCAAGCCGGCGCAGGAGTGCACGTCATACAGACCGATCTCTTTGATCAACGCGGAGGCAAAAATACTCGCAAAAGCGTTGGCCACCAGACTACAACCCCACCTAGCCGCGGTGATCCACCCGGATCAATCGGGCTTTATGCCCAACCGCAATACAGCGCAAAATCTCAGAAGATTGCATGGGGTGATGGAACGTAGGTCGACCATAGCGGAAGACGCAGTGATAATATCACTTGACGCACGTATGGCATTTGACTTAGTCGAGTGGCCTTTCCTTTTTGCAGCCTTGGAACACCTAGGTTTCGGGCCAAAGTTTCGTGCCTGGATTCAACTATTGTATACTCAACCGATGGCGCAAGTAGTGGTTAACGGCCTTAGGTCACAGGAATTCCCGCTAGGAAGAGGGACACGGCAGGGCTGTCCATTGTCGCCACTTTTATTTGCAATGGTACTTGAGCCTCTGGCGGCATGGATCAGGTGGGACCCAGTGATATGTGGCCTACGATGGGCAGCCGACTGGGAAGACCGCATATCGTTATATGCAGACGACATTTTATTATACTTAGCATCCCCAGCGCGCTCCCTTAATCGCCTTTTAGATATATGTGCGGCCTATGGACGAGTGTCTGGCTATACCATTAATTGGGAAAAGTCACTCCTCTATGTTTTACACGGCCCCCGCCACAGCTCCCACGAGGATGCACCCTACAGGTGGCAACCACCGGCCTTAAGTACCTCGGGATATTCATAACGCATGATCGCATACTCTTCACTGAACAAAATTTGACGCAGCCCTTGAGGAGATTCAAAAGTGATGTCGCACATTGGCGCTCGTTGCCGTTGACCTTGCTGGGGCGGGCGGCCCTTTTAAAATGGTGGCGCTCCCTAGGTTTCTGTATGCGCTACAAAACACACCATTCCCTGTCCCCGGGAATACTTCGCAGCGATAAATGCCGAAATAACAACGCTGCTTTGGGACGGAAAAACTCCCGTATAGCTCTGTCTAAACTTACCACAAGCTGGTACGACGGTGGCATCGCCCTCCCGACATTAAAATTTACTATTGGGCTTCCCAGCTGGTGGCAATTAACGACTGGCTCCATGCCCCCAGGGGGACCCAGCGTATCGAATGGACAGACATCTACTGGCCCCTTCTGGGATCATGGGAGCGCTTTACAACAAAAAGAAGAGGCATAACATCACGGGCCCAACAACCCACACGCTACACATATGGTTCGAGGCGCAAAGAGCCTTAGGCTGGGAAGGAGTAGTTACGCAAGCCATGCCTATATGGGATACGAAGAGACTAGGTATGTTGCGTAATACCAAAGGCTTTACCAAATGGGACTTGATAGGGATCTCGACAGTAGGGGATCTTTGGAAGAAAGGACAAATAGTCACATTCGCCCATTTACAGGCCACTTATGGATTAGCGCCGACAGAGCTATTTCGCTATACTCAGGTCCGACATGCGCTCCAAACCCTGCTGCCGCCGGAACACGACCTGAAGAGGCATCCCCACTAGAGGACAGACTCTTGACGGCCCATCTCCATAAAAGGCGATCTCACAAACCTACAAGAAAATAGTAAATAATCGCCCGGACCCCACAGCGGCGTTGAAGGCCAAATGGGAACGAGAACTGGGAGACATAGACGAGGCTGACTGGCGGGAGGCACTGGCATCCCCTAAAGAGGCTTCCATACCATCGCGACTTCGACTAGTGCAATTAAAAGTCCTGCACCGTACATACTACACCAGGACACTACTACACAGAATACACCGAGCGGATACGCCGCTCTGCCTTAGGAATTGCGGGGAAGTAGGTACATTTTATCATACCATATGGCTATGTGCAGAGACGACACGCTATTGGAAGGCGGTGATGCGTACACTCTCCCAGGTCACGACTGTCACAGTTCTTCCAAACCTGAGGTGCTGTCTCCTCAACATCTGGGACCCTACGGATTTGGGTGCCACAGCTCAGGACTGGGTCACCTTGGGAATGACAGTGGCAAAACGAAACATTGCACAAAAATGGGGTTCCAGTCTTAGTCCTACCCTTGATCAATGGTGTAGGGACATGGATTTAGCAATGATGGCGGAAAAGTCAGTTTATATGCATAGAGGGTGCCCCAAGAAATGGACAAGGGTTTGGGGAAGATGGAACGCTTATCGGGGTGATATCTGTGAGCCCCCCAATGGATGAATCCGAGACTGATAGTAGTGACTAACTGCATTGTGGGAAAGGGAATAATTTTTGTATATGGGCGGGTCGCGGGTGCTAATTAACAGGAGCTAATGAATCTATGAATGCCACTTGAGACCGCTTCTGTATTGTATCATGTTTCTAATCTATGCACCAATGAAAACTAGATTGTTATTGTAGCATAAAAAAAACTGTTAATAAAAAGATTTAAAAAAAAAAAAAAATGCACTATTTAAAGCGATTATTAACAAAACAAGTTCTGACAGAAAATAAAATTTAACAAATATCGGATTCCAGAACATATTTTCATTTTCAATAAGAATTCACACGAATAAAACATATAAAAAACGGCCAACCACCCATATAGAACATTCGCATCGAGCACAGGTCATAATTGCATCATTGAAAAACAAACCTACAGTGCCATCTACTGGCCTCACAAGGTTAATTAAAACAAATTCTATTATAACGAAAACATAAAATATATTAAGGAAATGTACAAATCAATTTAATAAAAATATTATCTATAACCTTTTTACAAAATTGAAAACAGTAAGCGAAAACATAAAAATATATAATTATAATTATTGGTTTAGGAGGTCGTGGTTCAGGTCCAGTAGTGGTTTAGGAGGTCGTGGTTTAGGTACAGGTAGTTGTTTAGGATTCGTTGTTAAGCCCACTCGTTGTTACAATTTCATTATTAAGGCCGTTTCCCGTGCTGTAGGGACCAGGAATCAATGCTGAAGCTAGCCAGAAGCTTTAAAAACAAGCATTGGCCGCGCGGCCGTTAAAGTGACGAGAACGAGTTTAAAGCAAGCATAAACAAGACGCGTGGCCGCGAGACGCGCTCTGTGGTGGGGGAGGGGGAGGAGCGTTGAAGCGCGCGCTTGGGAGAGCAAGCGAGAGGAAAGCCAGATGGCGCCTGGGTGTAAGGGTGCCCGCGAGCGATGCAAGGAATGCGCTGGCTCAGGGGAGACCTAAAAAGCAGGTGCTGAGACGGGTCCCTATCGGGCTCTTCATTTTTGCCCTCACCCTCAGGATAAAAAAAAAAATCTTAACTGCAGCTGCACCACCCTTCACTGATTTGATGTAACTTCAAAGAGACTCGTTATAGTTCTTTCAGCCTCATCATTTCAGAACTGAAGCATTTTCAATATTCTATACAGCGAAACCATAGTTGTAGCTTATTTATCTTATGCAACTAACAACCAGTGGCAAAGCCAATAGTCCTGGCTTGCTATAGCTGTAATGTTTCTTGTTGTATTATATATCCGGATGCAATGACAGAAGCAGCAAATTTCCAGTAGGGCGGCACACTATGCTGAGCACAGATTTTTAGCTATTGTGTTTTAAGCCACGCCCTAATTACATCGATCATGCCCCTTTGAGGGACCCCCCCAGTTTTTTCATCCCACTTAAGGCCCTGGTTACATATATACGGTACCATATGTCATGTAATTTCTGCCCTTGACGATACCTCCCGGTCCCCGGGGAAAAGGACTGGAGTGCAGGGCGTTACTCCCTTGTCCCCAACAGGATCGAACCTGCAACCTTTGGTGTTAAAATGGAATCAGCAAATGATTCCAAGCATTAGTGTATGCTGCACTATATAGAATTCTAATCGGAACGGAACATTGGAACAAAATGCAATTGTTGCAGTGAGTGTGCCCCCTTAATTTCGAAACCGCAGTATCAATGGGACACATTTTTGAGGACAGAATATAGAAAATAAAATATTGACAGGTAAGTAATTCTAGAGTTTCTATACCTAACTCCTATACATACCTACACAGTACATAAATCTTCACGGTACATAGATGTGGAGTTAGGAACAGCACATCTATACTTCCCTATATGCACTTACTTTCAATATTTTGTTCCGTGATATTCGGTCCTCGATATTCGTGTACCACAATATTGCTGGTGTCGATATTCAGTAGTACAATAATACAAACCAGTTGTGCACACCCGTATCATTTTTAGACAATGCAATGCACTCTTTTTCCCTCTCTGGGTCTCTATCTGTCTGCAATTGCCTTAGTGGTCCAGTGGCCCTGAGTTCAGGAACTGCATGACAGCATTTCCCCGTAGACGGATCAGAAAGACATCTAAATTCCCTAGGGTTCTTTATCTCCTTGGTCTCCCAAGGTTGTTGATGAGCTAGTCCCTGGCACATCCCTAACGATTGACACACCCACCTCGTAGTGGGGAATGGCTTAATGATCAAAGCAGTACACATCTATGGGTTACAGTGAGTGAAAAATTCCTCCTGTCCCTTCTCCAGGGACACCCAGTGTATGGGTAGACCATTGCTATATTGAGATGTACTATAAAAATTACTTCCCATTGAGTTTACAACATTGCCGCATTATGTCCATGTGATAGTCAATCTGTAAATGATGTAGCTTGACACCAAAGACATAATGATCTCTAGGTACCAAAGAAGAGGATGCTTAGTGGTCAGCAAAGGTTAATTTCTCCATAAGTGCCTGATGATTTGTTTTGGAGCATATCTCTATGGAGTACAAGCCGCAAATTTAGAGTCCCTGTACTGTGCAGCAGCATTCAGCATTTTAATTTGCAGAGTGTTTTTAGGTCATGGAGCAGCTTTTGACTGGCGAGCAGGCGAAGTGCCAAGGGGCGATTTTAAGGTTGAGCCTACCCGACAGAGCAGCTGTTGCGAAAGACATATTGTGGGCTTACCAAGAACATACAGGGGCTTGGTGCCCGTCCAGTGCTTACCATTAGTTGGCTTTCCTGTCACTCTCATTTGCTTGCTTCTTATTCATGCCCCAGCTTGTCAATCTTGTGTTTGTTCCTCCAAAAGACCATAGCCTCTGTACCATCTCTTTTCATTGTCTGGTTTTTATGTTTCCACTCCTTGCTTTTCATCACTACTTTTTCTGTTGGGTAGAAACTCCATGAGTGTGCATGTGTTTTCCAGCTGTCTCCCTCATGTACTTCTCTCCACCTGCTCTCCTTTTTGCTCTCTGTCACCTTTGTGCTTCTCCACATCCCCTCTATGTTTTACTGATGCCCATATACTTCTCCTTTGCTTTTTCGCCCTTGTGTTTCTTACCACTCCATATTGCTCTTCCGCCGTCTCCCCAACCCACCCTGCATGTTGCTTCCCCCACCTGAACCCTCTTACTCTCTTACCTCTTGCTAATCCTCTCCACCCACATCCGCCACATTGCTTCTATCCAACCTCCCATGTTGCATTCCTCCCACCCATGCTTCAAAACAAACAAAAATATTTGAGGTACTTGTTCCTTTTTATTTATCGATCCAACTTGGGAAACAAAAAATTGCCTGTGTCATTTTGTAAGTGTGTCATTTTGTCAGTGTGTGATGGACCTCTATAAAACACTTTTGCAATTTGTGGATTTTCTAGATGCTTCAACCTTTTCAAATTTTAATGTTAAGCTTGTTGATCATGCATCATCTCAGGTGGTGTAAAGGCATTGAACTTAAATATGAACCTTCAATCTTAACCAAAAATAGAGATTTTCCACACTTTCAGCATTGGTAATGTAAAGATTTTTATAAAACGCGCCCATATTATCGTTTGTGTTCTAAAGCTCTCTTGATCTTTTAAAAATGATGGTGCTTATTTATGTGTAGGAGGGATTATTTTCTGTACCTCAATATTGTCCTATTGAATTGGATTATTTGTTCCAATTGCGCAATACACTGAACATAGTATTTACTTTTGATTGGTTGTTGCCCTACGATGGTACCCAGTGTCACACTATAGTCAATTTTTTACATTGTACACTATTTGTAGACATAGGATTTTGATTATGGAATGTGATCAAGGCTGTGTGTGCGACATGGGTTTGGTCACCCGTTAGAGGTTGAGCACAGGCCCTGGCCACAGACCGGGCCCTGCGGCCAACCCTACGCCACACACGACGATGGACATCTTACTTTGCGTTAAAAAAACCCTAGAAATTAATTGAAAAAAACAATGGTTATTGGGACGTAATAGTTAGGAATTGTCATAATAGCTTACCTTACATAAAAAAGTAAAAAATTCACTGAAAAAACAAAGGTTATAGAGGTGAATATGTGAGTTAAAATATAATATTTAAAACAAAGAAACCATGGAAATCCACCAGTTTTAGTAACCTCAATTAACTATAACTTGTGCCCTTCCCCATGCACTCTTTCTGCCTTCACATATTACATCGCTCAAATATCCCTAATGTCATCTGAAATTACATCATTGATAACACTGTGCATGGCTGCACTTACATGCTCATTTCTCAAAAACAGCTGAACAGATTTACATCAAATCACAAACAGCAAGTTTTCTGAGTAAAGTTCTAACTTTTTGCCATGTTTGGTGTAATTCCATTCAGCCATTTTTTTCTGTATCGAAGAGCGCAAAACTTTCCCTGAAGAAGATAAAGTTGCTGAACTTTTTTATGTGGAAAGATTTGTGCAGATTCATTAAACAGCACCAAAGTTATCTTAGAAACAATACTTGCCATTCCTTTGGATCTCTGACCTAACTATACCTACACAGTTGCAACTGCCACTGTGTTAATACACAAATGTAAAGTGGATTAGTAATCAGTTTGTTTGTTAGTGATTATTACAAAGGCCTGTGTAAATGGCATGTCACACTAGTGTTATTTTTTATTTCTTCCTGATCAATAAGCTTGTTCTCACTGGGTGTGAATGCCATTTGGAAGAAAATTACTATTTGTTGTGGTTGTGGAACATTTAGAGAAGGTTGTTCATTATGTTTCTCATCTTCTACAAATGAAGTCTTTGTATGCTTTTTAAAATGTTTTGACAGTATATTTGTATATATTTTGCTCAGTACTGGTAGTGGATTTGAGGCAAGAGATTCCATCCTTGGAAACTCATAATCCAAGTTTAACTCCTGGCCTTGGTGTTTAACTCAACATCATGTGATTATGGGCAAATCACTTAATCTCACTGTGCCTAAAATGCGAAATCCAATATGTGAATTGTATTTGTGTAATCCCGACTCGATGTACGCAATCTTGTAGATTGTCTCCCATTCCCTAAAAAGTAATGCTTCCTACCTAGGTTCACGCTGTATAAATATCAATGTATACATAGAGGAGTAGTAGAAATAAAAGACATTGCGCATTATCCAATCTTCAATGCTAAAACATAGATGTTGCTGACTTGAAAAACTTGGTTATCAATTATTCTGGCTGAGACTGTGATCTAACATTCTTTCTTATTTGTTGCTCTTCTTCTCTGTGTCATCAACCACAGTTTCCATATATGTAGCTCTGTTGCAAGGATTTTTAGAGTGACAAGCAAAATTATATTTAGTTGTATGGATCCTTCCTTTCCTCTAGCCCTAAGGCCATTTTTGCAATCTAGGGCACACTTGTGGCCATTTGTGGTGGTGCCGAAAGGCAGCTGTCTACAGTGCACTTAAAGTAGGCCAGACTCTGGATTTATGGGCTTAATTTAACAGCCTGAAAGGATTCCCTTTGTGTATCCCTCTATCCTCTGTAGTTCTTAAACTGTAAAACTATTGCTAAAAGTGAACTCTGAGACTCTGGTCTGTGCTAACAACATAAACTTGTGGTTATTAATCCCACTAAGATAAACTTTATGCAAGTATGTAATTTATTTCAGCACTTTTCAAGAAATGTTAAATGAGTTTCCAAAGACCATACTAGATCTGTGCAATCCTTGCAATACTTTTAAAAATATCCTCTCCCTGTATTGAAACTTGTGGTATTTGTGAGACCTTGTCACTTGTCCTGAAAGGGTTATACTTTCTTCAAAGTTAAAAAAAGTTGAGTCCTCCATTTTTAATTAACGGTAGCAATCATGCTCAACTATTAGGAGTTGAAGGACCTATTCTTTAATCGTATCCAATCTAGCAATTGCCTTTTTTCCAGGACCTTTTTTTTTTATATATATTTTTATTAGCATTTGGTATCAATACAAAAAGTTGTGTGATATGTCAGGCCATTCCTTCATGGTGACATTACAGTAAATCAGTGAGGCAGGTAGAAGAGTAACAGAGTTCAAAAGGATATACATTTAGCAATCAGTCCTCAAGCAGATCCGGATACATTTCCGACTAAGTCGTGGATATAATTTCTGCCTTAAACCCCGCTGTTGTGTTCATATCTGATACCATAAATGTGTAATCATTATGTTCTTCTACGCCTGATCTCTGGGCCTACCTCATAAAAGTCATATTGCATGTATCACAAATCACTCTGAATCAGGCGGATTGGAAAGGGGAAGAACTGCGGAGAACAAGATCTAATATCCCTAACAGGAGTAACCAAAAAAGTAAAAGAAAAGAAGGGTTTAACTAATGTGTCCCTGGGTAATGAGCCCTCGGGTGACGGGAGATAGTCTGGGGGAAAATGTCTCAGTATGAGTCAGTGGTGTGCATATGTCTTGTGGCTTCCAATGAATAAATAGCCTCTACATCCTGCGGTGGGGCAAGCGGTCCACTCCATTCAACAAGTTAGAGGGTACAATCTGCATGGCGTCCAATCTACAGAGCGACTCTCTTATTCGTAAGTGGTCTAATCACTTACAAGAGGATCAGCCACCCTCCTCTAATCCGGATCGCTAACGTGACTCTCCTCTTCTCTGTTCTCCTGTGTGTCCTGCTCCGAGTGTACATCCCCTCCCGGATGCTCCCAGTTCCCTTGTACTTCAGTACACAGGCCTGCTATAGGGCATCTCCTAACCCCTCTTCCCTAAGGAGGGCTCTCTCTTGAGCTCTGGCCCAGGTGGTAATGTCTCTGACCCATAATTCAAATACAGGTCCCGTCACCTGATTTCCACAGCATTCCTATTCTACGTTTGGCCAAAATAAGTACCAGGCAGAGGAACCCAGTGCCAACTTTGCATGTTTCGGGTCCGGAGAACCCTCCCACGAGGCAGAACTCTATTGTGTGAGGTAGAGAACAGCCCAGCGAGGTATGTAATCGGAGAAGGACTGCAGTCCAAAACGATTAAAGGGTAGTGCACCCCCAAGCCATATGACTAAAATCTGCATCAGGTAACCGACACCTGGGACACTCAAGGGGTTCCCCACCATATATGACCTGCAGTCTATGGGGTGTGAGATAAGTCATATGTACAAAATTGAATTGTATATATTTCAGTCTCATATTGCGAGATACTTTCTTAGGGTATGCCAATATTTTACTCCATTCCCCAGCCGTAACTTCTCATCTCAAGATTCTGTCCCATCTGGCCCTGAGTGTCGCAAGTGGTTTTTGCCCCATATCATTCAGGGACCTATAAAACCTTGTTACCAGGTGCCTCGCTGACCCCATAAAGAACAAAAGCTAGAGCACTGCGTAGGTTGTATAGTCTTCCCGTCCCCCATCCCATAGATCAGCCAAAGTCCGTACCAGTGCTTCATAATTCAGAAATTGCCCCCGGGGCAATGCATATTGTTCCTTCAATTCTTCTGGACGTATAAAGGCACCTGATTGGTAGCAGTCACCCACTGATGACAGTCCAGCCTCCGTCCTTTCTGAGAGTTGGGCAGCTGTGAAACTAGCAAGAGGGTCACAATGAGGCAGGCCCACTAGTGGCAGGGCGGGGGTGTAGAGTGGAGCCCTCCGAGTCCGTACCGCGACGTTAGCACTGCAGTTCTACCAATAGTAGGGTACTCGGTTGTAGAATTCCATTTTTCAGGACCTTATTATGTCACTCATCAGATGCAAACCTCAACTCTATTGCTTCCATGATCCAACTGACTAAGGGCCTAATTACGACTATGGCAGTCCATTTGACCGCCATAGTCGCGGTGGCGGTCTGTGTGCTGTCCGACTGATGGTCCACCCACTGTATTACGACTTTGGCGGTTGGACCACCACAGGACTGCTGCAACCGCAAGGGATTCATGATCCAGCAGCGGTTGCGCAGAGGTCAGAGGCTGCAATATGCTGGTGCTGCCGCTGCGCACCGCCAAGCATATTATGAGTTGCCTCACCACCATCCAACCCCTATGAAAAGGGTGGCATGGAGGCAACAAGGGGCCCCTAATAGGGCCCCCTTGTGTCTCTGTGCATGGGAGTGCATGCAGGGGTGCACATGCTGTGCCCCTGTATTTTTGCACCCCCAGTTCCTGCACGAGAATAAATGCACGACATGGTGCATTTCTTCTCGTGCAGGAATATACTGTGGCGGTCCAAACGGGGTGCCACAGCACATCCACCTGCCAAGGATTTCAATCGTAATCCGGCGGGTGGTCTCACTATGGGTTTGGTGGTCCTCGCGCGGAGCTCTGGCGTGGTGCTCTGTGGGAGGGCCGCCAAACTCATAATTAGGCCCTAAGTCTTTCATTTGACTGGTTGCAAGAACTTATAATCAGTCTGTTTATATCATTATAATACACAGGATTCTGCAATCCATTACCAAAATTCTGTCTCTAATTTTTTATAATTGGCAACTTGTGATACACCTAGTAGCCTATTATAAAGAAATTAGGTAAGAACTCAACTGCAAAAATGAGTTACAGGTGAGTTCTGACATCACAAGACCTGCAGTCAGAGTTAGCAGCTGAGGGGATAGGCAGGTCACGTCATGTATCATAAATAAAGCAGCTGTTTGAAGAACAAAAAGTGACTTTTCTTTCGTCTGCACTGTTTTTCTAGCTGTACAGTGACATCCAGAAAGCATTTATTTATGTTAACATGTTTATTTTTTTTCACTTCTTAGATAATTATAGAAACCTTAGAATCTGTCTGCATGTTTCCACACATTCGAAGCTAATGCGTCTTTTGTTTGAAAAAAAGAAACTGACTTGTATTAAACGGAACATAATATCTTCATGCCACATAAACTTTATGTGTTTAATTTTACACTAGAAATTCTATTTTTATTCTTCGTGTTTGAAACCATGCTCTCTTTTTTACATGAAAGCACCATGAACCAAGGATTTAAGGGGTTTGTGGAAAAGGTGAAGGTGTGACCATGTATTATAAGGGCTAAAGCACCCCCAGCTGTACATGATAAGGATATTGCAAGTCACCTTGGAGTTCCATAACTTTATAAAGGAACTTGGCCTTCAGTCTCATTCCTCTATATGGTCATGGAACTCCTCTGTGAATTGCAATATCCTTATAAGGTACGGCGGGGATACTTTATCCCATATATTATTGTTTTGGTGGTTTATATAGCGCTCCCAATTCATCTTTTGGCTGATTCATTGCACTTCAAAACATTGGGGCAAGAGGGAGACCAAGAAGAAGATAAGAGGTGGCCGAATAAAAGGTGAGAAATAAAAGTATTGTAGCTAAATATCATAGTCAGTCTGTCATCTGACATATGTAGTGTGTCCTAAATATCGTTTACAAAAATATTGCACCATTGGCATTCATATTCGAACGTACACACCCAATGGGACAATATGTTTTTATGCAATATGTAGGCCTCCTTTTTTAAGTCAGATAATACTTTCTTTATTGATATTCTGACATCTAACCTCTCTCTCACTCTCTCTCTCTCTCTCTCTCTCTCTCTCCCTCTCCCCCCTTGATTATGGATTGCGGTATGTTATTTATCGGGTGCGATAAATAACACCTATTATGAGTTTATGGGCAATAACATGCAAATGTTGGTATTTAGCACACCAAAATCCTCATCCTCGTGATACAGCAAATACCATATGCTTTCCTCTGTTAAATTTCGTCAGGTTTGGCACGCTGAAATGTAACGAATGTTAAGATATTTAATGCATCTGATAATTACTGGATGCGTAAATAAAACCAAACTCCTAATTACATCCCGGACGTAAACAGAGGTTTATGCAAGGGATGGAATTTAACAAGCCACTGATAATTAGGCCCAAAGGCTGAGAAGACTTGAATCAAGGTATATATTTGAAATTGGAACTTTACAGACAGGAGGTTTGAATCGGAGTGAAGAACTGGCATAACATTTGGGTTATTGATTGTACATTACGATTTGAATTCCTTCCCAATATATTAAATTAGTGTTTTAAAATTATTTTTCTCTCGTGTGATGGGCACATTTGAAGCTAGGATAGCAGAATGATCAGGTAACATATACAATGATGACCCATGTTTTGATCTCGCTTTTTGCAATGAACTCGATATGTTTAACAGACAGTAATTTTTTAACAACGATACTGGTTCTATATAATTGTGGACCGAAAACACAGAATATAGCAACGGTGCAAAATGCAAAAAACAAATAGTAAATGCCCTTTGTGCCTTGACTATGGATAAATGTTGATGTTCACACTATTAATGTCCTCCGGTTTTAATAATTAGTGAAATGAATTACTAGTCATTACTAGAGGTCATACATGTACTAGTATAGTGCCTAATCAGTTGAAATGATGATCTGTTTAAACACAACGATGCACTGGTAATTATTACAGAGACATCATAGACAACATTGTATATAAATCAGTATAACATCAGGAGTAAGGATTATGTTAACTATTGTTTAGATTAAGAGTAGCATTGAAAATTCCGTACTGTAACTGTCCTATTTCCCTCACTTGCCACACTACATTAACTATAATTAACCTCTCTACCATGCACTATCTTCTCACAAATTATGTAATTTGACATGTCATTGGTGTTGTTATGAATGCTATTATTTCACATGATATAAGTTAGGTAGTATGTAAGCGTATAAGGCAAAAAGAGTGGTTTATAACTATGACTTTAGAATTTCTAATGTTTGTATAGTTTAAGCTAGGTTTGTATAGAAAGAATAAATATGGTTAACTATAACTTAGTCTTAACCTTTGGTTTTTTTCATTTAATTTAAATGGTTTTTATTTTTTAATACAAATGTGTTTTAAATTGTAGTGTTGATTGTCATTCCGTTAAGTATTGGTAATTGGAGTGTCGTAGAGTATAGTGCAGGACAGTGTTATAGAGTCTAGTGTCGTAGAGTATACTGTTGTACAGTGGAATAGAGTGGAATAGAGTGGAGTGGTGTGTTGTACAGTGGAGTAAAGTGTTATACAGTGGAGTGGTGTGGTGTGTCGTATAGTGGAGTATTGTAGAGTGGAGTGGTGTGTTGTATAGGAGAGTGGAATGTCATACAGAACATTTGAGTGTCATACATTAGAGTGTCATCGAGTAGAATGTTGTACAGTGGCACAGAGTTGAATAGAGTGTTGTACAATGTAGTGGCATGGAGTGGAGTACAGTGTTGTACAGTTCGTTGTTGTCTAGTGTAGTGTCATACAGTAGAGTGTTGTAAAGTGTAGTCCTGTACAGTGGAGTGTCATAAAGTGGCATGTAGTTTACTGGACTGTGGTACAGTGTTGTACAGTGGAGGAGAGTGTCCTAGAGTGGAGTGCCATGTCATGTACTGCAGTGGCTTGTCATAGAGAGGAGTGGGGTGGTGTGTCCTATGGTTTCATACAGTGTAGTTGAGGTTCTTTAATTTTGACCCCATCTTACAGTCACCGCCATTTTTGTGTTGCCTTTACACAGGCTGCTCGATGAGCGAAGTGTCTCCTGCCCTTTTGGACTGCAACGTGTCAAAAACCCCCTCCGTCCTTGTCCTTAAACCAATCTCAGACACCAGCCGGCCTAACTAATCCTTGTCTGGACTACCTAATCCCCGTATCAACTATCTGTTAGCCTTTAGTATTCTCCTCTCGCCATATCTTATCTTCTGGCCTTCGCTATTCTCTCCCTGTGTTTTCCTACCTTGTAACCTTCCTCTTGAAGCATACAGATATGTCCTGCCATTGCAAACACCGAACTATGGGTACCAGTATTGATTAACTTTGGGGGCTGGATAACACACAACATGTAAGCAGAGAGCATTCTGGTGACACAATATCTTGTTTTCAAACTCTCCTGATTGGCTAAAAATTTGTGTGATGGGTGTATGTTTGTACAGATGTATTTCGACGATAAAAGCTTGTGAGCCACGGAGTCAAGTTGCAGTCTCCTGAGAACCTACTTGATGTACTTCTTGGACAACTGTGCTTAGCTGCAGCTAATAAACTTGGGTTTCTACGCCAACAGAGTATTCCGTGTCTCTGTGCAACAAGGCAGGTGAACCCGAAGATTTCAGGCGTGCCCTGCGCCGCCAGGCCCAAAGGCCCGGTTCTTCAATTGGCGCCCAAGCGTGGGGCGGCTTCAGAGGTAGCGGTTGAGCCCAAGGATCGTGAGGAGCCCCGCAGGAAAATTCCAGAGGAGGCGCCCCCACACCAGCGACCCCTGTATGTCGAAGAGTGGGCCGATGGTCTTTGAAGTGTGGCTTCTCCTTTCCCACGGCTGCTGGTGCCTGCTGCCCTGACTGCTGCCCTGCCTTGGTCCCTCTTTGGTGATGACTGGTATTGCGAGACGTTAGACGGACCTCTGTTGGCGTGAAGAAGACATTTTTAAGTACTGGTGGGTAGCTCCCACTCCTTTTTTGTTTGTTTTTGGGTTCTTAGATTCGAAAATTGCAATTGTCGAAGCCAAGGGGTGAGTACGTTTGTGCTGTTTTGATTAGCCCTTGTTGTTTGTAGGAAGCCAGTGAAAGTAACGATGCCTGGTTTCAGTAAGTTTAAAAAATGGTGTTGTTTTTGTTGCGATATGGACTCCCGACTGGAGGACTCTTGTCCAATTCCTCCGGCTGGAACTCCTACTTATGAGCTTTACTCTAAACATGGTATAGGCACCATCACCTTTAATGAAATATGGGTCCGCTATACGAAGAAAGATGGTGTTTTACAGTGGCCACATAATGGTAGCTTTGAGCCTGATATTTTAGACAATTTAGAAGCTACTTTGTTTAAAAGAAAAGCCCGGCCGGCTATGTTTGACTCTTTTCGCCTTTGGCGCAAGGAAGCCAAACAGAAAGAAATTAAACAGGCAAAACGAGATAGGAAAGAAAAAGATATCACTGTCATACAGGCTGCCCAACAGTTTAAAAATAATGAAATAGATCATGCGATAGAGATCTTAGATAGGCAACATCACATGGCGATTGACAAATGTTACCCAGTGCTGCCAACTTCTTCCCCAAATCGCGATGCTGATCCTGGAGAAGGATCCTTTAATGTCTCACTTATTACGATCGCCCCCGCCCTATGTACAAGGTGCTAATGCACCCCCGCTTTGTTACCCGTCCAACAACCTGTTATTCTCCCACCAGCTCCAGCTCCTGCACCTCCAACACAGCCCTTTGTGGCACTGCCACTCCCGCCATTTCCTTTGCCTTCAGCTCCCTTGTTTCCAGCTCCTCTGCCTCCGACTTCTTTGCCTCAGTCTTCTTGCCTTCGACCTCCGCTCTACCTGTTGCCTCTTCTCCTACTCCGTCTCATACATTATCTCCTGTTTTTCTGTCAACTTCCCCTTCTATCCGTCAGCGGATGGTTGAGACTGTTTCTGGTCTCTTTCTCCTCTCTTTGGGTCAGTAAGTCTGACTCCTGTTCTTCCCCGTAGGCAGACCCGTAGTTTACTTCCTGACTCCCAAGAACGAGATACGTTCATGGGTCTTGCTCGCAGGTGGATCCTGAGTGATCTCGAATATACTGTTCGAGATATCATGGATACTTTTGAACAGTGGGATGCCCCTGTACAAAGATTCGTTTTCAATGCCATGTGTGAAATCCTAGGTCAGGAATGGGAGGCCACGGGATTGGGTTTAGCTCCCAAGGGTTTGCTGGATATTAGGACTGATTTTGATAAAGGAATTATTGTGGGTCCTGAGGTTGAGAATGCTATACGGACACTTATTACTTTTAGATCAATGTTCTTTTCCCGGTCTTTGTCTGAACCTGATCCTTCTGTTAGGCGCAAACTGAAACACTACCCTATGCGAGAGGTTCCCCCAGTATGGAGAGAAGAGGTTGCAGCCCAGGGTAATAATCCGCTTATACCGGCTCACTTCCAACGTATATGGGTACATGTACCTTGGAAGAGATCTGAGGTGTTGGCCCTTAAACAGTCTTTACCTGACCCCCGTAAAAACCCTGCTGGTTACTACAAGGAATTATCTCAGACTGTTGACGCTTGTATTATGAATTTGGCTGACATAGATATGTTAATGGGAAATGTTGTCCCACAACCATTGTGGGCTAGGATTCGGAAAGAGGACCACGCCCAAGAATTAGGAGGTGATTGGAATGCTATACTGGCTGCTGATGGGCTCCAAGTGGGTGGTGCTAAACCCGATAATTTAATTGCAGAACTTCCTGGTAGAATAATTACCTTAATGAAAACTATGATGCCCGCTCTGCGAGTTAATTGGGATAAGTTAGCTGCCTGTAAGCAGAAGAAGGATGAGAGTGTCTCTGACTTCTTCACTCGCTTTGAAGAAACGTTTCTTGATCACAGTGGTCAGGATATGAGCACAGAGGGGGACAGCGATTGTTCGTAGATAAATTTGTATTTAATTTGCTTCCCGAGCTCTCTAATAAATTAAAGGATTCCGAAAGTTCATGGGCTGTTTCTTCTTCAGCCCAGATATTGGCTACTGCCCAATATTACGAAAATAGGGATAAGGAGGAGAAGGACAAATTGGATAAAAAGACTAAAGATTTAAAGACGAAGGCTCTTTTACAACAGGCTTATCCTCCTCGTCCTGCTCAGCGCCAGTTTCAGCCCACTCCCCAGTTTCAGAAGGTGTTTCAGAAACCTGAGCCTTTTGTTCCACGGCCTCCACTGGGTCCTAATCAATGTGCCTATTGTAAGGAAGAAGGTCACTTCAAGAATAATTGCCCGATATTATTGCAGCGTGCTGGTGGTACGCCTGGGCCGCGAGGCCGAGGTGGCTTCCAGTCAACACCTAGGGGAGGGCGAAGTACCATGTCCCAGGATCAACGTTCCTTTCCGCCGCAAAATTCCATGAATTATTTTGATCAGCAAAATACTCAGTCTGCCCATTATTATAATGACGATTATTATATGGAAGATGAGAATCAGGGTTTCTCTAGCTAGGACAGCCGTGGACAAAGTGAGGGAGTCATTTCAGTTCCAGTGGACCAAAATGGGCCTTATGTTGATGTCGTTGCGCTTGGTGTATCAGAACCATTTCTCTTGGATACTGGTGCAACGAAGAGTTCTATCATCCACTCTAAACTCCCTGGGGCACCTTTGTCTGGCTTAACAAATGTTTCTGTAGGATTTTCTGGCGCCCAGTTCGTAACCCAGTTTCTTGTCTTTTACCTATCTCCATTGGCCCTTATGATTTGGAGGCTCCTCTTATTTTGACAACTGGTTGTGGTGAGAATTTGTTGGGGTTGGACTTGTTAAAGAGATTGTATGCGACACTGCATTGTTCTCCATCTGGTGTACATCTTACTTCAGGCAAGAGATTAATTTCCCCGACATATTTGTCTAGAGACCAACTCCCTTCTGAATTACGTTCCCTGCCTACTACTCTTTGGGCTACAGGCCCCAATGATGTTGGTCTCTTGCAGATTCCACCCTATGTTGTCACCCTCAAGTCCAATGTTAGGTTACCTCGCATTCCTCAGTATAGAATTTCGAGTGATGGTGAGAGAGCGCTGATGGCTATCATTTATGATTTGGTTGAGAAAGGTGTGGTTGAAGAGACTAGAGGAAATGTGTGCAATAGTCCTGTTCTGCCTGTCCTTAAACGTACTGACTCTTCCCAGCCTCCGGTTTATCGTTTTGTAATCGATCTCCGGGAGGTCAACAGGATCGTTGTACCCCAGTTTCCTGTCGTCCCAGATATCACTGCTTTATTGACAATGATACCTGCCTCAGCTGCCTGGTTTTCGGTCATTGACCTTAAGAATGCTTTCTTTAGCATTCCCATTGCTGAGGAAAGTAGGGATATTTTTGGCTTCTCTTTGGGAGGCCGAAGCTTTCGGTTCAAGCGCGCACCTCAAGGCTATTGTGAAAGTCCCTCCATTTATAGTCAGGCTTTGAAAACTCAGCTCGATGCTTTCACTTTGCCTCCAGGTGCCACCCTTATTCAGTACGTAGATGATCTGCTAGTTGCTGCTGATTCTGAGGAAATTTGTAAACGAGTTACTGTTTCACTGTTGCATCACTTGTCTGACCTTCATCATAAGGTTTCACCCTCTAAATTACAATATTGTCGCCAAGAGGTTACCTACTTAGGTCATCTCTTGTCGAAGGAGGGACGGCGGTTGACCCCAGAAAGAATCCAATCAATTGCACAAATGTCTGTACCATGCACACAGAGAGAGGTGCGTGCCTTTTTAGGTATTACCTCTTACTGCAGACAATGGATTCCGAATTTTTCTTTGTTAGCAAAACCTTTGTTAGCACTTACCCTTAAAGATACCCCCAACCTCTTCCTTGGACAGAGGAATGCCAGAAAAGTTTTACTGATTTGCGTACTTCCTTGTGTTCTGCTCCTGTGTTCGGTACTCCGGATTACAGCAAACCTTTCACACTTTATGTGCACGAGAGAGAAGGTTGCGCGTTGTCAGTTTTGACACAACAATTTGGTGACAAACAACGCCCGTGTGCTTATTTTTTGGCTACGTTAGACCCTGTAGCTAAAGCATTACCTAGTTGTCTGAAAGCTACAGCAGCAGCAGCAGTTTCTATTCGCCAATCTGCTGGATTGGTGCTAGACAATACGCTTATTGTCATGGTGCCACATGCAGTGGATACACTTTTAAACAGGACAAAAACCCAGCATCTTACGAGCGCCCGTTTATCGGGGTATGAGCTGACGCTCTTGGCTAGTCACGTGCACATCAAGCGATGTAATACCCTAAATCCAGCTACATTGTTACCAATCCCAGTAGAGAAAGACATTCAAGAGCAACATGATTGTTTTCTCCGTACAGAGGAGGAGACAAAAGGTAGGATTGATTTAAAAGATACGCCGCTCCTGGACCCGGATGGGATCCTATGGGTGGATGGTTCGTGTTTTAAGCTCCCCAATGGTGAAACGACTGCAGCCTATGCTGTTACCACTTTGCATACGATTGTGGAGACAGCACGCATTAGGCAGAATTCAGCCCAAGCAGCTGAATTGATAGCTCTGACTAGAGCTTGTGTATTGGCCGAAGGGAAGAGAGTGAATGTGTTCACCGACAGCCAATATGCATTTGGGGTGGCCCACAGTTTTGGCCGCCTTTGGAGGGAAAGAGGATTCTTTACCTCACATGGTACTAAAATACAGCATGGTCAGTTAGTGAATGACCTTTTGGAATCACTTGCTTTACCCACTCAGATAGCAATTGTGAAGTGTAGTGCGCATAAAAGGGTCACTGATGATGTGGGTGAAGGAAACGCTTTTGTGGATCAGATAGCGAAAGAGACAGCGAGAGATGTGACGAGTCATATGTATGTTTCTGGACCTGCTAGATGGGTCAGTCAAGGAGGAATGTGTGAGGACACAATAGAAAGTGTGAAAATGATTCAGGAAGAGGCTACAGAGAAAGAATTGAGTAAGTGGAGAGATAGTACGGGAATGTTGGATGCGACAGGATGTTGGATAGAATTGTCAGAACACCAACGTTGGCTGTTACCAGACGCCTATGTACTTCCAGTAGTGACTATGGCGCATGGTCCAGCCCACATCAGTGCGAAAGGAATATGCAAGCTTTTGGCTCCGGTATGGCAGAATGCAGGGATTCCTAAATGTGCAGACAATCTTGTTAAACATTGCATTGTTTGTTTGATGCACAACCCAGGAAGAGGGACACCAACCCCAGCAGGCCATTTTGCTCCCCAACGTATCCTTTTGAGGTAGTGCAGATAGACTACATTCATATGGAGAGATGCAGAAACCTAAAGTATGTCCTTGTGGTGGTATGTGCCTTTTCCAGATGGATAGAGGCCTACCCCTAAAGGATAATACTGCCTTGTCTACAGCTAAGGTCCTTCTGAAAGAATACTTCCCGAGGTTTGGTTTACCTCGAATTGTCTGGAGTGACAATGGAAGTGAATTCGTGGGTCAAATCATGCAGAAAGTATGTGCAGGTCTTGGGATTAAGCAGAAATTCCACGCGGCAAACCACCCTCAGTCAGCGGGTTTGGTAGAGTGCTATAATGGCACTCTCAAGCTTAAACTTGCAAAGATACAAGCCAGCACAGGTCTTGCCTGGCCCGACGCCTTACCTCTAGTCCTCTTGTCAACTCGAACAACTGTTCATTCTCGTGTGGGACTTAGCCCATTTGAGATTGTGTTCGGACGCCCGGCTAATGTCTGGGGTGTCCCTAGACCCAAGAAGTACTCTGACATAGAATACCCAATGTTAATTGACTATTTGCATGACCTCACCACTAAATTGCGTGTTCTCCATCAGCAGGTACAAGACACCTTGCCACAGGCTTCCTCGGATCCTGGGCACACCCTCCAACCTGGCGACTGGGTGTGCCTTAAGAATTTTCAGAGGAAGAGGAATTTGGAGCCTCGCTGGCGGGAGCCAAGACAGGTCCTGCTGATGACACGTACAGCCGTAAAAGTTGTTGGGAAGAAGAACTGGATCCATGGTGTGCACTGCAAAAGGGTACCCTTGCCTTTGCCTTTTGATCAGTGGGTCCGCGAAGGTATAGGTGATTGTGAAGGAGAGAGAGTTCCCCGGTTTGTACCTTTTGGCAGTGCACACCTAGAATGGACTCGGACTGAGAAAGAGGACGATGATGTTTTGCAAGAAGCTGTACCATCGCATCTCAGAATAGATACAACTGATCCAGAGACACTTTTTCAAGACCAGACTGTGCCAAACAAGGATAGATACAATCTGAGGCCTAGAGTGGCCAAAGACATTTGAATTTTTTTTTTTTCTCCCCTTCGTTCCTAAACTGCATTTTTTTTATTTCTTAGATTGCATTTTTGAATTTTTGACTTGTATATATTTTCTTCCTTATGTGATACTGGACTCATCCCATTTTTGCAGGGTCGTGGTAGGAGACTTGGTTTGTGACCTGAGTAGTGGCACTAGGTCTGCAGGACTTGCAGTGTCATAGGACGGCCAATAACCACAACTAAGCGAGATAGGAAGATTGCCACGAGCAACACTTTAGGGGATGACTTCCGGTGAATCAGAAATTGATAAAAAACAAAATGAAGGAAAAATATTGTAAATTACTATTTGATAGATGTGGCGTAGTATTATGTGTTTTAATTCTGTTATGTGTTTTATTAGCTTGTGTGGGTTGGGTTTTTCACACTTTGCAGCCAGCATCTGTACCTATATCTACCTCTCAACCCATACCTTCTCGCACTACTATTTCCCCACACCAATTCTATACGCTACCAGGGCATGAACAAATTAGGAGAATGGAATATCTCAACAATTCATTCATCCAGCTATTACACCAGCATCAATTAGTAATCAATACCACCGATTGTTGGGTTTGTGGACTTTTACCCCATAATACAGATAAAGGAATGCCATATTTAGTTCTACCCTTCTCCCTAAAAGGATCTGCTTGGGCTTACACCTCTATGTTTGCCAATGCCTATGAGAACCAACATCGACATCCTGTTGGTCCGTATAGGGATGGAATTGACGTTAGTCATAATTCACTAATAAAGGGAATAGTGGCTATGTCAAAACATTATAAAACATTTAGTGAATTCCCCACCGACGAGCGACAAGCATACATTGACTGGAATGTGACACATTATGTCACTAGCCTTACAGACAGAGCCAAAAGGAAAGGATCCCCACCTATATATACTGTACCCCACCAAGGTCACCTATGTCTCCAAGCCAATGGTCAAAATCCTAAGGCTCAATTGGGAAAGAGCACTTGTAATATTACATATATCTATACATCCCGAACGTCTCCACCATTGGTAGCATCTCAAGGAACATATTTCGTCTGCCATGACAGAGCCTATACATGGTTACCAGCCGATTTCTCAGGGACTTGTTATATGGCTTTTCTCCTCCCTCCAACATATTCAGCTCCTTCGGGACATCACAAGACAAGGTACGGCAGAGGGGTTATTGCTTTGGAGGACACAGCAGGACAGGAAGGAGGTGACTTCCTTAAAGGATTCCTCCCATTTTGGGGCCCTATGGCCAATAGTAGAAATATCAGACATCTCATTCGGGTGGTTGAGGCAACAATAAATGAAACTGTCGGAGCACTGAGTAATATCACTGCTGAGCTTCAGGCGGATCGCCTTATGACATTACAGAACAGAATGGTGTTAGACATCATTCTCACAGATCGTGGTGGAGTCTGTACATTGATTGGATCGAGTTGTTGCATTTATATACCTGATAACGCCCCTACAGTATACCAGGCCATCTCTAAATTGCACCACATTGCTGAGTCCATCCACCAGGACGAAGGAAATTGGTCTCTGATGGGATGGTTTTGGGAACTACTGTCCACATGGGGATGGAAGGTATTGACCTTTGTTGGAGTAGTTTTGGCCATCATCTTCTCGTGTTGCCTTTGTTTACAATGTGGCCCCGCAATATGTGGTCTTTGTGCTATTATGTGTGTCCCAAGACCCATGCCACAGAAAACGGAGAATATGAAGATGAAGATGATGTTGCAGCAACAGCTTAACGACTTCATGACCATCGACATTGATTCAGATTAGCGTGAGTCTTTGTGTATTGCCTGCGTAATGGCAAAAGGAGGGTCTGAGGTTCTTTAATTTTGACCCCATCTTACAGTCACCGCCATTTTTGTGTTGCCTTTACACAGGCTGCTCGATGAGCGAAGTGTCTCTGCCCTTTTGGACTGCAACGTGTCAAAACCCCTCCATCCTTGTCCTTAAACCAATCTCAGACACCAGCCGGCCTAACTAATCCTTGTCTGGACTACCTAATCCCCGTATCAACTATCTGTTAGCCTTTAGTATTCTCCTCTCGCCATATCTTATCTTCTGGCCTTCGCTATTCTCTCCCTGTGTTTTCCTACCTTGTAACCTTCCTCTTGAAGCATACAGATATGTCCTGCCATTGCAAACACCGAACTATGGGTACCAGTATTGATTAACTTTGGGGCTGGATAACACACAACATGTAAGCAGAGAGCATTCTGGTGACACAATATCTTGTTTTCAAACTCTCCTGATTGGCTAAAAATTTGTGTGATGGGTGTATGTTTGTACAGATGTATTTCGACGATAAAAGCTTGTGAGCCACGGAGTCAAGTGGCAGTCTCCTGAGAACCTACTTGATGTACTTCTTGGACAACTGTGCTTAGCTGCAGCTAATAAACTTGGTTTTCTACGCCAACAGAGTATTCCGTGTCTCTGTGCAACAAGGCAGGTGAACCCGAAGATTTCAGGCGTGCCCTGCGCCGCCAGGCCCAAAGGCCCGGTTCTTCATAGTACAGTGGCATAGAGTGGATGGGCATAGAGTGGAGTAGAGTGTTATAGAATGTATGTAGTAGAGTCTTCTAGAGTGGAGTTGCATAGAGTACAGTAGAGTGTTGTACAGTGGAGCGGCTTGGAGTGGATTATTGTACAGTGGCGTAAAGTGAGGAAAAAAGTAGGGCAGTGGAGTTGACTGAAGTGGAGTGGCGTAACGTAGTGTGGAGTAAAGTATAATAGAGCGGATTCGCGTGTCATAGAGTAAAGTGGCGTGGAGGGGAGTAGTGTGGAGTGGAGTTGAGTAGTGTCATAAATTGGAGTGGCATCTTATACAGTACAGTAGAGTAGAGTGCTGTGTCATAGAGTGTTGAAGTCTTGTAGAGTGGAGTAGAGTGTTGTACAGTGGAGTGTATGGGCATAGAGGGGAGTACAGAGTTGTACAGGGATAGAGTGTAGTAGAGTGTCATAGAGTGGCATACAGTGTAGTTGATTTTTGTAAAGTGGAGTCATATAGAGTGGAGGAGAGTGTCGTAGAGAGGAGCGACATAGAGTGGAATGTCTAACAGTGGCATAGAGTGGGTTGAGGTATCATACAGTGGAGTAGAGTGGACTGGAGTTGTCTCATAGGCTAGAGTGGAATAATTGCAATTGTAACTGTTTTTATATAGCGCTTACTACCCCTGACGAGGCATCAGAGTGCTTTTCGGCGAGTAGCATGCTACTTCAGACCCAAAAAGGATTAGTGGTGGATTAGTATAGGGAAATATGAGTTAATTTGAGCAGTGGACATGTGAGTCTGTTAGCTAGATTGAATAGGATAATGGGGGGATAGAAGAGGGAAGAGTCTAGAAAGTGTTATCTGGGAGATCATAGTAGTAAGATGGGTAAAAGGAGAGATGGAGGAGGTAAGAGTCTCTAGAAAGGGATTAGGGAGATCATAGTAGTAAAATGAGTGTGGGTTCGAGTTTGGGGGGCCATCAGGTGTCGTTCCACGTGTAGGTGTTGTTCCCAAAGATCAGTACTTCGGTCTTGTCCATGTTGAGCTTCAGGCAGTTGGTCTTCATCCAGTCGGCGACGCTCTTCATGCAGTTGTGGAAGGTGATCTTGGTGATGGAGGAATCTTCTGAGAGTGAGAGTATGAGCTGGGTGTCATCTGCGTAGGAGATTATGTTGATGCCATGGGTTCTGATGAGGCTGGCCAGAGGCGTCATGTAAGTATTGAACAGGGTGGGGCTAAGGGATGATCCTTGCGGGACGCCGCAGATGATGCTCCTGAGTTCTGACGGGAAGGGAGGTAGGCGGATTCTCTGGGTTCCTCCTGTGAGGAAGGATAATATTCATCCAAGGGCATTTCCTTGGATCTCAAGGTGGTGGAGCCTCAACCGGATGCTACAAGACTGCACGACACGACAATCTACGCCAATCTATGCCAATCTACGACTCTACGGCACTCCACTCTATGCCACTCCACTCTAAGCCATTCCACTCTTAGACATTGTACTCCACTGTACACATCTCCCTCTATGCAACTCTGTCCCACTTTACACCACTGTACACTCTGATTTTTTTTGTAAACAAATTTTATTGATTTGCAATAAGACAAAGAAAACAGCCCTCAGGGCATTGCGAAAAGCATGATGGCCTTCTCATGGTTCAACCCAGTGGGACACAAAAGCACAACATAACCCTTCAGCATCAGTTATCAGTCCAACCGTTGGGGAAATACAGGAATGTACATCGTGTGCCAGTGCCCGCCCCCAGCTCGGGATCTCGTAGCGCATATTGATGCACTCTTATCAGCCCCACTGCCCTCCTGATGGCCCTGCGCGAGTAACATCTAACAAACCCCCTTCCACCCCCCCAACTCACCAACACCCTCCAAACCCACTCCCTTCCCACCCCCCAGGCATGTCACTGATACTGCAACTCAGCTATATTTGGACAGTGGTCGTTTCAACCATATAGTAGGGGCGGAATAGCTCACGTACCCAGCATGTGCACTATGGGGTGAGATAATTATCATGGCAGCCTTACCTAAAGAAGCCCGCAGGGCAACAAGGCAGTCCTGGATTCATTCACCTGCTAAAGGGTCCACTCCCCCCAAGTCATCCACAGCGTCATCAGTCGGGTGTTTCAACAGGTCCACCAATGCCGCCCGTGCCATCTCCTGCGTTTTTTCATTCCCAGTGCGACGGGCCATCTGCAATCGAAAGGTCCCCTCGCATTCCGCCTACTTCACCAGCTCCCTATTCCATCGTGTCACACTGGGGCCATTTTTCTGTTTCCAATTACTAGTAAGTTCTCGTTTGGCCAACACCAGCCCTAGATCAATAAACTTACTAGTAACTTTAGTCCTGGTGGTATGGGGGAACCAGTGCAGCAAGCAACCACCTGGTGTCAACGCTATTTCTCTCTCCGTCACGGCCGTCAGTCCAGTCGTCATCCCCCTCCAGAATCCTCCCAACTGCGGACAATCCCAGAACATGTGGATAAACCCTGCACCCTCTAAATTACATCTCGGGCACGCAGTCCGGGCCCCGAAGTATTAATTGATTTTGCCCGGGGTGAGGTACGCCCTGTGCAGGACATAGAAGTGAATCAGCTGGAAGCGTGTGTTCCTTGAGCTCTTACAGGCCCTTTCCACAAGTTCCCCCCACGGTTTCTCATCAATGACCTCACCCAGGTCCTCCTCCCATTTGAGCCGCAGTGCTGTTAGGGGTCGGCGCATCCCCTGTGTAATACGCCGGTAGAGGCAAGTGACCGCTTTGATAGTACCAGCCGCCATCACCACATATTGACAGGCCAGGGAGGTCTGAGGCTCCACCATCCCCTCCCGCCAGTGCTTTCGGATACCTGCCGTCAGGGCGGCATGAAGGAGGAATTCACCCCGAGGGAGATCGTGACGCTCCACAAGGTCATTAAAAGGGAGTAAGGTATTGTCCTCAAATAAATCCCCTAGTGTGGAGATCCCGGCCTCGCTCCAGGATCCCAACCTACTCCAATCCCCCCCATGGGGCAGTGCCTCACAGACAACTAGCGGGATCTCAGGCGCATATGGGGTCCGCACATGCTCTCACCTAGCTAGTCGGTTCCAGCACTGGCGCACCGTTTGTAGGTCCTGGGGAACTCCCCCCACCCCCACCCCCACGGGCAGACGCAGCAGTACCCTAGAGAGGAGGCTCAGGCTTGGATCCGGACCCTCAAGGTCCGCTGTATTCTTTAGTCGCCCTGCCATCCATTTCGTGTACCACTGTAGTTGTGCCGCATGGTAATAGGCCTCAAAATCCGGCACTGCGAAACCCCCCTCTGCCCTAGGTCTCATCATAGTGGTGAGAGCCACTCTCCGCCTCCCGGCACCCCATAGGAACCCCGTGAGCATTGTGTTAAGTTGAGCAAAGATCTTAGGTGGGATCCAGATTGGGAGTGTCCCAAAGAAATAGAGAAGCCTGGGTAGCGTAACCATCTTCACTAATGCCACCCTACCCGCTACGGATAGTGGAAGGGTCCCCCAGAACTCAAAATTACTTTTTGCACCACGCACAGCGCGCCCTATTTTCCCTTCTAGCAGATCTACAGGGTCGTGGTATATCCGGGTACCCAGATAAGGCAAACATCTAGTCTCCCAAGGCACGCCCTCTGCTTCCGTTGACCCATCTCTACCCGACCATGTGGGGAAAAGGCACGACTTGGTCCAGTTCACCCTGAGCCCGCAACCCTCCCCAGAACTTCCAGCAGCACCTTGGCTCCTCGCAGGGCCTCCCCCGAAGTGGCCAGGAACAGTAAGAGGTCATCCACATAGAGCGCAATGTGTTGTATCTGTCCCCCTACCTCCAGCCCCTGATAGTAACGGCCCGACCTGGCGTGTACAGCCATGGGCTCCATCGCCAGCGAGAACAACAGGGACGACAGCGGGCAGCCCTGCCTCGTACCTCTGCCCACCATGCACGCCTCCGAAATCAACCCCCCGTCCGCACTCTGGCAGTAGAATTTTTGTACAAGAGCGCCGTCCGTTCCACAAAGCGGTCCCCCAGGCCGAAGGCTTTAAGAACCCGAAAGAGATAAGGCCATTCTAGGCTGTCAAAAGCCTTCTCAATGTCAACTGTAAAAATGCATGCCTCCTCCTTGCAATAAGTGTCTGCCCCCAGTATGCGCAGCAGCCTACGTACATTCATCGCCGTGTTCCTGGACGGGATAAAACCTGCCTGATCCATGTGGATAAGCGTCGGCATGTGGGCTAAGAGCCGACTCACCAATATACGACTTAAGATTTTATAGTCTAAGTTTAGCATAGCGAGGGGCCGGTAGGCAGCGCGGTCCTCAGGTGGTTTACCAGGTTTTAAAAGTGGGATAATTATCGCTTCCCTTGTTGAGGCAGGGAGACAGCCCTCTTGCTTCGCCCTATTATATAATGTCAAGAGCCGTGGGGCCAAGCTATCTATGTATGCGGAGTAAAACTCCACCGGGAGCCCATCCGTCCCTGGGGTCTTATTCCTAGCCATACGCTTGATGGCGCTACGAACTTCCCCAACCTTCACCTCTCTGCCCAGTACCTCCGCCGCCTCACCATCGACCGTGGGTAGCTCCACATCAGCCATGAAACCCGCCTCCTCCTCTGCCTCCGGATCAAGTCTGCTCTGGTATAGGGAAGCGTAGTATTCCAAGAACTGAGCATTGATGTCTTGTTGACTATACAACAACTCCAAGATCGTCCTGCCTCTACGCGCTGGGTTGGCCAACCATGCCAGCAGTGCCCCAGATTTATCACGTTCCGTATGGGCTCGGGCGATGTATGCTCTATAATCAAAACAGCGCAGCTTTTCTACATGCGTGGCCAAGACTTCCTGAGCCGCAAGGAGATCGGGCTGTCTATCTATTTGCTCCGGTCTCTCCTTCTCCAATTCCCGAAGCCTATGCTCCGCATTTAGCATTAGCACGTCCTGTAGTAGCACCCTCCGCACTCCAACCACCTCGCCAATGCAGCGTCCCCTAACTACAGTTTTAAAGGCGTCCCACTCAATAAGCGAACTCGTCGCTGTCCCGGCATTATCTAAAAAGTAATCGTCAATGACGGAGCCAATCGTGGCCCGGAACACTGAGTCTTCCAACGCCTCCGGACGCAGGCGCAAGCTAGGTATGGTAGATCGAGGCCGCTGCCAATCTAAGGACAACAGCAGCGGATTATGATCAGAGATCGTTCTTGCCAAATATTCGCTAAGTGTGACCCCGCCATGCACGTCTGGGGAACATAGAATCGAGTCCAACTGAACATGCAACTCGTGTAAGGCAGAGTAGTAGGAGTAGTCCCTTTCGTCCGGGTGGTGGGCCCTCCAAGAATCCGTCAACCCCCATTGTCGTTGCCAGTCACGTCTAATCGCTGCGAGTCTGTGTATTGGAGCATCTGGGAATGGTGGGTGAGAGCGGTCTAGATCAACGTCAGTGATGCTGTTAAAGTCCCCCCCCAACAGTACCGACCCTGTCAACATGGTCGCCAGCGTCCTCGAGAGGTGTACAAAAAATGTAGATTGGTCCACGTTGGGTGCATAGAGGCTCCCTATCACTATGTCCCTGCCGTCTAACCGTCCTGATACCACCACAAACCTACCGTCTGGGTCTATTAGTTGCCTGGTACTCTGAAAGGGAACTCCCGCCCGCACCCAGATCAGCGTACCTCTGGCGTAAGCCGAATACGTAGTGCAAAACACCTGTCCCCTCCATCTTTTCTGCAATGCAGTCCCTTCTTTCTGCGTCAAATGAGTTTCCTGTAACAGGGCAATCTGTACCCCTCTTCTCACCAGATACGCATGAATTTTATGGCGGCGCATCATCGTGGGCATCCCCCTAACATTCCAGGAGATGCATTTGATTCGTACGGGGGGTCCCATTGCTTGAACCGTCTCAGTCCCCCTTCTAACCTCCCAGCAGTGACATGCCTGGTCCCAAAAAAAAGCCCTTTAATAACCAAACCCCCCCAACTCCCCCTCCCCAGGACAGGCACCAACCAACAAGTCCCCATCCAAACTAGTGTTGCTAACTAAAAATTACGAAAAGGTGGCGAGGCGTATGCTGGCCCTGTTGGACCCAGAGCCCCCCCGGCCAACCCCCCACCCCATGATGTAAATGGAAGTCCCAGCAGTTACTCAGGTGCCGTTAGTCTGTTGCTGCCCCATAGTAGCTGCCCCACCAATTAGTTTCCAGTGGTATGATGGCCATTCCGCATGTATCACGGCGTGCGACCTTCAGACTATGCCATCTGCTGTTTGGGGTGTAACGTCTGGCAGTTCAATCTCAGAGTCTCCGTTCGTGCTACTGGGACGGGACCTTCCTGATTTGTCCAGGCCATGGTCGCTGGCAATCGAGGTCGGACTCGCCTCCCCGCGGCTAATCTCCGCAACGGCCTGCACGGCCCTGTGTCTCTCCAGGTGGAGCCTCGTCGGGGTAGGAGTCTTCTGGGACCGCGGGGGAGTGACCGATGCTCGCCATGCACCTCTCGGCGATGAATTACATGGTACAAGTGTCTGTCGAGTCTCCAGCCAGTGCCAAGCGTCCTGGGGGGTGTTAAAGAAATGGGTGTCCGTGCCATCGATCACCCGGAGGCGTGCCGGGAACAGCATGGCATAGGGAAGTTGCAACTGGCGCAGCTTGCGCTTGAGGGTCAGGAAGGAAGCACGCTGTCTCTGTACCTCCCTGGTGAAGTTCAGGAAGATCATCACCCTGGCATTCCCAATCTGCAAGTTCCGTTTCTCTCGAGCTTGTTGCAAGATGTGGTCTCTGTCCCGGTAATGAAGGAGTCGCACCACCAGCGGCCGAGGTGGAGCCCCAGGATTGGGCGGCTTAACCGGGACCCTGTGGGCTCGTTCGAGGGCATAGAAGGAAGAGAGGCCCTCCGGAGCCACCTCCGTTTTAAGCCAGTGTTCCATGAAATGGACTGCGTCGGCCCCCTCCTCCTGTTCCGGAACCCCCACGATACGTAGGTTATTTTGGCGGGAGAGCCCTTCACTGTCTTCCGCTCTCATCTCCAGTACCCTGACCTTGGCTTCCACAAGCGACAGAGAGCGTTGTAAAGTTGAAACTGCCTCCGGGACCTCCTCCATAGCCTTCTCGTTGAGCACCACTCTTTCCTTAAGCTTGCGATGGTCGTCCTTCAGCAAGTTGAGATCCGCCCCAATGGAATCCATCTTCGCCTCCAGAGCTTCCCTCGAAGAGGTGATGGCCTGCATAATGTCCACCAGTGTGGGACCGCTCTGGGCGCCATCCCGCCGCCTCTCCGCCTCTTCTTCTTCATCATCAGTGCGCTGCCCCGTGTCCTCCACGTGTAGAACAGTATACCCCTTTTTCCTGGACACCCTCCCCATTATCAATGGCCTGCGTAGGCCCTCAGGGGTCTCAGGTGTGACGGCAACAAGGGTCTCCAAATACCGGCGTCAGCCTCAGCAGCAGGACCGATCCCCCGAACTCTCCCTCGTGGGCACAGGCCGTCAGGGCTCTCCCTGATGATGGAGGTCTGTAACCAGCCGTTAGTGGCAGCCCAAAGGGTCCCCCCCACTCTCTCTTCCCAACTACTCACACCCAGGAGGGTAAAGTCAAGGCTCCAGCTCGGGCAGTGCGGGCGCCTCTTCACCGCCACATGCCCACAGTCAGTCCACCAGCGTGGGGGAGGGACCCTCGCAATGAGCGCCACGTGCGCCGGTCAGCCGCACGGGAGCCCCCAATGTACGCAGTGATTTCCTCGTAAGTACACGGTGTAGGACGCCTCCTCAACTCTCCCCGCACTGCGCTCAATCAGCTCACGAGCGGCTCCAGTGAGTTCTCACCTCCCCAGCCGCTCTCCGTCCCGCACCACTCTCAAGCAGGGACCCTCGTGGCAGAGGCCCAGCACGCCGCCTCCGTCCAGCTCCTTCGCAGTGCTCAAGCACAGCACTCGGGGCGGTCTCCCCAGCACGCCCCAATTCCGCAGGCACCAGTGTTGCAGGGCCACCACACACGCTCCGTGCACAGGGCACCTCCCGGAGCACCAGCAGTCAGGGCCCGGTGGTGCCGTCCACGGCCGCCATTTTGATGAGAGCCCACGGCTTCAAGACCTCAGGTGCACGCCCTGCCTACCTCAAACGGCGGGGCTCCGCTCTCCCCAGTGCTGGTCCCCAGCCTGGTAAAGCCACAGCCGCCAAGCGGTACTCACAGGAGGCCTCAGTTCTGCTCAGCAGCGCTCGGTGAAGGCCGCCTCGCTAGCGCGCCACCGCCATCTTGGAGTCTCCGCATCCAAAGCCTGGAGAGCCGCCCGGAGTGTTATTGGCGTTTTCGTCGCCGTCAGTGCACCTCCGCCCCTCTAAAGTTGTTCACCAGCAGCACCATCGGTTCCACCACTAGTATTGGGGCAAGGGACCCCCCTAGGGCATCAGGATCATTGCGGGCGGGGGGGAAGCCACGGACGGAGCTCCGGAGTCCGCTTCCCCCAACATCGGCGTCAAGCCACGCCCCCCACTGTACACTCTGATTCACTACTCCACTCTACTCTACTGTACTCCATTCCACTCTAACACACTGTACAACACGACACTCTACTCCACGAAACGCCACTCCATTCTACACCATTTCACTCTACAAACACTCTTCTCCACTCTATGGCAATCTACACCAATCTATGACACTATAGGACACGCCAGGGTATGACATGCTGCCCTACTCTCCTCTACAACATGCCACTCCACTCAACAACGCTCTACTCCGCTCTATGCCCCTACTCTCTATGCCAATCTACTCCATTCTGCAACCCTCTATGACATGCCACTGTATGACATCACTCTACTCTATTCTACAACACACCACTCCACTCTATGACATGCCACTCCACTCTATGACATGCCACTACACTCTATACCACTCCACTCAACATGCCTCCACTCTAAGACACTGTATGATGTGCCACTCTATGGCACGCCACTCCAGCCTACTCTATGACACGCCACTCCATGCTACATCACTCCACTCTACTCTATGGCACTGAACTCCACTCCACTCTATGCCCTCTACTCTACGAAACTCTACTCCACGCTATGCCACTCTATGACACTTTACTTCACTCTACACAACTCCCTCTGTGACACTCCACGCCACTGTACTCTATGACACACTACTCCACTGTACTCCACTCTATGCCACTCCACTCTAACACACTGTGCAACCTGCCACTCTATGACAAGCCACTCTACTCTATGCCACTCTACTCTACGCCACTCCACAACACTCTCCTCCACTCTATACCTCTCCACTCTACACCAGTCTACTTCACTCTACGACACTGTATGATACACCCCTCTATAACACGTTACTCCACTCTACTCTATGACACACCACTCAAGTCTACGCCTCTGCACTCTACAACACTCTACTCCACTCTATGTCCTTACACTCTGCACCACTCTACTCCACTCTACGACACTCCACTCCACTCCACTCTATGAGCTGGTACTCCACTTTATGACATGCCACTCCACTCTACAATTCATCACTTCACTCTACGACACTCCACTCTACAACATACAACTCCTCCACTTGACAACATGCCACTACACTGTATGCCACTCCACTCTACACCCCTCCACTGTAAGACACACCACTCTACTCTACGGCACTTTATTCCACTCTAAGACACACCACGCCACTCCGTCTGTGACACATTCCTCCACTCTATGACACTCCAGTCTACGACACAACACTGAACAACACTCTCCTCCCGCTACACTCTATGACACTCCACTTAACGACACTCCATTTGACGACACTCCATTCTACGACTTGAAACACATTTTTCTTAACAATAAACACTGAAATTCAATTAAAAAACAAAGGTTAAAGATACGATATTGAAGGAAAACTTTATTAATTTTTTTGTATACAAAACCAAGTTAAACTGCACAAACCTTAGAAATGCTAAAGTTATGAATATAGCTTACAGTTATAATTTGTGTCCCAGTGTAAACGTAGTATAACTCACTCACCTTCGTACGCACTGTTGTCAACTCACAAGCCTCACTACATTAACTATAACTCAGCCCTATACCATGCACACTGTTGTTATAAATGATGTCTTTTCAGAGGTCAACAGTGTTGTTATAAATGCTAACATTTAACATGGTATTAGTAATGTAATATAAAATGGTATAAGCAGTGCATGGGGAAGGTGTAAAGTAATGTTATGGTTAGGTGAAATGTAACGTTTTAAACTCTAAAAACCACAGAAATTCACCAGTTGTAGATATAGTTACCTCAAGTAACTATAATTTGTGCCCAAAGGTAACTATAACTCGCGCCCCGCAATGCACCGTTTTCTCATCAATAATTTCACTACAAAATTTGCAGTGATATTATCAATGATGTCATTGAAGATGTCATGAGTGATGTAATATATGGGGTAATTAGCAGTGCATGACGAGGGCACGAGTTATAGTTCCCTTAGGGACTGCACCCCCCAGGCCATTACTAAATATTAAATGGAGGGGCCTGCGTTTCTTAAAGGTGGGTGTCCCAGGGCATCCACCATATACTCGTCTGGGCCACGGGGGAGTCCCAAGGCTCCAGGTGGCCCTCCGCATGCAGCTGGAACCAGCATAGCTCCCGCCTGGGGAAGCAGCTACTAATGCTATTCCCACTGGGTAGGAGCAATATTTTGATCTGTTTTCCTGACTGCATAAGTACGGACAGGGAAACAGATCAAAAATCTGCTCCCAGCTGGCAGGAGTATTTTCAAAGCTTTCACCTGCTAGGAGCAGACTTTGTGTTTGCTCCCGCATGGTGGGAGTTTTGAAAAAGCTCCCGCCAACATGTTGCCCTGCTCGCGCTGGTGTGGGCAGGAAAAGTGCTTTGTCCCGGGGTGGGCTCCCCGGAACATAGCTATTGAGCCGGCCTCAGAGGAAGGGGTCCCTGGGTCCATTATTTTTATTTATTTATTTATTTGAGTTTTATATAGCGCTGGCTAGACCCGAAGGTATCAGAGCACTTTACATAAGGAACAGCGAGTTGCAAGTTACAAATTTTACATAAGTTACACAGTGATTACATAGTAACAACAAGAGTTACTAGCGAATAGCATATAAGGACACATGAAGAAGCCACAATAGCACAGTGGTATGCATTACTAGTGTGTGGCGGAACAGAGAGAGGGAAAGGAAAACAGGGGAAGGGAATGCTGATAGAGTCAAGGCAGGTAGGAGGGGGAAAGTCCATCAGGGGGAACCAAGCCGTCAGTGTGAAAGACAGATCAACCAAGAAGAACCGTGAAAAACAATGTCCGATGTCCGGCTGGGTAGGTGACGGCCAAGGGGTCCAGACTCCTCTGTAGCTGCTTAGGACAGCTCCACCGGGCAGCGGCCAAGGGTACTCAGTCTCAGAGGTAAGTACAAACAGTTTCGGTTTCCGCCCATGGGGCATCGTCAGAGTTCCATCGACGGTAGCGCTGGCTAGACCCGGAGGTATCAGAGCACTTTACCAGAGGATCGTAGAGGCTAGAAGGGGGTGCCAGTCGCTGTGGCTCCAAGTGGTCATCAGTAATGAATTAATAGATGCCGCGTAGTACCCCACAAAGTATGAAGTCAGTGTGCCTGGGGAGGTCTCTACACGCTCCGAGTACTGAAACAGACCTCCCGGCGCAAGAGGGTGGGCACACAGCGGTTCCCAGGGCTCCCAAGACGGATCAGGCAGGTCAGAGGGGTCAAAGATATTGGGGCCAAAATAGTATTGTAGCTGAGAGCCTATTGGGCTATGGTGGAAACGCAATGCCTGCTCCTCAGTCACCCACCGCTGCACAGCATGTAGTGGAGTCTCCTTCCAGCCACTCCTGGTCACCGCGCCGCAGCGCGCCAGCCTAGGATGTCGGACTCTCGTTTCCGAGCCCTGCCGTCCACCACACGTCAGCGCAGGGCTCGGCTGCAGGTCAGGGGGCACAGCGCCCCGGAGCTTGCTGCAGCTTAAAAGGCCGTATCTGCATATTGATGCCAAGCATGAAGCGGCCCAGGACGGGACTGCGAGTGGCGAGCACCATTTTGTGAGTGATTCTGCTGGCCGCTCCTTCCCCCACTGCAGTCACGCCACTAGTCTGGCTGTAAAGTCCATGCTTGTGAGCCACGCTGCCCAAGTTCGTCGTAGCAGGACCGGCCTCCAAACTAGTGGATACGTTGCTTGTGCGATGCTTCGGGTAGTCCGGTAGTCAGGGTCTCACCGGTGATGCAGCACCAGGTTCAGGGAGATCCGCTACGGGTCCGCTCGGGCCGGCGCCATCTTACTTGCCGGAGCCCAAATCTCCTCACGATCAATTCTGGGCTAAATCTTCAGGCTAGAGTGGCGGTGCAAAGCCCAGGCGCTTCCGATAATGTTCCGATGCCAGATCCTGTCTTTTGTGCCGGGGTAAAGTGTGATTAAGCACAGTTCTGGGTCATGGCGCGCCGGGTCGGCACGGAGCATCAGCTCCAAGCGGCCGATCCGGCCACGCCCCGGAAAGATCATTTCATTAATGGCTCGAGGAGGGGGGCCACGCCCCCTCTCCTTAAAAAATATGCTGGGCCCTGAGGGTTGGGGTCCGTGCGCCCCTTCCCCTTACAAAATATGCTGGGCCCTGGAAGGGGGCTAAAACCGGCCCAGGGAGGGGGAACACATGCCACCCTTACCCCTGAAGAAGACACCGGGCCAAAGGGGATGAGGTCCCTTATTCCTAAATAAAATATCAGGCCCCGGGCTATGGTGTTCCCAGGGCTGAAATTGGCCTGGGGAGGAGAACGACACATGCCCCCCCCCTAAAAAATAAACCCCTCTACCCTCACCCGGGTCCCTTCACCCTGTTTTTTTTATTTTGCCATGGATTTGTGGATCCTCCACAAATTTACAGGAACATAAAAAAATAAAAAAAATTGACACCAGGCGGGGACCCCACCACTAGGCCTAGGGGGTCAGAGTATTCCTACCCTGCCCCTTTGTGTCTTTTTTTCATTTTTTTAAGGACTCGGACTGAGTCCCAAGTCCTTAGATGGCTGCCACCATTTCCTGGTTTGAGGTGGTCGCAGCCAGTCAGATCACAGCGTGAGATCTGTCAGGATCCACAGAGGCTCCATGTCCCTAGATATACAAAGTTTTGAGCATTAATTGGTCAAAAACTACTGAACAGATTTACACCAAAACACAAAAAGCACTCTTTCTGGACCTAGATCTAGCTTTCTGCCAAATTTGGTGTAAATACATTCAGCGGTTTAGGATGTAGCTGTGTCTAAAGTTCCTATGGAAAATATATGGGGAAACATGTTTGCCCCCCTTTTTTCTTAGCCCCCGCTTGATGGATTACCCCAAAAACGTAAATGCGCAGTGAAAAAATAGCACTTTTTTGGAAAGTTTTGTGGAGATTTGTGAAATGGCGCCAAAGTTATTAGCAACACAAAAAATGCATTTCCTATGGAACCACAATCCTAACTATAACTACCCAGTGGCGACTGCCAGTGGGTAGTATAAATATATATATATATATATATTTTTTTAAACAAAGCATGCAACTAATTGGAACCTTTGTGCCGTCGATCAAAGCTGCCTGTGAAGAAGAGGCTGGAGCCTCGAAACACGTTGGCAAATAAAGACTTTTAACCTGGAACACAGATGCTGGTTCCAAATTTGAATTAATACCGGAAGGTGTTCATTGGCTGTCGAGTGCATTCTCAAGCTTTTGGGCGTTTGTTGAATAATTTACTACACGGCTGCCCTGCCGTGGAGAATTGCACCATCTTTGAAGGAGAGAGACTGCGTGGTTTGATACTGTGTCGAAACCGATCTAGCAGCACAGCTAATGTGGACCAATGAACCTGCGCTGTATCCTGGGGCCCACTGGGGGTATGTGAAAAGCTATAAAGAGAAGACTGTGGCACAGAACTCACTGAGAGTAATAACTGATCCAATGTGGACCACATGTCCCAGCATGCTTTAAAAATTAATTGCACTAAGCGTAGCCCACTGGGGGCGTATATATAAACAAAGCATGCAACTAATTGGAACCTTTGTGCCGTAGATCAAAGCTGCCTGTGAAGAAGAGGCTGGAGACTCGAAACGCGTTGGCAAATAAAGACTTTTAACCTGGAACACAGATGCTGGTTTCCAAATTTGAATTAATACCGGAAGGTGTTCATTGGCTGTCAAGTGCATTCTCAAGCTTTTGGGCGTTTGTTGAATAATTTATCACATGGCTGCCCTGCCGTGGAGAATTGCACCATCCCTGAAGACGAGAGGCTGCGTGGTTTGGAACTGTGTCGAAACCGATCTAGCAGCACAGCTAATGTGGAACAATGAACCTGCTCTGTATCCTGGGGCCCACTGGGGGTATGTGAAAAGCTATAAAGAGAAGACTGTGGCACAGAACTCACTGAGAGTAATAACTGATCCAATGTGGACCACATGTCCCAGCATGCTTTAAAAATTAATCGCACTAAGCGTAGCCCACTGGGGGCGTATATATACACAAAGCATGCAACTAATTGGAACGTTTGTGCCGTAGATCAAAGCTGCCTGTGAAGAAGAGGCTGGAGCCTCGAAACGCGTTGGCAAATAAAGACTTTTAACCTGGAACACAGATGCTGGTTTCCAAATTTGAATTATTACCGGAAGGTGTTCATTGGCTGTCGAGTGCATTCTCAAGCTTTTGGGCGTTTGTTGAATAATTTACCACACGGCTGCCCTGCCGTGGAGAATTGCACCATCCCTGAAGACGAGAGGCTGCGTGGTTTGGAACTGTGTCGAAACCGATCTAGCAGCACAGCTAATGTGGAACAATGAACCTGCGCTGTATCCTGGTGCCCACTGGGGGTATGTGAAAAGCTATAAAGAGAAGACTGTGGCACAGAACTCACTGAGAGTAATAACTGATCAAATGTGGACCACATGTCCCAGCATGCTTTAAAAATTAATTGCACTAAGCATAGCCCACTGGGGGCGTATATATAAACAAAGCATGCAACTAATTGGAACCTTTGTGCCGTAGATCAAAGCTGCCTGTGAAGAAGAGGCTGGAGCCTCGAAACGCGTTGGCAAATAAAGACTTTTAACCTGGAACACAGATGCCGGTTTCCAAATTTGAATTAAAACCGGAAGGTGTTCATTGGATGTCGAGTGCATTCTCAAGCTTTTGGGCGTTTGTTGAATATATATATATATATATATGTCACATCAGGATCCCAGGGGTACAACCTTCCAAAGGAGCGGTGCAGCACCAGGAAACAGACTCCACAGGCAAAACTAAGAAAAATGATGATTTATTGCAGCATCAAATGTCCAAATGACGCGTTTCGGCCGCCAGACATGCGGCCTTGTTCACATGGCGCTACAGTGGTGAATAAGTGGTATATACATAAGTGTAAGTGGCAGTATTTCTACTATGTTCATCAACATGACTGAACTATTTTGCAACGTGTGGTAAAGCAACTGAATGACATCACAAATGTTACTGCAGTGTGCATGAAACAGTGTAAAGGGACTATAAATAACCCACATGTCAGTCAGAACCGGTGATAGCCCCCTTCGTGCTACTGGATGTGAACGCTGCAGGCATATCCGGAGTTGAGCGCTTTCTGCCCCCTGCCCGTGTAAGTACCTATAGCCCTAAGCATTGTATCATAAGCAGGCAATCCTTTAATGAAGCCTGTCCTGCAGAGGTCTGACCACTGAGAGTGTGCTTAAGTATGCCTCCACTCCCACGATCTCTCCATCAGTGGCCCATCGCTCACATAACACTATAAAATGTGTCTAATAGATCCCGGCCTGAAATACACTGTGCGCGTTCAGCTATCTGAATGTCTTCGTTGCAGAATAAAGTATCTAACTGCACAAATGCTGTCTGCCACTAATGGTGCTAATAATGAAAGGGGTGAATGAGGGTTGCGTGAGCCCGTGGGTGTGTATATGCAACATGAGGAAAGCGTGCAAGTGCAATTAAGAAAATGTACAGTGTGCATATAAAAGTGATGTTAGTGCCTCCTCATGAGCATTTAAGTGAAATATAAAATGCAAAGTGTAATATGTAAAAACATTATACATATGTGGATGCGCAGAAGATATACAATAGCTACCAAACTAGAAAATACATTCCTAGTAAATAATACATAAGCTGCATTACAAGCATATTTTAGACTAAATGATCAAATTGATTCAGATTAGTACCTTCAAAGGCAAAAAATGTACATTTATATAAATACTCTTACAGCGCGAGCTGAATGCCTATAAAGAAAAATGCTTGAACGCAACTAAGGACACACAAAATAACAGTATAAATACTCGATGGTGTCCAAATAATTGGACTAGGCCTAGGTGACCATATAATGACTATCTCTGTGGATACTAGAAATGTGGAAATTAAGATTAACAGACGCTAATCTGGCTAATAACAGAAAACAAATTTTTTATATATATATATATCTTTTATCTTTACTTGATTACCCAGCGGCAGTCGCCACTGGGTAGTTATAGTTAGGATCGTGTTTCCATAGGATCTATATATATATATATATATATATATATTCCCCCGTTATAGTTAGTTCAGCTAACTATAACTCGCGCCCCCGCAATGCACTGCTGATGACTTCACATATTACATCACTCATGACATGGTCAGTGACATCACTGATGACATCACTGATGACATCTCAAATGACATCACTGATGACATCACTGATGACATCATCCAGTGACTGTGTGTTTCTGTAAAGTTTAAATATGTTTAATATATATAGGGAAAGGCGTATTGAAGAATGAGTGGGTGTATAAGTGTCTGAATGGATGATTTAGTACGTGAGTGACTGACTCTACAAGTGAGTGATTAAATGTATCTTACTGAATGCATGGGTTAGTGACTAAACTGTGTGAATGTCTGTATCCGTCTGTCTGTTGGTTTGTAAGCGGCTGCATGGCTTTCTGAATAGCTACATGAGTGTCTACATGGGTTATTGATTGATTGTCTGAGTATCTGTATGGGTGCCTGAGTGTTTGTGTGGGTGGGGTGTGTGTGACTCTGTGCATAGATGTGTGAGTTGGTGATTCACTGGGTGCATGGTTTCAAGAGTGCATCTGTGATGGACTGTATGGGTGGGTGAGTGTGTGTATGGGTGTGTTAGTGATTGAATGTATATCTCAGTGGTACATGTGTGAGTAACTACATATGTGAAAGGCAGTATATATGTGTGTTGGAGTATATAAATGGCTATAAGTGAGAGTGTGTGATTGTGAGAGTGGCTGTATGGATGAGTGTGTACTTGTATTAGTGATTGTATAAGAGCGTAAGAATGTGCTAGTATTTGTATGAGTAAGTGAGCTGGTGTGTGTATAACTGTATAGGTGAGTAAATGGTTGTGTGATTAAGTTTTTTGCATGACTGACTAGGTGTGTGAGTACCTCTATGGATGAGTGGCGGTGTGTGAGTGTTTATATAGGTGTATGAGTGCATATGATAGTCCTGTACTGAGTGACTAAGTATGAGTGACTGTACGGGTGAGTGAGTGGATGTGTGTGTAGACCTAAGAATCAGTGAGTGGGTATGTAGTTTTTGGTGTTGGAGTGTCTATGGTTTTGAGAATGGCAGTCTGTAATTTAGAGTGGGTGTATCAAAAGTTATATTAGGGTGTGAGAAGATGCATGAAATTATCACATGGATGATGTCATCAGTGATGTCATTTGAGATGTCATCAGTGATGTCATCAGTGATGTCACTGACCATGTCATGAGTGATGTAATATGTGACGTCATCAGCAGTGCATTGTGAGGCGCGAGTTATAGTTAGCTGAACTAACTATAACGGGGGAATTTCTATGGTTTTGTACGAGTGAAATGTCCAACTAACTATAACTGTCCATAAAACCTATGGTTTTTTCAGTGAATTTCAAAGGTTTTTTAAATGCTAATTTCTAACTATAACGTGTCTGAAACCTATGGTTTTTTCAGTGAATTTCAAAGGTTTTTTAAATGCTAATTTCTAACTATAACGTGCCTGAAACCTATGATTTTTTAAGTGAATTTCAAAGGTTTTTTTAAATGCTAGTTTCTAACTATGCCTACAGAGGTAGGACATGTGAAGAAAGAAGAAAAACGCACAGAAAGAAGCAAAAGATGTGCAGAAAGAACCAACAGAGGAGCAGAAAGAGGCCTTGTTGCAAAATCATCCTGTGCCCACAACTTTTTCAGATGGGTACTGGTGGTAACTGACTCTGACTAACCAGAGCCAGTGCTATGCTAAAAGACACTTAGAATACAGTGAAAACACCTACATACACTAGGGAACACTATGCGTTGGGGTACCCCTGTGATTAGCATGACCTCCTCTGCAAGTCCCTAGTACATAATAGGGCAGGGGGATTAAAACTACCTCTTAAAACGCGCTACAGGGCGCGTTTGCACAGTGGTGAAGGGAGGGGGCCTGAGGTGACATGTGTGCAAACGCACCCCGTGGCGCGTTTTAAGTTGCGGGATTAAGTCCCCTTGAATTCTGAGGGTCCCTGGGGCCCAACTAGCCCCCCAGGTACCTACAGTTAGGACCACAGAGCTGAGTTGCAGAGAGGCGTTCCGAGGCCACGCACCTTTTTCACCTCTCTGCAACGCAACTCTGTTGTGCTTACTGAAGGTACCTGGTGGGCTAGTTGGCCCCCAGGGTCCCTCAGGATTCAAAGGGAATTAATTCCCCAACTTAAAACGCACCACAGGGCGTGTTTGCGCACATGTCACCTGAGGCCCCGCCCCTCCCTTCACCACTGTGCAAACGCGCCCCGTGGTGCGTTTTAAGTTGGGGGATTAGGTCACCTTGAATCCTGAGGGTCCCTGGGGCCCAACTAGCCCACTAGGTACTTCCAGTAAGCACCACAGGCCTGCGGTGCAATGCCTGTAACAAATTGTGCAGTTGTGTTTAGGTAGTGAAGAGGGTCGTGCTGGGGGTAGTGTTTTAGGGTTTAGGGTAGTGAAGTGGTGTTTGTGTAGTGTAGGGGGTCATGCTGGGGGTATATTTAGGGTTTAGGGTAGTGCAGTGGTGTTTGGGTAGTGTAGGGAGTCATGCTGGGGGCAGTGTTTTAGGGTTTAGGGTAGTGCAGTGGTGTTTGGGTAGTGTAGGGGGTCGTGCTGGGGGTAGTGTTTTAGGGTTTAGGGTAGTGCAGTGGTGTTTGGGTAGTGTAGGGGGTCGTGCTGGGGGTAGTGATTTAGGGTAGTGCAGTGGTGTTTGGGTAGTGTAGAGGGTACTGCTGGGGGTATTGTTTTAGGGTTTAGGTTAGTGCAGTGGTGCTTGGGTAGTGTAGGGGTACTGCTGGGGGTAGTGTTTTAGGGTTTAGGGTAGTGCAGTGGTGTTTGTGTAGTGTAGGGGGTAGTGTTTTAGGGTTTAGGGTAGTGCAGTGGTGTTTGTGTAGTGTAGGAGGTCGTGTTTTAGGGTTTAGGGTAGTGCAGTGGTCTTTGGGTAGTGTAGGGAGTCGTATGGGGGTAGTGTTTTAGGGTTTAGGGTAGTGTAGGGGGTCATGCGGGGGTAGTGTTTTAGGGATTAGGGTAGTGCATTGGTGTTTGGGTAGTGTAGGGGGTCATGCGGGGGGTAGTGTTTTAGGGTTTAGGGCAGTGCAGTGGTGTTTGGGTAGTGTAGGGGGTCGTGCTGGGGGAGTGTTTTAGGGTTTAGGGCAGTGCAGTGGTGTTCGGGTAGTGTAGGGGGTCGTGCTGGGGAGTGTTTTAGGGTTTAGGGCAGTGCAGTGGTGTTCGGGTAGTGTAGGGGGTCATGCTGGGGGAGTGTTTGAGGGTTTAGGGCAGTGCAGTCGTGTTCGGGTAGTGTAGGGGGTTGTGCTGGGGGTAGTATTTTAGGGTTTAGGGTAGTGCAGTGGTGTTCGGGTAGTGTAGGGGGTCGTGCTGGGGGTAGTGTTCTAGGGTTTAGGGCAGTGCAGTGGTGTTTGGGCAGTGTAGGGGGTAATGCTGGGGGTGGTGTTTTAGGGTTTAGGGCAGTGCAGTTGTGTTCGGGCAGTGTAGGGGGTGGTGCTGGGGGTGGTGTTTCAGGGTTTAGGGCAGTGCAGTGGTGTTCGGGCAGTGTAGGGGGTGGTGTTTCAGGGTTTAGGGCAGTGCAGTGGTGTTCGGGCAGTGTAGGGGTCGTGCAAGGGGTGGTGTTTCAGGGTTTAGGGCAGTGGTGTTCGGGCAGTGTAGGGGGTCGTGCTGGGGGTGGTGTTTCAGGGTTTGGGGCAGTGCAGTGGTGTTCGAGCAGTAAAGGGGGTCGTGCTGGGGGTGGTGTTTCAGGGTTTAGGGCAGTGCAGTGGTGTTCGGGCAGTGTAGGGGGTGGTGCAGGGGGTGGTGTTTCAGGGTTTAGGGCAGTGCAGTGGTGTTCGGGCAGTGTAGGGGTGCTGCAGGGGGTGGTGTTTCAGGGTTTAGGGCAGTGCAGTGGTGTTCGGGCAGTGTAGGGGGTCATGCAGGGGTGGTGTTTCAGGGTTTAGGGCAGTGCAGTGGTGTTCGGGCAGTGTAGGGGGTCGTGCTGGGGCTGGTGTTTCAGGGTTTAGGGCAGTACAGTGGTGTTCGGGGCAGTGTAGGGGGTCATGCTGGGGCTGGTGTTTCAGGGTTTAGGGCAGTGCAGTGGTGTTCGGGCAGTGTAGGGGGTTGTGCTGGGGCTGGTGTTTCAGGGTTTAGGGCAGTGCAGTTGTGTTCGGGCAGTGTAGGGGTCTTGCTGGGGCTGGTGTTTCAGAGTCTAGGGCAGTGCAGTGGTGTTCGGGCAGTGTAGGGGGTCTTGCTGGGGCTGGTGTTTCAGGGTTTAGGGCAGTGCAGTGGTGTTCGGGCAGTGTAGAGGGTCGTGCTGGGGGTGGTGTTTCAGGGTTTAGGGCAGTGCAGTGGTGTTTGGGCAGTGTAGGGGGTCATGCTGGGGCTAGTGTTTCAGAATTTAGGGCAGAGCAATGTTGTTCAGGCAGTGTAGGGGGTTTTGCTGGAGGTGGTGTTTCAGGGTTTAGGGCAGTGCAGTGGTGTTCGTGCAGTGTAGGGGGTGGTGTTTCAGGGTTTAGGGCAGTGGTGTTCAGGCAGTGTAGGGGGTCTTGCTGGGGTTGATGTTTCAGGGTTTAGGGCAGTGCAGTGGTGTTCGGGCAGTGTAGGGGGTCGTGCTGGGGGTGGTGTTTCAGGGTTTAGGGCAGTGCAGTGGTGTTCCGGCAGTGTAGGAGGTCGTGCAGGGGTGGTGTTTCAGGGTTTAGGGCAGTGCAGTGGTGTTTGGGCAGTGCTAGGGGGTCGTGCTGGGGGTGGTGTTTCAGGGTTTAGGGCAGTGCAGTGGTGTTCGGGCAGTGTAGGGTGTCGTGCTGAGGGGTGGTGTTTCAGGGTTTAGGGCAGTGCAGTGGTGTTCGGGCAGTGTAGGGGGTCGTGCAGGGGTGGTGTTTCAGGGTTTAGGGCAGTGCAGTGGTGTTTGGGCAGTGTAGGGGGTCGTGCAGGGGGTGGTGTTTCAGGGTTTAGGGCAGTGCAGTGGTGTTCGGCCAGTGTAGGTGGTCTTGCTGGGGGTGGTGTTTCAGGCTTTAGTGCAGTGGTGTTCGGGCAGTGTAGGGGGTCTTGCTGGGGGTGGTGTTTCAGGGTTTAGGGCAGTGCAGTGGTGTTCGGGCAGTGTAGGGGGTCTTGCTGGGGCTGGTGTTTCAGGGTTTAGGGCAGTGCAGTGGTGTTCGGGCAGTGTAGGGGGTCATGCTGGGGCTGGTGTTTGAGGGTTTAGGTAGTGCAGTGGTGTTCGGGCAGTGTAGGGGGTCATGCTGGGGCTGGTGTTTCACGGTTTAGGGCAGTGCAGTGGTTTTCGGGCAGTGTAGGCGGTCGTGCTGGGGCTGGTGTTTCAGGGTTTAGGGCAGTGCAGTGGTGTTCGGGCAGTGTACGGGGTTGTGCTGGGGCTGGTGTGTCAGGGTTTAGGCCAGTGCAGTGGTGTTCGGGCAGTGTAGGGGGTCGTGCTGGGGGTGGTGTTTCAGGGTTTAGGGCAGTGCAGTGGTGTTCGGGCAGTGTAGGGGGTCGTGCTGGGGCTGGTGTTTCATGGTTTAGGGCAGTGCAGTGGTGTTCGGGCAGTGTAGGGGGTCGTGCTGGGGGTGGTGTTTCAGGGTTTAGGGCAGTGCAGTGGTGTTCGGGCAGTGTAGGGGGTCATGCTGAGGGTGGTGTTTCAGGGTTTAGGGCAGTGCAGTGGTGTACGGGCAGTGTAGGGGGTCTTGCTGGGGGTGGTGTTTCAGGGTTTAGGGCAGTGGTGTTCGGGCAGTGTAGGGGGTCTTGCTGGGGGTAGTGTTTCGGGGTTTAGGGCAGTGCAGTGGTGTTGGTGCAGTGTAGGGGGTCGTGCTGGGGGTGGTGTTTCAGGGTTTTGGGCAGTGCAGTAGTGTTCGGGCAGTGTAGGGGATCGTGCAGGGGTGGTGTTTCAGGGTGTAGGGCAGTGCAGTGGTGTTCGGGCAGTGTAGGGGGTCGTGCTGGGGGTGGTGTTTCAGGGTTTAGGGCAGTGCATTGGTGTTCGGGCAGTGTAGGGGGTCGTGCAGGGGTGGTGTTTCAGGGTTTAGGGCAGTGCAGTGGTGTTCGTGCAGTGTAGGGGTCGTGCTGGGGCTGGTGTTTCAGGGTTTAGGGCAGTGCAGTGGTGTTCGGGCAGTGTAGGGGTCTTGCTGGGGGTGGTGTTTCAGGGTTTAGGGCAGTGGTGTTCGGGCAGTGTAGGGGGTCTTGCTGGGGGTGGTGGTTCAGGCTTTAGGGCAGTGCAGTGGTGTTCGTGCAGTGTAGGGGGTCGTGCTGGGGATGGTGTTTCAGGGTTTAGGGCAGTGCAGTAGTGTTCGGGCAGTGTAGGGGGTCGTGCAGGGGTGGTGTTTCAGGGTTTAGGGCAGTGCAGTGGTGTTCGGGCAGTGTAGGGGGTCGTGCTGGGGGTGGTGTTTCAGGGTTTAGGGCAGTGGTGTTCGGGCAGTGTAGGGGGTCTTGCTGGGGGTGATGTTTCAGGGTTTAGGGCAGTGCAGTGGTGTTCGGGCTGTGTAGGAGGTCTTGCTGGGGGTAGTGTTTCAGGGTTTAGGGCAGTGCAGTGGTGTTCAGGCAGTGTAGGGGTCGTGCTGGGGCTGGTGTTTCAGGGTTTAGGGCAGTGCAGTGGTGTTCGGGCAGTGTAGGGGTCTTGCTGGGGGTGGTGTTTCAGGGTTTAGGGCAGTGGTGTTCGGGCAGTGTAGGGGGTCTTGCTGGGGGTGGTGTTTCAGGGTTTAGGGCAGTGCAGTGGTGTTCGGGCAGTGTAGGGGTCGTGATGGGGATAATGTTTCAGGGTTTAGGGCAGTGCAGTGGTGTTCGGGCAGTGTAGGGGGTCGTGCTGGGGGTGGTGTTTCAGGGTTTAGGGCAGTGGTGTTCGGGCAGTGTAGGGGGTCTTGCTGGGGGTGATGTTTCAGGGTTTAGGGCAGTGCAGTGGTGTTCGGGCTGTGTAGGAGGTCTTGCTGGGGGTAGTGTTTCAGGGTTTAGGGCAGTGCAGTGGTGTTCGGGCAGTGTAGGGGGTCATGAAGGGGGTGGTGTTTCAGGGTTTAGGGCAGTGCAGTGGTGTTCAGGCAGTGTAGGGGGTCGTGCTAGGGTATGTGTTTCAGGGTTTAGGGCAGTGCAGTGGTGTTCGGGCAGTGTAGGGGTCGTGCAGGGGCTGGTGTTTCAGGGTTTAGGGTAGTGCAGTGGTGCTTGTGTAGTATAGGGGTCGTGCTGGGGGTAGTGTTTTAGGGTTTAGGGTAGTGCAGTGGTGTTTGTGTAGTGTAGGGGGTCAGTGTTTTTAGGGTAGTGCAGTGGTGTTTGGGTAGTGTAGGGGTCGTGCTGGGGCTAGTGTTTTAGGATTTAGGTTAGTGCAGTGGTGTTTGGGTAGTGTAGGGGGTCGTGCTGGGGGTAGTGTTTTAGGGTTTAAGGTAGTGCAGTGGTGTTTGTGTAGTGTAGGGGTCGTGCTGGGGGTAGTGTTTTAGGTTTTAGGGTAGTGCAGTGGTGCTTGTGTAGTGTAGGGGGTCGTGCTCGGGGTAGTGTTTTAGGGTTTAGGGTAGTGCAGTGGTGTTTGTGTAGTGCAGGGGGTCATGTTTTAGGGTAGTGCAGTGGTGTTTGGGTAGTGTAGGGGTCGTGCTGGGGGTAGTGTTTTAGGATTTAGGTTAGTGCAGTGGTGTTGGGGTAGTGTTTTAGGGTTTAGGGTAGTGCAGTGGTGTTTGTGTAGTGTAGGGGGTGATGCTGGGGGTAGTGTTTTAGGGTTTAGGATAGTGCAGTGGTGCTTGTGTAGTGTAGGGGGTCGTGCTGGGGTAGTGTTTTAGGGTTTAGGGTAGTGCAGTGGTGTTTTTGTAGTGTAGGGGGTCATGTTTTAAGATGCAACGCTCCAATACCTGACCAGTCTGCACTACATAAAACTGCAAAAAAACTAAAAATAAAAAGTGTTTTGCACACTTTTGTCATTGGGCTATATGTGGGCTACATCTGGGTAATATTTGTGCTACATTTGGGCTCTTTTTTCACTGGTGGCCATCTTGGAAGACTTCTTTGTTATGAAGTTTCCTAATTTCCTCATTTACTGCAGTCTCCTCAGTAGGAAATGCTTTCAGTTTTTTACTTTGATTCCATCAAGAAGGCATTCAGATGTGTCACACATTTGCCATAAATTCAGAATGTTATTACTCTAGTTGTTCATTAGATCACTGTAGTAAAGCTACTGCTCACCAAGGAGTTAACTGGAAGTCTACTGCTGGTATTGAAAGTGATTGTTTCAGTCTGCATGTCAGAATTTTCTAATGAAATAGAAGAGGATTTGAGATCTCACTTAAAACAGGCACTAAATTTTCTTTTTGCAGCACTAACCATAATTTCTATGGCAAAATGAACCCCCTCATTTTGTTCCTTTTAAATTAAATGTTTTAAGTGTTACCAGTTTATTCCAATCAAGATGGCTTCAGGTGTGCCATACTTTTGTCATAAGTAAGGCTGTTAGCACTCTAGTTGTTCTTTAGAACACTCTGGGAAGCTGCAGTAGAACACAAAGGCATCAACTGACAGGCTGCTCCTGTTGAAATATAACAGGAAGATATTTGAGATCTCACTTAAAACATGTCCTAATTTTTCTTTCTACAGCACTAACCATAATTTCTATGGCAAAATGAACCCCCTCATTTTGTTCCTTTTTAAATTAAATGTTTTAAGTGTTACCAGTTTATTCCAATCAAGATGGCTTCAGGTGTGCCATACTTTTGTCATAAGTAAGACTGTTAGCGCTCTAGTTGTTCTTTAGAACACTCTGGGAAGCTGCAGTAGAACACAAAGGCATCAACTGACAGGCTGCTCCTGTTGAAATATAACAGGAAGATATTTGAGATCACACTTGAAACATGTCCTAATTTTTCTTTCTACAGCACTAACCATAATTTCTATGACAAAATGAACCCCATCATTTTGTTCCTTTTAAATTAAATGTTTTAAGTGTTACCAGTTTATTCCAATCAAGATGGCTTCAGGTGTGCCATACTTTTGTCATAAGTAAGGCTGTTAGCACTCTAGTTGTTCTTTAGAACACTCTGGGAAGCTGCAGTAGAACACAAAGGCATCAACTGACAGGCTGCTCCTGTTGAAATATAACAGGAAGATATTTGAGATCACACTTGAAACATTTCCTAATTTTTCTTTCCAGAGCACTAACCATAATTTCTATGACAAGATGAACCCCATCATTTTGTTCCTTTTAAATTAAATGTTTTAAGTGTTACCAGTTTATTCCAATCAAGATGGCTTCAGGTGTGCCATACTTTTGTCATAAGTAAGGCTGTTAGCACTCTAGTTGTTCTTTAGAACACTCTGGGAAGCTGCAGTAGAACACAAAGGAATCAACTGACAGTCTCTGCCCTTGTTGGATGTACATGTTTTACTGAGAATGTCAGACTTCATTCTCACAATACTGAGAAAGATAATGTGAATTTACAGAAAATATGCTCTCATTTTAGCTTCTGGGGCACCTTCCAAAACTGTATGGGACAAGCATGTGAAAATAGTTTTCTCTCAAACATGATTCATGATATCCCAGCAGAAGGTTTTTCACAGGGTAAAATCACCTTAGAACACACCACAATTCCTGAAATTAGTATGGTACCATCAACAAATGAATTCTAATGTAACTAAAGTCTGTTATCACCCTTTATAGTTCTCCTTTTGGTAACCCTCAAAATCTTCGATTCACTACAATGCATTTCAATGGGGTACTATCATTTATATTGGTCCCAAGATGGCTGCCAGCAATTCCAGGATGTAGTGCTGACAGCCAATCAGATCTCACGATGACATGTGTGGTTAGGCTCCGCCCAGATATATATGTGTTTTTACTTTTGATTTTCTCAGCAACTACTGAACGGATTTACACCATTTAACAAAAAGGGTTCTTTTTGAACCAAGAACTACCTCTTTGCCAAATTTGGTGTAATTCCGTTCAGCAGTTCGGGCTGTAGCCTTGCATAAAGTTTCCTATGGGAAATTGATTTTTGACTCTTATTTTTTTAATTTCTCCGCAACTACTGAACGGATTTACACCATTTAACAAAAAGGGTTCTTTCTAAACCAAGAACTACCTCTTTGCCAAATTTGGTGTAATTCCGTTCAGCAGTTCGGGCTGTAGCCGTGTCTAAAGTTTCCTATGGGAAAATGAATGGGGAAAACACGTTTTGGGACCCCCTTTTTCTCGGCCCCTGCTTGACGAATCACCCTGAGACTTTCAGGGTAGGAGCGGACCGGAGCGGGCCATAAAGTTTGAAAATTTCGCGAAGATTCGTCAACCGACGCAAGAGTTATTTCAAATAGAATGTCGCGGATTTCCTATGGAAAATAGGTCCTAACTATAACTATCTACTGGCGACCGCTAGTAGATAATATATATATATATACATATATATATATATATATATATATATATATATATATATATATATCGCGCTGCTAGTCTTCGTTCCGCCCCTTCACTCGCGGTCGGGTGCTGTGTGCGCGAGAACGAAATCGCGCTTACATTCCAGCTGCAGGGCAAATAAATTACCAGCACTCACGGGAGCAATAAACCCCAAAGTTTATTGGGTTCGATGTACGCTAAGACGCGTTTCGGCTACCGCCTTCATCAATAGTGGCGGGCACCGAGTAACGGCTGTTTTAAATAATTCCATTCATCAACATCAAAAGGGGACACCGGACATCTCTCTGTCCAACGGTGTTGGCCATCTTAAAGCATGTAAGGAAACAGGCATTATACAAAACATACAGCCACAAAATACCGCCCTGGATGGGCAAATACATCTTAAGACATGATTCTTTTGCAGTAATCTGCATATAGCATGGTCTCCATTACAAATTCATGTGACCTCTGTTCATCAGTACAATACTTTATCGTCCTCTATGAACATAAATCGTCATGTTCAAAGTTCACAATTTTCATTATATCACCCTGAATGGGTTATTATCAGCTACATTTGAACCCGCTATGCCTTCAGATCCTTGCAGTTTATCTTGTATTCTTAGATGCCACAATAGATTCCCAAATTTCATCAAATCAAAACACTTATTCTCAAGACAAATATTACAGGTGAATTACCATTTCCTCCCCACTATTGAGACCCCATGGTATTTTAGTTTGGGTGATCGATAATGTACCTAGACTCTAGTTTACGCAATTGTAGCTGTCTGTCACCTCCCCTAATATTAAGGGGAACATGGTCCATGCAAAAGAACTTCAACAGATCCCTGTTGCTTTTGTGATGTGTCTCAAAGTGTCTTGCCACAGGGTACGTAGCGTCCCTGTTGGCAATAGCTCCCGTGAGTGCTGGTAATTTATTTGCCCTGCAGCTGGAATACATATATATATATCTATCCTCAAAATGACTACTCCAGTGTACAAAAGCAGACTCCAGCACCCTCGGGATAGCTTACAAACAGATTTATTGTCAAGCCACGATACTCAGGTAACGCGTTTCAACTGCCTCCGCAGTCTTTGTCAAACCTGAATCGCCGCCATTTTTTCACCTATTTATAGCCACTTCTTCTTTTGAATTTTTAAAGTGACAGTGCAAAGAAAGTGCATAAAGCCTTAACATAGTTTCAAAAGTGACAGTGCATCAATAGTAACAGTTACATTCACTGCTAGTAGCAAATCCGACACAATATAATGCGCGTAAAATGCTTAAAATTGTTACAATGATTTGGGTAATAATGTACAAAATTGTGCAATAAAGTGCAGATGTGCGCCAAATATTTTCCATATAAAATCATTATAGGAAATATTATTGAAACACTGACAAAGTTAAACAAGTGTTAAAATATAGTCTTTTTACAACTTTTTTCTCACTCAGCCAGTGCCTAGCTGATGTCAAATTTCAAATGCCATCCAAGTTACACAGGTCTCAAAATACCATAATTCTGTGACTACGTATCACTTATTGACATCCTTTGGCCAGTGCCTAGCTCATCAACCATATGGTGCCTGCGGCAAACATTACACAGGACCAAACATAGGCAAAAATTTTAAAACACAGGGGCATATTAGCAAGACCGGCGATAAAATTATTGCCGTTTTAGCGGCAGGAAACTGCCGCTAAAACGGCGATAATGGGCTTGCTAATATCCGTTATAGAATTCCAATAGAAGCCCAGGTTAGATGTCCTGCACATCTAACCTGGGCTTCTATTGGAATTCTATAACGCATATTAGCAAGCCCATTATCGCCGTTTTAGCGGCAGTTTCCTGCCGCTAAAACTGCGATAATTTTATCGCCGGTCTTGCTAATATGCCCCACACATCTTAGTAAAAAAATGTTAAAATCACCTCTTTTTCCTACTTTGTGAACATATGGCCAGTGCCCTACTGGTCAACATACATCACACTGTCTACTCCCATTATTTCATTATTGTTCAGACAAATACCAGTGAAAATGCACAACATTTAGTTGCCTATACAGAGTCACTATTCACTTCCCATAATGTTACAGCAGACTCCCAATAATTAACTAAAAGTTAAAAATTAATTAAAAATTCAGGAGGAATCTCATCATTGTTATCTCACAACACTAGAGGGCCTATTACGATGGCGGTCGGAAAACCTCCCCGACCGCCATGTTAGCGGGAAAAGACCGCCCGCATGAACCGCGACATCACCGCCGGTCGAATTACGATGACCCGCGCTCGAAATCTGACCGCGGCGGTCTGATCACAGGCCTTAACATTGCGGCAGTTGCTGCTGCCCACACCACCGCCGCGATGCCGAAAGGAGCATGTCCTGCATTTCCCTGCACTGCGTGGCAGGCACTGCACAGTGCCTGCCACCTGGTACAGGGAAATGTAGGGGGGGACCATGGGTACCCCCCAGTGCACCCCCCCAACACATTGGGGGCCCACAACGGGCACCCGGAAGACAATCTCCGCATGCCTTTCCATGGCGGTTTGACCACTGAGGAAAGGCTGGCTACCGCCGGCATCATAATCCTGCCGGCGGAGCCTGCTCTGCACAGCCACCATTATCCCGGTCCTGCTCCATCCGCCAGGCAGGAGTGCGGATGGCAACCGGCGGAAAAGCGGTGGTCGGAATTTCCCACCGCCGCGGTCACCACCGCCATCCTAATTTGACCGGCGGTTTTCTTGGTTGCAATCGCGGGCGGATGTCCACCGCCGGTCCGGCGGGCGCCACCGCCGGCCCAGCGGTGGACATCCGAGCGCCATCGTAATAGACCCCTAAATACTTAATTTAATTTAGTCATTGGGTTTCTTTAAATAGTGTGCGGCAAATGCCCAATACCTATCTTAGGCAACTGGAATTAACATAATGCTAAAGTGCTGAAAGTGTAAAGTGCTAAGTGAAAAAATAAAACAAAATTTACTACATGTTAAAAAAGGGGGAAGGCATAAGAAACTTCTAAAACAATTCATTGCAAGTGCAAAAGAGAGCTAAAGGAGATTTTGCTACCTTATTTGTCTGTATACAGTCAACAAATTCAAGCATCTCAAACCTCTTAGCAAACTTATAAATGTACATAAAGCTCTTCTTCTGTATTATGACCATTGGGGATGTTACAATTAAATTGAATAATGTGTCGCAATTCGAGCTGTCTCAGGCAACTCTCTCTGTTACCCCATCTCAGTCTTGATGGCACCTGATCTAGAGCAAAATATTGCAGATCCTCCAAATTATTAGCATGGAATTGGAAATGCCTCGCCATGGGGTATGCCTGATCTTGATAGCTCACACATGTTGCAAGACCCTCTGATGTACATGTAAGATGGTGCTTCCTATGTACAATTTCGAACAGCTACATTTAAGTGCATACACTACGAATTGACTTTTACAATTTAAAGGTTCATTGATATGCCACTTTTTATCAGAGAATGGCAGGGGTACTTCTGTGGTGTTCTCCCCATAGGTACACGCCTTGCACTTGTGGCACTTCCTAAAACCCTTACTCTCGCTCAGCCAAGTTGATATTCGAAGTCCTGGGCTATTTGTTACAAGTTCTTCCCTTAGGGATCTGGCCCTCCGAAACGTTATTAGAGGACCTCTCCCTAACTTTTGTTTTAGGAAATTGTCTCCACGTAGAACATGCCAATGCTTCTGCATTATGAATCTCAGCTCTCTATGCTGCTTACTGTACCCAGTAATGAAGCGTATTTGGTGTTCTTGATCTTTTGGTACCTTTCTAACAGATCTATTTGCAAAAAGCAGCTGCTCTCGGATTACTGTTGGCCTTATCCCTTGCTGCCTTCAAAACAGACTTACTATACCCCCTCTGCTCAAATCTCTTTGTGAGCTGATGTTGTGCTTGGGACAATTGGGCAGGACAGCTGCAGTTCCTCCGCATTCTCAAATTTTCAGCATAAGGAATGCTGTTGATCAATTTTGGAAGATGGAAACTGCGGGCATGCAATATTGTGTTGCCCGCAGTCACCTTGTGGAAGGTTTTGGTGTTAATTTTGCCCTCCTCGATGTACACTGTTAGATCAAGAAACTGAACTTCATTGCTGCTTATGTTGATGTGAAACTGAGATTCAAGTTGTTCTTTTCAATGCTTTCAATAAAAGCTTCGGCTGAATTTGAGTCACCTCTCCACATTATAAAAAGATCATCAATATAACGGGTCCAAAGGACCACGTTATCAGACATTTCCCGGGCATATTGTGTGGCAAGCACCTGCTCCTCCCACCAGCCCATATGCAAATTAGCATTGCTGGGGGCGAAGCAGGTGCCCATTGCCGTCCCTCGCAATTGATGATATATGTCCTTACCAAACAGGAAAATGTTGTTTCTTAGGCACCACCCCAACATGCTGACTAGCATCTGAGCGTGCCTGTACAATGTCAGGGATCTAGAACTTAAGAAGTATTTCACAGCCTTGATTCCATCTTCATGTGAAATACTCATGTATAGGGAGGCGACATCCAAAGTTATCATAATAAAACCCTCCTCCCAATCAATATCATACACTTTTCTTAAAAAATCCCCAGTATCTTGTGTAAAAGATGATAAATTTTTCACATATTCCTGTAGAAAAAAATCTAAAAACCTGGAAGTATTTTCAAATAAACTTCCGATCGCCGATATAATCGGACAACCGGGTGGTTTAGTCAAATTCTTATGCACCTTAGGTATCAGGTATAAAACTGGCGTCACAGGAGAATCAATTTTAAGAAATTTATATTCTGATTGTGAAATTAGATTTGCGGCTCTCCATTTATCTAGCTGCAAGTGGTAGCCAATGACTGTTTGATGAAAAAGTACCCTCATCCACCCTTTGGTAGCAATGCCTGTCTCTAAGTTGCAGGGAGGGGGCGGGGCCTCCTGCGAGATGCTGGCTTTTCTTTTTTTTAAATATTTTTAGAAGGGGGGCTGTGTGGCCCCCCTTCTTTTTGTATTTTTTGGGCCCTGGGGACACCATCCCCCAGGGCCTGAGCCTTTTTTATTTAAAAAACAAATGGGAAGGTGGCTGCATGGCCCCCCAGCCCTGGGCCACTTCTGGCCCCGGGGACCCCATCCCCCGGGGCCCTGGCCAGCCTTATTTCTTTTTTGGAGGGGGGCCGTGCCCTCCTGAGGCCATTTTTGGCCCCGGGGACCCCATCCCCCGGGGCATGGCCAAAGCTTTTAAAATTCTATTTTTTAGGGAGGGGGGCCACGTGGCCCCCCTTTCCTGGGCCACTATTGGCCCCGGGGACCCTATCCCCCGGAGCTTGGCCAATACTTTTTTTTTTTAAATTAGGGAGGGGGGCCGCGTGGCCCCCCTTCCCTGGGCCACTTCTGGCCCCGGGAACCCTATCCCCCGGGTCTGGCCCTCAATTTGGGGACTGTGGGGGGAGCCCCAATGTCCCCATGGTCCCAGCCGGCTCTCCGCCTCCTGCGGGAGCCGGCATTACTTTTGGGCAAGGGGAGATGCTAACATGCAGCTCCCCTTGCCCAAAAGCAATTCTACTTTGCTTCTTGGAAGCAAGAGCAGGTTTCCTGCTCTCGCTTCCAAGAAGCAAAGCAGTGTTTGCTATGGCAATGTCCCGGGGGTGGGCACCCCCGGACATTGCAGGAGCCGGCCCTGGGGGGTGGCGGTCCCAGGGCCATCTAGGGCTCCAGGATGGGGGCCGTGTGGCCCCCCCAACATTTGCATAGCTGGGGAGGGGGTGGTCCCCGGGGCAGTGTGGGGGGCTGGAGCCCCCCCCACACTTACTTTTAATTTATGTTGCCCCGGGGAGATGGCGGTCCCAGGGGCTTGGGGGGGCCCACGAGGCCCCCCACCCAAAATGTAAATATGCCCCGGGGAGGTAGTGGTCCCCGGGGCTGCTTACACATTGCCCCGGGACGTGGCCCACCCGGGGGCTTATAGAAAACAAAGCACGGGAGCCTGCGCTTCATTTTTTAAACATTTTCTCAGCCGGATTCGCGCACCCAGCGCGAATTCGGCCAATTTGTTTTTAAAAAAATGCTTTTTTTGGCCCTGGGGGTCATTGTGGGACCCCCTGAGCAGGCCTAGGGGGTCAGGGTGTTTCTACCCTGCCCCCTTTTCTTGTTTTTTATCTTTTTTTACTGTTTTCTTGTGACTCGGTTACCTAGTCATAAGATGGCTGCCAACACATTCTGGTTTGGAGTGTTGGCAGCCAATCAGAATGAAGCTCGTGTTCGGGAGGGTTCGCTGCGCCTCCTCGGTGCTCAGATATCGATATTTTTATTTTTTGAATTTCTCAGCAACTACTGAATGGATTTACACCATTTAAAAAAAGGGCGCTTTCTGAACCAAGAGCTACCTTTTTGCCAAATTTGGTGTAATTCCGTTCAGCAGTTCGGGCTGTAGCCTGTTCCAAAATTCCTATGGAAATAAACATGGAGAAAACATGTTTTGGGACCCCCATTTTTTCTCGGCCCCCGCTTGACGAATCACCCCGAAACTTTCATGACAGGAGCTGACCTGAGTGAACCATTAGTTAGGAAAATATCGTGAAGATTCGTCAAACGGCGCCAAAGATATTGGCAAAAGAAAAAACGCTTTTTGAATAGAAACAAGGTCCTAACTATAACTACCTACTGGCGACTGCCAGTAGGTAATATATGTATAGATATATATATAGATATATCTATATCTATCTATCTATCTATCTATCTATCTATCTATCTATCTATCTATCTATCTATCTATCTATCTATCTATCTATCTATCTATCTAAGTATATATATAGATATATCTATATCTATCTATCTATCTATCTATCTATCTATCTATCTATCTATCTATCTATCTATCTATCTATCTGTCTATCTATGTATGCCTCCTGAACACTTTAGGCGCTGACGAAGGCCGACTAGGCCGAAATGCATTTGCCGCTGCTCATGTGAATAAAGGTGTTTCCGTGGTTTCCCCCATTGTGGCCTCTGCTCTTTCTTTTGGAGGAGTTCGGTGGTGATATTGTTCGTGCCAGCCAGAGGCGCGTTTCAGAGGCCCCCGCATCACAAGTTGGCTGGGGCTTCACTGGCTCTTGCTACGGCAAAGATTTTGTGTGTTCCGAGGGATTGGAAGGACCCAAGCCCACCTCTGTGTTCGGAAGGAGATGGGGCGGTGCTGAGGTTATTAACCTCACGCTGGGCGAGATGGATTGCCATTCTTGCCCCCGCCGAAAGGATTTCCGAACCTGGGGGTTGATGCGGTGTGGGGACCAGAGGAGACGCTAATATTCAAGCAGAAATACAGGGAATTGGTTTCAAACATCACGGATTGTCCTGCTGAAGCCCGCATAACCACAAGGTATGATATACACCCCCGCATTACCTACCTGGATACGAACTGAAATCTGGGACTTGCAGTTCACGAGAAATACGTGACTTGTTTAGGGTGAGCGATTACATTTGGGGTGGAGCGAGCCATGACAAACCAGCATGAGGCAGGACGTATTAAAGTGATGTTTGCTATGCCTCCTGAACACTTTAGGCACTGAAGAAGGCCGACTAGGCCGAAATGCATTTGCCGCTGCTCATGTGAATAAAGGGGTTTCCGTGGTTTCCCCCATTGTGGCCTCTGCTCTTTCTTTTGGAGGAGTTCGGTGGAGATATATATATATATATATATCCACTGTGTAGTTATAGTTAGGACCAGGTTTCCATAGGAAATGGATTTCTTTGCTGGCTAATAACGTTGGCATCATTTGACAAGTCTTCACCTAATATTCCAAAAACAGGTTTATCCATCTCAGCTCCTTCCTGGAAAATTTCGAGGTGATTTGTCAAGTGGGGGCTGTGAAAAAGGGGGGTCTCTAAGTACATTTCTCACATGCAATTTCCCAAAGGTCCGCAGGGAGTTGGGTGCAAGACCAGGCTTTAGCCCATGCCCTGCCTCTAACACGCTGGGCACAACCAAAGGCCATGGGTGGTGGGGGTTGACCGCCCACGGGTGGTTGCGTGCAGTGCCTGGCTGTAGGCATGTGGTAGACCTAGTTAAGTATGGTAAAAAAATATTACTTTATGCAAAAAAAAAAACCCTAGATAATGACTGAAAAAAACAAAGGTTAAGGAGACATTATAGTTAGGTATGGTAATAATATTTTACTTTGCATTAAAAAAAACTGAAATTCACTGAAAAAAACAAAGGTTATAGTGACGTTATAGTTAGATAAAAATGTCAGTTAAAATGTTACATTTTAAACTAAACATATGCCTGCCTGCCTCCCCATAAAAATTACTCTGGGCCCTGGAGGATCACAGGGAGGGGTGAAACACAGCCCCCTCTTCTTTAATTAAAGAAAATGGACTCTGGGGAATGGGGTCCCCAGGGCTAGTCCCTATAGCCAGCTGCTTCCTGTTCATGGCCAAAGGCCGTACGAAGCGTGGGGCTGGCTGTATGGGCTAGTATTGGCTGCAGGGCCTAGGGGGAGGCATCACCATCACCCACAAGACCAACCTCCGTCTGAGCACCCACACCGACGGGCCCACAGACCTGATGAAATGCCTCCACTTCAAGATACAGACCAACCCGTCCACCACCCTCCGAGGCACCCTCATCAACAGACCCCCAGGACCCCACGCACCTTTCTCCGACTCCATCTCCGACATCATCACCCGCATGCCATCACCTCCACCGACTACACATTGCTGGGAGACCTCAATTTCCATCTCGACAACCGCCAAGACCCCAACTCCACCTCCCTCCTGGACAACCTCCACAACATCGAACTCAAACAGATTGTACCTGAACCAACGCACTCAGCAGGCCACACCCTCAACCCCATCTTCACAGCAGGAAGCTCCATCACCTTCAGCCACACCTCTGAACTCCCATGGACGGACCACTGCTGCAACCACTTCACCTTCAAAACAAACATCTTCCGCAGACGTCCACACCAGCTCCAGCGTAGGAATTGGAACAGGATCTCCAACGACCAGCTCGCCGCATCCCTCAGCAGTTCTGCTCCCACCACCACGGGCGACGACCCCACCACAGCCGCCCATCCCCTACACAACTGGATCATGACTGCGCAAACACCATCGCCCCCCTCAAGAAAACTTCCAACCTACACGCCAAGAAAGCCAGCTGGTTCTCCACCGAACTCTGGGAATCTAGACGAACCTGCAGATGCCTCGAAAAGCTATGGAGGAACTCCAAAACCCCGGCAGAACTCGACAACTTCAAAACAGCCACCTCTGCCCACCACAAACTCATCAGATACTCAAGGAAGAAGGCACTCTAGGACAGAATCTCCAGCCATGCAAACAACAGCAAGGAACTTTTTGGCATCATCAAAGAGTTCGCCCAACCGAACAGTGAGAGCACCGACATCCCACCCTCCCAGGACCTCTGTGAAAGACTCAGCACCTTCTTCCATCACAAAATCAAGACCATCTATGACAACTTTGACGACCACAACCTTCACGAGGAACCCACACCCACCGCTCCCTTCTCCACGCAACCGACACTGGACAGCTGGACCGCCCTCAGCATTGAAGACAACCTAACAACTATGAAGACCAGGGGCCCCCATGGACCCCTGCCCCCACCACATCTACCACAGAGCCGCAGACATCATCGCACCCGAGCTTCAACAAACCATCAACCGCCCCCTTGAGACCGCCTTCTTCCCCGACGACTGGAAACATGCCGAGATCAACCCTCTCCTGAAAAAACCATCGGCGGACCCCACCGACCTCAAGAACTTCAGACCGATCTCCTTTCTCCCTTACCCGGCGAAAGTCATGGAAAAAGCAGTCAACAGCCAACTCGCCTCCTTAATAGAAGGAAACATCATCCTCGACTCCTCCCAATCAGGCTTCAGGAAGAACCACAGCACCGCAACCCCCCTTCTCGCTGTGACAGACGACATCCGCGCCCTCCTCGACAGAGGAAAGACTGTGGCCCTCATCCTCCTGGACCTCTCCGCCGCCTTCGACACAGTCTCACATCGTATCCTTGCCCACAGACTCCACGAAGCAGGAATCCCGAACAAGGCACTCGACTGGATCCGCTCATTCCTCTCCGGCAGAACTCAGCGGGTCAGACTCCCTCCTTTCCTCTTGAAACCCACACCGACCACCTGCGGAGTACACCAAGGATCCTCCCTCAGCCCCACCCTGTTCAACATCTACATGGCCCCTCTCGCATCCATCGTCAGATCACATGGACTCAACATCATATCATACGCAGACAACACCCAACTCATCATCTCCCTATCCAACGAACCCAACATCTCCAAACACAACTTTCAAGAAGGTATGGTAGCAGTCGCTAGGTGGATGATGAACAGCTGCCTTCAATTCAACACAGACAAAACCGAGGTGCTCATCATGGGCCCACACCCCGACTCCTGCAACGAGACATGGTGGCCCCCCACCCTCAGGAACCCCCCTCCCCCACGGACCACGCACGCAACCTCGGAATCATCCTGGTCTCCGAACTCAAAATGGACCGCCAGATCAACTCTGTCACCTCTTCCTGCTACCAGACCCTCAGCCTATTCAGAAAGACCTTCAACTGGATTCCCCTCAAACAAAGGAAAACCATCACCCATGCCCTCATTAGCAGCAGACTGGAATATGGCAATGCACTCTACACCGGGATCAACAAGAACCTCACCCGCAAACTCCGGAACGTCCAGGACGCCACCGCCAGACTAGTCCTCAACCTACCACGCCACTGCCACATCAGCCAACACCTACGAACACTACACTGGCTCCCCGTCAAGAAGAGAATCACCTTCAAGCTTCTCACCCACGCCCACAAGGCCCTTCACAACACCGGACCCGCCTACATGAACCACCGCCTTTCGTTCCACGCCCCCAAAGATCCCTCCGCTCAGCCCAGCTCTCCCTTGCGACGGTACCACGCATCAAGAAGACCAGAACAGGAGGACGCTCCTTCTCTCTCCTCGTGGCCCTCCCTCTCCACCTCCGAAAGACACCTACTCTCTCCAAGTTCCTGAAGGACCTCAAGACCTGGCTTTTTGAATCACCGTGAACTTCTAGGAGCGGCGTACCCCCCTCCCCCACCTCCCCCCTCAGCGCCTTGAGACCCTTTCGGGTGAGTAGCTGTGCTTTAGAAACCCCTGTTTGATTGATTGATGTATGGTAATGAAGTATTTGCTTTACGTTAAAAAAGAGAAAACTAGAATTTCACTGAAAATTCTAAAGGTTCAAGTAACATATAGTTAGGTGTGATAAAAGAATCTGTTTAAAAAAAACACCTTCGAAATTCACTTAAAAAAACAGAGGTTAAACTAACTTTATAGTTAGGTGAATTTGTCAGTGACAACGTTAACGGTTTGAACTAAAAAAACACAGAAATTCCCCAGTTATAGTTAGCAGCGTTAATTACAACTTGTGCGCCCGCCATGCACTGCCTTAAACCTCACATATGACATCACTCATTGAGGACATCTTTGATGACATCACTGATGACATCATCCACGCTTTGTTTTCCCACATATTGCTGTATAAATATCCATCCATCCATCCTAATGTTCCTTTGTGAATTAAATAAAGTTGCCAGAAAGTATTGGTTTGGACCAATGCACACGGGGAAGAGAGACAGCAAGGAAGAGGCAAGAGACAGGAAGCTATGAGACTTTCAGTGGTATAGAAAGTCTCTCCAGTTACGTCTCTCTGCCGCAATCTTTACCGTGACGTACAGCAATCTTTAGCTGTTTCGGCGTCAAGAGGTGTACCTGCCTAAAAGTAGGATATTTACGTTTTTTACCACGAAACACTGCGAATGTAAAGGATTCCCATGTGTCGCAAGTTACAGTCCTTTTATGTCTCCCAACGCCCATAGCATCTTTCCAAATCCTGAAACAGCTCATAATGAGCAAGGCGGCCTCATGTATACTAAACTTCAATCCATCCAGCTCCGAAATCCTTTCTCACGCTACTTCCTGCGGGGCGAGTCCGTGTATTCCTGCTAACATCCACCCTCGGGGCAGTGTTTGAACATCCTCGTTACCTTTTAAAGCCACAAGTTCTGCTCTTTGATTTGCCCTTTGAGTTGTCTCGAGCTGCGGCCGTGCCAGCGTGAATGCTTTGCTGCGCTGTACGTGCTGAGTATACTTATTATCCACTAGAAAACGTGATAAACAAGTCATGGCGTTAACCCATTCGTGTCAGTTACACCCAGCTGAACCTGTGCTGGACTCCAGACTGCGCAGGATTAAAAGCATTTATGTTGTTCAAGTATCGGAGCTGACCCGATTTACACGAAACTTCTTCCTTTATTATATGCCATGCCAGGCGTGGAGGTCTTTTTAGGGTTAACAAAAGGCTTTTTCTATTGTAAAGTGTTCTGAGCCTTCAAGCCCGCAGCATCTTCAAAAAACATCTTCCATCGCCCTCTCCCTCCACAATTCAAGTGAAGGTAAGTTTCTATGGGAAAGTAAAGCTTTACTATACTTAACTCCACTCATATGTACCTTGACAGTATATATATCTTCAAGGTACATAGATGTGAAGTTAAGAAAAGTAAATCTATGCTTACCTATTTGCACTTACCGTCTCGAGATTTTGGTCCTTGAATTTTTTTGACAGGATATTCTGTCCACATGATATTTTTGTCATCGATGTTGTATCAGACGTCCCTATTTATTCAGACCAATTAACTCTTTTCTAAGATGATTGCAGTCCTTCTTTCCCAGTACTTAGGAATTTAATGAGAGCCTCTCAGGAAATATGTATCTCTAAATAAGAAGAAAAATGCAATAATACCCATCCCCTACATGTGGTGGTCTTAATGTCCACAATGCTCCCTGTTTTTCTCTGTCTCTGGACTGGTTCCACATGGAGTATCACATTTACAGTAGTGCTTAATTTGTAAAAAAAAAAAAATGCCAGGGCCCAAGATGTTTCTCAGAAGGCCACTGTAGACCTCACCATCCACTGTCTATGCCAGTGCTTCAAATGCCAGTACTGACTTTGCCAATCAACAATTACACTACGACAAATGTGACAATATTGACTATTCCTGGGCACCCAAAGCTGTTTGAATGGCCTAGATACCTGCATAATAATAATTGAATTGTTAAACTTGCTTTTGAAATACTTATTTTAAAAACAGATGAAAACGCCACCCTGGATGGTGTAGACTGCCATTTGTATTCTTGGTGAGCATCCAAGGGTCCTGTGCTAAGGGGATTTAATCTCAATCCTTTTCTGCTTCAGGTGTGGCTCAAAAGTGCTTGTGTTGCAATGCTTTTTTATCACCAGTTTCCCGCTTTTACCCTCTGTACATGAGTATAGTCATCTTATGTAGTCTACCCTCACAGTATCCACTGTGGCACGAGCTTGCATACAAAAGGATTGTGATTTTGCGGGTCATATGTCACTACCATTTTTAGGTCTTGTCTACCACCTGCTCATGTGCTGTCAATGTGAATGGGTATTGTTTACAGTAAAGGGCTTGGTGCCCGTCCACTGCTTATCATTCTTTGACTTCTTTGTCACTCTTCTTTGTTGCCTCCTAATTGACCAGCACTTGCTGCGTGCCATTACCTTTTCTTTCTCTGGAGCATGGACCAAGAACTGATTGATTCCTCTTGATTAGTGGGCATCCGCTGCTTGTGCTGAGATTGTGGTTACTATTTATTCTTCCCCTGGTTGCTTCTTCCCCTCCCACCCACCCCTTTTCCGTGCTGCGTCTTCCCCCTCCCACATAATTGATGTCACTGCTACCTGACATGCCGCACAAGAAGAACATAGGAGCAGAACGACAACCCCCAAAGATGATAACCACTGGGCCGGGGTACTGGTGTGCTGTGCAGCAAGCTATGGTTGAAGGCCCGTCCCTGGGGGCATCGCACGGGGTGGCGACAAGCAATCAGAAGTACAAACAATGAATAACGGGAGGAACTTACCTGCCCTGCCATGTTGGCACCTGTAGCCAGGACGGCAGTGCCTAGAAGACGGCGGCGGGCACCTGGGACCCTCAATGGCGATGAGGACAAGAGGGCCGGTAGTGCAGGCTTCCCATGGGCACCTGAAGCCGGCACGGCGGTGCTTATGGGGAGCAGCCCAGCCAGGCCGCAGGACACTCTGTCCTGGAGGTACTGGCTCTCGTTAGGTAGGCCGGCGTTGTCTGGTCTAGCACCACGCAGAGGGTCGGCATGGGCGGCGGTGCCCCAAAGCAGTTGGCGACAACATGCGGCAGAGGTTTCAGGCAGATGCGTCGGCTATGTTGAGGTGAGCAATGTTGGGGCAGTAAGTGTTGTGTCGGGTGGTAGCAGAGATTTAGATATTGCGATGATCTCAGAACAGGAGAGCGTGGAAATTGAAGGGGTCGGACATGTTTCCAGCAGGAAGCGGGCCTTAGGGTTGGGTTGTAGGCCTTATATCGAATGCTGTATCTAGGTGAGGCTGGACGTGCTTAGGTCCTGCCGCAAATCATCTCTCCCGCTACTTCCATTTCCTTTACGCCAAGGTGCAAGGCGGTCTAGGCTTCATAGCTCTTAAAGGTGACACCGGAGCAGGAAAAAATAACACTGTACTGGCTCGTTTAGGGACCATGTGCACCTAATGTGAAGGGCCTGGGCTCTAGGCCCTGCTGGGCACAGCCGCCCACCACTGCAGGTGACTTCATGGTGAGCGGATGCTCAGCAACGTCCAATTCTGGCAGTTGCAGCCTCTAGCTGTGCCTCGTTGTTTCAGCTGGTTAATGCTAGTGAATAGCTTGGTCAGCAAAGGCTGCACCCCTCACTTCCACCTCCACAGGTACTTCTGTTGTGTACCAGTAAGAACCTGCAAACCAGTAGATTCCCTGACTAGGAGAGGGTTACTTCCAGTGGGAAGGGCTGTGCTGGACAGGTCCTGAGGAGAATCTAGTTCTGGTTATGTGACAGAGGGTATACAAGACAGTCATGCGGACCTGTGGGGGCGGCCAGCTTGCAGGCGAGCTAGGAGTGCCCTTACCGAATGCCAGAGTGTTAAGGGCTCTCAGTATACCTCGAAGGTAAAGGAGTAGCCAATGGGCACTTTCGAAACCGCACATGAAATCACTGCTGCCCGGAGCGCTTTCGAATTAAAAGGCGGAAGCAGTGCTTTTGCACGACTGAGACACTCAAGGAAGTCAATCAGGGTTGGTAAAGCGCAGCTACTCACTCGAAAGAGTCTCAAGGCGCTGGGGGGGTTGCACGCTGCTCCTCAGTGCTCAGGAGTGGCGTCGGAGGGGCGGAGGGGATCCCTGTCCTATCAGGTGCGAGCGGTCCGGGCGCTCATGGTGATTCATTGAAAAGTCAGGTCTTGAGGTCTTTCAGGAATTTGGACAGAGTTGGTGTCTGGCGGAGGTGGGAGGGAGGGAGTTCCAAGCCGTAGCCACGAGGTAGGAGAAGGAGCGTCCTGATCTGGTCTTCTTGATGCGTGGTACTGTTGCGAGGGCGAGCTGGGCTGAGCGGAGGGATCTTTGAGGTGCGTGGAACGAGAGCCGATGGTTTATGTAGATGGGGCCGGTGTTGTGGAGAGCTTTGTGGGCGTGGGTGAGAAGCTTGAAGGTGATTCTCTTCTCGATGGGGAGCCAGTGTAGTGCCCGCAGTGGCGCAGTAGGTTTAGGACTAGTCTGGCACCGGCGTTCTGGATGATCTGGAGTCTGCGGGTGAGGTTCTTGTTGATCCCAGCGTAGAGTGTGTTGCCGTAGTCCAGTCTGCTGCTGAGGAGGGCGTGGGTGACGGATTTCCTGAGCTCGAGGGGGATCCAATTGAGAGTTTTACGTAGGAGGCGGAGGGTGTGGAAGCAGGAGGAGGTGACAGTGTTGATCTGGCGGTGCATTTTGAGTTCAGAGTCCAGGATGTTTCCGAGGTTGCGTGCGTGGTCTTTGGGTGGGGGTGGTGTCCCGAGAGCTGGGGGCCACCAGGTGTCGCTCCAGGCATCGGGATGAGGGCCTATGATGAGGACTTCGGTTTTGTCTGTGTTCAGTTGTAGGCAGCTATTCTTCATCCATCTGGTGACTGCTTCTATACCTTCTCGGAAGTTGTGTTGCGAGATGTTGGGTTCGTTGGATAGTGAGAGGATGAGTTTCGTGTCGTCTGCGTATGATACGATGTTGAGTCCGTGTGATCTGACGATGGGAGCAAGAGGGGCCATGTAGACGTTGAACAGTGTAGGACTGATGGATGATCCTTGAGGGACTCCGCAGGTGGTTAGCGTGGGCTCCGATATGAAAGGGGGAAGTCTGACCCGCTGTGTTCTGTCGGAGAGGATTGAGCAGATCCAGTCGAGGGCTTTGTTTCGGATTCCTGCATCGTGGAGTCTGCGGGCTAGGGTGCGGTGCGAGACTGTGTCGAAGGCCGCAGAGTGGTCCAGGAGGATGAGGGCCACAGTCTCACCGTTGTCCAGGAGGGAGCGGATGTCACCAGTTGCAGCGATGAGGGCGGTCTCTGTGCTCTGGTTTTTTCTGAAGCCTGACTGGGAGGGGTCGGGGATGTTGTTTTCGTCGATGAAGGAGGCGAGTTGACTGTTGCTCGCTTTTTCGAGGACTTTCACCGGATAGGGAAGTAGGGAGATCGGTCTGTAGTTCTTGAGGTCGGTGGGATCCGCCGATGGTTTCTTTAGGAGAGGGTTGACCTCGGCGTGTTTCCAGTCGTCGGGGAAGGAGGCGGTCTCGAAGGATCGATTGATGATGCTTTGTAGCTTGGGGGCAATGATGTCTGCGGCTCTGCGGTAGATGTGGTGGGGGCAGGGGACTGAGGGGGCCCCTGAGTGGGTGGTCCTCATGGTCTTTAGGGTGTCTTCGATGCTGAGGGCAGTCCAGAATTCCAGCGTCGGCTGAGTGGTGCTGAAGGCGGTGGGTGTGGGTTCCTTGTGGAGGTTGTTGTTGTCGAAGTTGTCGTAGATGGTCTTGATTTTGTGATGGAAGAAGGTGCTGAGTTTGTCGCAGAGGTTCTGGGAGGGAGGGATGTTGGTGGATTCGCTGTGGGGTTGGGCGAACTCTTTGATGATGCTGAAGTGTTCCTTGCTGTTGTGTGCGTGGGTGGAGATTCTGTCCTGGAGTGCCTTCTTCCTTGAATGTCTGATGAGTTTGTGGTGGGCAGTGGTATCTGTTTTATAGTTGTCGAGGTCCGCCGGGTTTTTGGAGTTCCTCCATATTTTTTCGAGACGTCTGCAGGTTCGTCTGGATTCCTGGAGTTCTGTGGACAACCAGCTGGCCCTCTTGGCGCGAGGGTTGGAGGATTTCTTGAGGGGGGCGACGGTGTTTGCGCAGTCGGTGATCCATTTGTGTAGGGTGCGGGCAGTGGTGTGGTCGTTGTCGGAGGTGGTGGGCGCGGAGTCGCTGAATGTGGTGGTCAGTTGCTTGTCAGAGATTTTGCTCCAGTTTCTGCTTTGGAGCTGGGGTGGGCATCTGCGGGGGATCTTTGCTTTGTAGGTGAAGTGGACGCAGCGGTGGTCCATCCAGGGGAGTTCGGAGGTGTGGCTGAAGGAGATGGAGTGTCCTGCTGAGAAGATAGGGTCGAGGGTGTGTCCTGCTGAGTGCGTAGGTTCTGGTACGATCTGGTTGAGTCCGATGACATGGAGGTTGTCCAAGAGTGAGATGGAGATAGGGTCTTGGCGGGTGGAAGTTGAGGTTTCCCAGCAGTGTGTAGTCTGTGGCGGTGATGGCATGTGGTGTGATTAAGTCGGTGATGGAGTCGGAGAAGGATGCGCGGGGTCCGGGAGGTCGGTAGATGAGGGTGCCTCGTAGGGTGGTGGTCGGGTTGACCTGTATTTTGAAGTGGAGGTGTTCCATAAGGTCCCTGGGCCCTTCGGTGAGCATGCTCAGGCGGAGGTGGGTCTTGTGGGCGATGGCGATGCCGCCTCCGGGGCGGTTAGGGCAGTCCTTCCGGGTGATTTTGTATCATTCAGGGATGGCAATCGCGATGTCCGGGCCCGAGGTGGCGCTTGTTCATGTTTCAGTGAGAAAGGCGACGTCGGGAGAGCTGCTGTCGAGGAGGTCCCAGATTTCTGTGGCGTGTCTGTGGAGGGAGCGTACGTTGAGGAGGAAGCCTTGCAGGGTTTGGTCTGCGGTGTGTATGTTGCTGGTCGGAGGAGGAGGGTCCTGGGCTGTAGCGGTGTTGAAGGAGTGCCGGCAGTTCCTGCAGGTGAAGGGGCCGTGGGTGTCAAGGGGAGAGGAGAGCTTGCAGTTGTTGTTCATCTTGCTGCCATTGAGTGCGTGGAGATCCACTGAGCTGTAGCGTGGGAGGGTCGAAGGACCAGCGCTCCTGGCGCTGGTCGCGGTCGGGCGCAGTCGGGCTTGCCTTTGGCGCGCTGGCAGCACGCCTGCTGCGCGGCCGCGCACCGGCTCCATTAAGTAGAGGTCGGTGTGGGGGGCGGACAGCTGGGAGGCGGGAACGGAGGAAGACGCGGGAGCAGGAGGGGCCGCGGGGCCAGCAGCGGCGGGAAGTGCACAGAGTCGAAACCGGGGTAAGAATAAGGAAAGCGAGGGAGGGAAAAGTACAGCAGGAATTGCACAAAAAAGAAAAGAAAAATGAAGAAATGAATAAAATGAGGCAGCCGCAGGTGAGGGCTGGGCACGAACCGCGGTCTGAGGCGAACAGAAGCACGGGCAGAGTACTGCCTGAGCTAAGGAGCTGCGCGCTGGGAGAGCAGGCACTCGAGAAGTATGGAGCGGGTAGCATTTTGGGTGCAGTCACAATGTATGATGCTCCAGTAGTTAAATTAGTCACTTTATTTGGTTGGACAGTCTGCGGTGTTTCAATCCAAGGCAAAGAGTTCTGTAATCTGGCCTATCCGCAGCGCATTTGCACGACTGAGCCACTCGAGGAAATATGGAGCGGGTAGCATTTCGGGTGCAGTCACAGTGAGTGATGCAACAGTAGTTAAAATAGTCACTTTATTTGGTTGAACAGTCGGCGGTGTTGCAATCAAAGGCAAAGAATTCCGTAATCTGGTAGCATTGCAAGGGTCCCAGGTCGTCTAAACGTATTTTACATGTCCTAGAGTGCTGCACTACACAAGTAGGAACAGTAACGGTCGCATTTCAGGGTATCGTTATCGCAAATGATGGGTCACCAGCGCGCCTCTCACATGCATTTCCCAGTTATAAGTAACCTTAAGAATTCCCGGCAGGCCACCCTGTCAATGGTTGATGGTTCTTGGCATGGCTGAAACACCAGCCAAGAGCTATAGCTCAGAGGCCAGGTCTTGTGCTTTAGTGTCAGACGCCCCTCTGATGAACGGGTCAGATCCCACCAGTGCTGGAAGGTCAGCTTTACGACAGCCTACGATAACTCAGTGGTACAGCTCTCATCTTTAGCACTTGCATTATGGCGGTTCACGTCCCTGTGCTGTTGCTGCATTACTCTTACACCCAGTAAATGTTCAATTGCGGACAAACATGGAGCTTTCAGGCACTGCCGCTAGAAAGATAAAAAATAGGTCAGACTGCTGTTTCAACTGGGTCCTGTACCTGTAAAAGCGCATGATTCTCCACGCAGGATAATCCTTCAGTGAGTTACAAAATAGACTACTCTGGAACAGAGAGCACAACACTAGGCAGGGAACATTGGCCCTTTCATGCTCAATCCATAGCATACGAGGGTCAGAATTGTTCAAGAGCCAGTGACTTACGGTGTTAAGCCAGTGACTTACGGTGTTGTCCACCAACTGTTGAGAAGACTATGCTCCACCTCCCTTTCACTCGCCCATACTCCCCGCATCTACCGAAGCAGAAGTGGAGGACGTTCGTTCTCCCACATCGCAGCAAAGAGTTGGAACAGCCTCCTCATGTACCTCCAGACCATCACTTTACTTCCGGAATTCTGAATGGCCATCAAGACCTGGCTGTTCAAATAAGCCTCTGGGACCTGCAAGTGCCTGGATACACTATTGGGTGATTAACTGCGCTTTATAAATCCTGATTGAGTGATTGCTGAATCCCATCATTTGCAAAGGTGTGACCCTGGGCAAATCATTCAGGTGCTAATTTGGAAACTCTTGTTAGGACAGGCGTAATCCAAGATCATTTGCTTTACTGAACCTATAAGCATTGCATGATCGGATTTTGTCGGACCGTCTATAAATGGTACCAGATAGGGCCAGACGTGACATCCAAGTCCCGTGGGGCTGTCCACCATTGCCAGATTGTCAAGGAAAGATATTTCTCATAGTCTTTTCACTGTGCGCACTGGCAAGGGCCCGAGCACCATATTTCATACAGGACAGAAAGTTACTTTAGGATGCACGGTTGAGTCAACCCACATGAAACAATGGGGTCGTAGCAGGAAGTTATGTTGCTGTCATCGACAACTAAGGGAAGGCAGAGTTACGCATTTCATGGGTATCCATCTAGAACACCATCTAGAACATTTGCTGGGCATATCGCATAATAAAGGTCATGCGATCGCCTCGGATCATATCCGAACATCTTGTCTCTAAGGGAAGCTGTTGCTCAAAGGTCAGGGGAAGGAAGTATTCATGACCTCACCATGCAGTAAAGTTAACCCTCCAGCTCTCAGATTCCCCCCACAATATATTCAGTTTCATCTTTAACGAAAGTTGCTGCATAGTTTCTCGCTGCAGTTGGCTCTCCAGTAAGGTATAGGTTCTAATCCAACGTCAGTATGATTTTGCAAAGCTTGTCTTGCCCATCATTTGACAGATATGGGTTATTTGTCCTGGTGCAGAAACCTAGATGAGTGGCGGTCAGTCATGCATGCAATGGAACACACGCATCTTCTTAAATTACAGCTACACCAAGGTAGAATAGAGACCATTTTAGCCTTTGGGTTCACTAAGGGTTATCCATCATTTTGGGGCCTAGGTGCTCCTTCGAGTGTGTGGTATTCACACTGGGTATTTAGGGAAGTAAATAAAGCATATCAAATGCATATAGATAACTCAAGTGGGCCAATCGACTTCCTAATGTCTGAGTGACTGACTCGGAGGCCAGGGTATGAGCATACGAGTGAAGAGTAAATCATCATAGCAGGGTTCCAGCACCACTCTGGAGCTTTAGTTAAACAGCCCAGTAGTGGGAAAATTGCAACCAGCAGCTAGCTAAATCTACTGTACACACAGTAGGCTTGTGCTGTTTTTAATGGCATGCACCACCATAAAAGCAAAGGAAACACATTGGCACGGCCCTTATAAATGATCTAGTATCTATTTCTGTTCTTTTTATTGCCCCAGCATACAGGCTATTGTTACTCTGGGATACATTCAATCATAATGGCTGGGTCATTAGTTTAGAAGCTAGATGGGCGAGGATTATTATAGTCAGAGTGAAGTGATGCGGTGCACGTTGGCACTAAGGGACTTTATGTAATTGGATCCATCCGATCAAATAGCTCAGTTGGAAGGCGTTGGAGGGGCTCCTCTTCCACGAAGGGGAGGTAGAGGAGATTGGTGCACTTCAGAGTGCTGTGTGGCAGGTACGGCATGTTATGTTATGTTAGTACGTTTTGTATAGCGCACAGCTGCCCCAGCAAAGAGGCGTCCCAGCGCTGGGATGGATTACAGCACAAGGTATTAACAGGGCGTTACAGTTGTGCAACAGATAAACTATAAATACACACCTGGCGGACATGATGAGAAGTGCAATGAGATGAAAGCTGGAGCCAGACTAATGACCTAACTAATGAACATGTGCCCAGTGTATCAATATTACTGAAACTGGGGCATATAGTTAAAGAAGTTACATGGGCGTCGTGGTCGGTGAAATCCCAGACTTGCTCAAAGACCGCTGAAATGTTACATTGTTTATTAGAGATTAGGATGGGTGGGAAAGCCTATGCCCAGCCATTCTTTCAACAGAGCACCATCTTGAAAGGTTTCTGGTACCAGCGAAGCTAATTGCAAGTTCCAATGATGCTGACGGTGAGCTAGTTTACACATAATACCCAACAGAACTGAGACAAACTAGGGCATCAATGGTCAGCAACCCCTCCTCAGGATCACATTTGCATGTAAGGATAGGAGCACATTATTCTCAAGGGAGTACATTGGAGGGATTGCGGAATACACCATAACCAAGGCCACTGGAGTGAGGTGATTCAGTGGCTGAGCGCGTTGCCATATAATTATGGATTTACCGCACCTGCCACATAACCTATAGTATGAATAACAGGTGTATACTCAATAATTACAAAGTGTCAACAAACAGAGCCAGGTCTGTTCTAAAGTGTCAACTGAGTACCCTCCAGTCGACGATGCCGGTAGTGAAATACAGCACGGATAGCATTTTGAGGAAGCCTGTGGCCATTCAGGGTTAACAATGCCTAGATGGCAAATAGGGGGAGAGGAGTTGGCCTAACGGCTAGGGTGGTCGACCTCGAATCTGGGGAACCGGGTTCGAGTCTCGTCAATGACGCTGAACATCCTGTGATTCTGGGCAAATCACTTAATCTCCCCGTGCCTAACAAAAATTAATGTGTCCTCATGTAACGCAACTGGTGCTATGGAAAGCGCTCTGATACCCGATACCTTCAGGTCAAGTTCGCGCTATATAAAACCCCGTTAAAAAAAAATAATAATAATAACTTAGTAATAAGGTCACAAAACGAGTAACGTTACGTGGCATAATTGCCTTTTCTTGCTGCATAATTCCAGTGGCACGAGCCATAGCCTAGAATCAACTTTGCCCACTAGCCACTCCTTAGGAAGCTCATGGCTTCTGGTAGCTGTCTTTTCGAAGGTGCAAAGACAGGAAACTTACTATTCCTGATGGGTACTGCTAGTCTGGAGATCACCAAATTCAGGGAACTCTCTCCGGTTGTTTTCCCGGGGAGTACATAGATGACAAGGTTCATCTGTCCAGCGGGGAGATCAACATGTTCCCTCTGAACATGATGCGGCACTCGAGCTGCTGGGTTTCTCTTAGTCCTAGGGGAGCTGTCGGAGGTCGGTAAACCACCTCCAGCGTGGCGGGGAGTCGCAAGGTTTAGCAATAAATATCTTAACACAAGAACATAAAAAGGGCAATTGCCCGAACAAGGTCCTTGGGATACCTCATGGCAGGGACACTTGAGACAATTGACTGGACAAGATCCTTAGGATGACTCATGTTTGGGACACTTGAGGGCAGACAAAGGGGTAAGATATGGTCAGTTCTGGACATACTCGGCTCTTGCAGCCCAGGCATGGCCACGGGCCACGAACGCCAGACATTCAGTAGCAAGAGAAGCCTCGAAGCCGTGACCTGCTGTACCATGTAATCGACAGAAGTAGAGCTGTCACAGCAGTTGGAAAAGTGAATTGTGACAACCATTAAAGAGACGTTATGACTGTAAGGATGATGCATTGCAGGATTAGGCAAAGTTATGGTTATTAATATGCAATAAGGATCAAATGTACACTGTACAACCTATTATGAACAAAATGCGTTACACTGTAGTGCAAGATAAGCAAGAACTGATCATGTTAATGAACGATGCCATCATGATAAGTATGTACCAACTTATGATGTGAATAAACTGCGGCCTTTCTAACACCACAAAAGGTTTTGTGTGCCCATAACTGATGGGAAAGAAGGGAATAGTGGGAGAGGAGGGCCTGTGAGATGCTAGCACAGCTGGGGGAAGGGTTGTACCGCGGCCCGTGAGGCTCAGCCGACCCTAGAGGGATGGTGGCTAACTCCCCCCACCCCATGGGAGGCCAACAAGGGCACGGCAGCAGCAGGGCATGAGAGCACGTCGAAGCCAAAGGGTCAGCGAGTGACCGAAACAAGTTTGGGTTCAAAGGCCCCAATCAGGAGAGAAGGACATGGCCATGAGCACCCCAGCATCGTCACTGGAAGAAATTGATTCCACCCACCCACCCACACGAGATAACGCGGGCGTCGCAGCCGCAGAGAGACGAAGGGACGGGGAGTCACAACGTTTAACAATAAATATCTTCACACAAGGACATAAAAAGGACAATTGCCTGGACAAGATCCTTGGGATGCCTCACGGCAGGGACACTTGTGACAGTTGCCCAAACAAGGTCCTTGGGATGCTTCATGGCAGGGACACTTGAGGGCAGACAAAGGGGTAAGAAATGGCCAGCCCTGGGTGGACATGGCACTTGCAGCCCAGGCATGGCCACGGAGCATGAACGCCAGACATTCGGTAGCAAGGAAAGCCTCGAAGCGGTGACCCGGTGTACCAAGTAATCGACAGAAGTAGAGCTGTCACAGCAGTTGGAAAAGTGAATTATGACAACCATTAAAGAGATGTTATGCCTGTAAGGATGATACATTGCAGGATTAGGCAAGTTATGGTTATTAATATGCCATAAGGATAAGATGTATACTGTACAACCTGTTATGAATAAAATGCAGTACATTGTAATGCACAATAAGCAAGAACTGAGCATGTTAATGACGATTCCATCAGAAGTGAAAAGGTAGTTTCAAATGAAGGAACATACAAAAGTCTTTACATTGACATACATTAAACCTTAGCCCTAACCTCTAACTGCTGCTCCCCCACCCTGCATCTTAGCCCTCTCTTCCATACACCATTTTATGGGGGACACCCTGTACCATCCATATCCTGTGTTATTCTTCTCCTACACCTTCTTCCTGTACAATTACTTATGCAGACTATTACTGTAAACCTAACCTGATCCCCAAAGTTAAAACAACCCTCACTAAATACTAACCCATACTCCACCCCTAGCCTTAACACTTTAATTTACTCCACTTTACCCACCCCTCTCCAGTGACTCCAAGGGCAACTTTGAATTTAACCTAAATAACCCAAGAATAGTATCTGTAGAGCAACACCATAAGGTGCAAATAAGTTATTTATGTTTAGAATAAAAATCAAGGAAGGAGGGGGGTGTCAGGTAGGGTAAGTGCTACTGAACCATCACATTTGTGTAACTTTACTAATCCATGTGTTTACTTCAGTGGACACTAGTAATTAGTACTTTTTTTCTTACCATCACAGCCAAAGAGGCAGTGCTAAATTTGAGCCAGAGGTTGCCGATGGGGCCACCTGCACACATTGCTAGGGACCAACACTTATTTTTCAGCATCAGACATTTCCTGAGAGCAAGAGAGGGAAAAAATCAAAGTAGAAAGATGGAGGAAGAGAAAGAAAGATGGAACAGCTGTCACAAAGGGAGAAAGCAGGAACCTGCAAGAGTGAGATGACGAGGCACGGAGTGTCTGGTAGCGGATTAAACAGGCATGAGGTGGATTTAAACCTTTGCAGCCTTGTTATACAGCTTGCAGCATTTAAGTGCACAGACCATGGGTTTCTAAGGTAAGCTTTGGGCAACAGCGCTCATTCGTTTACAATTTAAGCACTGCAAAGAGGGACAGGGGTATGGGGCACAGGCAACAGCATTGGGTGGCTCCAGAGGCACAGTGCCTTGTTAATGGCAGAACATCAAGTTGGGGCATAGCTGCCATTGGTGCAGATGGTGCAGTGGCACTGGGGCCCTGAGACCTGAGGGATCTATTGACCCCTGATAATTGTTGTAGTTTACTTTGCTAGTAGCAGTAAAAGGGGCTATTTTCCTTGCTTGCACCAGGGCCATTGACATCCTTGCTATGCTACTGAGGTGAAAGCTAGCAGAAAGGGAGGGTAAGGAGAAAGCAGCAACCACTGCATCAACAACCAGTGCACAAGCCATCAGGCAATTGTTGGTTGCTACTGCGGTGACACCAGCCACAAACCCTTCAGTAGCATGGCCCTGACGAAGGCACTGCTATGCACCACTGTTCAGCAAGCAAGCTCACTCACAGAGAGCACAATACAGTGTAGAAGATAACAGCCAGGCTGGCAAAAAGGACAAAAGAACCTATAAAACTGCCAGTACAGCCCTTTTTCTTGTGATTGTTGGGGGGAGGGGGAGGGAGTTGTTGCATTCTTGGAAGGCTTTTTAGTTTGGGTTATATTAATGTTGAGTGAAGGGTGTGTTTTGTTTTTGGGTTTGTGGAGAAGGCTGGTGTTTTATTATCCGTAGGATTTTTTTGGGGTTTAGTGAGAGGGTGTGTTTGTGCTATTGTTGAATTGGTTTTGGCTTCAAGGAGGTACTTGATCTTGTAGATCTAATTGTTTTTGAGTTTAGGGATTATTGCTCAATAGATGTAGCTAGGTAAAAATAATATGTTTCTTTTTTCTTCAGCTGCAAAATTGTGTTTTGTATTGCATAGTATTTTGGGTCAATCATTTGTATTAGTAAATCTTCTTAAGATACACATAGACCCATCTACAACCACTAGCCGGCAGGGTGCAGAGTTTAACAAATAAAACGTAACAGTAACAGAGAAACTCCCTCCCATCCCCAGAGGACATTTCTTGTGGTGTTTGGCCTGGCTTATCTGCGTACTCACATTATAAAAGAGGAAAGGCAGGACAGGAGAAGGAGTTTTGTTTTACTAAGTTTGCCCTGGGGCCTGTTCTTCAATGTCCCGTAACCTGCACTGAGAAGTCGCTAATTTTGCAAACCTGGTCCTGAAAATAACTTCTGTAGATTTAACGCTATATCTTTCGAGAAACTAGATGTTAAATTGTGGAGTGGGTCTGACTCAAGAGAGGGAGACTTTTTAACTGATACCTAGCCCCAGATTTATCATTATTTTATACAGAGCAACGCAGCAAGACAACCTGCTGCGCTACATCAAATGGAGAGGGCAGGAATGTGCCATATCTATCAAGATACTATGCATTCTTGCTTTTTTCTTGCGCTGACGCACTGTGTGCTGCCGAGCGCTAACTCAGGCACCCTTGCGCCATGGTGCAAGAGTGCCTGCATTACAGACAGGATTGTTTTTGTGCAGGAAGGGACATCTTCCTGCACAAAAACAACCATAGAGGCTTTTTCCTCTTTCTATGTTTGCTGCAGAATGCAGTAAACAACGAGGAGAAATAAAGATATTTTTCCTCATTGCACCTCTATCAGGGAGGCATGCGATTTTGACGCATTCCCAGGTTTGCCAATCTTGGTAAATCTAGGAATGCTCCAAAAAGCATGGGTGGATGTGGGAACACCCACGCTCCACCCATGGAACGCCTTCCCGGCGCAGAGTAAAGTACGGCAGTGACTTGCACTGCCTTGCGTTACTCTAGATTTACCAAGCACTACAGGGCCACATCAGGTGGCCTTGCGTGGCTTGGTAAATCAGGCTTAAGGATTGCGTTGCTCTTACGTCACCTTGTGTGACGCAAGGGCAACACAATCCTTAGATAAACCTGGCCCCTGGTATTTTCCAAGGAGCAACGGCAGCAACTAAGAGTTTGTGTTGAAAAAAGAACCCCCCTTTAAGACAGAAAGCCACATTTTAGAAGCCTTGTGTGCACGTGCAATGAAGCGAAAAAGTTAGCACCAAGTTGCAAAGTTTTCTGTATACATATATGTTACGTTTGTATATTTGCAGTGTGCACATTTGTTTCATTTACACAGCTCACGTGACACTTTGCATGACACGTTTTCAAAACGAGAAAAGTGGTACAGTGCTAAAACAGTCAGTCCAATTTTTGTTTGTACTCAGGGTCATGCAGTTTTGTGTTTATGATGAACATTAAAATTACAAGTTCCGTAAAACAGTTGAAAAGAATGAGTGGGTGAACAGCTCACGCATGACACTGGCTAGTTGGATAAGCCAAGTTGAGATCTCTGACCTTTACATCCTAGTTTCTTAGATACTTATTTCTTTTTTGTACCAGTGAAAAAATTTATTAGGATAAAGCATATCACGGTCTTTTTTACGATATATATTATGGCTAGTCACCCCATATCAGGTGTGGGTAGCTCACTTACTCCACTTCTTTTAGGGAATTTTTTAGATCTTCAACTTCAGTTGTCCGTTGATAAAATACCTATAGAGGTTAATGTCATTGTTTGAGTGGTCTTAAATTCGGTCCATTGCTTATCTTAATTGACTTTCTTAACAGTTTCTTTTGCTTGCTTCTTATTTGATGGACTTATTTCCTTGCTTTTTGCTTTTTTCTCCCCTGAAACATAGCCTATTTACCATCCTTTTGATTGGATGACTTGTATCCTTCCACTTTCTTTTTAGGTCTGGTATTAGCAATGTCTTTTACTAAAGTTACATATATAATGTATGTCCTAATAGTAGCTTGCTGTCTTAGAAAAGACAACACTACAACAGAGTTAGCCATCAGTCCATCAACAATGCTTATGAAATACGCTCATATTAAAAAAAGGACTCTTGGTCTAGTGTTTCTTTGCATGAAAGGTGCTTTAGATGAGGTAGATAGAAGCAAGCTCTTTAGGGTTCTGTTTGATATTGGCTTCTGGCCGCGCCTAGTAGAAATGACTACACCTCTCAATGTAGGGATCTGAGAGTGAGATTTTGCCCTGAAGGTAAATTAACCGATAGTCAAGGGAGCACAGCAGGGGTGCTTTCTTGCTTTGGTGTTGTTCCATATCTTTATTAGTAACCTCAATGCCAAGCTACGAGCCCAACTAGCAGACACTCCATGGCAAGGTAAGGCTCAGGTAACATCTTTTACTTTATGTGAATAAAATGGTTTTAGCACGTACAGATACAGTCTAGTGAATGTTTTGGATTCATTATAAGTATTCTGCAAAAAATCTAATCTTTAGATTATTGTTTCCTAGTGCAAAATCTTTGCAGTAGGAGATACAAAGAGCCTTGGCTGGCAGAATTTCAATAATATATGGACATGCTTTGCCACTTCTGAAAATACTCAATACCAGATACTCAAATAAAGAACGCTTTGGCTACATCACTTTGTGCGTTGAGATCTTTTACTATTACTTTTGAAGGTTTTGCAGTAACCACAGACTTGAATATCTATAAAACTAGCTGCTAGTGGAAGTAACAACTTTTAAATGGGAAAATTTGATTATTTTTTGGATGATGGGTGCAATGATTCTAAAAGTCTCAGCCACTGGCTATTGGTCATGGCCACATTATGCTCCACTGTTGTTTTCAGCCATGCCACTCTATATGGGAGCAACAATACACAAATTAGGGTTGGTCCTGCTCCAGTGTGAACAGGCCAGCCCACACTGCGAGACTATGCCCCATCGGATCACAAGGAAGGAAAGACCTGTTTTAGCCCAGCTGGACATCATCAATAAGTCCAGTTTGGATCCTATGACACAGCAAGCTCGTCATACTTAGGAAATCTGCTGCAATAAACAGCAAACTGATGAAAAGATTGCTTGAATTAATCTTAGCCAGTGGTGATCACCAGGGCCTCATTCATGAGCAAAGGATCCACATCTGTGTATTCTCATCACACATAGGGAATCATATTAAAACAACAAAGTGTGATGGGTGAAAAGTTTGCAAAAGTCTTAGCTAATAGCAATTGCTCAGGGTTACAGTCGGTTGACCCTCCATACGGGGAGCAACCATAAACAAATAAGTCTAGGTCCTGACCTAAGTCATTGCCAGAAGCTGAAACATTTGCAAGCATTTTACCCAGCATTTGGTGTTGTTTTAATGTAACAAATTGTATTAGACTCCATTGCTTAATTGTCAGTGACATGGCTATGGCAGAAGCATCAACTTTCTTTTGCTTCTCTGAGTCATTCAGTACATTGTACTACTGCGACAAGTATTGTAGCATGTAGGAAGTGGAGTTCCAACAGGTTGGAAACTTGTACATAAGTGCAAATATGGGTAGTAGCTTTATGAAGGACACTCAACTGCTTTTGACTTTAAACAAATGGCTAAAATGTGTGCAAATCCTGTGACTCGTGACCAGTATGTCTTGAGCTTTTTTCTATTTTGAGGAAGTCCTGGACAATAAGGTTCTTGTAGGAAACTGCCTCTCTGTACAGTGTACTGAAATTAAGTACAATATGTAGAGAGTGCGAGAGATTCCCAAAGGGCAAGCAGAGGTTAAAGTACATAATACTAACTCTCTTTTTGTGGTAGTATGGGCAAGCAGTTAGGCTTATCAGAGGGTAGTGTTAAGCATTTGTTGTACTCACAGAGGCAATAAATGAGACACAATGTCAAGAATAAATCCAAGACCAATTTTTAAACTAACATCGATTTTAATATAATTTTTAAGACCATAAACACAGTTCTAGGATAAATACTTTCGAAGTTAGGAATTTTTAAAGTTAGATAAATATATCACTTCTTTGTGCTATTATTCGCCATTTGAAACAATGGGGAAAAAGCAGAGAAATGTATTGAAATTCAGGCAATGCTTTCACGAACTTCACCTTCTCGTTTTAGGTCAATGTCGGGACCAGGTCCAAAGTTCCAGCAGGAGATGTTCGAGAGCGTCCCGGATCGGCCGGGAGCTGGGTGCTGAGATCTTGGAAGCTGGTGCGCAAAGACGAAGGGGGCCACTTGAAAATGCAATGCACAGAGAGACTTACAGGCTAGTCCGGTGGGTTTCCTTAGAGGCTGGAGGTTGCAAAAGCCTGGGGACCACGATTACAGGGCTGGTTGGTCGGTGCTGGGGCTAGTGGAGCCTGGTGCAGAGCGAACAGGTCAGCTGGGCATAGTGAATCTTGAGGTCCTCGCGGTCAGGGCAAGGCAACTTGGAGAGGCGATCTCGGGACAGCTGGGCCACTCAGAAAGTGGGACTCCGGTGTCTTGACATCCCTCGATGGATGCTTGCTCCTGTTTAGATAAGATGTTTGGTACCAAACACCTTAGAAATCGGTGAAGCCATTATGGAGCTAGGAGATTTGTGTTGACAAGTATCCAGCCCATGTACTCCTTATGGCTTCCCTGTTCACTTACAAAATCACAGAATAGACTGGACATTGTAGGGGCATATCGGCTCATGCCGATATGTTCTCACATAGGATATAGTGCATCCAGAATGCAATGATCTGCATATTGACTGTATCTTGGTCCAGTGGCGGCTCCTCCGCTAAGGTTGAGGAGCGTTGCCCCACTGCGTTGCAGCAGTGAAGGACGGGAAAAATAAAATGATAATAACAATGTTATTATCATTTTATTTATTCCTTCCTGCTGCGATAGCATGGGGGTGGGGCTGCTCTGCTCGCAGGGCAGGGGAGGAGTGGTGGGCACACTGAAGTGCGCATGACGAATTGGCCGGCCGTCTCGGGCCGACCAAACAGTCATGCTCACTTAGCATGTTCTCCAGCCAGGCTGCATTACAGGCTTCTCAGTTCCCGAGCAGCGCCAGAGAGCTACAGAACTGTGCTGCCCCATTGATGTGATTCATAACCATCAAGGACCTCACTTCAGTCATTGCTTTGAATCCAACCGAACGGTGGACCATACCCTGAAGATCTTCTTTGATTCGGGCTGTCTCTTGGTTCGTCTTGTCCTGAGGAAGACCCGCTGTGCCTACTAGTCAATCACGCACTTCTCTGGGTCGAAACGTCAACGTGCTTGTCATAATCCTGACCCTACTCTCTCCGCCCCACGTGAAATGGAAATTTAAATCCCAAGCGGCGTGGAGATTTATGTACCTAGGGATGGATGTTCTATGAATGACCAGTTTTAACCATCTATACAGCACTGTATATATCTCATTCACACTCAGCACTTTCTTCGCACTTTTTTCACCATATCACTTGCGCCGTTTGAACAATTCATATGTTCATGAACTGTGACAGCCTTCTAATGTTATCTTGACACCATAAAATGTAAAAGAATATATTGATTTATCCCTCAATACAACTTTAGATTTACACATTTTTGGTGTGTTTTTTGTCTTTCCTTCTCTTCTTTTTTCATTGATTATTACTGAAAAGTTTGAGCACTGTTTTCTATTTGTTATTATTCAGTAAACCTAGAATCAATTCTGTACCCGACAGAGCCAACATTTTCCACATTCTTATACACCCAGGTTCTGAGGGGCACTGGGTTACCCCATTATACTAGATGCATTACAGCCTGGGTGGAGAACATGCCCAGGCCCCCAGTCCCAGTCTGAGCTCCGAATGACGGCGCTCAGACCAATCACAACGCTGCATTGCAGCATTGTGATTGGCTTAGGGGAGCCAATTACAACGCTGCATTGCAGTGTTGTGATTGGCTCAGGGGAGCCTGGCTGCTTCCTAGTCAGCCGACGGAGGAGAGACCACGCGGGAGATGAGCGGCAAGGAGTTAAGTCTATTTTTCTTTTTTTTACGCCCCTTGCCCCTCACCCTGCTACCCTAGATCCATGCTGGCTGCCACTGTCTTGGCCACTGATCCACATGTCTGGCTTCAAATGGATGGTGTGCACTACAGTCTCCACGAATGCTTCAAGAAACCATGCTATTATTTCCCTGTGCAACTGTGCCACACTAACAGTGGAGACATGGGTCCTGCTTGGAACCTTCCATTTCAGACAAATCGTCACCATAAATTCCATAGAACCCTCTTCTTCTACCAAATAACACAGGAAGAGGTTACAGACCAATGGTTTTGCCTGCTTCCCACTCTACAAATGAAGAACATGATGCTTACAGTGGTTTGATCGTTCCGTCTTAAACAGGTTGTTGAGCATCTTAGAGCAGCCTACCCCCTAATAAGATTCAAAAGACTAGGGCAGCCTACCCTCAGGCAGGTTCTTCATCCTAGGCTGGATAACCCCTAGACCTAACACGGCCTTCCCTAGGCAGTGTTCTGCATTGTAGGGCAGAACAGGGAACCACCACACGAGGAGGCTTCCAGGAGTCAGGAATGGTGCAGTTCTTCTCTACTTCCTGCAATGTCCGGAGGTGAAAAGAAGGCCTTGGTGAGCTCCTTGTCAGATGCCTTGCTTCCCCCTAGGCACAGAGCATACATCAATCTACAGTGCCCTGCTGTTTCTCTGTGTCCTCTGCTTCCACATTGCCCTGGTAGGAGACTTTGGATAGTACGGTAAAAATTATCTTATTACACACTGCCGTTCCATTGTTTTGATTTTTGTAAACATCTATAGGGTTGTATGACTGGGAAATATAGAAAATGTGCCCCTTAATCTCGCACTAGCCTTCTTTTAAAATTACAATAAACTGTCTGTTGAGAATGATTTAAATGACCCTTGCATTTGCAGTACATTACATTTGAGATGTCGTTCTGCTTATTTTCAGGGCTGCAAAAAGCATTCATTATTGCCTTAGTCCTATCAAGAATGAAACATGTAACCACCCTCTATCTGGGACTTCCAATAGGCCTATATCACAGGCTACAAATGGCACATGGAACTCCTTACTGCTAGAAATTAGATTGGCAGCAAACTATATGAGCATCAGGAAGCTCCTGAAACCTTTCTATTCAGACAAGCATATGGCTAAATTCGCTTCTCTCTGCCTTAGTGTCAAGAAACCTTTTTGGTGTGCATGCGCTATACAAATATCGTACAACATAGCATAACATAACATTCTAATTGTGAATGCACGTAAGGCCGTGCCCCCTGTCTTGTAAAATATTCCCGGAGACTAACCCACCAAACACCAGAAAAAGGTTGAAGCAAGTCAGCTGATTAGACAAGGTGAACCCCCACAAAAAATAAATTTGTTGAGACTACCATATGTCATCGATAATCACAGTCCTGCGGCTGGGTTGAAAGGGGGACCCTTAAAGGTAGAACAATCCTCATCCTCCCCCCCCCAACAGCTGCGACTTGCGTTACGCCCCTCACTGGAAAGTAACCGAAAGAACAAGCACACATTATACATTTTTTAATGTTTCCAGTTCCTTGAGGAAATAACAACCTAAGATATGGATGTGAAAGAGAATTCCATAGAGACGACACGTGTCTGTGGTGATCATGATGCAGATGTGTCTCAGTTACAGCAAAAGGCAGAGTGAGGATTGGAAAACAGGGCAAAAGCACTCTCATTGGATTCGGACCCCCCCCCACCCCCTCCCAGCCCGCGCCTCACGCGCCTCACGAGACTCCCTCGCCTTCTAAACAGGTTGCATCTTACCAAAGGAATGGGACCCGTTTCGCCAAGAAACACCAGCTTGAGTACGTGCACTCTGAGAAGGTCATAGGACATTTTCTTTAAGTGACATAATCTTCATTCATGTAATGTTTGTTACCGTCAATTTTTATTGAACGATATCAGTGCTCAAGCTCCAGTTACCTCGACCTCTTAACCTCCTTCCTCAGTGCGAGTCATCGTTTTTGGTTTAATCCAGATTCGGGAAACCTGAGCACCCTCTTGTCAAGGCAACATTTAGGGCCACTTCACGAATATTTTTCTTTCAGTAGGAGTGACTTACTCCCGACTTACTCCTGCTTTTCCAGGCGTAAGTCACTCACTAAAGGAAAAAAGCTTTGAGAACCAGTGCGTGAAACATTAAAATTTCTTAGTCGATGAATCTCACAAGAATGTATATACTCTGGGGCATATTTACGTTCCCTGGCGCATCCCTGCATATCAGCAGGGATGCGCCAGGGAAAATGCGTCACGCAAGTTTACTCCTGCGCCACGTCCGATGCGCCGCATTTACAATGCGGCGCATCGTGGCGCAGGATAAGCAGATGCGTGACGCATCTGCCGGGCGGAGTGGGCGCAGTGCTGAAGCTGTGTCGCAAGCGCGACGCAACTCCAGCACTGTTCCAACCTTCCCTATCCCTAACATGGTGCGTCAATCCTCACGCCTGCTTGAAGCAGGCGTAAGGATTTGACGCACCAGCTGCCGAGAAGTGACTGCGTGAAATCTTGTAGATTTCACTACGTCACTTTGCCGAGGCGTTCCTGCGCCGGAACGCCCCCTGCGCCAGTACGCCCACATGAAACCTGACGCAGGTTTCATGTGGCGCAGGGGTTTACTACGTGACGCATCTCCCTAGATGCGTCACGTTGTAAATATAGCGCAACGCGGCGCATGGTTTGCGTCGCCACTGCGTCACATGCGTGACGCAACGGCGGCGCAAAAGTGGCGCAAGGGGCTTGTAAATATGCCCCTCTGTATTTGGGAAGAAATGTTTAGAAGAGCATTCCGCCATTTTCTAATGAACAGGCAGGCCTTCCGATTGCCAGGTAAACCTGAACGCCCTATAGCATAACATCAACAACAAAGGAAATTTAGAGAAATGCCCGGCGCTAGTTCCCAGATCCATGTTTTCCTTTCAGGGAATAGTCAAACATTAGGTATGCACTGAGAAAAACACACTCTTTGCATCTTAAGTGTCCGTGCAAAATTATTTTATTATCCTCCTTCAAATGTTACTTCTACCAAAGTTGAAGACAACTTGTTTCGTGTCTGAACAAGGACTGACGATAATAAAGGAATTTTGCATGGACACAAGATGCAAAAAGTGTGCCCTGTAGCATAACTAAAGGCATGAGCCAGGCTCTACACTCTGCATAATCAAGGAGGCTCTTGAGGGGCTGGGCAGGAATCTGGGCCAGCAAGAGTTGAGATTGTGAGTAAGGATTCTTGAGCGCTGCTAGAATCCTTCTACTGCCCCAGACAGAAGGGTCAGGCTGTGAATGCCTGTTCTGGCAAATGGCGAGGGCAGAGTGTCAAGCTGTGGTGAGTCTAAACACAGTGGCGTAACAAAACGTGAGGGGGCCCTCCTGCAAAGTACATGGAGATGTCTCCCCATGCCCAGACCCTGTCAGGAGCTCTCAAGGAAGGGGCCTGCTACCCGTGCACAGTGCCCCAGAGCTCAGGGTCCTCCAGCACTTCAGGCACGCGCAGCCTATTGTTATGCCCAGGGCTTTAAGTGGGATGAAAAAACTGGGGGGGGGGAGGTCTCAAAGGGGCGTGGCCGATGTAATTAAGAGAGTGGCTTAAAAACACATAAACAGAATATCCGTGCTTAGCAGAGTGTGCTGCCTGACTGGTATTTTCCTGCTTCTGCCACTGCATCCAGATATATAATACAAGTAACATTATACCTACAACAAGCCAGGACTATTGGCTTTGTCATTAGTTGCATAAGATAAATAAGCAACAACTATTCATCAGTTCTGAAATGATGAGACTGTGAAAGAACTGTAGGGAGTCTCTTTGAGCTTACATCAAAGGCAGTGAAGGGTGGCACAGCTGCAGAGTTAAGATTTATTTTTTCACTGAGGGTGAGGGCAAAAATGGAGAGCCCGACAGGGACCCGTCTCAGCACCTGATTAGTAGAACTGCGGGTGCTCAGCACCTTCAGGACCCTGCCCACTTAAAGCCCTGGTTACGCCACTGTCTAGACATGGAAATGCAGCTTATGCCGACATGAATGTTTTTGACACCGATGACTTAGACTCTCATTCCTTTACTGACACTGCCTATGCCAGTAATGACGGGTTCATGGCTGAATTATTGTTAAATACTTAACTTTGAGTCAGTGCAGAAAACCTTTAGACAGAAAAGAGTCAGTGGTTAGCAGTATTGAACCCGGTGTCCTAGCTTAGTACTCTGATTATTGCCATGCTCGTCCTCCACATTAACATCTTAACATAAACCTTAGATTTGTAGAGCTAAAAGAGACTGTAAGGAAAAAAATTAAGTTAGATCATAGGACAGCAAGCTCTAACACTGCTTATTTGATATTTTCCCTTATACTGTGCCTCTACTCTCCCAAATTATGGAACTATTTCCTCATTCTTAAGGAGTACAACTCCTGCTTTGTGCCCAAAGCCACTCAACAAAAAAAAATGATCTTTGATTTTAACATCCAAAAATACACTATACTCCTAGATCCCATCGCAGAAGCTACCACTTGCCAGATTCCAGACTTTGGACAGATACCCCTCGTCCCAATAAAAATCCCAATATGTAGACTGAGATAAAGCTTTTACAAACAAGGGAGAAAGTCTTTCAACTCAGTTCGCTCAAATTATCTGCAGTCTCAATGGTCGCAATTTACAATGTGCACTAATTGATCTAATGCTCCGCCTCTCTGCAAACCTAAAGAATTGACTAATACCAAGGGGTCTAATAGCTTGGAGGAAGGGGGAAGCTCAAGCACTAATATTTACTCTGCGACAGGCAATTTTAGTTTGGTTAGTCCAGCAATGAAGCAATCAAGGAGAAAAGTGACCTTATTGAAGGGCATAAGCAGACTGGTAAATAGTGCATACGGTCCCATCTCACACTTTAGAATTTGATCCAATGACATACATCCAGATGAATAATCATAACATCCAGATCACAGGAAAATGTAAAACTTGACCCAGCAGAGGCCTTTTTGGTTCTCGTTCAAACATTTCTTACACAGAGAATGATGAAGATAATTGAATATTTTCACTGAACTTATGTTGCATGGAGAGTCACGTGACCTGCTTTGCGCTCTTGAGAACTCTGAGGAAGATCTTTCCGGTGCTTCCTCATTCCACCAGAGCTTTGGTAGTCCGTGGTGTTATTCTCACTCGCCTGGACTACTGTAATGCTCTTCTGTTGGGTGCACCAGAGTATTTATTACATCGCCTGACGAGGTTTCAGGTTGCAGCAGCCAAACATGCCCTGAATACACCTAGGAGAGCCTCTGCCTTCCTGGCATTGAAGGAGCTACATTGGCTACTGCTTAAGCAAAGAATTTGGTTTAAATAGCTCTGCATTGAATTGCTGGGCCCTGTTCCCCTGTGAAATAGGCTGAGAAGGTGTACTCCTAGCAGATCTCTTAGATCTGCCTCAGCCAATCTGCTATGTGTGACCAAATTCAGGAAATCTAGGCAAGGTGGCCGGACCTTTATGGTCAGTGCAGACAAGCTTTGGAATCAACTTCCTCGCTCATTAAGGTCTGTAACTGATTTGCTGCAGTTCAGCAGGGTGCTTAAGACCTGGCTCTTTCCGAAGTAATTGTTGAGTCTAGGCTATTATCTTTAGGTGCTCTAATTCTGTTTTTGTTCTTAGGGGGGCTTTTCTATTTCTTTTGCGTTTCCCATAATCGTTTTATTAGCTAATGCCAGGATACCAGTTGGTGACAGAGCGCTTTATAAATTTGATAAATAAATAAATAAGTTAACAAATGAACATCAAAGAAGGTTTGATTCTGCTAAGGGAAAACTATCTAATTTTCACCAACAAGTCTCCAACTTTGACATTGTCTGCACTCCATGAAAGATAAAGCTGAAGAGGAAAATGGAAAGTCCCTTGGTGGACTATTCATGACATACATTCATGGCCAATGACTCAGGAGCGTAAGACACAAGGCATATCAGTTCCACAGTCCAGTCTGAATATTCAAGTGACAATGGCTACAAAGTATTCTGGAGGCCAGAGGGTGAATTTAGAATATCAATTTGGGGTCTTTAGGTTCACACTCTGTGTCTTGTTATGGACAAACATAGACAAGCCTACAATGTGGTCACAATTTTCGGTAGACTTAGCAGGCTTTATAGACCTTTCCATTTGGGGGAGTAGATTGTAATATTGCTTTCGATCTTGTATAAAACAGTCCCTCCCCAAATTACGTGTGTCATACATACATGTAGTAATTCTAGAAATAGATATCAAATTAGAGATCTTGTAAAAACTTCCATGATTTTGATGTCTGATAAAAAGAAAACCCAAGTGCAAAACTATTCACATTTTATACCCACCTTATACACCTTAGTTTGCAGAATCAGTCAGGAGATGGACTTTCAAAATGACTTGGCCAGAGGAAGAATCATTTAGTACTTATCTAAAGACCAAAATGTCATATTGTATTAAGAACAATGAGAGTGCAGTAGTTTAAATATCAGGGATGCTTTTAAAAATTGGTAAGTGCTCCATACTCTTTATATCCAATTCATTAAATGAAACAGTGCAGGAAGAACACAAATACACTAGAATTAAAGCTCTCTGAAATGTAAAAAAATCATGCTTTACTAATATCTAAAGGGAGCTCCTGGGTGGACATGATTTGTGAGTAAATAAGCTCTGTATGTCAAAAAATCAAAGTTGTGGCAGTGACAAGTGCACAGAATAACAAAACTAGACAAGCTGAACGTCTTGACTTTTCTCAATATCCTAATCAGATTTTAGCACACATATCTAGGGATAACAGTACAGAAAATAGAATTACTGAATTTCTTGACACAAAGGACAAAATGTATAAATACCAAAGAAATTCTGCAAAATTTCTTGATATATTTGAACAAGTTATACACAGTAATCAATCAGTGCATAATAAATTATTAAGTAATTAGATAATTGGGATTAATTTAAGAAAATAATGTAATTCTAAATATACCTAACATTTGAATGAATTGAAGGCAGTTTTCTTTTGTATCCTGAATAAGAAGGCCACAGGAGACAACAATTTTCTCTCTGAATTGCTTCAGCTTCTTTTTGCAGTAGTGAGGCTGCTGTTTATTGAGGTCCTTCAGAAGTGTTAAAGATGTTAAAATCCTCATGTTGTGGCAATGGGCTAATATTGGTGTTTTCAATAAAAAGGGTAAGGACAGTCATCTTTATTCGTCTTATTATCCTATATCCCTACTGAATTATGGAAGCAAAATACTTGCAAAACCCTTAGCTAACAGACTTAATTTATTATTGATCTATTGTATTATCAGACCAGCAAGGTGTTATAAGTGGGCAGGACACCACAGACATACACATTCCGCATGCACTCTAATTTATATACCTGCTTACAGAAATCAAGTTGTCACTTTCACTTCAACAGGACAAAGGCAACTGTCAATTTCTTTAGCTAAATGTGACAACATTTTGCATTTTGACAAAGTTTGTTAATGCTATCAGACCTCCTTATCAAAACTCAAAAGTTACATTCTGTGTAAATTTGGCTCTGTTGGATGTCTGTTTGATCGAGAGAGGCACAGATGAGGGTTGCCTGCTTTCCCCACCATTGCTTTAGATCTCTAACCTTTAATTTAAAAAATCCAAACTGATCATGTGGAGATTGCATATGTAGTCAATAACTACAACTTTAAAATCTTGCTATTTACAGATGATATTGTCAAAGTGACATCAGTTTCATTAAGAACACTCTCCACTTTCAAGAATATTACTAAAAACTTATATTCAGGAAGCAAGTTAAATGCATTCAAGAATGAAACTAGAGAGGCAATTTTCTCCAATGCAACTCTCCTAATGTCAGCCTTTCTTCTGCATATCTAAGTATTAGGCTTTATCATGATTTAATTCATATTGTCAGTATTAATTACACATCACTACTAAACTCAGTTGTCATTCATTTAAAAAAAAAAAAAAAAAGTAATCTTCCTAATACAATCTTTATCGATGTCAATCTCTTTGAGATTAATATTCTTCAGATCTTTAGCTATTTAGGGCCTCTTTATTATTCATTCATTTTCCTTTTTCAAAAGGCTTCAGTCAATTCTCACAAAATTAATTTGGGGACAAAAACCCTAAGACGAGCTTACAAATAGGCCCAGGTTGAAACCTAAACAAGGAGACTTTGGTCTGTCTGAGTGCTGCTGTTGCTTCTGTGCGGCAGATGGTCAGGACTTTATTGGGTAATGAACTTCGAATCCCAAAGTCACCCTTGAACGTGTTATATCAAAATAACTCTCCCAATCAATAAGCCCAGATTACATTTTCTGCTTGAATGTAATCACCCATGCTATTTCAAGAAAATCAAATTAAAGCCATTCCAATCACATGCTAAAATTTGGCAGGATTTCTGTGAAGAATGTCAGAGCCGACTAGTAACAGGATCTATACTAAGTTGGCACAATTGAGTAATTTCTGAATCTATCTCTGAAAAATATGTAAACAATGGTACTCACATAGAATTCACTTAGTCGCACAGCTTTTCACTAACAATGGCCTCAAGAGTTTTCAAAATCTGCATGAATTTTTTTAACTTTCTTCAATATTCAATATGCTCTTCAAATTTAGGCATGCATAATTACTTTAATTGTACACAATGAAGTTCTTTTTCTCTTCACCCTCTTGTCAATCGTTTATGGAGTCTAGCTCTGTTGGGGGGATATTACTCTCTTCTGAAAGAGCAAGTGATGAACAACTTAGAAATCTTAGCTGTAAAATGGACTACAAATACAAATTAAATGAAAATCAGCGAACAAATGTAGCTGGTTGTTATTGCCTAAAAGGCTAAAACCAGACATTTCAAGGCTTCAGTTTTATCAGAAAATTTGCATAGCATGCTACACTCCTGCTAAATTATAACTGTTGGAATTAATACATCATCTTACTTTTGCTTGCAAGAGGGTGTATATTTGATTCAAAAGATTGCTACATGGCTTTTTTTTTAGGAGACTAGCTCATCCTTTACTATCCAAACGTATAGTAGAATGTTTTCCTTTTCTGATGAAAGTCTTAAAAGGACTAGAAGTTCTGAGCACCACTGCAGTGAAAATTGTCAATTCTAAACTTGAATAATGATGAATGAATAGCAGGATTTCTAGAGCATGCGGCTACTCCCAAGAGTGTCCTGGCACTAATGGAAAGTAAAAGGGCGCGAAGAGACGAGTCAAATAATGAAAAGACAGGTCTTAAGTTGCTTTCTTAAAGGCTGTTCCTTTTCATTTTGGCGTAGTTCAGCAGACATGCTGTTCTAAGCTTGAGGGCCCAAGAGGGAGAACAATTTGCCTCCAGTTTTTGCTCCCCTAACCCTTGGAACCTTAGCATAGTGGCCAAGGGATGAGTGCAGAGTTCCAAGGTGAGAGTAGAATTGAATCCTGGAGGACAGATATTCCGGTCCAGACTGGTTCAACGCCCTGTGCATGGGGAACAAGGTCTTAAACAATGTCCTTTTTTAACAGGAAGCCAATGTAGGTTCTTCAGATGGGACGAGATCGAGGCTGACCTAGGTTGTTTGAGATCCAGGCGGGCTGCTGCGTTCTGAATGGTTTGTAGTTTTTGCAGCAGGTGTTGTGGGAATCCTGCATAGAGGGCATTGGCAAAGTCCAATCTGGATACCACCAGGGCCAGGAGAATGGTAATCCAGGCAGGGAGAGGATATGCTGAAATATTTTGGCTGTTCGCATCAGACCAAAGCATGTGCCAACTACTGTGTTAATTTGAGTTTGTAGAGTCAACTGTTTGTCAATCTTGACACCCATGTTTTTCACTACTTCTGCTTGAGCATTGGGTGGAGGAGCCTCATCTGGCCAAGAGTGAAATTATTCCCAAAGCTAAGAATCTCAGTCTTAACAGTGTTGTTTTTGAGCTGTTTAAAACCCATCCACTGAAAGACAGCAGATGAGCAGGGTTTGATGGCATCTTGGTTGATTGGCTCATCTTTGTTGAAAGAAAAAAGTAACCGAGTGTTGTCGGCGTAGGAGACTATCTTGCCCCCCAAAAAATCAACCAGTGTTGCCAAGAGAATCATGTAGATGATGAACATAGTTGGGCTGAGGGCAGAGCGCTGGGGCACTCCCACTGAGACACTACTCTTACAAGACAAAAAATGTGGCAACCAAACCTCTTGATATTTATCTTCGAGGAAGGGTTTCAGCCACTTTAGTGCCGTGCCCCTGATGCCTATATCATGAAGTCAGGCAAGCAGCCTGGAGTGCAGGACCATATCAAAAGTGGCAGAAAGGTCCAACAAAACCAGGGCTGCTTTACCACCAGCATCTAGAGTACATTTGGTCTCTTCAGAAACTTCCAGGAGCGTAGTTTCAGTTCTAAATTTAGGCCTGAACCCTGACTGGCTGGGGTGGAGGATCCTGTTGAACTCTATGTAGTTGGAAAGCTGGTGATTCACGAACTTCTCCATGATTTTAGACGAGGCTGACAACAGGGAGATGGGTCTGTAATTACTTGGAAAATTGAGGTCTGCATTGTTTCTTTTAAAAGGGGCAAACTCTTGGCCTGTTTTCAGTTACAGGGGACAATCCCAGATGCCAGAGATATATTAAGTAGGAAGTTCAACACTCGATTGATAGCATCCACTCCCTTTGCAAGAACAGATGGGGGGCAGGGGTCAGAGAGAGTGTCTGACCTGAGATTTAGAATGACCATTCTTGAATCCTCTATTAAGATCAGGTCAAAAGAGGAGAGTTCGCAGGTGATGGCATCAGGAGCAGGAAGGAAAATGGCTGGAAGATTCATTGTAGTGAGATACTTTGGATTTCTGCGATTTTATTCTTAAAGAAGAAAGCCAGTTGTTCGCACCACTTAGCCGAGGGATCCATGCTGTGGTGGCACGCTACTGGATCAAGGAAGAAGTACAAAGAGGCAGGATGGTTCTTGAGATGAACTTCTTTATTCAGGCTTGAGGTACAGCAACGTCCTACCCACAGGGCACCCCACAGCAACTGACTCTAAGTACCTAGCAACAGGGACTAAACACATTCTACATTCTAGAACTACATGAAGAAGATGTTCCACATGGAATCAATGACTAGGACACAGCAGCAGCACATGGGGCAACTACCACACACCTTCCCCCAAACCTAACGCAAAGAAAACAAAACAGAGAAGTAATGGAACATAGGTAAGCTACCAAAGAACATAACATTGTGAGTTGGGAGAACAAGGATGCATAATTAATTCAAAACATAGTTGCGTAAGTTCTCTGGAGCTTTACGAGTGCTCCTGCGCAGAGGAGAAACAACCTTGGAGGCAACAAGTTGGTCATGTCGACCTAAAGAAACAAAGGAACGTAAGGGAGCAATCCTACCCAAATTCCAAATACGCCCATCGTCAAGTTTCACAGCATTGTGAAACAGCCTGGTCACCTTATAGGGAGGAGAGAACTTTGCACCAGCGGACTTCTGGGGAAAACGTACTCTCACACGGTCACCCACATGAACCATCGTGCGAGAGACCGCATGTCTGGTATCAAAGTTGACCTTTCTCTTGGCTGACTTGAGAACCTGTAGTGCCCGCCATTGAGCATCCTCACGAACCTCAAAGTCAGTACCTTTCCCTCTCATCCAAGTTTGAAACATGTAAGTGTTAGGAGTACGACCCCTAAACAACTCAAAGGGAACCTTCTCAGTGGTGGAGTGGTGAGTCAAGTGGTAAACCATAACTCTCTCAAGTATCACAGACCTCCAGTCTCCGCCTTGTTCTTTGGCCAGTTGGATTGACTCCTTCAGCACACGGTTGAACCTCTGTACCATTCCGTTGCATTTGGGGTGATAGAGAGAACAACGTTTGTGTTTATATCCCTTTCCTGGCCAAAAACTCTTCCATCTCTCTTGACACGAGCTGAACCCCGTTGTCAGTTAGAAGGGATTCTGGAAGACCTTCTCTGCAGAAAATGTCCTCCAAGAATTTTGTAACATCTCTGGTCTCTATACTCTGTGTTACCTTAACCTCAGGCCATCTTGAGTACATGTCAATCAGATCAAGAACATAGGATTGACCCGCCTTGGTGGAGATAGGCCCCAAGAGGTCTAAGGCCACATGTTGCCAACACTGTGTGGGAGCTTCTCGTATTATCATGGGCTGAACCCTAGTTTTGCAAACTTTATCGCAGGCATTACACTCCGTGCAGTCTCTCACCATGCGCTCCACAAGAATATCGATGCCTGGCCACCAGAAGTGCAGACGAACCCTCTCCTTTGTTTTGGAAATGCCTTGGTGTCCTTGGTGAGCCAAGTGGACAATTTTCTCTCTACGAGATGATGGAGGAACGAGTCGTGTGCCCCTCCAAAGTAAGTCTCTACTCATCAAAAGTTCATTCCGCACATTCCAGAACTTTCGGACACCTTCACCCAAGGCTTGATGCCTGTCCAACCTTCGGACACCAATCTGCAGACTTCAAGCATGTCAACATCACTCTTCATGGTGTCTCTCCACTCTGCCTCAGAAACAACACCTTCAACAATCTCACATACTTTGAAGTCATCAATTTCCCAAGAATCTTCAGGGTCAAGTGAGGCTTCCCCAGACTGTTTGGGCACTAAGCGAGAGAGACAGTCTGCTACCTTGTTATCTACCCCAGGGATGTACTTTACGACAAAGTCAAAATCTTGCAGGGAGATCACCCATTTGCATATTCTAGAACCTTTTTACAGAAGAGATCCTTTAGGGGTTTATGGTCAGAATGGACAACAAAAGGGCTACCCCAGAGAAAGTTTTTAAGTTTCTTGATGGCCCAGAAGATGCACAGTGCTTCCTTTTTGATCACAGAATATTGGAGTTCTGGACCTACAAGTGCTCTTGAGAGAAACATGATGGTCTTTTCCTTGCCGTTTCTTGCTTGCTTAAGGACAGCGCCCAAACCCTTAGTACTTGCATCAGTGATGAAAATAGAGCTCGAAGAAGTGTTGAAGCTCTGAAGGGAGGGAGCTGAACTAAGAGCTTTCTTAACGCCCTCAAATTCCAACTGGCACTGGAGAGACCAAGAGAACTTCACACCCTTTTTTAAGAGGGATCTCAATGTGAAGGTACGGCAAGCGAACCTTGGAGCAAATTTATTATAGTACTCCGCCATCCCTAAGAAGGTGACTAATTCGTCTCTGGATTGCGGGACGGGAAGTTCTTCAATGATCTTCACCAGGCGATCCCTAGGCCTAACTCCACCCCCAGTCAAACAGTGACCCAGGTAGTCAATTTCAGGGAGGTTGAACCTGCATTTGTTCTCACGCAAAGTCAAACCTCTTGCACTGAATCGCTCGAGAACAGCCCTCAGCCTCACATCATGTTCTAGTTGGGATGAGCCATGGATTAAGACGTCGTCTTGGTATATCTTAACTACCTCCACACCGTTCAATACATCTTCCATGGCTCTCTGGAAGACGGAGGATGCGGAGACCAAGCCAAAGGGAAGGTGGGTGAACTTATAAGTTCCAAAAGGGGTTATAAAGGCAGTCAAATCCATGGACTCATCATCAATTTTAATCTGATGGTAGGCCGCCCTGAGGTCTAGAGTGGAGAAGATGCGTGCGTCCCTTAATTGGGCCAACATTTCCGTGATGTTAGGAAGAGGGTACCTGTCAGCGACCACTGCGCGGTTGAGAGCACGGAGGTCCACACACAAGCGTACTTCACCGGAGGCCTTGCGTGCAAGAACTACCAGGGCCAATCACTCACTAGCCTCCATCTCAACAATGATACCCTCTTTCTTCAATTTCTCGAGTTCAGCGCGCATAGAATCTCTCATGGCCAAAGGTACGCTGCGCACCTTACATGCCACGGGAGCGGCATCAGGCTTTAGTATGATCTTGTGAGTGTAATTCGAGAGACAACCCAACTTCTCATTGAAGACTTCCTTAAACTCAGTGCGTAAAGCACAGCTTGGGTCAACCACACGAGAAACGAAATCAGAATTATTCTCACACGAAACAACATTCAAAAGGACCGAGTGTGAAGAGATGTCTCTGAGGACAATGCAGGGATCACCACCAGGAACAAACAACACACCTAGATCAGCCTGGTGAAACCAGCTAATTATGCTGACATATATTTTCCCTGCAGTTAGTCTCCCTTTGTATTCAATATTGCCTATGAAGTAGCCAAACAATTTTATGGGTTGGCCACCATAAGCCAGGGGCTTAATGTCGGGTTTGTATACTTTTACCCTCCCGTGCAGTTTCAAGTCAAAGAAGTCTTTGGGAATAAGAGAGATCTTTGATCCCGAGTCAAATAGCATTCTGATGTTGCAATCATTCACCAGGACCTCATCCACAGGCCCTTTACACTTATTTTGACCATTCAGTGTTATAACCTCCCCACAGTGTAACTCATCATAATCAGAGTCGCTTCCACTCTCAAGGGAAACCTCCTTAACTCGTCTGCCCAACTTATTCTTTTTAGCTCTACAAGCTTTAGCTAAGTGACCAACTTTTCCACAATTTTGACACTTAGAGGAGAGAGCAGGGCACGACTTGTCGTCGGCAAGATGACCGATCATGTCACATCTGTAATATTTCGTCTTGGTGTTTCCCTTGAGTTTGGAGTTAGTAGAGGAATGGGTAGGATCACGTTGTTTCCAAACAGGCTTTGTGGAATTTGTAGTAACCGCGTGAACCTTTTCCTCTAAGACACCATTTTCTTTTTTGATGACCTCAACACAAGCGAGGGAGTGCTCTATCCTCTTGGCTATTGCCACAACCTCATCGAGATTTGGATCAACCTTTTGCCAAAGTTCATCCTTAATTTTCTCAACACTGCATCCGAGCATAAACTGATCACGGATGCGTTCTTCCAAGGACCCATCAAATTTACAGGGGGCACCCAACTTACGCAGAGCGGTAATATAAGCTTCAACTGATTCTTCGGATTTTTGCACTCTCTTTCCAAAATGGTACCGCTCAAGGATGGTACTTACTTTTGGAAGATAGTGCTTGTCGAGTTTCTTAAGGCAAATCTCGAATTCATTGAGGCTATCTGATTCACTATCATTCAAATCAGGAAGGTGTTCGAAGACTTCCTGTCCCTCAGAACCTAGACAGTGTAACAGTAACGCTGATTTTCTCTCTGCACTCAGAGATACCCCGCAAACCCTTGCATAATTAAGGAATACCTTTTTCCATTTAGACCAACTCAAAACTGGATCACCAGGGTTAGAGAGAAAGAACGGAGGAGGAGTAACATTTTGCATTTTGCAACAAAGAACTTAATATTGAAATAATGGTTGTTGAAGAGTATGTCACGTCACGTGTAACAGTCACGCCTGTATCACCAAGAGTAATGTAAATAAGCAAGGAAGTACATCTGTTTATCACCAAGAAGTAAAGAAAGTATTTGATGTGACTACTAGTTTATTGAGTGAGTGTAAGATTCAAGCTGTGCGTGGCAGCGCAGAGAGCACGCTATGCCAGCACACTGTAGTAGTAGAAAGCAAAGTTAGGAGTCGTTGAAGAGCAGTAGACAAGCAATCAAGCTGTGCTCGTCAGCATGATAAACGAAACATCGTGGTAAAAGAAACAAGTAGTAATTGGTATGGTGTGTGTATCAGCGCAGACGGAGACAAGCAGAAATTGAATGTTCAAATAGCTGATACGCAAATGTAAATAGAAATGCTGTGCGTATCAGCGTAGTGATGTATACTGAAATTGAGTTGCTGTGTGCATCAGCGCGAAACAACATGTAGCAGAGACAAAGAAATGATGAGGTTTGCTGTGCGCATCAGCGTATTATCAAAGTTGAATCGCAGTGCGCGTATAAATGCAGAAGAAACAGAATGGCTGTGCGCATCAGCGAGTTGTCAGGGAAACCAAAGACGAAATCGGTTGCACGGCAACGAGAAGTCTGTGTTGCGTCAGAATGGGCTGGACGTCATGCGTCTTGAGCTTGCGTGGCAAGGAGTGATGACGTCGGCCTTCGCTGTGGAGAAGAATGGAGGCGTTCACACAAGACAAGCGAGCGTTCTGCGCGAGCAGGTATGGAGCGCTTTTGAAAAATGCTCACAGTTCTGGCACAGAGGAAAGAGCTCCAAAGCAGGGAAGGGCAAGCGTGATTAAGTTAACGTAGATCGTGAAAATGGGTTATAATCCTGCAGAGCTTTAAATACGCGTTATGTAGCAGACAGGAAACGCGCTGGATGAAGGATGCTTGAAAAGTGCGCGTTGCGCTGGAAAGTGTTTAAAGAAGAAGGAGGTGCCAAGAGACTTGCTGATGAGAACGGGCATGTAGGCCGTAGATCACAACATAAGGCAGAGCAGATGGGAAGGGAGGCAGCTTGGGGATGTAGCCTTTTCTGAAAACAGCACGCACAGTACCTTGAAGTTTAAGAAAACTTAGCTGTGTTAGGACGTTTGCTGTTGATGACCACAAGGAGACTTCTTCTTGTCTTCTTTTGAGATGGTCTTGTTGGGTTCAATCTTCTTCGCTCGTCGCCAGTGTGAAGAAGTACAAAGAGGCAGGATGGTTCTTGAGATGAACTTCTTTATTCAAGCTTGAGGTACAGCAACGTCCTACCCACAGGGCACCCCACAGCAACTGACTCTAAGTACCTAGCAACAGGGACTAAACACATTCTACATTCTAGAGCTACATGAAGAAGATGTTCCACATGGAATCAATGACTAGGACACAGCAGCAGCACATGGGGCAACTACCACACTTTTACTATCTTGAAGATTTCCGTTGGCGTGTTATCGGCCATATCAATCTTTCCCTCGTAAATTTTTTTTTGTAGAATTAATTAGACTGGTGTAACTTTTGAGTGCTAACTTGTATGTAATTTTATCCTCCAACCTCTTTTGGCCTTCTTACAAGTTTTTTTGCCTGCCTAAGAGGTTCATTAAACCCAGGGCAAGAGGGCTTTGCCTGGCCTATCGTGCGTCTAGGGAGGGGGGCTAGCTGTTCCATCGAGGAACGAACCCAATTATCAAATACCTGAATGTCTGTATCAAGCAGCACAAAGAAGGTTTGCATTATGTTTTCCAAAGTGGTTAACAAGAAGTCCTGAGAAGTCCTGGCAAAAGAACGAGAAGTCAGTGGTGGCGGAAGTTTTCCGACTTCCATGTGAGATTACCTTTAACCAAAATGTTTTAGATAGTGATCAGTTCATGAGAGAGGGAGGGGGTCAGACATGCTTAAGTTTTTTTTTAGAAGATCAGATCAATAATGTGTCCCCCGGTGTGAGTGGGCTTAACGACCGATTGAGAGAAGCCAAGACGGGTCATAACATCGATAAGACAAAGGGCCAGATGTTCGATGCTGTTAGCGTGCACAAACGGGTCTTAGACCCGTTTGCGCACGCTAAAAAGCATGGCCCCATGTACAAACAGTATTTTGCGACTCGCAAATACATTGCGACTCGCAAAATACTATTTTGCGACTCGCTATTAGGAAGGGGCGTTCCCTTCCTAATAGCGACCGCAAAGCTATGTACCAATGTTTTGCGACCGCAATTGCGGTCGCAAAACACTCGCAAATTACCACCTACTTCAAGTAGGTGGTAATGCATTCGCAAATGGGAAGGGGTCCCCAGGGGACCTCTTCCCCTTTGCAAATGCATGCAATATTATTTTTTAAGGGCAGGCAGTGGTCCCAAGGACAAGATGAAGAGAACTAAGAAACGGACCTTATTCAGTTCATACCTAAAAGAATGCAGTATATTATTTATTTTATTTTATTGTTTATTTTAGGTTTGATTTTATATTCTCATTTATTATTTTTTGGGGTACCTCTCTTTACTCTTGTGTTTCTGTCCTATGTGCACATGATGAAATATAGAAAACTAAAATAAGAACTGGCAACCTTAATGTATCTTTCCTCTAAGAAACTCAACGATCAGAAGAGGAAGCAAGACAAATCCTAAGAGACTAGATGGCAGTCACATAGAAGCATTGTTTACTACCAAGTCATTACCAAATTGAGTTGTCTGTATATATTCACACTCAATAAAAGAAAATGAATATAATTAAAGTTGGGACAGGCTCAGTTGGAAGACTCCTGGTTGGGAAACTTAAATTAAGTAAACTAGAATAAAATCTACCTATTCAAGATCTTATCTACTGACTTAATTTATTATTCTATGCTCTTCATTTCTAGCTAAGGGTGTACTATATTGCACGTTGGCATGTACATGCTTCTTGGCATTCCAATGGACAGGGATGCCACTACTATGTTATGTTATGTTATCAAAGTTTTATAGTGCGCACAGCTACTCAAAAGAGTGTCCTGGCGCAAGCCCAAGAGTCAGCAGGAAGGGGGAGGGATGAGCGATAAAAAACACAGAACCAATTCAGTTGAAAAGGAAGGTTTTTAGTTTCTTCCTAAATTGGGTAGAGTTCTGTAAGCTGCGCAAGTCAAAAGGGAGGGAGTTCCATGCCATAGCTGCCAAATAGGCCAAGGAACTGCCGCCCTTTCTTTTCAAGCGGAATCTAGGGATCGTGGCCATAAGCATGTTAGAGGAACGCAAGTGTCTGCTAGGGGTGTAGAACTTAAAGCGTTTCCTGAGATAGAGGGGGACATACTCATAGAGCGCACCATGAGCCGTTACCAGGGCCTTGAAAGTGACCCTTGCCTTCACTGGTAACCAGTGCAGATTGCGCAGATGTTGCCTGACACTGGTACGTTTGGGGAGGTCGAGAAGCAGACGGGCAGCGGCATTTTGTACCACCTGAAGTCTGTCCATTAGGTAGCCAGGAAGGCCCACGTACAGTGCATTCGCATAATCAATGCGGGAGGCAACGAGAGCACGGACGACCGTTTCTTTTGCTACTAAGGGCAAGAGGAGCAGAAATATTTTGAGAAGCTTCAGGATGCCGAAACAAGTACCTGTCAGTTTATTGATTTGGTTGCAGAAACTAAGCTTTTCGTCAAACCAAATCCCGAGATTTTTTACTGGGAGCCCTGAAGGTGAGGGCCTGGGAGACTCATCCGGCCAGAAAGTATGCCAGACCTGAGGGGGGAACTCCCCAAAGAATAAAATCTCGGTTTTATCTTCGTTACATTTCAGCTGAGCGCACGTAAGCCAATTGAACACCGCACTAATTTATGTTACAGGAATTGAAGGAGAGACTCTTTAAGTAGCTGAATCTTATATGGCTGAATCAAAATATTTGATTTAGGCCTGAATGTTGCCTGAACATTGCTTCACAATTCAACCACAACTATTCCTTATACTCGAAAGTGGTCACATCTAATTCAAGTTAAGTTTCATCCTCCTCACCAATAGCATCCAAACATCAAATATAATCAATCTGCTGCTCAGATCATACTCCCATTTATCAGCAAAACAGATTAAGCCCAAGCATTGTATTGGAAGATTGAATGTCTTGCTCCCTTAAAATAATTTAACAGGTGGAAATGCAATGATATCAAAGAATTTTGCATCTTAACAAAGTCATCTCCTGAACTAGTTATCCTCCATGATTTTTGATGAGGGCATTGCTTTCTTTTGTTTTCTTGGTTTGGGTTTCAATATTTTATTTTGTGCCTTAAACATATACCCTCACCCTTTACAAACCATACCTGCTAGACTCTCTGTAATGCCTCATCCTTCTTTTGCATGGTCCTGGCCCTTTTACTATTTATCCCATTGTCCACCTACTCTTTTTTTCCCCTGTTGTCCTAGTTCCATTCACACCTGACTCCTTATTTCATCCTTCCTTCTCCTTCATTCACACCTATGTTTTATCTTACTTTTCTCTATTTTATAGGATTGTAGTGGGTTTTTTAAACTTTTGACTCTAGCCCCAGCATGTGATACAGGTCATCTTTTTATGAAAATCATTAGATTTCTCACAGATGCCACCATTTTGGGCATTCAGAACTTAGTAGATTCATTACTCTTGGACTTTTCAGACTGGTATTGTTCAATTTGATATTTCACTGAAAAGAGAGAGTGCTTCTTTGATCATGACACTGTTAAGACCACAAAAGGCTGACATCCTTGCTGAGTTACCAGACCAGGAAGACCTTTCACAATTTGGTATGATCCTTTATCTATAATACCCTAGAGCACATCACTTTTAGTAGTAGATTTAGGAGCAGTCTTTAAACCTGTATGAAAGCAATCTACAGCCAAAACTATTAATAACAGCATGGTGTCTTCCAACTTCATGATCCAACATTGTGCTGAGCAATGGTGTTTGCAGTCACCTCTACTTTGCAATCTGGTAATTGAGACTCAAGCGACTGATTTAAGACAAGCATATTTGTACCAAGGTATCAAAAAAGGAAGATGTGAATGAAAGAATCTATGGCCAATTGTACTAAACTTTGATTCAATGCAACGATGCATGGGAAATTGTGTCAAAGGTAGAGAGCAGAAATGCATCATATTTAATAAGATATGGCTCAATTCTGTTCTTTTGTAGTGCTGGCGCACTTCTGGCTGCCTACAACGAATGTAGGCACCCTTGAACCATGCTGCAAGGGTGCCTGCGTTGTGGTCAGAATATTTTTTGTGTAGGAAGGTGTACATTCCTGCATAGAAACTATTCTTAGAGGCTTATTCTTCTTTGTATGTGTGCTGCATATTGCAGCACACATGCAAAGAGGAAGTAACAAGGAGAAATAAATATATTTATCCTTGTTATGCCAGTCTCGAGTAGGTGCAACATTTTGACGTGAACCAATGTTTACTGACTTTAGTAAATATAGGTTTGTATCAAAATACATGGGTGGATGCACAAGAACGCCTATGCTCTATCCATGTCTACGCAAGGTAACGCCAGGCAGCGCATAGCCTTTTTTTCCTTTTTACAAAGCCACACAAATTGGGCTTTGTGTGGCTTTGGGAATACCAAAATAGATTTTTTCGTTGGGCTGCATCAAAAAGTGGCGCAACCCGATGCAAAATTTTGGTAAATCTGGGCACTAATGTTCACTGATCTTATGATGATGTTTGCCAGTGTACCGAACACATCAATTGCCTTGAGCGTACAGTGAGCAAAGTGACAATAAAACTAATTGGGCCAAAGTCAAAATTTGTTTCAAACAACAATTTACTCAACAGTAATTTCAATGGATGAGTTCTCACATTGCATATGTTGATATTACACTGACCAGGCACCTTAATCTTAAACCTCTGGTGCTTTTGTTGGGCTTTGAGATTGTAAAATGGAGAAGTCGATGGTTGGCCTTTGGAAAAAAGTTAATATTTATAAAGATGAACACGGTCTGAAAATGAACTAGTACTTTGAGTAACATATTATGCATCGGCCTGCAATACACTGTTAAGATAAAAAAATGCTGATTTTCTGGATTAGCAGATGCCAACTTTGTCATTGTAACATTTTTAGTTCCTCAATCCTATGGGGCGAGTTTTGGTATATTTGATTTCAAGATGTAACACAAAAGCTTCATCATCATCGAAGCAAGTCAATGTATGCACTTATGTATTTAGAAGTTCTAAATTGTGCGACCATGCAGCCTATTATGCAAGTTACTTATGTTACTTCCAGTAGCGCAGGTAGGCAAGTGGTGTTGAAATATTTTGTTTTAGGTAAACAGCTCTCAAGGTTGGTGGGCTGCTACAGGTGTAAGGCTGAGCAAAAGCGTTGAGCGGGCCAAGTACATTGCAAGAATGGGGGTAAGTCTAATTTTCCTCTGATTGACAGATAAAATATCATGTGAATAAGAAGGCTTTCAAGCTCTTCCTGAACATCCGAGCTCTCTGCAGGGTCTAGGTCCTTCCTAAAGTTTGGTCCCAAAGACACTGATGAGCCATCCAAAATGTTTCTTCCATTTGAACCTGTTATGACTCGTCGAGTAGAGTTGGCTAGAATGGTGGTTCTGGAGTACAACATCACCAATAGCAAAAGTCATTTTAATCATCTAAAATGTTTTTTATTGAACGCTGGGGGATCTAGAGGGGAAATGAGATGTCCATCTCAGCTGCGTTTCATTCTCTGAGGTTACTGATGAGAAGGCTCTTCACTCACGGTGAGAAGGCCAACCTCAGTGTCAGAAGAGCACAACGTCCTTCAATCAGGCCGCCTCTAGTTCTTTCTGCATTGGCACCGTGTTTGGAAGTGGGAATGTCACTTGCTAGTATCCAGTAACTCTTCTGCAGCAGTAAGTCACAACTTACTCAGGAGTGAGATCAGGGCCAGTCCTAGGACTTTTGGGGCCCCGGGCAGAAAGGAAATGTGTGAGGCCCCCCTAATTTGCATACAGCGTGAAATCACAGAACATAACATCACAGGAAGTGCCATCAATTGTCTATTTTTAAGCGACTTTGCAAGAAGCAACTTTCTTGGTGAGGATATCAGTAATATAAACAAAAATGGGGGGAGATGGAGGTAGACGTTAGGTTCATCCTCCAGACTGTGTATAGTTATTAACGAATCTGTAAATGACAGATCTGAGTACCTAACCAAAGGGAAGGGCTTCCGCTAAATGTGCGAAACAACGCCCCGAATCTAAGAAGAGAAAATTCTCTTCTTGAGTCCCCTCACTCACCAAGGGTTGCCCCTAGGTGACATGCTTCATCATTGGGGCCATCCCAGACATCTACTGTCTGGGGCGTGCTGCAACTTGCGGAACTACGTAAGAGCATTTTTGTGAGAAAATGTGTAGTGTAGTATTGGGGGAGTGGTGATGGTGATGCTAAAATACCTAGCTAGTGAGCGATTAATTTATTCCTGCTCCTAGTTGGTATGGATAAAAAGGGGGTTAATAGTAGGGAGGAAGTGTAACTGTTATGTGTATACTATCCCTAGTATTTGATCGACATGTTTCGAGGTGTCCCCTAAACCTCTTCTTCAGGACCACATGGGGACCAGCCCCATGCGTACCACTCCGTGAGAAAAACAATCCTATACTAAAGAAATAATATAATAAAGAACAGGTGCACACCTAATGTGTGAGCACCAAAATTAAATACATACGGTTGAAATCAGACTCGTAGTATCTGTTCAAGGAGATAAAGTGACAAAGCGATTAGTACATATTGCTTGCCCACCTCTCACGTGGGCAGGTCCAAACCATATGCAGTGCTTAAATCAATGCGTTCCTCTATAGTTTGTGTCGGTGCCCTTAGTAGTAAAAAAATTCTTGAATTAGTGCTTGTATCCAATGTGACACCTTGGAACACATCGGACTACTCTATTGTGAGAAAGCATGGTTAATCGTTAAAAACATTGGTAAAAAGAGAAAGAAACACTCGTGAGCAAACATTACAAGACAAAACAAACATATAAACATACTGTTCACAATTTGTAAGAACATACTTCTGTTTTGGCAACGCTGTGCCTCATGGACTGCCAGGGTGGAGGGGCTTGTAGTAACCCTAGAAGAATGTATATAAAGTATTTGAGTCAAAGGAAGGGCCATGGGTAAAAGCAAAATACTGGTTAGTTATTTCCCATAGCGTGGCCTGGAGGAAAAAACGAGCGTTTTTCAGGGATCCTGGGTTCCTGTTAGGGAAGAAAAGATCTTACTTGGCTCAGCACTCCTCCGTCAATGACACCTACTCGAACCCGGGCGGACCGCATATTAGCGTGTCTTCAGCCCGATGTTGTTTAAATACTGGCAGGAAAAGCCCAGTCATGCTCATATGTGAGTAAAGACTAGACTGCGGTTGTAAGAAAATGGCTGCCTAGTTTCGGAACTTTGTCCGCGCCATTTTGGGAGGATCATTTTCAGAGTTGGAATTTTTTTTAAATTAAATTAGTGGCATTATCAAACTGGGGGATGAGTAAATAATAGTTTCTCAGTGTTTTTTTTTTTTTTGAGGGGATTACCGCAACTGAAAAAAGACTACGACAAAAAGAGAAGAGTCTGTTCGTGGGACCTATTCTTGGAGGTCAAATCACCTCCAAGAATAGGTTCCACGAACAGACTCCCATGTGAGACCTCACATTGCTTTTGTAACTCCACTGGCATGATGCAAGGAACTTGTAATTACTGAACGACCGCATCCACATCCACACAAAAGCAACAGTCAAAATCCTACTGCCTCGCTATCAAACATAGACTTTAGAGTAGTTTCTCCTCTCAGGTTGACACCATACTAACTACACTCCAATTGATAATCTTTCAACTAAATATTGGAGATGGACCAATTCAGGTCTCTACTTCCTATATGGCGCTCGAACTTTCCCAATAATGAAATGGCCATTAACCTTGGTTCATAGTCTTTTTTCTCTTTTTGTCGTAGTCTTTTTTCAGTTGCGGTAATCCCCTCAAAAAAAAAAAAAAAAACACTGATAAATTATTATTTACTCATCCCCCAGTTTGACGATGCCACTAACTTAATTAAAAAAAAATTCCAACTCTGAAAATGATCCTCCCAAAATGGCGCGGACAAAGTTCCGAAACTAGGCGGTCATTTTCTTACAACCGCGGTCTAGTCTTTACTCACATATGAGCATAACTGGGCTTTTCCTGCCAGTATTTAGACAACATCGAGCTGAAGACACGCTAATGCGGTCCGCCCGGGTACGAGTAGGTGTCATTGACGGAGGAGTGCTGAGCCAAGTAAGATCTTTTCTTCCCTAACAGGAACCCAGGATCCCTGAAAAACGCTCGTTTTTTCCTCCAGGCCACGCTATGGGAAATAACTAACCAGTATTTTGCTTTTACCCATGGCCCTTCCTTTGACTCAAATACTTTATATACATTCTTCTAGGGTTACTACAAGCACCTCCACCCTGGCAGTCCATGAGGCACAGCGTTGCCAAAACAAAAGTATGTTCTTACAAATTGTGAACAGTATGTTTATATGTTTGTTTTGTCTTGTAATGTTTGCTCACGAGTGTTCCTTTCTCTTTTTACCAATGTTTTTAACGATTAACCATGCTTTCTCACAATAGAGTTGTCCGATGTGTTCCGAGGTGTCACATTGGATACAAGCACTAATTCAATAATTTTTTTACTACTAAGGGCACCGACACAAACTATAGAGGAACGCATTGATTTAAGCACTGCATATGGTTTGGACCTGCCCACGTGAGAGGTGGGCAGGCAATATGTACTAATCTCTTTGTCACTTTATCTCCTTGAACAGATACTACGAGTCTGATTTCAACCGTATGTATTTAATTTTGGTGCTCACACATTAGGTGTGCACCTGTTCTTTATTATATTATTTCTTTAGTATAGGATTGTTTTTCTCACGGAGTGGTACGCATGGGGCTGGTCCCCATGTGGTACTGAAGAAAAGGTTTAGGGGACACCTCGAAACATGTCGACCAAATACTAGGGATAGTATACACATAACAGTTACACTTCCTCCCTACTATTAACCCCCTTTTTATCCATACCAACTAGGAGCAGGAATAAATTAATCGCTCACTAGCTAGGTATTTTTAGCATCACCATCACCACTCCCCCCAATACTACACTACACATTTTCTCACAAAAAATGCTCTTACGTAGTTCCGCAAGTTGCAGCACGCCCCAGACAGTAGATGTCTGGGATGGCCCCAATGATGAAGCATGTCACCTAGGGGCAACCCTTGGTGAGTGAGGGGACTCAAGAAGAGAATTTTCTCTTCTTAGATTCGGGGCGTTGTTTCGCACATTTAGCGGAAGCCCTTCCCTGAGGATATCAGTAAAACAATAACATAAATATTAACACTATTAGAATAAACACATATTTTACATTTCAATTAACTGGACATACATTATGTTAGTCACACTGGATGGAAAGGTTAAGCCTAGGTCTCTCCAAAACTTATAATTTCAATCGGATGTTAACAATTTGTTTCCAGATTAGTGCATTAGATACGTATATGTGCATGCGGTATTTATATAGGACAGGGAATGGGCCCCTCAAGTCATGCAGTGCTTGGCCATGTCTGTGAGGCCCACAGAAGGGACAGCCTATTTCTGAAACGTTCCCACCATGGTCCAGCACAGCAATCCACAGGGGAGGGCCCTTCCTCCCCTAGCACTTGCAGCATCGGGTAATGGCTGGGATCCCTTGATGAAAAGAATCAATCCCTAACTTCTAAAAGTGAAGAACATGCTCCACCCACCCTATCCCTTGGCATCCACCTGGGACAGTAGTCAGCTTTCCATCATTACTTTGCAGGACACTGAGCGTACTTATGGTTTCACCAAGAAGATGTATATATGGAGGTTACCAAAAATCACTGAGTTCATTTTGAGGTTTTCATTCCATTTCACCCTGTCCTAAATCAGACTCCTATTCTCTTTAACATATAAAGAATACTGGGAAAGTTATGCGCCTTCAAACAAGCTATCTTGGTTCTCCTACTTGACCAAATTGTTTGATCTTGGGCAAATCATGTTTTTTCTGTACCTTTAACTCCTTATCTGCCATTCTCTCATGGGCTGACTGGCCATTATCTTAAAGATTTTATGGTGAGTGCTGCTCGTTCTGGGGTGATTCATTCCCACTGTTTACATTCCTCAATTTTAGCAACTCTAAAGGTGAAAATGTTTAATAAAGTGGCCTGTGTACGGCACTTCCTTTGGTACAAGTCCTCCATCCCAGTTACCATATTAGTAAATGCTGCCCCCTTGCACCGCTGTATAGGAAAGCCATTGTTAAGACAATGCCACTGGGCTATGCTGCTCCAGGCTTTCCAGCTACACTGTTTGTTTTATACACCATATTGATTAGACTACTTGTCTGAATCAGTTCCTTGGCAAACAAAAAATGTTAGACGTTTGACATCCTGTTGAAGCTCACTACAGTATGCTGTGCAAACATCTAAAAGAAAAGCAGAGCAATCCAGCACACTGCCTTCCTCTTTTGGTGGGCCTCCCTAGACTGGACCATGGCTGTGATGTCCAGGGGAGTGAAGGCCTCTCCAGACTCATAGCGTTGACCATGGCTGTGAGGTGTAGGTGAGTGGGCTAGCGGTGTAGCAATGGTGCCATGGGTCATGGTTAAGGCAATGTAAATGGACCACTGTCGCCACCGTCGCGCCCGATCACCAAGATGGATGTACAATACATCCATAATTTTGGTAAATATGGTCCAAAACACCCCGGGCTCCAGTGCCATTGTACCTTCTGCACTAATGATGCCTAAGACCCTGAGAGGGGCCACATTCCATGGGCCTCGCAGCCATAGTCCTGTAAAAGACCAACATAATTTAGGTACATAGGGGACCTAACACCATAGAGTTCCACTTTCACTGCACCTGCAGCACTTTAATTAGCTACGCCTCTACAAGGGGTCTCACAGTCATGGTCCTGTGATGCGAGGCCTGGCAGCGGATGAACATGGTTGAGAGAGGAGGGGAAACTGTGCTGTATCAGTGGTGCATTGAGCCCTGGGGCAAACAAGGTAAATTGTTCCTCCATCCACTGAATGGACAGTAAAATACAGCCATAATGTAAGTACATTGGCCCCAAAACCCCACAAGGCAACAGTGACACTGCACTTGCTATGCTATCTATAGGTACGACCCTCAGAGCCATGGTCCAGTGCTGGGAGGCCTAGGACAGAAGGATCCCTTTCTTGGTTCTCGGAGCACTAGACCAAGGCTTTAAAGCCTAGGAGAGGATAGGCTTTTCCGGGTCCTCACAGCTCTAGGTCATGGCTCTGAGGTGCATGGGAGAAGGGACCAGTGGCAAAGTATGGGCTCTGATGCAAGTAAATGATGCTGGACAGTAAAACTCAGCAATAAGTTTTGTGCACTGGCTCCTTGCCACCCATGTACCCTGGTGCCACAGCACCTTCTGCACTGATAGCTACACCCATGAGAGAGAGACCCCCCCCCCCATGGTCTCATAGCCATGGAATAGTGCCTCAAAGCTCATGGGTGGGCACTCCCTGCCCTGGGCATCCAACCATGGCCGAGGGGCCCAGGGGAGAATCTGCCCTCAGCCTCAGAGTGCAGAAACATGGCTGTGAGGCCTATGAAAGAGAGGCAAGTTGCATAACAATGGTGCGATGGCCCTGGTGCAAAGGAAAAGCTTCCCCTCAACTTTGTCCACTGCCTGCACAGTAAAATACTGCCATAATTTGGGTACCTTGGGCACCTAATACCCCTGGCTCGGTACTAGGTGTAGGTGAAGGAGTCTAACTCCCTTGGGTCTTGCAGCACTGGACCATGGCTTCGCACCCTAGAGTGCCCCCCTCCCAACCCTGCCTGCCCTGGGCCTCTCAACCATGGTCTAGAGCAACGAGGCCCAGGAGAGTGGAGTCCAGTGTAATGGCGCCCTCTTCCCTGCGTCTCGAAACAATGGTCTGGCGCTGCAAGCCCAGTTAATGGGGGTTTTCTCTGCTGGACATTCCCCCATGATCCAGAGCTGAGAAGGGCAGGGGAGTGGGTAGGAGCTTTCCCCTGGGCCTCACATCTATGATCTAGTGCTGTGAGGCCAAGGGGGTGTGGTCCCACTCCACTATGTCCCCAGCAATGGTCTAGCACTGCTAGGCCAAGGGGAGGGTGGTCCCATCTCCAGGGTGGGTCCCATCCCCTGGTCCTCTCCAACCATCCCCTGGTCCTCAAATCTACTGGCTGGTGCGGCAAGGCCCATGAGAGGAGGCCCCACGGACTTGGGCCTCACATCAATGGTCTAGTGCTGCAAGTCTCAGAGGAGAAGAGTTTCCATTCCTGGGCCACGTAGATATGACCCATCACCGAGTCCCAGGAGAAGGGGGCCCATCCCCTGGAGCTCACAGGCATGGTCTAGCACTGTGAGGCCATAGGAGGGTGGCCAATTTCCAATTTTCGTTTCACAGGGCGCTTTGTGCATTTTGAGACACATTGTGTTTGCTGAGACATCCGAAGTTTCTTGCGTAGCAGAGGAACTGCAAGTCACATAGAAGACTCTTGGAACTTCATTTTAAATCTCTGCCTCTGACACATACCATCTTAAAATAATTCAGCTGGAGACTGAGTTTATTGATTGTGATTGCTCTTCATACTATATGTGATTTCCGATCCTGTTACCACATCCTGGAGTAAGCCTTAACTATTCACTATTGCAAACTTTGGGTGACAAGTTTAGAAAATGAACTCTGGTATTCACATGGAATGAAGTGCTTAAGCTTTTAAACACCAGTAGCAAATATCAGCTTCTAGCAGGCAAATATCAGTTTCTAGCAGTGTCTAGTAGTAACAACCACCACAGGACCTTGTCCAGTGGGTATGTTTTAGCCAGGGAACTGTGTTATTTGACATCTAATCTCAGCTTTACCATTTCACCTAAATATGATGGAAATAAACGCTATAACTAGAATGACATTTCCCTGAGAAGGGCACCCCCTTGGCCAGTGGACTAGCTGTAAATGTGGAACGAGGAGCCACATTTTTTAACCCCGGCCTCCCACCTGGACAAATTGTGTGTTCTTGGGCAATCACTTTTCTGAACTTATTGCTGTGCTCCTTTTTTTGCCAACGTTGGGAGTATTTTTATTCCATTTAAAAACTGCTAGAAAGCGTATCATTACAACATGGACTAAGGCCCTGATTATAACTACGGCAGTCTACCCGCCATATTATGACTTTGGCAGTTGGACCGCCATAGTACAGCTGCAACCAGTCAGAGGCTGCAATATGCTGGTGGTGCCGCAGCACCGCCGAGCATATTACGATTTGCCTCACTGCCATCCTTTTCATGGCGGTGAGACTGCCATGAAAAGGGTGCCGGTGAGGCAACTAAGGGGGGCGTAACAAGGCCCCCTTGTGCCTTTGTGCATGGGGTGAGTGCAGGGTGCCGGGGGTGGCACATGTTGTGCCCCCCTGTATTTTTGCACCTCCAGTTCCTGCACGGGAAGGAATGCATGAGATGGTGCATTCCTTCCTGTGCAGGAACGTACTGCGGCAGTCTCATGGCAGTGCCTTTCTAAGGCTCCCCTTTGAGCCTTAGAGAGGGACCGCCGCAGCACAGCCGCCCGCCAAGGATTACAGTTGTAATCCGGGGGGGTGGTGTGGGGACGACTTTGGCAGTCCTCCCATGGAGCACTGGTGTGGCGATCCACAGGAGGAACGGTGAGCATATTACGAGTTGCCTCACCGCCATCCGTTTCACTGCGGTGAGACTGCCATGAAAAGAGTGGTGGTGAGGCAACAAAGGGGGCACTAACAGTGCCCCCTTGTGCCTCTGTGCATGGGGGTGTGTGTGGGAGGGGCACATGTTCTGCCGCCCTGTATTTTTGCACCCCCAGTTCCTGCATGGGAAGGAATGCATGACATGGTGCATTCCTTACCGTGCAGGAACGTACTGCGGCAGTCCCATGGCGGTGCCTTTCTAAGGCACCGCTGCAGCACATCCGCCTGCCAAGGATTACAGTCGTAATCCGGCAGGCAATGTGGGGACGGCTTTGGCGGTCCTACCGTGGAGCACTGGTGTGGCGCTCCACAGGAGGATCGCAAAAGTCGCAATCAGGCCCTAAATATTACCTGGGAGAGAAGTGCCCAGTCACATGGTATATTCACCTAAATACAATATAATGGTAAATGTATAGCCAGGGCTACTGAAACTATGCAATTGTGCGGCCATGGTGGTTTTCCCATAATTATGGAATTGCCACATTTGCCACATAATCTACAGATTTTAACCCTAAAAAATGTTTCTTGCTCTAACGGTTCAAAAGTTACTAAAAACCCAGCAACATGTGTTGCCATGCAATTAAAAAGGCCCATTTCAAAGGTTCACTGGTCACCTATTGTTTTCTTATTACTATGTTTGGGTGTTGAATTGATACTAATGAGGGACAGACTATGCACCAACAGTGTTAACAAGCGTAAAATGAGAGAAGAATTAAGTAATATTATGATAAAATATACTGCATTACACTGCATACATTTTTTATCACATAATTTAGTGAACCCTGCCGCACAATTTGGCTGTCCTCTGCTGCATAATTACAGTGGCCCTGTGCATTGCCTTTACAACAAGTAGAAGTGTGTCACAGTCCTGGCTCTACTAATTTAATCAACTGTTTGTTCCTGGGCAAATAATAATCTCCCTGTGCCTTCTTTAGTGATTTAACATTGAGACAGCACTTTGAGATAACCTTAAAGGGCATACTCTCAGTACAGGTCCTGAGAATAGTTGTCATGCACCCATTTAAGAATGTTTGCATCCCGTTAGCTGAAGGCTCTACTGAAGTTGCCTTGTGCGGGACCCCTCGTGTGATGCAACGCCTCCCTGTCTGATGTCCACAAGCATTTCTTTCACAGCTCATCAAGGGCTGAAAGAGAGGCGCTTGTCATTTGAAGGGTTAAAAGGGCGAGATATGGAATGTCCTGCAGTGCCATTGTGTGGGCAGCACGAGACTGGATCCCCAATCACAGGACGTGATTAGCCTGGGAGAGGCCCTTTGTTCCCTGAGCATCCCACTTATGGTGTAGAGCTGCGAGGACCCTTTCCCTGTGCCTCGCACGCAGTCATGGCAGTGTGGCGAGGCACAGGGAAGTGCGTCCCTGCACTTAATATTTCCAGAGGTGCACGCACATGATTGCGAGGCCTTGAGCCTCGCAGCTCTACATCACAGTTTTGAGGCCCAAGGCAGGAGCTTTAGAAGTGCGGGCCCCATGTTGGTCTGCTGGGTGGGGGGCCCTGGGAAGCTGCCCACACTTCCCATGCCTAGCGCCGGCCCTGAGTGAGATATTACTGCCCAGAGAGAGTTTATAGATTGAGCCTTATGGGATCCCTACATTAGTGCCTGTTTGAGTAAAACTTTGTTCAATATTGAATCCATATACCAAAGAGTCCTTGTTTAAGAGACATTTTGATTTCACAAGGTTCACTGCCCCAGCGCTCACTATCACATCTGTGTGTATCTACTAGTTCTTTTAAGACTTTCTTCTGAAAATTAAAACCGCAAACTACACTTTTACATAGTAAAAGTAAGTTATTTTACAGAATGAATAGTTACATTGCATGAGCAGTAAAGCACCCAACTCACTGTTTATGCTGCGGAAATGTCTTAGGACTTACAAAGGAATAGAGTACTACACGGCTTACACAAGGATCTCCAAACATTCAGCTGTGGCCTGTGCAGGTAAGAGCGGAGGGGCGGTGGGGCTGGGTGGGGGGGATTTCAACGGACAATGGCGAGGGGAAATTATTTATTTATTTAATTTCCCCCGTCCTCGTCCTTCGAAATCCCCCCACACCTGGCCCCACCGCCCTTCCGCTCTTACCTGCATGGGCCACGGCTGCAATCATTTGCTTTAGTAGGGTTGGCAGACAGCTATGCGAGTTCTTATTAAGACAAGTGTTTACAAAACAATTCCTTTGTTTTGGAAGACCTGTGCTTCAGTGTTTCACTAGCTCAACTGACAGGCAAGGCAAATAAATGTAAAATGATGCAGGGTGCATTTCAATTAATAATAAACATCACAAATATATGATATATGTGATAATATACCCTCTGTCATACATTAAAAGGATATTGCAAGTCATTGAGGAGTCGCGTGACCACACAGAGGAACGATGCTGAGCTCCTTACCTTCCAGGTGACTATGTTTGCAGACATGAAGAATAAAAATAGGAACTGTAGTGCAAATTTAAGCCCTCCAAAAAAGCAGTTAGTAATATATTGCAAAAATATATGAGAATCCGTTTAATGTTAAGTCAGAATAAAAATACTGGGACACAGAATGTGCAGAAATATGCAGAGATTCTATCATTCCTAGAGTGTGGAAAAATAAACATTATCTCCTATTTGTTGATCAGTGTTCATTTTTAGAAAAACAAATTAGAAGGAAAAGCCATTTCTCCTTTCCATTGGTTAAACTGCATCTGTAATTATGCTCTGAGGCATCCCTTTCACCTTGGTGGCTGGCAGCAGACACTATGATGTCACAACTAAAATTGTAATAACGTATTAACTTTGAGCGGTTATGTCCTTTCGTTATTACAGGTAACTAGAAATGTCACTACTTGACTGTAATAAGGACATTAGAGATGGGCTTTTATAAAGTGACTGCAGGCTCCCATGTATGCTCATTTTAAGTTAGAGAAAGGCTGTTGTAAATTTAGGAACATGTAAACATTGAGAAAGGACTCACCCATACTGAGACTTGGGCCGCTATTGTCAATATGTCAAAGCGCAGAAATAGTAATGCAGTACGTGCCAGCATGCTTTATGCCTGGATACAATGAAAGTGGGGTGTAAACCAAGTGCAGAGGTCAGACGGCACTACTTTTCCTGGCCTAGAACTGCATCATTTTCTGGTTTAGCAACATGTCCAAGATAGCACTGTGTCGCAGTTCGACAGTGAATAACAAGTGTATGAGGATTGTGGTGTGCTATATGGTGTGGTTGTCACTATGTCACATGCTCACAAAACCTTCTTGGCTCGAGTCAGAATCATTTATAAAATCTCTACGTCAACCCTGGGTAGCTGTGGCTTTGAGAAGCAAGGCTTAAACAAAGGAACTAGTCTAAAGCATTTAGATGCACCAAACAACAGAATAAGAAAGTACACAACACAAAAGAAATCCAACACCGATTTATAAACATTGGTTATATATTTTAATGAACTTTTAGTCAACAAGATGAGCAAAATCTACCGGAGGGTTCCGGAGATATGGATTTTTAAGTAAAACGTAAATCTCAGCTTTTTAATCCAAAGCACAGACAAGCACTGGTAATCGTAAAGTTTGGAAAGCTTCTAAAACTTTTAAAATGTTGTGTTCGACTACTCTGGCTCAGACTGGGCAACTAATTCCGACAGGGAGAAAGTCAGGGGGGCCAATAAGGAGCATTAGGGCAGTTACCTAGTCACAAAAGCAGTATCAAGTCCAGTTCCACACTTTATGCATGGAACGCCATAGACTTCAATTGAGTGGTCCTGATGCTGAGGATACAAGATGCTGAGGATGCTGTAAGATGTTGTAAGACAGGGGTCTTCCAGGGGTTATTCCTCGGTTCACGGTCCAGGTGGGGCGATTTTGGCCACAGGGGTCGTTGTCCCTCAAAGTACTTTTTGGACCAGCAGAAGTCCAGTTATGACTGGGCTACTGGTCTCTGGTCACAGCAGGTCCAGTGGTTTCCTTTGGTCAGGACTAGTGTCAGTCTTTGGTGACCAATCTGCAATCTGACAACTTTCCCGTGTCCGACAGACTTGGGTGTAACTTTTGAGCATGGAGGAGTCTTCTTGGCTGCACGTCTGAGGTCAGAGGCGATTCGACAAATGTGGCTACTGACTGGCCAGATGGGCTACTTCAGCTTTTATGGCCCTGGTGCTGAAACAGGGAGTCAGCAGACTGACTCTTGGAGTTCATCTTTTCTGTCTGGGGCCCTGGAGAGACTTTTCTATGAGCCAGGCACAGTATTCTCTTTGCTATCCCAAGGATCAGTGGGTGCAATCCAGTGGTTGGTGCAGCCTCTCTTGCCTGTTCCAGGGGTCAGCAGGACAGTCCTATTTTAGTCCTCTCTCCAGTCCAGATGTGATATGACTTACTGAGTGCCAGGGGTGCCATATGTTTCCCAGAATATACCCTCGGGAATGAAGCTGTCACTAGCCAATGGACTAACAAGTTCTCTCCCACATTATGACGACTTCAGGCTATGTGTGGCATTTAACTATCCCAGAGTGCACTATTCTGCCCACTCCCAAATTGTCTGAACCCTTCTCTTGGTGTGGTGAGCATGGTAGCCCACCCCAGAGGTGTGGCTACCTGTGGGCTACATGCCCATGGAAAAACGGTTTGGCAACTGGTCTTCCTCTCTGTTTCTGCTGCCAGCCTGTCCACCTGAACAAAGGAGCAGCCCCGCACTAGTGTGGTTGCCAATCAATGGCGGCTTCTCCCTTGAAGCTCGCCTTTTAGGCCAACACTCTGTGTGGCTTACTGTGAGTGAGAAGTAACACCTCTCGTTGCGGCGCTCCTTTATTGTTCCTTGGGAGTCATTCACACTCCTCCCCAGAAGGGCAGAAGGCTGTCTGGTGGCCAGCATCTGTGAATGGCCACTGGAGAAACTGGGTAACAGAGTGGCACTTTCTAAAAGTTGCTTTTCTCTAAAATTGACATGAAATTCAACTTGGGCATTAAATCAGGTTTAATGTCACAATTAATTTGATACCTTGCACTACCAACTTTAGTAGTTCCATTTAGAAGTCAGCAGGACTGAGATGTCAGTCTGCAACTCTGTACTTGCCAATGGGGCTACTACCTTTTCACAGTAAAAACGACAATTGAGGGATTTTACTGTTAGGGCAAAAGAACATATATGTCCTTAATATACAGCAAGCTACCTTTGGGCTCAATAGACCTTCCTTAGGGGTGATTACATATACCATTAAGGGAGGTTTGGGTTTTGCCATAAATTGAAAACTGCTCTTCCAGTCTGCAGTGGCAGGCTGGGAGTCATTTTGTGCTTTGTCACCCTAAGGGTGGTCCAATCAGTGCTGCAGCTCTGAGTGGACACTTTATCTTACATGCACTGGGTACCCCTTGTACCATATACTAGGGGCTTATATGTAAGTTAAGCTATGCCAATTGAGGGTAGCCAATTCAACATACACTTTATAAAGGGTTGGAACACTGGCACTGAGGTCCAGTTAGCAGACTTCAGTGCACTCTGAGAGACGAAAAACCAGCAGAATCAGTCCAAAACTTTGGGATTTATCATGCAAAAAGAGGCATTTCCTTACAAAGTGTGTCTTATTCTAGGGCTGCCTGTGGCATAAAATGCAAAAGACTCTTCTTTTATATCAATTTAAGCTTAAGTAATCAGAAGGCTGTCAATACAAGAAATACTGAAAAAGGTGACATGTGGTACGGTGACATAAAGTGCCCAGTGATAGTGGTGCAGTGCATATATACAAGGTGATATTATGTACAATTTATTTACACAAAGAATTAGAATGCGGTCAGAACGAGGGTAGGCAATAACCCTGGTGAACAGCAGGTTTGCTTATTGATTTGACACCTAGAGATTTGATTGGTCTGAACCATCTATGTTCGTCGACGTTTCGACCCTGACAGAGCGTTATTGGAGTGTCATGGCGGGTCTTCTTCAGGACAAGTGGGAGTGTTGACAGCCCAAAAGGTGGGGTGACTTGCTGAGGCATCCCTTGCTCTGTGAAAGCCGTCAGAGGATCTGCATGTATCAGATAAGTTCAGGGAGTGAACATTGCTTCATAAAGTAAAACCCTAACACGATGTGGTAGTTAATTCCAAAATGCGGAGGACACGGAGTGAATGAGGTCCTTCAGGGGAGCCAGGCAACAGTCCTGATTATAAGCCCTCTTTATGACAGCTTTCACAGAGCAAGGGACGCCTCAGAGAGTCACCCCACCTTTTGGGCTGTCAACACTCCTACTCGTCCTGAAGAAGACCCACCATGACACTCCAATAACGCTCTGTCAGGGTCAAAACGTCGACGAACATAGATGGTTCAGACCAATCAAATCTCTAGGTGTCAAATCAATAAGCAAACCTGCTGTTCACCAGAGTTATTGCCTACCCTCGTTCTGACCGCATTCTAATTCTTTGTGTAAATAAATTGTACATAATAACACCTTGTATATATGCACTGCACCACTATCACTGGGCACTTTATGTCACCGTACCACAGTAACTTTTTCAGTATTTCTTGTATTGACAGCCTTCTGATTACTTGTAAATATTGACTTAAGCTTAAATTGATATAAAAGAAGAGTCTTTTGCAAAGCATATACTTGTAGGTGTTTTGCTTCAATCAGTGTTCCAACGTCATTTGATATGCGTTCCAACGCTATTTGATATGCGTTTCATGATTTAACCAATGTAAATGCTATACGTGTTATACTTATTTAATAGGTATCAAGCAACTCTTCCAGGTTCTCTTTAATTTAACTTTTAATTTTATTTTTCCAAAGCAATTAGGTTCTCCCCGACAGAACCATTGTAGCCTATTATATACATACCCAGGTTCTGAGGGACACAGGGTCGCCCCATTGTCGCTATATTGTGGCATAAAATGCAGCATAAAGGTCTGCTAGAAGCCCAAGATCTTCTTAGGATCTGTCCTTGAATTTTAAGCAGGATGGTTGATTTTATGCTCTGCTACTTGCATTCAAAAATATTTTCCCAAATCAGTTGCTACCCATGTACTACAACTGAAAAAACAATTTTAAAGCATGTGTTACGTTATTCCTCATTGTGTTTGCAAGATGGTCCTGTGCTTTTGGCAAAAAACAAAGGTATCAAAATATATCATTCCAGATACCCACAGATCACTCACAGCACTGTGGCGATTCCCATCACTCTTTCTTGCACTGAAAGTCGCAACTTAGAATGGGCCTTAAGACTAAACAGCTTAGGACATTGTTCAGGCTAAGTGGGCTAAATTCAAAATACCACATGCAATCAACGTTCAGACAACACCATTCTGGTTGAACCATCGACAAGCACTCCAGTGCTAGAAGCGTGTGAAAATCAAAATGGATTTTTCTATGATTTTTATGTTACACTATGGTATCCCAACCACATTTACATTCTTTTTTCTACCACTATTATGGTGGTGTAGCACCTTCCTACTCTGAGCTCATTTTTCGTATGGTTCTGTCATTTCCATCCATCAGTTGCATTTAGTTGTGTTGTAGTAGAGATTTAAGTCAGTTTAGTAATGGGTTTTGTTTCTAAAGATGAAAGTAAAATGAGTTTGATCCTACTAAATATCTTTGCATTGTGTTATTGTGTATGGATGGGGGTGTTAAAGGATGTTGCCATTTTTCATAGAGTTGTGTCATGGATTCTACATTTCATGACTCTGAGAAAGTGGATTATTAGTTGCAGGGTGTGTTAGCCCTCTTCAAATAATATGAGCACGATTCATTACAAGGTTAAGTCTCATTATTTTCATCCTGAGCTCAAACCTTGGTAGATGTATCACAGAACAGGCAGGCTTAACTTAGGAGAAATTTGTAAAGCATTTATCAGTACCAAAACAGTTAAAAAGTAGAAAACATAACATAATAAAAGTTCCACTCCAATTTATAAAAATAGACAAACGTTTAAGGAGTAAATAGACGCCAAAAGTTAAGGCTGAATGCGATGGAGCGAGGATAAGATACAGGGAATAGGTTTGGTCCAGTGGAATGTTTACATTCTGACTTAGTCTTTTTCTTGGAATGCAGAACTTTGGTGGGACCTTCAGTTTTGGCAGGAAGTTTGAGGCTTGCAGCATCGATGGTGGGAAAGATCAGAGCGAGTGAAGTCCAAAGTCTGTGCCCGGTTAGGTCAAGTTGACAGTTGGCTATTCATCAACCTTGGTGGAATCCCTCTACATTCTGACTTAGAAACTTTTATAGAAGTCAAACTTCAAACTCTGGCCAACCAGCAAGTTGAATCTGACCGACGATGCGACTTCGATGGCTGCGGCTAAGCAGCGGTCCTGTGGTAGCCACTGATTCTTTTTGGAAAAAGTTTTGAAAACATTTCTAGGTGTTCAGTTTTGCAGGACTTGATGGGGAGAGAGTCCAATAAAAACCAATCAAGGGCAGAGTCTTGGGCTTCTTACAGCTTTGGTGTTCCTGGAGTTTAACAGGAGGCTTGCCAACAGAAGCGGCACCGCCCTCTTTGCTTTGTAACCCCTATTTGTTTTTTTGATATTTGTATTACCAGAAACAATGCTGCTGATAAACTGTCCCATGCTGTCTGCCACACAGACCTTGACTTCAGTCAGTGCTTGCAAATATGGGTCTGGCAGGCACATTTTATGCACTCTGAGCATTCACCAGCAATCTAACATTTGCTGGACTGACAAGCACACCACCCCGAGGCTTGTGACATCATCAGCCCACCAAAGCCCTTGCATTCCTTGCTCAAAAGCATCCCACACTCATAACGGTAGCTCCATGCACTGTGGGCCTAAGGTCTGCTGTCGCCTGGGCTCAGTCACAGTCAATAAGCCTCGCTGCTAACTCCACCCAGCCCTGCCCTGTGATGAGCCAATCAAGGGCGTGGTTAAAGTTAAAAGAAAGAAGTGTGAGCCAGGCTTATTCGCATTTGAGGTAAGGGAATTGAAAACGTACATATTTCTAGCAGAATAAACCACTTGAAATGCATGCCCCTGTTCTATCTCTCAGTCAGGCAGCCATAAGAATCAATTGGCAGAATTTTACTTTATCTGTGAATTGGATAAGATAGTATACTGTGTTCGTGCCCTAATGCAAGACATTAGTTTGTAGTCTTTAACCCACAATCCAAAGGTGTGCCAAAAGCGATTCTGTCTGCGTCCGTCCGCACCTGGACCGCGCCCAGCACCAGGAACCCTGGCTATCCCATTTCTCGCAGCTACACCGGTGCCCAGCTCATAGCCTTGGCCTCCAGACCCCGCAACAACAACTACTGCTGCACCTTTCAGCCTTCAACAGTGGGATCTTTCACATGTCGCCACGACCATTTTTCCTGCAACACAGGAGCACCCATGCACACAACCGCCACCACCACGCCAACTATGACTACGCCTGGACAACTCCACTGCCTCCTGCTCAATGACCGATCACTGTGCAAACACACCACCAAGATCTGGGACACAATCACCTCCCTCACCCCCAACATCGTCTTCCCCACCGAAATCTGGCTCAACCCTGCATCTGCACCGACATCGCCAAGGCCATGCCCAACAGCTACATGATAGCACACTGGAACCGTATCAACAAACACAGAAGTAGAATTGCCATTATCCACAAAGAATCCATCTACTGCACCACCACCACGGATAATGCCACCCTGATCATGGAACATCTCAACGTCTAGCTCAGAACAGACGGCAAAACCACCATCAGAGACAACCTAGCCTACAGACCTCAAGGACCACACTCTAGCTTCTGCAACGCCATCCCCGAATTCATCGATCCACAAGCCATCAGCACCGAACACAACATCTTCCATGGCGACCTCAACTTTCACCTCGACGACCCCAACGACGCCAACACAGCCAACCTTCTTGAAAGCATGAACAAAATCAGCCTCACCCAGCTAGTCACCAACCCCACACACAACGTGGGCACACGCCGGACCCTATCTTCACAGCCAGTGATGGAGCAGGAAAAATAAAATTTTTAACCCCTAACAAATTTTATAAATAATTAATAAAATGTTCGTTTAAATGTATTAATCAACACTGTATGTGTGGGAAAGGTAACACGCCAATGTGTGTGCTAAATAATCTATTAATGGATGTCCGTGTGTCTAATTATAACGTAAAAATAAATGCGTACTAATTAAAAATAAATGCATGTTTTTGTGCTTCATAGAAATAAAACGTGTCGTTGCAAAAACAATAGTGATGGTAAGTAAGGAACAGCTTAAATGTTGTTTTCTGCTAGGTAATAACTAACTGGGGTACGTAGATGACGGGAGGGAAACGAAAAGGCTATTTTTCTCTATTTTAATTATGTTTTGTTTGCCTCAAATTAGTGCTTCTAAAGTATAACCGAGTGGCGATATAAAATGGCCGCCAGTGGGAAGATGTGCGCAGGCGCAAGGGGACTTGTGACACGGGATGAAGTCGGAGAAAAAACTAACCTCGTGGTGTTGCTGAGAGGCTAGGATGCGAGAAATGGTCAAGGCTGATGTGACCTAATTGAACTGATTTTTTTTTTTTTAAACTTGTTTTTATTGGCATTTGTGATATGCAAAGACATAGTGCTTCGAGACATTTTTGAATCACTTGCATCCTTTGCAGTTTACAGCATTATACATTTTTCATTGTACATTATATGGATATGTATCCTGCCGTTATTAATATCTAATATCAAACTATTCCTACATAGAACTGGGATGTAGAACTGGGGGGAGTATTCATGGGTTCCTGGTAACTAATGTTGCGTGGGGTATCGGGGCGACATGTGTCACGTGTATGTCTATGCGTCTCTGGGGGTGGGGGGAGATCTGGTCGGTCTTGCTCCATCGTCTGGTCCTCGAGTGTCATGTGATCTGTGCTATGAATTGTGCGCAATGCTACGCGTATGCTGCGGGTGGATATCTAGTGTGCGTGCCTGCGGTTTAGGTTTGTGGATGCGTGTCCGTCGGGTTGTGCGAGGGGTCATCTGGGTCGTCTTGAGTAGGTGGCTGTTTGAATTGGTGCAGCAGCATGGCCCATTCCATGGAAATGGGGTATTTGCGTGTCTCCCTCACCTCCTCCTCTCTTAGTATGTCTTCCTCTGCCGCCGCCCATTTGTGTACTGCTCCCATCCATGCCGCAGTCGATGGGCCTGTGGAGGATCGCCAGTGCATGGCTATACTCCTATTAGCTAATAAAATTGCTAGGGAAACAAATCGGGTTGCGACTTTGTGTTGCTTTCGTTTCCGAAAAACACCTAGCGCACAGGCCTCCCATGTGTTCAGTTGTGTAAGCCCTGTAAGATCTTCGAGTGATTTGTGGACATTGTACCAATATGGTTGCAGCGTGGGGCAGCTCCAAAACATGTGATGAAAATCTGCCGCTGGTGAGCCACATCTGGGACAGAGGAACCGGGTGTCGGGATAAAATCTTTGGAGACGTGCTGGTGTTAAGTATGCCCTGTGTAATATGTAGAATTGTATATTTTTAAACCGTGCGTTTCTAGATACCTTCTTGGGGTATTCGAGGGCCATCTCCCATTCTTTCTCGTGTAGTGGGCGTCCCAATTCCTCCTCCCAGGTAGCCCGCAGGGCCTCCAGGGGTCTATTTGCAAGTTCTCGTATGGCTTTATACAGCCATGTAGTCAAGTGTTGCCCCGCTCCCAAATGCAAGATTGTGTGAATGACCGGGTGGGTGGCCGCCTCGCCCGTCGATAGGTCATGGTGCGGTCGAAAGCTTTCGAGGAGTTGGCGGTGAAGTAGGAATTGGCCAGGGGGGAGATCGTATTCGTCCATAAGTCGTTGGAACGGTTTGAGCTGTCCGTCCTCAAATAGGGATTCCATTTCAGTGAGACTGTTGGCTGTCCATACGTGGAGCATGTTAGGTGTATAATAGTGTTCGCGTTTGGGCCAGCCGACCAGCGGCATCAGCGGGGAGTAAAAAGGTTTCCCTGGTGACATACGGTGTATCCGTTGCATGCACTTGCGTGCCACTACGACCTGTATGGGATATGTGCGCCTCGGTTTAGTGCCTGGTAGTAATAGGCGACATATTTCTGGGGTGGGCACTCGGCCGGTTGTGGTGTATGTTTCTCCTATATGTCTGCCTGCCGTCCAGTAGGACAGCCACTGTAGCTGTGCTGCCAGGAAATAGGATTCGAATGACGGAGCGCCCAGTCCCCCTTGCGTGGTGGGCAGTTGTAACTTCGTTAGTGCTATCCTACGTCTGCCGGATCCCCATATTAACAGACCAAGGAGAGAATCTAAGTCTCTGAAGAATGTTTTGGGTGGTATTATCGGTAGATTTGTGAAGTAGTAGAGCAACCGTGGGACTATTATCATTTTGGCTATAGCCACTCGGCCGATCGGGGCCAGCGGGAGGTTCTTCCAGAATCCCACTGCTGATCTGATGCCGGCCAGTGCTTTGCGGTAATTACCGTCAAATATGTCGGACGGAGAGTGGTAGAGACGGACCCCGAGGTACCGAGGGGCCTCCGCACTCCAAGCCACCCTCTGGTCACCCAGCCAGATATCACGAGGGGGAGATTCGGGTGTAGCGGGTAAACTGTGGATTTGTCCCAGTTTACTTTTAGCCCGGAGGCTTCTGCGAATTCCGTTAATGTTGTCCAAATAGGCGTGAGGTCCTTGGCAATGTCTCGAACATAGAGGAGGAGATCGTCGGCGTACATGGAGACGCTGTGCACGGCATCCGCTATGGGGATGCCCCAGTGTTCCCCCTCTCGTCGCAGCCGTATAGCTAGGGGTTCTACCGCGAGGGCGAAGAGAAGAGGCGAGAGCGGGCAGCCCTGCCTCGTGCCCCTGTGGACCGCGAGCTCTGGCGATATATATCTCCCTATGCGAATACGTGAGGTGATTTTGGTATATAGAAGTTGTGTATACGCTAAAAGGGTAGGACCGAGTCCTGCTCGTCGTAGGACCGAAAAGAGATACTGCCATGTGAGGGTATCGAAGGCCTTCTCGAGGTCAAGGATAATGCAGGCTGCTCTGGGGAACGTGTCGCCCACTTGATCTTGGATATGAAATAGTCTGCGAATATTTTGGGACGTATTTCTGCCCGGGACAAAACCGCACTGGTCAGGGTGAACCAGGGGTGGTAGGATTTGTGTGTATCTGTCAGCTAAAATCTTGCCTAGGATCTTACAGTCAGCGGATAACAGTGTAATGGGGCGGTAGGAGGCCATTTGTTGCGGGTCGCGGTTTGGCTTCAGGAAGGTCACAATAACCGATTCCCGGAGGGATCTCGGCAGCTCTCCCCTCTCCAACGCCGCCGCCAACATCGTCACCAGGCGGGGGACCAGCAGGGGGGAGAAGGTTGTGTAGTATTCTAGGGGGAGCCCATCGAGCCCCGGTGCTTTGTTACGCGCTAGAGCGTGTAGGGCGTGGATAACGTCGGCAGATTGTATCTCTGTATCTAATGCTATTCTGTCAGCCTTCGTGATTCTGGGGATCATCAGTGGGTCTAAGAATTGGTCTAGAATGTCCTGTCCGATCGGCTCCGGGCTACGATAAACCCCTGAGTAGTATTGATGGAAGGCCGCGAGAATCTCGTCCTGAGATCGTACCAGGTTACCGAGGGGGTCGAACACTTCAGTTATGGGCTTTATTTCGGTGTCTTGTTTAGTTAGCCATGCCAATAGTGTACCTGTTTTATCTCGATCCTTGTGCATTCGAGTTGTGTACGCCCTGAAGTTGTACCGACGGAGGTCGACGCAGGCAGTCTGGTACTCTGTTTTGGCTTTGGCCACCTGTGCCGCCGTTTCGTCCGTGAGGTCATTGCGTTTGGTAGCGGTGGCTAGTTGCGTTTCGGCTTTTGTGAGTGCCTGTTCTAACGTCCGTTTTACCCCTATTATTTGCTTGATACATTCTCCCCGTGCCACTACTTTGAAAGTGTCCCATTCCACTAGTGTTGAGGACGCTGTCCCTGCATTGTTAGCGAAATAATCCTGTATGCTTTGTCCCTGTTCGTGTTTGAAGACTTGGTCTGTCAGGCAGTCCCGTGGTAGTCGCCAGGTGGGGACCGGGGGTGTGGGGGTCTCCAGTTTAATCGTAAAATATGAGCATCGTGGTCAGAGATGATCCTACCTAGGTAGTCTGTGTGTTGAATTTTGGGTAATATTGCTGTTGAGCATAAGAATCTATCTAGTCTGACTCGTAGGTTATGTGGTATGGAGTGAAACGAGTATAGTCGAGTCTGAGGATGGCGCATCCTCCATGCGTCTGTGAGCGTCCATTGTGTAACCCAGGTTTTGAACCGTTCTGTTTGGTTATGGGCTGAGGAGTGTGCGTGTGGAGGATGAGAGCGATCTAAGGTGAGGTTTAGCGTGCAGTTATAGTCGCCCCCTAATATCCACGGTATGGAAGCAAATTGGGACAACACCTCTGTGAGGCGATCCCAGAACCTGTCCTGGTCAGTGTTCGGGGCGTAGATACTGCCCAAGAGTATTGATTGCCCATCTAGGATTCCCTCTAATAAGGCGTATCTACCCTCCTTGTCCACCACCCGTCGAATTTCCTGAAATGGGGTCCCTGGTCGCACCCAAATCAGCGCCCCACGCGCGTATGCGGAGTATGACGTGGCACATATGGTTCCGCGCCATTTGGACTGTAGTTTGCCTATCTCGGTAGTGGTGAGATGTGTCTCCTGTAAAAACACGATCCTAGCGTTCTGACGCTTTGTATATGAGTATACAGCGTAGCGCTTGCTCGGTGTACGGAGGCCTCTAGTGTTGAGTGTTAAAATGCTGATGTCAGTGTTCTGTGTAGTCGTGGCCATATGTTGCTGTTGACGTGTGTGTCAGGTTGGCCTGTGTCAGCCGGAGCCTAGCGATCCGTGGGTCCCCTGTAGCGTGTAGTGCGCATATGATACCCCATGTCGTCCATTCGCGCGTTGCAGACACCCTTTTGTGTTAAGTTCCATGAGGGGGTGGGACTTTTTGAAACGGGGGTTGTAAACTATAAACTGGGGTCGGGAAACTGTCCCAATACCAAGGACCCATCGCTGGCTGCGATACGTCCAAACCAACTCTCAAATGTCCCGAGAGTATAACAACATGTTGTGGGGGTGGCGGTGTGTGCGTGCGAGGCGATTCGCCGGTCGGGCCTTTGTAGGATCATTGGGCGTCGTCTGGAGTGCGCTTACTCTTGTTTGTACTGCGTGTGTTCAGTGCGTGAGCCTTGGTTACATAAGTCTGTGCCGAATTATCTGTCAGCTTGTCTCATGCCGAGAGAATGTTCGTTTGTCCATCCAGTAAGGTGTCTGCTGTCTGGGGGTGACTAGGGAGGCGTAGTTGAATCCGTTCCAGATAGTGTCCCATCGCTGTCGTTCTCTCCCTCCGACGTGAATATGTGTGGGGCTTGAGCCGTTTCCTCCACAAGGGGGAGTTCTGTAACTCAGTCACTGCTCGCAGGACCTCCCGCCGTTCCTTCATGATTTGCTCCAGGTCCGGGGGTCTTGGGTGCGCGTCCCGGTTATCTTACTTATTCCGCTGTGTTGCTGTTTCGGGTTGCGTCTCCTGGTATGTGGTGGTTTGGAGCCAGGGCCTCGTGTGAAGTCTGTCCTGGATTGTTGCGCACAGTGTTGGTCTGCCCAGTCGTGCGCCTCCTCGGCGTTTGTGAAGAAGATGGTAGCGCCATTATGGATAATTTTGAGGCGGGCAGGAAAGAGCAGGGAATATTGTATAGTGTTCACCCGCAAGCGACGTTTGACTTCCAGGAACAGAGATCTTTGTTGCTGCACTGCACGTGCGTAGTCGGGAAATATCATTATCTGTTTGTTGTCGACATGCAAGGGGCCTGCTTGTCTGCCGGCTCGAAGTACTGCATCACGATCACGGTAGTGTAAGAATTTCGCCAGCATCGGTCTGGGTGCGGATCCCGGTGGAGGTCTGCGGGCCGGGACCCTGTGGGCACGTTCTATAGAGAAGAATGCTGTCCGGTCAGCTGCGGGAGTGAAGGATTTCACCCATGTTTCCACGTATTCCAGTGGGTTCGTACCCTCAATTCCCTCCGGGAGTCCCAGCACGCGGATGTTACAGCGCCGTGAACGTCCTTCTAAATCGTCTGCCCGCTCCTCCATGGTGGTCAGTCTGCGCTGGACGTCCTGGAGCGCCGCTTGGTGGGTCTTGATGGTGGGTTGGAGGTCGGCCAGCGTCTTCTCCCCGTCCTTCACTTTGTCGGCCAGTTTCCTATGGTCATCCCGGACAAGGCTGATATCTGTCGTCAGGGTGCCAAGTCTCTCCTCCATGGACACCCTGGAGAGTTCGATGGCTGCCAGTACCTGATCCAGCTTGTCCGAAATTGATGAGTCGGCTTGCGATGTGGTTGTCTTGGCCCATGTCCTGGTGTTCGGCATATTCTCCGGTGCGGTCTCGGGTACTGTGGTATGTTGTGAGGCTCTCGGCTTTCCCATCACGGTGATTGAGGGGGGGGTCTCCACGTCGTGGGCCTCGTCAGCGGTAGCCCACTGTTGGCGCGGCTCAGTGCCCGGCCCGCGTGTTCCCCGGGCAACCCGCGTCCACCAGATGCCGCGTGAGGGCTGCAGCGGGTCTACCAGAGTCCAGGCGGGAGGGCACCCGCGCACCAGCCGTTCCCCGAGCAGGTCCCCCCGCAGTTTTGGAAGAGGGCGGATGTCGCCCGGAGGGGTGAGACTCGTGTGCTTTATGCAGGTTCGTAGCAGGGGTCACCGGCGCCCCCCACCCCAGGCCGGGCCCGCAGGTCCACGCAGGCAGGGCGCGGGATACTTGATCACCGAGCCGCTACGTCACTATCCGGCATCATCTGTCCCAGGTGCGTCCAGTTCCCCCCACCTCTGTCTCCTTGTCGTTTTGTGCTCTGGTGGCTCAGGCGATTTGGTTGCTCAGGATTAGTCCCAGTGCCTGCCTCGGTCTCCGGACGCCATTTTAGGGTCAGGCGGCACCGGCTGTGGATCGCTCCGTGAGCTACAGTAGGGTCGGGGAAGGGGTGGCTATCAGTCGCCACTCACCTTCGTTTCACCGGTTCTTTGTATTCTGGTGGTTCCGGTGACTCCGCGACTCGGCATCAGCCCCGCCGTCCGCTTCAGTCCCCGGACGCCATTTTGGGGTCAGGCGCTCCGAGACTTGCTGCAGGGTCAGGGGGGCGGCGATCTATTCTCCTCTTCTGGGTTGCTGGTCGGGGCCGGGGCTCGTGGGTCGGCACCCTCCGGTCCCGCTCGACCGCGGCGCAGGCCTGGGGGCCCGTCCGGACAGGATCACTGTGGCCAAGATGGCGGGCCGTTTCCCGTCGTCGCCGCTTGGGTTTGCCTCTACGTGCTCCCTCGGGGTGGGCGCCAACAGTCCCCGCCGCCACCTCTATCTCGGGCCGGTCGGTGCGCCGCACTTGTCTCTGGTGCGGGACTCCGGTTCGCGTTCCATCAGTCCGTCGTCAGGAGTGGGCAAGCGCCATCCTGCCTCCGAGGTCAGGGGTCCCGATATGTTGGTGCTCCGTCGGTAAGACCCTCATTTGTGGGAGGATTGAGGTGCCACAGGGTGTTGTGGATGTTCCCACACCTGGATATGGGCTCAGCGGTCCATCACAATGCATATAAAAGGGCGGTGTGTTGACCCGATCGCGGAGCCTCAGCAAGACACGTCCGCCATCGCAGCCTGCTTGGCCACGCCCCCCGTGACCTAATTGAACTGATAGTGTGACTTGGTGATCAGCAGGATACCCGTGTGAAACCAGTTTAAGAGAAAGGACAATGACTGCGGAGTTCTCGAATGTATCGAAAGAAGTTACAAATGTACTGATCGAAGCGGATGGAAACATGTCTTGAGCGTATGGGAAAGGAAATGATCCAAGGACCATTGAATCCAAGAGAACTTGATTAAAAGAATGAATAAGATGACATGCATGGACCAATGAAAGAAAAGCGTGTTATTAATGTTGCAACAATTAGTTAGCAAAGTTAGAATTAGGGTATAAGAGGGCCTACTCTTAGTGGGAGGGGGTCAATCGCAGTCGCAGTCAATCGCAGTGAGTCGCTGTCACAGTCAGGAGCGGAGTTGGAGAGTCGTGTTGGTGTTGGTGGCTTCCAGTGCTGGGTGGTCCTGATCGATCCCTTACTGAGCGGGAGATGCTGAAAGACTGTTAGATGAGACGGGTTGCAGGTAGCTGATGCTGACGAGCTGAAGTTTCTGTTGCTGTCTTAATTTTCCAGTTGAGTATGAGAATCAGGTTATTTTTAATTCTTAAACTTAGGTTAGAAATCATTAGGCTAAATTAGGAAGGTAGGCAGGTAATTAGGGTTTTTGCTTCATGACAAAAGATTTCCTTTCTGCAATAAATTGATTATGTTTAATAAATATTTGAATTAATAATGAATGAATAATTGAACAAAAGTTTAAATTCTTTCTCATGCTTTTAAAATTATATAAAAATTAAGATTCTTTAAATCAAATGACTCAGTGGTTATTTTCCTAAATGATTGTGACATCAGTAATTGGTTATTGTGATTCAGCTGGTCTTAATCACTATGAACTAATTTCTTACATGAATGATTCATCGACAAAACAATGAGCAGGAATATCTTAAGAAATAACTAAAAGAAAGCGACAAGTTAAGGTAATAAGATATCCCGGCTCCTTCCAGCGGTACATAAATGGTGTCTTCCATTTAGTTCTCATGCTTCTCCTAGGAATACAGATTTTCGTAAAGGTATAAAGGAAATCCAGGTGTGTGCGTGTGTGTTAGGTGATGTTTATGGGCCCCATCGTCATGTGGATGTGAGAAAATATAGTTTGCCCCTGGATGACCTATAAGTGACCTAGGAGGAGAATAGTTTTTATTGTACGCGCTGCATCAGATTTCTTGGTAGCAGAGTTATGGTTTTCTATAGATTAGTTTAGTGATTATTGTTTATTGATTATTGATTATTTTATGACTAACATTATATGTTGAGTCGCGTTATGTTATATGTGAGTTTTCACGCTTCTGGGATGTAGGAAGTGGAACACGTGTGGCAAGAGAAGTCACATGGAATTTGGTACATGGTCTGAATTCATTTTGGTAATAACGCAGGTTGTGTTATGTTAGGGATTTTCTGTACGAAAAGAGTGTAATTGAAATAGCAAATCACGTTTACTTGTGAAACTTTGGCCTTAATTCTCAGGAGCCTAGTCTCCACATGTGTCTTATCCCCAGAGAAACGAGTAAATTGTTTGCTTGAAAGAAGGGTAAGGTAGAGGGAAGTGCTACTTTATCGGCGAGAGTAAATAATTCTGTGGTAGGGTAGAGGTAAGCGCTGCCTACTGGAAATACAGGATTCTTGTGTAAAAGGACAAAGCTGTCACTTTTGTCTAGCGAATCAGACTATGGAATTGTTTTAATTGTTGTAACTAACGGAGAAAACAGTGAAAAGAAAATTGCCGATAAATTTTGTAAAGGAGGGGTAAAAGAGCAGAAGTGACGTAGAACAGTGCCGCGCTAGGATTGGATAGTGCGCTAGTCACGTGAACACAGAGCAGGAGTGACGTAGAAAAGTGCCGCGCTAGGATTGGTTGGTTCACGGACGAAGGAAATTGTTCTGATTGGTACGTTAGTGTGAGTCGCGCTGTAATTGGTCGAAGTTCGGTACACAGAACAGCGTTAGCGTAAAGAGAAAACAAATAGAAAACATGCCGTATTACGAGTATGAAAGGGAGAGAACGTCATGGACGACAAAATTAAAGAATTTCTTTAAGAAAGACAAAAAGGTCGTGACTAGAGAGGGACAAGTAATTCCTCCGCCGAAATCAGCAGCTTCACATATGATGCTGAAATATGGATATCATACGTGCATATGGTTGGAAAATTGGGCAAAGTATACAAAGAATGATGGTGCTTTAGCTTTTCCTGAGAATGGTTCGTTTAGTGTAGCGGTTTTGCGAAATTTGCGAGAAAAGATGACAAATCTAGAACCTAGACCTAGACCGACACAGTTTGAGGCTTTGACGGAATGGGAAGATGAGATGTATGAACGAGAGAGATTCAGAGGAATGAGAGATCATGAGTTTATGCCTGGAAGATTGTGGGGAGTAAATCATGAGGACAGAATAAAACGATGGAGATGTGCTAACATGACAGGAGGTTTGTTTCCAGCTTTTACAGTTGAGGAAGGGACTAAGAAAAAGCGGACTGAGAAAAAGAAACATATAGAGAGAGAAAAGTATATGCATGAGAGCGAAACGGATGACGAGTTGCTGGAAGATATTTTAAATAGAAATCCACCTCCGTATCAGCAGAGTTCTACAGTGGTGACACCAAATGCGCCGCTAATAGAGACTATGCGAAATAAAAGTCCGGAAAAGAGAATTGAAGTAAATAGGTCACAAGAACAAATGAGAACTTCTCAAAATGAAGGAATAGAAAGCGACAATGCAAGCGAATTAGCAAGGACAACAAAAGAACTAACTGAGAAGATTAGAGAATTAACGAAAAATATGGAAGCAGTTACTGTGCGTGTAACAATAGGTCCAGTAATACCCATTTTTGAGAATCAGAAAATTGATGAACGATCTTTGGTAATTCCCATGAGTTCACAATTTCAGAGAGAAAAGGAAAGGATGGAACGAAGTGCAAGTACAAGTAATTTGGCTAGTACTTACAGACCAAGTCCACCTACAAATTTGACAGTAAATGAGTGCAATGGTAGGAAAATGCATATGGTAACAGAATCTGCAACAGAAACCCCTGAAAAGAGTAGTAATTGGATAGAACTAAATAATACACCCATAGGTCCGACTCCTGATGAGTTAAATGAGTGGATGAAGGCATTTAAAATAAAAGAACCAGAAGAAAAACCATTAGATGTAATTAGGTTAAAAATCGAAATGGAAGAATTAATTCTAGGAACAATTGGTACCGAAAAGATAAAAAATTACCAGGATGATGAAATAATGTTTCTGTGCAAAAGTATTACATGGAGGGCAAAGAATTTACATGACAAACTAGAAGAAGTAGCCAGTGAGATTGGAATAGACTTTGCGAAAGTGAAAACGTTGCAGAAACCATACAGAGTAGACTTTTGTGAAAAGGATATTGAAAATTTGAACACGGCAGGAAGGCTGACACAGATAAAGGAGTTAATTGTGTTGTTGAGAAAATGGGGTGATGTGGACAGATGGAAGGTTAGATGGACAAAGAAGAATGAGAAAACTACAGACAAAGGTTCATTGGCCTTTATGATAACTGAAAAAGAATCTGTTGCCAAAGAATATCCCATGAGAGAAACTCCAGGTGGTAGTTACGTGCATGTTCCCTGGACTAGGCAGGACATACTGTCATTTACCAATGACTTTCCAAAGTTAAGAGAGAAGCCAGTTGAGTGGTACCGACAAGTAGAGAGGTTTGTAAAAGTCTCAAAAGTGTTGTGGATAGATTTAGATGGATTGTTTGACATAGTGGTACCAACAGATTTGTGGTCAGAATGTAAGATTACAGTTGACTGGCCAACTACAGAATATCCAAGAGATCCTAAGACAGGAGCTCCAGGTCCTGATGTGATGAAGAAGTACGATAAGGTGATTACCTTTTTGAAGAATAAGATTCCTCCTAAAGAGACAGATTGGGTAAAAATCGATAGAACTACACAGGAAAGTAAGGAGTCTGTACATGCATATTATGAGCGATTGTTATTAGTTTTCAAGCAGTATAGTGGTTATGAAGAGTTGAGTGAAAAAGACATGAGTCATTTTGTATACCGATTTGTGTTTGGCCTGAAACAAGAAATAAGTGATATGATTAAGCAACACATGATAAACTGGCAGAATGGAAGTGTAGATGAGGTGCTGAGGTATGCTAAGTATTGTAGTGATGAAATAGAGAGTAAACAGCGTAAGTTGAAAGAAAAGGCAATGTGGGCACAGGTGAAGGTGGCAGAAAAACAAGAAGCTCAATTGGACAATAATAATGGAAATGAAACAGGACAAAATAAAATGCGACCTAACATAGGTAAAGGAAAGGGTCAAGTGAGTCTAGAAGAAGCAAAGAAGAAATGGCCATGTCATAATTGCGGAAAATTAGGGCATTGGAGAAACGAGTGTAAGTTCCCACCTAAACCTAATCCGGAAAATCAATCATTAAATCCACAGGTGCAGAATGAGGTAGTTGTTCAACAAAGTCAGGTGCCGCAACCACCACTTCCCAACACTGTTAACCAGCAAAGATACAGTACAGAAACAGGATTCTACGGAGGAGAGCAGGTAACACAGTTGCCGCGAGCAGCTAATATTTCTCAGTATTGTTTGCGTCAGAGTGAGGATGACCCGGATGAAAGATTCTGACGGTGCCCAGGAGAGGGGAAAGAGTGCGTGCTTGGCGCAACTCTAGAGGTAGATCAGTCTGGTCCCTTTGTGGATGGAGAAGTGAATGGTGCAAATGTAACATTCCTTGTCGATACTGGAGCTACCCGTTCTACTGTTAGATCAGTGGAAATTCCAAACCTTCCTCTCTCAGGTGAATACATCCAAGTAGTAGGAGTAGCCAATCAGCAGATTAAAACCCCACTTACTGAATTGGTGGAAGTAAAAATTGGTTCTTTCAGTAAAATGCATAAATTTGTAGTGTGCGATTGTAGTCCTGTAAATCTTTTGGGTCGTGACCTCTTGTGCAAGATGAATTGCACAATTTATTGTACGCCAGATGGAATTGGATTTCAGACTTCAGATGAAGATGTTTTGTATAAAGTAACTTTGATGAATCAGGAACCTGAAACGAATGGTTTGTTTCCTGCATTTGATGCAGAAAAACTTCCAGAAGAACTAAAAAGTGCAGTAAAAGAAAGTGTGTGGGATTTTACAGGAGAAGACATTGGATTAATGAAAGAAGTTGATCCCGTAAAAGTGACAGTAAAAGAAGGGACAACTTACCCGAATACGCCACAGTACAAATTAACTCCAGAAATAATTGAAGGAATAACTCCTGTGATAAATAAAATGATTGAACAGGGAATTCTAAAAGAAATCATGAGCAGTCCATGTAATTCACCTATTATGGGACTGAAAAAGCCAAATGGAACATATAGAATAGTACAGGATTTGAGAAAGATCAACAAAATAGTTGTGCCCTGTTGTCCAATAGTGCCAAACCCTGCAGTAATTCTATATCAAATTCCACACGAAGCTGAGTGGTACACTGTGATAGATTTGTGTCACGCATTTTTCTCTATTCCTTTGCATCCAGATAGCCAGCCATTATTTGCGTTCCGGTTTGGAGAGCGTATTTTGGCATGGTGCCGAATTCCTCAGGGGTATACAGAAAGCCCCTCAATCTTTAATCAGATTCTAAAGAAATCTCTGGAAGATTTGAAAATGCCAGAAAAATCAGTGATGGTGCAATATATCGATGACCTGTTGGTGGCATCGAAAACCAAAGAGGCATGTGTAAGTGATACAATTGCTTTACTGAACCATCTAGAGAAAAGAGGACATAAAGTGTCTCCTTCAAAATTACAGTTTTGTCAGAAAGAAGTCCAGTATTTAGGGCATAAAATTGAGAAAGGAGTGCGAAAGATAGCGACAGAAAGAGTAAGAATGATTCAAGGAATGAGAGCACCAATGACTCAAAGAGAGGTAAGAATGTTTTTGGGAATGGTTGGATATTGTCGACAGTGGATAAGTGGTTTCTCTTAGATTGCAAAACCATTACAAAAATTGACCAAGAAAAATGTAAAAGACCCTTTTGAGTTAAACAAAGAAGAAATGAAATCTTTCAAAGAATTGAAAAAGAAACTGTGTGAGGCACCTGCATTAGGCATGCCTGATTATGAGAAGGATTTTGAGTTGTACTGCAGTGAAAGAGATGGATGTGCGTTTTCAGTACTGGTACAAAAACATGGTACGACGAAAAGACCGATTGCTTATTTTTCAGCTGTTTTAGATCCTATAGCAAAAGCATTGCCTGGATGTCTGAAAGCAGTTGCTGCTACTTGTGTAAGTCTGGAACAAAGTGAAGGTATAGTGATGGGGTATCCACTGAGAGTATATGTTCCCCACTCAGTAGAAATTCTTTTGACAAGAACAAAAACACAGTACATGACACATAGTCGGCTGACTAAGTACGAAAAAGTCATCTTGAGTGCTGAAAATGTGACCATAGATAGATGCATGAATGTAAATCCTTCAACATCATTGCCAGATGAGGAAAATATAATTGAACAGGACGAAGTAGATCATGATTGTCTGAACGTGCTGGAATATTGCACGAAACCAAGAGCTGACATAAAGGATGAACCGTTAAAGGAATCTGATTATGTCATGTTTGTGGATGGCTCATGCTTGAGAACAAAAGAAGGAGTTTTAAGCGCAGCTTACGCAGTGTGCACAGTGGCAACTGTGATGGAAGCGTCTTGTCTGAAAGGAATAAGGTCTGCACAAGTTGCGGAACTAATTGCTTTGATTCAAGCATGTAAATTAGGAAGGAATGTACGAGTCACGATTGTGACCGATAGCCAATATGGTTTCGGCATCGTACATGACTTTGGTCAGATTTGGTCACAAAGAGGATTTTTGACATCTGCAGGAACACCTATCAGAAATGGAGATTTTGTTAAAAAGCTGCTTGAGGCGATACAGTTGCCTAAACAAATCACTGTAGTGAAGTGCAAAGCGCATAAGAAAAACGAAGATTACATAGCCGTCGGCAATAACTATGCCGATCAGATTGCCAAATATTGTGCAGAGAACATGGTGTCCATGAACAAAAATAGAGAAAGGAGCATATCTCTTCTCCTTTGCTTTTTACTAATACTGTCGAGACATGGGATGAAGTAAGGCAGTTACAAGAAACTGCAAGAGATGAGGAAAAAGATTACTGGATAAAAGCAGGATGTAGAAGACAGGAAAATAATGGTGTGTGGGTATACAGAGATGAAAGACCAGTTATGCCTGATAGCATGATTGCAGACATGGCACGGATGTACCATGGACAAGCTCATATTGGGAGAGATGCAATGATCAGACTTTTTAGACAAACCTGGTATAACCCAAAATTCAGAGCCATTGCTGAAAGTCTTTGTCAAAGATGTCTTATTTGTCAGCAGTTTAACCCAGGAAGAAAAACAGTAGTGAGTCTAGGAACAATAGGACGAGAAGGAGGTCCATTCACTAGGATGCAGTTGGACTTTATAGAGATGCCCCCTAGTAACAGACTAAGATATGTTCTAGTGGTCGTCTGTTTGTTCTCTCGTTGGGTGGAGGCATACCCCACGAGAAGGAATGATGGAACAACAGTAGCAAAACTTATGCTGCGAGAGTTCATTCCAAGGTATGGTTTTCCAGTCACGGTTGAGACAGATAGAGGAACACATTTTCAAAATGAGTTGATCCAATTGATTTGTGAAGCATTGAGTATTAAACAAAAACTACATTGTGCTTACAGACCAGAGGCTTCTGGGGTAGTGGAGCAGATTAATGGAACAATTAAAAACAGATTGGGAAAAATGTGTCAAGCTACAGGACTCAAATGGCCAGATGCACTGCCTCTTGTTCTGATGACCATCAGAAGCATCCCTGAAAAGAAAACTGGACTCAGTCCTCATGAGATGATCATGGGACGAGCAATGAGACAAGCACACGTACCTGTCAACAAGTTATTAACTATAACTGATGATCTAGTACTGGATTATTGCAAGGGACTGGCTGATGTGGTGCGTTCTGTGTTTCATCAGGTTGGACCGGATGCGACCACTCTTGAAAGAAAACCAGCCCACAACTTGAATCCAGGAGACTGGGTCCGTATAAAAATCCACAGGAGAAGAAACTGTCTAGTTCCTCGCTGGGACGAACCACGACAGGTAATCCTAGTGACAACAACTGCAGTCAAGTGTGCAGGAGTGAAGAACTGGTTCCATGCCAGCCACACAATCAGAGTTCAAGAACCTACGGATCGACATGTGAGTCGACGTCTGGAAGTGTGGGATAAAAGTTTAACAGCTGGGACAACAAGGATAAGAGAAGGGGTGCCAGAACTTGAAGATCGACCTGAAAGTCGACATCTGGAAACCCCAACGGCAAACACCTCTAGAGAAGAAGAAGAAGAAGAAGAAAGAAATTCAGAAGTTCCAGAACCTGAAGATCGACCTGTAAGTCGACATCTGGAAATATCTGACACAAATTCAGAATCTGATGATTCAGTTGCAAACTGTGAAGAATTCCGAAGGAGAACTTGGGATTATAAACCAATTAGAGAAGAAACTGAGCAAGAAATTGAGTTAGATGAACAACCAAGTACAAGTTATGGTGGAAATCCTTCAGAAATAATATTAATAGATGAAGTAGGGAAAGAAGTACACAAAAAGTTAGAAAATCGAGAAGAACCCCGAGGAGCAATAGGGACAGATAGAGAAACAGAAGAACAGGGAAATTTAGAAGCAGAAAGGGAGGAAAACACCAAATCGGAAGAACACCGAGGAGGGACAGTAATAAGGGAAAACAAGAAGGAGAAGACAGATCCACCAGTAGGAGATGACGAGATCATAAGTTTCAAAATAAGAGACAATAGTGAAACAGTTGAAACAGAAACTGAAGAAAGTGGAGAAGAGGAAAAAGCAAAAACTGAATCAAGAAAAAGAAATTGGAAATCAGAAAGAGAAGAAAAAGAAGGTGAAGCCAAAAGGCCAAGAAAAGGAGATAATTGGCCCAACAGCTATATAAGAAAATTGAGATATAGAATAATAAGAGCGGGAGACGAAAGTGCTGAACAAGTGAATGAAGTAACAAGTCAAAAGGGAAAAGAAAAACCTAGTGGAAAAAGATTACAAAAGTCCAAAAGGACAAAGAAAGTGAATGCAAAGTATAAGTCACCTGAGTGGCTGTATATTGCACTGACAGATTACAAAGAAGAAGAAAACACTCACGAGAACCAGAGACTGAGAAGTCGAATGGGAAAAGGTGAGATGCAACAAACCTGAAGTGAAGACTTATAGTGCTTCTGCCGGACACGACAATTTTACTGGATGTGACAAATCACCGGATGTGACAACGAAAGAATTCTGGAGAGAATTAAAAGAAAGTACCAAGCAAAGACTTTTTGAAAGCAGAGTGGCATCTAAGTCATTTCTGAGGTGTAGTGACACAATTTTCTGAAACCTAACAAATAGAAAAAAGAAAAATGGAAAATACTAGGGATAGAAGAGATAAATGTGAGTTTATAAAAAGATGGTGCAAAATGTGCTGCTTTTGTACAGGGTTATTAATGACCATATGGATAGTTTTAGCAATCACAATTCCTATTAGTTTAGCTGTGATAGAAGCAAAGAATGATACTAAACCAGAAAAAGAGACTAATATTAAAGAACCAGTTATCCTAAGAAGTAGTGCAGAGTTACATAAGGATAAGTCAGTAACAGACTTTTCAAAAAATGTTTTTACAAAATTGTTGTACGAATATGTAGAGACAATGGATGTGAGAGATTGTTATGTTTGTATGCCTGCATCAGTGTCAGAAGGTGTGACTTATCATCACCTACCTCTAACTTATGGAATAACATGTAGTGTAATAGCAAGTTTATTTTATAAAACAGGTAGATTAGAATCTTATTATACTGACATAGATAACATTTTTGCAAACATTCCAGTAGTACCAGAACTTAAAGTAAAACCAGCAAAAGTTTTAGGAGAATTCTTTCTAGAACATAGAAAATTAACCTTAGAAGAAATAGTTAGTAACAACCTTACCTGTGAGTTAAAGAAAGAAGAAAAGGTATTTTTAGAAATGGTTGAAGAAAGAAGAATGAAATTTCAAAAAGAAGCAATAAAAGAGGAAGGAACACATCTATGGACGTTTGAGGAAGGAAATCATGAGGGGAAAAAGATAAATGCAGCAATGACATTAGATTGGCCGCAAACAGGAAAGTTGTGTATTAGGAGAAATAAGACAGTCTATGACAATTACTTTGTAGGTTCCAGTATCTGCCATGACAATTATCAAATTCTGGGAGGTTGGGGATTCAAAGGTGGAAAAGATCCAATATTTCCAGGTATCTATTATATTTGTGGGAATAGAGCTTATTACAGGTTACCGGACCATTGGTATGGAACTTGCTATGTAGGCCTGGTCTTTCCAAAAATCTTTCATATGGACAGAGAAGAAAAGGGAACATACAAGATGATTAATAGCTTTACACGTAGAAAGAGGGAAAGGTTTTCAGAAATTGTAGGTGATATTTTTGGAGCATTAATACCAGCAGTGGGAATATCTTTGAATGCATTTAAAATTCGGAAGTTATCCACAGTAGTAGATCGTTTGTCTACAGATACTGTGGGAGGGTTCTTAATGGTAAATACCGAAATGGTTGCCATGAGAGCTATGGTGATGCAAAATCGGCTTGCCCTTGATATTCTTTTGGCAAAAGAGGGTGGAGTCTGTGGAATGTTGAAAGTCCAACATTGTTGTACTTACATTTCTGATAAAAGTGAAAATATACAGAAGTATATTACAAATATTACAAACTTGCACAAAGAACTAGTCCCACTGGAGGTTGAAAGTGTTTTGGGAAAACTTGGTAGAGGGTTTTCTTCAGTAGCAAATTGGTTGACCAGAATGAGTAGACTAATGATAGGGAAAGTTATAATAATAGCAACTGTAGTAATATTATTAGCCATGGTGTTGAAAATAGTAATAACGTGTATAAAAAGAAAAGTAAGACAAAATAAGATGAAAAGAAATAACAGAATAATGAAAGAAAGAGAAAGAGAAATGGGTGAAATTGAGTTGGAGAAAATGAAAGAAAACATGTATAAGGAGACAAAAAGACAAGATGAAGAAGAAACAGATGTGTAAATGACAGAAAGCAAAGGACAAAAGAGATGCTGCCTGAAAAGAAGTATAACTTGGGTTTTATGTGGTGATTTAAAAATCACCAAAGGGGGAGTTGATGGAGCAGGAAAAATAAAATTTTTAACCCCTAACAAATTTTATAAATAATTAATAAAATGTTCGTTTAAATGTATTAATCAACACTGTATGTGTGGGAAAGGTAACACGCCAATGTGTGTGCTAAATAATCTATTAATGGATGTCCGTGTGTCTAATTATAACGTAAAAATAAATGCGTACTAATTAAAAATAAATGCATGTTTTTGTGCTTCATAGAAATAAAACGTGTCGTTGCAAAAACAATAGTGATGGTAAGTAAGGAACAGCTTAAATGTTGTTTTCTGCTAGGTAATAACTAACTGGGGTACATAGATGACGGGAGGGAAACGAAAAGGCTATTTTTCTCTATTTTAATTATGTTTTGTTTGCCTCAAATTAGTGCTTCTAAAGTATAACCGAGTGGCGATATAAAATGGCCGCCAGTGGGAAGATGTGCGCAGGCGCAAGGGGACTTGTGACACGGGATGAAGTCGGAGAAAAAACTAACCTCGTGGTGTTGCTGAGAGGCTAGGATGCGAGAAATGGTCAAGGCTGATGTGACCTAATTGAACTGATAGTGTGACTTGGTGATCAGCAGGAGACCCGTGGGAAACCAGTTTAAGAGAAAGGACAATGACTGCGGAGTTCTCGAATGTATCGAAAGAAGTTACAAATGTACTGATCGAAGCGGATGGAAACATGTCTTGAGCGTATGGGAAAGGAAATGATCCAAGGACCATTGAATCCAAGAGAACTTGATTAAAAGAATGAATAAGATGACATGCATGGACCAATGAAAGAAAAGCGTGTTATTAATGTTGCAACAATTAGTTAGCAAAGTTAGAATTAGGGTATAAGAGGGCCTACTCTTAGTGGGAGGGGGTCAATCGCAGTCGCAGTCAATCGCAGTGAGTCGCTGTCACAGTCAGGAGCGGAGTTGGAGAGTCGTGTTGGTGTTGGTGGCTTCCAGTGCTGGGTGGTCCTGATCGATCCCTTACTGAGCGGGAGATGCTGAAAGACTGTTAGATGAGACGGGTTGCAGGTAGCTGATGCTGACGAGCTGAAGTTTCTGTTGCTGTCTTAATTTTCCAGTTGAGTATGAGAATCAGGTTATTTCTAATTCTTAAACTTAGGTTAGAAATCATTAGGCTAAATTAGGAAGGTAGGCAGGTAATTAGGGTTTTTGCTTCATGACAAAAGATTTCCTTTCTGCAATAAATTGATTATGTTTAATAAATATTTGAATTAATAATGAATGAATAATTGAACAAAAGTTTAAATTCTTTCTCATGCTTTTAAAATTATATAAAAATTAAGATTCTTTAAATCAAATGACTCAGTGGTTATTTTCCTAAATGATTGTGACATCAGTAATTGGTTATTGTGATTCAGCTGGTCTTAATCACTATGAACTAATTTCTTACATGAATGATTCATCGACAAAACAATGAGCAGGAATATCTTAAGAAATAACTAAAAGAAAGCGACAAGTTAAGGTAATAAGATATCCCGGCTCCTTCCAGCGGTACATAAATGGTGTCTTCCATTTAGTTCTCATGCTTCTCCTAGGAATACAGATTTTCGTAAAGGTATAAAGGAAATCCAGGTGTGTGCGTGTGTGTTAGGCGATGTTTATGGGCCCCATCGTCATGTGGATGTGAGAAAATATAGTTTGCCCCTGGATGACCTATAAGTGACCTAGGAGGAGAATAGATTTTATTGTACGCGCTGCATCACCAGCAATAGAGTCAAGTAGGGCCACGTCACCGAGCTCACCTGGACAGACCTCTCCATCATCCACTTCACTATCACAGCATCGAACCCCAACCTGCTGCTGCTGACATCCTCAGCCTCTTCACTCCCACAGTCGCAATCTCCGACCACTAGATCACCGCTTGGGACCAGCTCACCACCCAGAGTACCACAGACATCATGCCCTCCGTCCACTCAGGAGCACCCACGGACCTCTGTCCCCACCACATGTTCAACCTCAGCAACAAGACCACCAGCAGCAAACTCACAGCCATCTTCAACTCATCCATCACCTCGGCCTCCTTCCCAGATGAGTGGAAACACACTCAACCCCTCCCTCAAGGAACCGTCCGCCAACCCCAACGACCTCAAGAACTACTGGCCCATCTGCCTGCTCCCCTTCCCCACCAAAGTCCCCACAAAGGCCATCAACTGTCAACTCACAGAATCTCTTGAGAATAACAATCTTCTGGATGCATCCCAATCTGGATTCCGCATGAACCACAGCACCGAAACTGCTGTGCTCGCAGCCACTGATGACATCAGATCCCTCCTAGACCAGGGAGAAGCGACTGCCCTGATCCACCTCAACCTCTCAGCTGCCTTAGACACTGTGTCCCACCATACCCTGATCAAGAGGCTTCATCAGATCAGAATCCAAGAGGACACCCTCAAATGGATTGCATCCTTCCTCACTTGATGAACACAGAGAATCCTCCTTCTATTATTCACAACGGAGCCAAAGAACATCATCTGCAGCATCCCTCAAGGTTCATCCCTCAGTCCTACTCTGTTCAATGCCTAAATGACCCCACTGGCCAACATCGTCAGAAACCACAGACTGAAATGTATCTCCTATGCAGAAGACACCCAGCTCATTCTCTCAATATCCAAAGAACGATCCACCATGAGGGCCAACTTCCACCTGTGTGTGACCAGCGTTGCCGACTGGATGCAAAACAACTGCCTCAAACTCAACACAGACAAGACAGAAGTTCTGATCTTTGGGAACAACACCTCCTCATGGAATGACTCCTTGTGGGCTGGGACCCTCTCCCACCCCCACGGTCCACACCCGGAACCTCAGCATCATCTTAGACAGAAAACCCACCATACAGAACCGGATCAACTCAGTCTCCTCTGCCTGCTTCCTTAGTCTTTGCATGCTCCAAAAAATCTTCAAATTGCTGCCAGTCTCCACTAGATGCCCAGTTACTCAAGCCCTCATCACCAGCCACTTGGACTACGCAACACACTCTATGCAGGAATCACCACACACCTCCTAAAGAGACTGCAGACCATTGAAAACTCAGCGGCCAGAACCAACCTCCACAGACAGAACCACATCACCCCCACCTGAAGCAACTCCACTGTCTCCCCGTCCACAAGAGATGCTAATTCAAGATTCTGACCAACGCCTACAAAGCCATGCACAACCAAGGACCAGCATACATCAACCACTGTCTGAGCTTCCACCAACCCTCTAGACTCATGTGATCCACCTCCCTCGCTCACCCCCCCACATCCGCCAAAACAACAGTGGAGGACGCTCCTTCTCCTACATTGCTGCGAAGTCCTGGAACAGCCATCACCTCTGGACTTCACCCTCTCTTCAGGAATTCTGAACGGGACTCGAGACCTGGCTATTCAACTGATGCCAACAAAGCAGCTTGGATCTCAGTGCATGGATACCCTCGCGGGTGATTAGCTGTGTTTTAGAAATCCGGTATGAATCCTGGAGTGGGTGATTCCTTCTTTCAACCTTAGGGGGCAGTAAATTGTGTAGCACTGAGTTTAATAATAATATTATTACAATTAAAAGCACGCAGTTCATTTTAAGGCTCACACTATGCAAGTAGTTAATGTATATTAACATTTATTATCACTCCATCCAGACGTCAGAGGCCAACGTTTTAACTCAACTGCGGCAAAGGTCAGTTTGAAGTTGCAGCTGGAATGTATGAAATTAGTCTGTGAATGCTGTAGTGTCATGAGACTATGTGCGATAGGACCCTCATGGTTCTTGGTCACCTCAACAGAGGAAGTACATAACTTTCTGGAAGGTGTTAGGGTGTGGTTATTAACAGTTATGACGTAATGAGAGTGCAGTCCATGATCGTATGCTGAGGACTAAAGACGTCTGTTACAGAGCTCCATGTGTGGTGTATTTATTTGCATGTTTCCCGGCTGGGGAGGAGGCTATATCTAGCGAGTAGGGGATCTGTGCCCCAAAGAAACGTGACTGCTCTCCCTGAGAGTTTGCAATAGTACAGCAAACTGACTGTGCTACCATGCCAGCCACGACACATCCGTTGAAGAAGTTGAAGGGCCTACAGAGAAGCAAATTCAAAAAGTCCACCAGAATCTGCTGGTAAGGCAGAACGTAGAGATATTGTGCTGTGCCATAACACAGAACCATCATTGTTACAAAGCGAAACGCTAAAGGTGGCCACAACCAGGTATGATGCAAAAAGCCAAAGGCAGGTACGACCAAGTGCGAGAGACTAAACCGTTACTTACTGGCAAGAAAGTAGATGGCGCCTTATGACCTCTTATCGCTCGTGACGACCCAAGTGCAAGCACACGGTCAGTGCTTGCAGAAGTGACAGGTATGGGCTGTGAGAAGCTGGTCTGGTATATGATGTCCACTAATGTAAGTGGGCACCTTGCACCAGTCCAGACAACCCTTATGGAGATGTAAGAGGTCTTAGACAACCTAAGAAAGCTCTCTAAGTGGTAGCTGTGGAGAGCAGCCTTCAGGCTTAGTCCAGAAGGAGTGTAAAGCAGCTTGTTTTACCAGAATGCAATCTTATAGTATAGATTAAGTGAAAAAGAACCACACCAAGTATTCATAAAAATATGTATTTATTATATAATACTCTCTAGTACATTCCAATATCTCCAACACGGAGATAAACACAATGCACACAATACTTAACCAAAGAAACACAGTAAATAGCACAAAATACACAGTGGCCCCAGGGGGGGACCAAACCATATAGTAAGAAAGTGGTATAAGAACCACGACTCGAGTCAAGACAGTGTCGAGAGGACGTAGAAGTGGTGGGACCTCAAGGAACCACCCAAGGTGAGTAGATAGGGACCCCACGGAGAGCGTGTGCAGTGTGGAAACACAACCGCGTGCTCCGTACAACTCTATGTGCAAGTTGCGGTTGGATTTTTAAAGATTAACGACCCTTCCCAGTGGACCCTGAAGAAACCCCGTGGAAGACAGAAGATTGGAGAGCCACCCCACCCATGGATACCCTAGTATTCACGTTACCTACACCAGGGAAACCGGGTGCATACGTGTGAAGTGGTGTCGGAAACCGCCATCAAACCCAATGGAGGACTTCAGGAAAGTGCCGCTGGCGAAGAAGGAGAAAGTGTCCGGTGGAACCCAAGGATGGATTCTTGATGAGAGGTACTTGCAAGCAGAAGGGACAGAGTCTATGCGACTCAGGGGTGACCAGGAGACTTGGAAGACGAATGCCCTCCGATGTCGGGTGTTGCAGGATGAATGACGAAGACCTTGACTCTGCAGCTGTGAACCAGGCAATGCTAGGAGGACCAGGAGCCATGCACGAGCTGTCCCGCGAAGGATGTTGAGTGCTGAGGGGTCGGTGTCCGGCGGGAGCACCAACAAGCCTTTGCAAAGGCAAGCCACACAGGAATCAAAGCAGAAGCAACGTCGGGACCAGCAAGATCCAGGGGACACCCCAAAGGCAGGGGAGTCAGGGCGGGCCCTAAGCAATCAGGGGAGCCCAAAAGAAACAAGTGTGACCCTCAAGTAGACCCACAGGCAGGAGGCACTGGAGTCGCGAGAGGACCTCAGGCAGCTCACCAAAAGATGCAGGCCACGATGCACACGATGCGGTGTGACTGAAGATTCTGGTCACTGGAGGTGCTCGAGGTTGGGGTTACTTGGAGCCCGAAGACCTTCTTAGAAAGAAACCAACAAGCCTTTGCCACTGCAAGTTGGACTGCGGTGCACAGGGGTTCGGTTATTGCAACCCCCACGAGGGATACTGGCCTCAAACTTGGTGAGAGGGTAGAGCAGGCCTCAGGAGCTGTAGAAAACCACCACCTGTGTTGCAGAGCCCATGGAGTCCGGAGGAGTTCAGGATCTGCAGACCGGTCGACTTAGTTGTGGTGCCTGCGAATGCAGGGGAGTGTCTGCTTCACTCCAAAGGAGATTTCTTCAGGTGTCTTTGATGCTGCACAGGCCTTGGAAGGTTCCTGTATGATGCACAGGCACAGACGATGCAGCAGACTGGAAGGGAGATGAAGTCAGGCCCAAACGAAGTCCAGCGAAGTCCAGAGTGCCCAGACGGTAGAAGTGCAGTGGTGTCTGATCTGAATCTTATCCCACGATGAATCTAGGGACCTACAACCAGGTAAACCCTTAAGTACCCTAGGGAAAGGGTTGGGAAGATTCAGGAGACCCTCCCAGGGGAGAGGATGGACAGGGGAGAGGTTACTCCCATCTGCTTTGTCCAGTTTTGTGCCAGAGAGGGAGCCAATGGCTCCCAGAACTGGTTTGAACTGGACTATGCACGGGGACACCAAGTGTGCCCCTCATGTAGACTTTCTGGCACTGGCAAGTGCATCCACCCGGTCCCAATACACTAAATCCTGTCTGGGAGGTGGTCACACCTCCCTGTGACAGGATGCCTAATGTTCCACCTTCCTCTGCTCGAGCTTGGCTCAGCCGCAGGACGGCAGAAATGTGTCTCTGGTCGGCAGGGTCTAGAAGGCTGGTACCTGGAACACTGAGAGCCTAACAGAGGGCTCTTCCAGTGCTTGGAATCATACCTCCCACACCATTTATGGTGTGGGGGTATGATTCCAACATGTTTGATATCAAACATGATAGGATTCGTTGCAGCCGTTTTCGAGATGGTCATTGCGTAATTACGCGGTGCCCCTCTATATAATATATGGCTGCTTCACTGACAATCCGGGAGAATGGGCTCGGTAGGCTGCAGGGGTGTCCTGCTCATGCAGGTGCACCCTCTCACTTAGAACCAAGCACCCTGTCTTCAGGATTGCAAAGGCCTAGTATAAAGGTGACTTATAGATTTTAAGTGCAGTGACCCTTCGATATAGTAAACCTATATCTTCAGTAAGTGGTGCATGTACCAACTTACACAGGCTGCAATGGCAGGCCTGTAGTTCCATTTTGCATAGTCTCCCATGGGTGGCATAATGCATGCTTCAGTCCATGGGAGACTCTGGGGGTACCTATGCCCAGGTTACCTTAGTACCATATAGTAGGGACTGATAAGGGTACCCCAGTATCCAATCTGGAGTGTACTTAAGTATTCAACCCAACAATTTAGGGAGAAAGCAGATAGACTGGGGTCCTGATTAGCAGAATCCCAGTCAGACTAGTCAAAATACAGCTTAGCACCAGGCAAAAAGTGGGGGTTATCATAGAAGTAGATCCTACTTTCCTACATGGGCAAACAGCAACAGACGTCTGAACAGCATATGCCCTCAATGGCAGTAGAAAAGAGCGCGAAATACACGGCAGCTGCGTTCCTGAAACCACCACCACCATTCGACGACGCCAAGAAGCAGAATATTGGCACCAGGTGCGCTGCATGGATCGAGACGTTCGATGATGTCATAAAGCAGATGTTAAGAAAATCATTAAGTACTTAAAGAACCTTACTGGTGATGGAGTGAAAGGAGTGATGAAGAAAATATCACAAGCTGCTGCAATATTGTATCGTTAGATCAAAGAGGCATTGGGACCCAAGTTCAATCTGAAGCACTGAAAACCTGGCTTTTCTTAAACTAAATCCTATTTCCTACTGTTCACCTTCGGCAGATCCCACCGTTGCAGCGCCTAGACGCCCCCGGGCATTCGAGCGCTATATAAATTTCAAAATCAAATCAAATCAAATCAATCAAGCCCAAATGTTGACTATGAAAGGTACATTTTCGATCAAGCGAGACAGCAAGATGGTGAAACGATGGATGAGTATGTTGAGAGACTTGACATGCTTATCAAACACTGCAAGTTTAAAGAGTTTAATGATGATGAAGCCATACACCTCAGAGTCATCAATGTCTCTCTTTCAGACCCATTCAGAAGTGGCATTGAGAGAGACGCTCAGTTTGGAGAAAGAACTAATGGCTGCAAGGGCCCATGAAAGAGCGGATCGACAAGCTGCTGAAATGGAAGCTGGAACAGCTAAAAGGATCAGCTTTGGTCATGAAAAGCAAGCACCAGTACAAGGTAGATGCATGCAAGTTGACGTCTCCCAAAAAGAAAATGTTGTGTTTCCGATGTGGGCTTTTGTTTCCCAATTAAGGTAAACATCCAGCCATAGGACAGACGTGCAAAGGTTGTGGGAAAGAAAACCACTGCATAACAGTGTGCAAGACAAAAGAGAAACCAACTGTGTCCCTGCAAGAAGAGAATATGGGCGCCAGACTGTTCCAGAAGCTTTCTAGCCCTGCCCACAAAGCCAAAAAGCAACATCAGTTACGACAAGTAGAAACCAGACAAAGTTGATCATCATCAAGTTCATCCTACAAAGGCTCTTTATCGTCACTATCAACCGCCAGTAAAGCAGATGGATGTGCAATGGTGGTATCGACCAAAGAATGACATGCACATGTAGGTTTGGCTGCTTGAAGAGAAGAACAAAGTACAAAGACAAACCAACAAACGAAACAACAAAATTCATTTGGACACTGCCCCAAGATTACAATAAAGGCCAACAGTTGCTCCATAACCTTTATTATAGACACAGGTACGTCAATTAACATCTTGCCAGTCGGAAAGTTTAATAGCCTGTCTCCTGTGCCACGCCTCAACCCAGCAAACATAAAGGTGTACACGTGGGCTGCCAACAAACCTTTGCAGAGTCAAGGGCTGTTCATAGCAACCATGCAACATAAAACAATGTTGGTGCAAGTGCCAATTTATGTTCTTCAAGGAACATCATCCAGTACATGCCTACTCAGTTTTACCTCTGCTGCAGACATGGGACTGATATCCCTGAACTATAACCTCCATACTCCATCTGAAATTGTGAGTCAGTTCCCGTTGTTGTTTCATGGCCTGAGAAGGCTCAAGAAAATGAAAGTGCAACTTCATAATAACGGGGATGTTCCCTCTGTTGCCCAGTGGCACTGCAGAGTCACTTTTCAATTGCAAGAAGCCGTTGAAAAAGAACATGACATCATTGAGTGCTCCATCAGTCCTATGCCCTGAGTCTTGCCTATAGCAGTGGTGCCAAACAAGGACAGTGGAGGTATCTGTGTTGATATGCGCCAGGCCAACAAAGCAAGAGAGAAAAACATCCTGGTCCACACATAGCGGACATGATCATGCAGCTGAATGGAGTCAAAGTCTTCTGCCGTCTTGACCTGAACAAAGGATATCATCAACTCGAGCTGGAAGAGAACTGTAGGTACATTACTACTTTTTTGACTCATCTTAGTCTTTTCAGATAAAAAAGGTTGAGTTTTGGAGTGTCGTCGGCTGCAAAAATATTTCAAGTTATACGTTGAATAATTCAACCTGTTACACATTTTTTAACTACAGTGATGACATACTGGAATTAAGGACAACGCAAAAGGAGTATAACAAGGCTCTTATACAAGTGTACCAGCTACGTGTGGATGCAGGTCTCCCTCTGATTGCAGCAAAGTGTGAGTTTCACAAGACCAAACTTAAGTTCTTCAGGCACATATTCTCAGATGGGGGAATGACTCCTAACCCAGATAAAGTGCAAGCACTGTCAGCTACTTGACCCCCACGAGACGTCACCATCCTGCGATCCTTCTTAGGCATGACCAGCTTTGCTCAAGGTACATTCATGACTTTGCTACTGTGAGTGCCCCATTGAGAGACTTGACAAAGTGAAATGTCCCTTTCCAGTGGTATCCTGACTGTGATCAAAGTTTCAAAAGAATACAAAAATGTAGTTCAGAATGCAACCGAGATGGCGTATTTTGACCCCGAGTTACATACTGAGATCAATGTCGATGCGAGCCCAGTGGGGCTGAGGGCAATTCTTTCTCAACATAATGGTCATCCGAATGCTCAGAGACACATTGGCCAATGTCAGATTAAGCCAGTCTGACACAGAATGTGCCTATTCTCGGCCAGAGATGGAGAGTCTGGCCCGCAGTGTGGGCCTGTGAACATTTTCATGTGTTTCTATATGGAAAATGTTTCACCATCGTTTCAGACCACCAAGAGTTGCTCACTATGTTTGGAAATCCAAAAGCCAAGATGCCCCCTCGCATTGAGAGGTGGGTGTAGTGACTGCAAGAGTATGAATATGCAATTGTACACAAACCAGGTAAAGATCAGAACCCTGCTGATTACTTTTCAGGAGTACAGCTACATCGTCACAGTTCAACATCCAAAACAGCTGAGGAGTACATCAACTTCATTGTGAGGTCCAGCAGGCCAGCAGCCCTATCCATTGAACAGATTATTGCTGGTACTAATGCTGACAACAACATGCTTATCCTCAAAGACATTATTTCAACTCAGTCATGAAAGGAGAGCACTCAACCTTTTGTTGACGATGTTGAATTTCAAAAATTCAAAAATGTACAGGTTGAACTGTCCGTGACAAGGGAAGGCTCAAGAATCATCATACCTGAGAGCCTTAGACAGCAAGTCATTGAACTAGCCCATGAAGGACATCCTGGCACTGTAGCCACCAAAAGAGCCCTAAGATACCGAGTGTGTTTCCCGCACATAGATGAGCGAGTTGATAGGGAACTAAAAGAGTGCCATCTTTGCAACTGCCTTTCTCCTAAAGTGACACAGCATCCATTGACGATGTCTGACCTTCTTGCACATGCCTGGGAAAGAGTTGCAGTTGATTTCTTTGGGCCCTTAGGAAATGGACATTACCTATTCACACTTTCTTTTAGTAGATGAGTTATCAACAACCCATGACAAGGTCATCGAGTGGCTGGATGGCATCTTTGCAGTTTTGGGTTATCACCGATATTCGCAAATCTGACAATGGTCCTGCCGTTTAATAGCAAAGAATTCAAGCAGTTTCTAGTCAGACTCAATGTCAAGCATCACAAGAGTACACCTCTGTGGCCCCAAGCAAATGGGGGTGTGGAACGATTTATAGGTACCCTCAAAAGGGTAGTTCAATGAGCATCGATGGAGGGAATCGAGTTAAACCAGGCCCTGTATCAGGCCCTATGTGCTTATCGTTCAACTCCTCACTCCACAACTGGTGAAAGTCCTACCACCTTGCTATTTGGGAGAGCTATTAGAATCAAACTGCCATAGTGGACAGCCGACCGATCCATGAATGCTGATAAGGTTTGTGTCACAGACACTTCCCGAAAGTAAAAAATGAAAACATATACCAGTCGGCATTGACGAGCTCAGGAAACAGTCTTCGGTGACTTGGCCCTGGTCAAGCTGAAACTATAGCGGAAAACACAAACTCCACTTACTGTCGATCCTCTGAGGTACAAAAGACACATGGCGACTGCGCATCATCCTAGAAAGTCCATCCCACGGGACTCGTCACATTTTAAGCACCTACCTCGACGTTCCTCAGCTCCTGCAATCATGAATGAGGCCACCCCACCTAATAGTCCATACCAACCATCAGAACCTGTGCCATTGGTGCACAATCAGAGTGTATTTCAACTACCTCATACCACTCGATCTGGCTGACTAGTGCAAGCGCCTAGACGACTTATTGAAGAACTATAATTTGACTGTTGTTTATACTTTTTATTTAACAAAGGGGGAGATGTAGTGTGTAGGCCTGGATGGAGTTCATGGAGTTCCACTACGCGGAACTCCGCGAAGTGACCAAAAAACTCTGCCGCGCTACGCGGAGTTTCGCAAGCGGCAGAGTGCAGTAGGTTTATGCTGACTTTTAGCACGGGTGTTTGTCCCGAGCTGGAAAATCAGTGCGTAGGGCACCATATGCAGTGCAAGAGGGTGCTGCTTCTTTCTGCCGCTCGAGTAGATGTTCTACTCGAGTGCCAGCTCACTCAACGCAAACGGAAGATTTCTCAGCGCAAGAGGTCCCGACCATCCGCAACCGTCCGCATTGAGAAATCCAGCTGGGAGGTGGTCTAGTGTTCGATTTTCCTCACTCATGCTTGCCAACTTAGCGTTGGCGAGTGCGAGCGAGGAACGCAGAGCAGAGTTTTTCAGAACTCCTCGTGCTCCGCGGAGTGCAGAAAACTTCACAAACGGAGCGGAGTTTACCGCCCAGGCCTAGTAGTGTCATGAGACTTTGTGCGCTAGGACCCTCGTGATTCTGGGCAAACTCAACAGAGGAAGTATGTAACTTGCTGGGAGGTGTTAAGGTGAGGTTATTAACGGTTATGACGTAATGAGAGTGCAGTTTGTGTCATATACTGAGGAATAAAGACGTCTGTTATAGAGCTCTGTGTGTGGCGTATTTATTTGCATGCTCCTGAGGTAGGGAGGGCACTACAAATGGCCAATATCTTGAATGTCGCGATAGTTGAAAGAATCGCCTACACTGCTATAAAGCACAAGTAAAGTGGGAGCAAACACCACATAAACAACTGTCATTAATGATTTAAAAAATAACAAATTGCAGCAGATGCACTGGACAGGTTAAGGTATTCTAACAACAGCCGGTAACAAAATCCTCGATTTGCTTTTCAGCAATTTAGTTTTCACAAGAGGAGGGTGTTAGTTTACAACCCATCCTGGCATATTGTGACAGAATGCTGCATCTGCTGGTTGTGCTTGAATCCCTGAAAACTCTGGCTGATAGCAGAAACATGTCAACCCCATCATTTATTTGTTTAATTTTAAATTTAGCTGTGGGTTCTCATAGGGCAGATACAGCTATGAAGCAGACTCCAGTGATGCCTGAGCTGCTTACCATACCATAGAGGACTAGGAAGAGAAGGAGGAGGGGGGGGGCAGTGTAGCTCAACACAGTGATTTGTGATGTGTTGCATTACTCCAGATTTATCAAGCCACTCAGGGCCTTGCAAGGTGGCCTTGTGTGGCTTGATAAATCTAACTTAAGAGTTGCATCGCTATTGCATCCCGTTGCATGGTACAAGGGCGCCGCAACTCTTTGATTCATCTGGCCCTAAGTATGTTGCGGCAGGGGTTATTAACTCTGGATCCGACTATTGTAATGCAAATTATCATTATTTTTTTAAATTTTTTTTTATTTTTTATTTGAAATCTGTTTTTATTTTACGCATAAAGAACAAGGGGCGAGGGTCCAGATATACACAGCATCAGGCCCACAACCCTGTATAGGGCCGGCCGCGTAATTTTATCAAGCCTCAAGGGGCTTAGGGAAGGCGTACCTGAGCAATTCAGACACAGCATGTCGCCTACAACCCATACAGGGCCGGCCGCGTGATATTTAAAGCGGAGCATTGAAATACAATTGTGGGTGCGGGCTAAGACCTATAATGAACAAGTTTGGTAGCAGAGCAGAGAAAGGAACAAAAAAAAAAAAAAAGGGGGAATGTAGGCAAGAGGCCTACAGAAAGAAGGCAGTGATGAGCAGACAGATGAGTAGTTAGGAGGGGTAAGGGAATTAGTAGTGAAAGAGGTCCCTGTATCGGTGCCGCTACGTGGTCACTGTTGTATAGGGGGTGTGAAGGCGGGCGGGAGAGGAGTCAGAGCAGCCAGTGTTGTATGGCGTTTAGACCAGGGGTCAGCATGCGTGCTACACGGAGCTATTAGCAGGGTTAAAGTGAAGACTTAAGTAGTCTATTAGGGTCAGTCGGGACTACAGCGTCCTCAAATAGGCGTAGGGCTCTGAGTTTCGAGGGTAGGTAACGTGCATGTTCAATTTTGCAAAGATATGTGACTAGTGGTTTCCATATTGTGGTGAAGCAGGTGTCGCGGGACTGCAAACGCGCTGTGAAGAGTTCCATAGTCACTACATGCCATAGGCGCACAAACCAGGCAGCAATTGGGGGGGTCTCAGCTTTCTTCCAATATAGCGCTATGAGCTGCTTAGCCGCCCCGAGCATGTGAAGAGCTATGTACCAATCGCTGCGAGTGAGTGCTTTTAAGTTGTCAGGCTTAAGGCCTAAAAGGACCGTGGTTGTGGCTTCAGGCAGAGGAAATCCCAGTACCTCCTTAATATGACTAAGAACTTCTTTCCAGAACAGGGTCAGGAGAGGGCATGCCCACCAAATATGTATGAAATCCCCAGTAGCAGTCGAACACCTCCAGCACAATGGGGAGGATGCGGGAAACATCCTGTGGAGGCGATCAGGCGTTTAATACCACTGTGTCATGATTTTGTACGCAGTTTCTCTTTGTGATATACTGCGATACACCCTTGGTATGTCACGCCACAGGCGACTCCATTGCGCAGGCGTGATGTCGGTGGGGGATGTTCTTTGCCATTGATGTTGATACGGGTGAGTGGTTACTAGCGGGGGGTGTTGCAGTATCTGATACGTCCGGGAAATAAGGCCCTTTGACTCGTCGTAGGAACAAACTAATTGCTCAAAAGGAGTGAATGGGCGAGTGGCCGCGCGTTGCATCTCTGGCGTGGACAGCCAGTGACGCAGCTGTGCATACTGGAACCCTGCTTTCGCCGGGAGTTGGAACTCCTCTCTGCATTGAGCAAACGTTTTGAGCGTTCCCCTTCGTAGAGATCACCGATCGTTCGGCATCCACCGTTCAACCATGTTGAGAACGCCTGGGTGTTCAGGGCCGGTGGAAATATCGCGTTGCCTGCAATGGGAGTATGAGGGGAAGGGAAAGTCGTGAGCCCCTTGTGCACGGCCACTTTGTCCCAGATATCCAGCACCGTCTTTGTGGGTACTGCCATATAGGCACTGCGAGATCGCGCGGTCCGGTGCAGCCAGGCAAGGTCCCAAATGGTACGCCCGGTTACTGTCCTGTCCATGTGGAACCAGATCTTTTCGCTCTCCGTTGCTATCCACTCCGAGACAATGCGAAGGTGGGAGGCCCAGTAGTACTCCAGGAGATTGGGGCACGCCAATCCCCCCCTGTCCCGTGGGAGCATGAGAAGTTTATGGGAAAAACGTGGTCTGCGCCCACCCCATATGAAATTGGTGAGCTCCCGTTGAAGGCTCTGGATCTGATGGTGCGGGACAGGGGTGGGCAGGCATTGAAACAGATATAATATTTTTGGGAGTATCGACATTCTTATAGCGTTAAGGCGGCCCAGCCAGGAAAGGGTCAGAGATTTCCATCCCCGCAGGTCCTCTAAGACCGTCCGCCTGTATTCCCGCCAGTTTGTTTGGGTCCACGTGTCAAGAGAGGGGGTCAACTGAAGCCCTAGGTATCGGATATGGTCAGCGGCCCATTGGTAGGGAGCAAGCGTTTTGAGGACCGGGATCTCTTCCTCAGGTATGGTAAGATTCAAAGCCCATGACTTTCCATGATTGATTTTAAGACCAGAGGCCCGCTCAAAGGACTGCAATAGTGAGTGGAGCGCCAGGAGGGATGTATGTGGGCTGGACAGCGTGAGGATAAGGTCATCCGCAAAGAGCACCACCTTATTCTGCCGACCCCCGAGGGTGATGCCATGTATGTCCGCATCTTGTCTAATCATCTCTGCTAAGGGCTCCACTACGAGGGCAAACAACAGAGGGGACAAGGGGCAGCCCTGCCGCGTACCCCTATGGATGGAGAAAGGGTCCGTAAGCTGTCCATTGACCCGCACCCGGGCCTGCGGGGAAAGATAGGGTGCCAAGATCCTAGCTATCATATTCTGGCCCAGTCCAATTTTCTGCAGCACTGCTCAGAGGAAGGACCAGTCCACCCGATCGAACGCCTTCTCTGCGTCGAGCGAGAGGAGGCACGCTGGTATGTTCCAGTGCCGTGCTTTCCCCACAAGATGTGCAATTCTACGCACGTTGTCCGCCCCTTGTCGATTCCGAATGAAGCCGACCTGGTCAGGCTTCACCAGGCCTGGCATGTGAGGATCAAGGCGCTTGGCTAATATTTTGGCGTACATTTTAAGATCCGTATTCAAAAGGGCAATGGGGCGGTAGGATGCGCATAGCGTGGGATCCTTGCCCGGCTTGGGAACAAGGGCTATTTCTGCCATACCCATGGAGGGCGTTGGCCCTTCCGTGTCGGAGAAGGAGTTGAACAGCCGCAGGAGGTGGGGCTGGAGCTGTGCCAGGAACAGGTGATAGAAGGCCAATGGAAGGCCATCCGGTCCCGGTGATTTCCCCAGAGGGAGATCCTTCAATGCTGCCACCAGCTCCTCCGCAGTGAGGGGTTCCTCTAGTTGGTTAGCGTGAAAGCGGTGGAGCGGGGTCCAGGGGCATTGGTTCAGGATATCATCTATCTTGTCCTGGGTCGGCTCCTCCGCCGTGTAGAGGGCGGAGTAGTAGGCCCGGAAGGCCTCGCGCTTGGCCCCTTCAGTGGTGACCCTCTCCCCACCAGGGAGCCAGACATTAGCTATGTGGGCCCTCGCGGTGCGCGCTCGGAGGCGTTTCGCCAGTAGTCTGCCCACCTTGTCCCCTCCCTCAAAATGCCACTGCTTTAACGCCAGCAGAGATCTCTCGGCCTTATTGGTGCGAAGGGAGCGAAGTTGTCCCCTAAGATTCGCAAGTTGTCGCTTATTGGTGGGCGTGGGGCGTTCCTGGTCCTGCCTCTCTAGCATTTTAATATCCTTGGAGAGGTTATCCTCCAGGAGCCGGCCTCGCGTGTCCGCGCAATTGACAGGGAGGTGATGTGGCCGCGGATCGTAGCCTTAAAGGCATCCCACACTACTGGGAAGGGCGTTTCAGGGATATCGTTACTCATGAAGTAAGAGCCAATGGCAGTCCGTATACTGTCCACATCCACAGGGTCCCGCAGGATATGTGGCGGCAGGCGCCACCGCGGAATACGGGTGGGGCAAGCGGCCGGATCCTGCAGGAGTAGCTCAACATGGGCATGATCTGAAAGCGAAATGGCGGACATGGAGGATGCAAGCGTGTCCCTGATCAGAGCATGAGAAATAAAAATATAGTCGATGCGCGAGTACGAGCGATGGATGTGCGAGTAATACGAGAAATCACGCACCTCAGGGGAGTGGTAACGCCAGGAGTCCAGCAAACCAAGGTCCGTCATTTGCTTCCGGAGGGCAGAGGACATGGCCCCCGTCCCATACGAGGATGCCTCACTACGGTCTATCTTAGGATCCCATGCCAGGTTGAAATCCCCCCCGAGGACTAGTGAGGAGTCACCCTGCGGCACATGTTCCCGCAAAGTCGTCCGGAGGTAGGAGTCCTGCATCTGGTTAGGTGCATACACATTACACAGTGTGAGAAGGCGTTGCCCAATCCTTACCCCTGCCCTGATGAAGCGGCCATCCGAGCTACAAAAGACCCTGGATTCCCCCCGCCTGATACCAGCTCGACAGAGGATTGCCACTCCGGCCGTTTTAGTAGATGCCGTAGCCCAAAATTGGAGAGGATACTTAGGATGAGCCATGCAGGGAGTATCTGCTTTTAAGAGGTGGGTCTCTTGGAGGAGGATAATGTCCGGATTGTGTTGTAGGAGGTAGCGCCACGTTTGCTGCCGCTTGTTGGGAGAGTTAAGCCCCTTAACATTGAGGAACACAATCTTCAAGGGGCAGGGAATAGCCATGTTTGTGTCCAGACCCAAGTTAGTCCATCTTGCCACAGTAGAAAGCTTGTTGGGCTATGGGGGTGCGGGTGCAGGGGCTGATCACTCCTATCTAGGGAGGGGTTCCAGCGGAAAGGGGTGTCCCGCCCGCCACTACCAGAGGAAAGAAGACAGCAGGAAAAAAGAAAAAGATGAGCATAGGGGTGCATAGGCAAAAAACAAGGAATCAACAGTGGCCAACAGGGCCATAGTGTTCTGTTCCAGTCACAGACCAGCCTACACCGCATGGTTCGGGTGGTCTCAGAGATGTCACTCTCTCAAGAACAGAGCGGGGGTGGGTCGTCAGCTGTTCGCAGAGTCGGCCAAACGAGGGGGCTAGCTCCATCACCACTGCAGATAGGGAGCTGGGGTGCGGACGAGATCGTAGAGTGAGCACCGGTCCCAGTGGGGTCAGATACCCAGTCCGAAGGTATCATGTGCAGGCCGCTGCAGCTGCGGGATTTCAGTCCGTCACGAAGGTGGAGACAGGGAGTCCGCCACCGGCGTTTCCCCCTCCAGGGACCTGATGTGTTGAATGATGTCGTTCTTGGCTTGTGTGCATGAGTGAGCATCAGGAGGTGGCGAGCGCCTATGCCGGCGCATAGTAGACCATGTTGGCTTGGCCGGCGCCCGTGTGAGAGGCGGGAGACGGGTGGGACTGGCAGGCGGTGTTGAGGTGTGGCGAAGGAGTTGCGCCGCTTCTTTATAGGACCGTATCGCCCGACGCTTGGATTCCCACTGGAAGATGAGGGCGAATGGGTGGCCCCACTGATAGGGGATGTCCATGCTGCGCAGCTTATCCGTCACAGGTTTAAAATCGCGGCGTCTTCGGAGGGTGGTAGGTGCGAGATCTTGAAAAATCTGGATCTTGTTCCCGCTGTACGCGAGGTCCGGCTTGGCTCGCGCCGCCCTAAGGATAGCCTCCTTTTCTGTAAAGAAGTGGACCCTGGTTAGAATGTCAGGGAGGACACCTGGCCTGCCCGCGGGTCCGGATACTCGGTGAGCCCGGTCCAGGGCCGGCAGAGACGCATCGTCGTCCCCCCAAACCTCGTGCAGGAGCTGCGCCACGTATGTCAGGACGTCTTTCCCCTCCGCCCCTAGAGGAACTCCCCGGATGCGGAGGTTGTTCCGGCGGCTCCGATTTTCCAGGTCCTCTTGCTTCAGCTGTAGCTCTATATGTTGCTCCTCCAGGACGGCTAGGCGCTGCCAGAGTTGTTCCTGATCTTCCGTTCGGGCATCTACGGTCTTTTCCAACCCGTCCACTCTTTCTCCAAGGTCTGTAACCTCCTTCTTAAGCTCCTTGACACAGGAGTGGACCTCAGTGCGCAGAGAGCCTATCTCATTCTTGAGCTCTGCCATGAAGGAGGACATACATGCTTGCGTGACAGGTGGCGAGTCCCCTCCAGTACGTGATGCCACCTCCGCCGACGCGCCCGCCTTGCCCCACATTGCCGCTACAGGATTGTCTTTGGGGGCCGCCGCTGAGTCTTTTCCCACTCTGGTGCGTGTCATCACTCAGGTATGGCCTTCAGCTGCGCCCACCGTAGGAGCCCCCGGGCGGTCACAGGGCCATCCGGGAACGTGCCTGGGTATCAAGTATCTGTGCCTCTCTTCAGTTGATGGGGACCGGGGCGAGCCCCCTCAGTGCCAGTAACAACCCCTCCGCTTGTGTCCGAGAGAGTGGGCCCTGCCCCCTTCCGCAGGCACGGCTCTCCCACAGCTCCCCGCCCCCTCGAGTAGGTTGGTGTCCAGCAGGCCCCGGGAGGCCAAAGTGAGCAGGGTCAGGGACAGTGTGAGGCCGTATGCAGGAACTCCAGTGCCCAGTCAGGAGACGGCAGCTTCAGGGGCCACGTAGATCAGCCCGTCACTACTCAAGGCCGACAGCACCCTGTCTCCCTCGCCGGCTCCCTGCACCCCCTGCAACAGAGGGTGCGCGGTGTACTTCCAAGATGGCGGTCCAGTGGTCAAGTGGGGCGCCCGGTATTTGCAATGGCCAAGCAAACGAGGCGGCCCAGCGGGGGTCGCTCAGAGGGGGCCCAAGGGCATTCAGGTCACAATGCCCCGTCCCAGGGGCGGCGCTGCGTGTATGCTAGGGCAGGGGATGCCCAAGGCGGTGGTCCCGGCCGCACCGAGGGCTAAGGCGCTGCACAGGACAGTGGGTATGTTCGCCCCCAAGATCCCCCACAGGGCCCACAGCGCCGCTCCAGGGCTACATACCCCACTCGACACCAGCTACTCACGGGCTCCTCGCGATCGGCGCAGGCAAAATGGCGGCGGCCGCCGCAGCAGGCTCCCAGAGAACTGCTGTGGCCGCCTCTATCGTCTCCCGGCAAGATCCCAACGTTGTCGTCGCCGCCGCCTGTCAGGCCAGATGGAAGCTCCGCCGGGCCGGGCAAAGCAGCCGGTGGGAGCCTGGGCACGTCTCCCCAGCGCTGCACACAAGATGGCGGTCCAGAGTCAGCTACTGGGCCGCCATCCGCTCATCCTCTCTTCTACTCCTGGTTGGTATCACGCGTTTGCCATTCCGCTGTAGGCACCCCCGCTGCTCCGCCGTCACCAACGAAGTTGTAGAGCTCCTGGGGGTCCCGGAGGCACAGGGACAGCTCTCACCTCAGGGCAGTGGACCCCCGGTCCGGGCGCCGTAAAATGGCAGGCGCTCCGACCCACAGGCCAAGATGTTGCTGCTTCGCCACCGCTACCGCCACTCCCGGACGGCCTCCCGCTCAGCAAAGGGTGCCCCCCAACATCCGCTACCGAGGCACCCCCAGGGTCGGTGTCAATAAGCCCCCAGCTCCGCTAAAATTGCTTTAGTTAGCAGCGGCTTGCTGGAGCTCCCTCAGCGTGCGTCTTACCGCATTGCCAGCGAGACCACGCCCCAATGCAAATTATTTTGACCTGGAAGGTTGTTGGTTTATGGCTGCTCACTTAGGCCTCTCCAATCTTCCCTACCAGCTCTCTTCCCCTTTTGCATGTGTTCACATCCTTCCTTGTTAGCATCTCTGTAGGCGAAAACATGTTTCTTTAGCTGTTTGTGTACAGAACACCTTCCTCCTCTCCTCTCCCCTCCCCCAGTAGTTAGCTTGAAAGTAAACATCAGAGGCCCATAACAGATTCTTCTGCAGTTTGTGTTCAGTGTGTGGGTCTTTGTGAAGGTATCGAGCCCAGGGTGCCTAAGGCCTCATAAAAAACCTTTCAAAAACGGGATTAGTGATATAAAGCTGAAAGTAAAACACATGCCAGTAATGAAAGATTTGTTTAAAAGGTAAGAGCATCAGGTATCGCCCCTTGAGATTTGGCTGACTGTCCTTAAATCAGCGTAAAGTAGGCCTGCCTCCTCACTCGCCAGCTTACATGCTTTTTCAACTGTTCATTTTCCAGTGAGAACTTTTTTCCATTCGATTTTATTGGACTTACAGTAAACGAAAGCAACGTAAAATGTTTCATAGTTTCATGCACCCTTATTTTTCTAAAGGGGACCTAAATTTTAACGTCTCTATTCTTTTCTGAGTGATCAAATCACGAAAACATTCTTGAAGTAACTTATATATGTGGCAAGCAGTTGCATTTCGCAGTGAAAATAGTAAGAATTTGGAACTCTCTCCCACCCCCCATCAGAAGAATACCTTCTCTGGCACGCTTCAAAAAGGAGGCCAAAACGTTCCTCATGGGTAAATTCCTCGCCTAATCTCTGCCTTCAACCACCACAGAGAGCCTGACTAATCTAAGACTATAGCCTTCTCCTCAGATCACCTACTCACTCCACCAAGAAACTGTGGGGTTTTATTCTGGTTAACTGTAACTGTTGCCATACACACGTGTCCCTCTATTCCCCTATGTGTCCAGCACCCCTTGCCCCTCTCCAATCGTTTTGTATACTTCTGTATTTCTAAGCCTTTTTTTGTTCACTTCTGTAAACCTTGTAAAGCGCTCTGATACCCTCACGGGTAAAGTTCGCGCTCTATAAAACACTAAAAATAAAAAAAAAGAAAAGAAAATAAGATGGCCTAAGGTGGAGTTTACAAAAATGAGATTATTTTTAGTGATTAATATACTTAGGACCTCATTACAATGTGGAAGGAGTATTGTGGGTGTTAGAAATTGGGTTTCTGGTTGTCAGAGTATGCACCCTGTACAATCAGGAACCACAATTCTAGTCAGGGTAAGCTAGATACACACTGAAAGATAACCTGTGCTCGCTCACCTTCTGGTAGCTTGGCACAGAGCAGTCAGGCTGTTCTAAAAAGGCAATGTGTTAAGTATTTGTGCAACAAGCACACACAGTAAGTAATACAATGAAAAAACCACAAAAGACTCCACACAGGTTTAGAAAAATAGACTTTTTTAGTCTTGGCAAAATAAGACCAAAATGAAAAAAATTCAATAAGAACAAGTCGAGATATGACTTTTATGGTTTAAATCTTTTATTACAAGAGACATAGGGTCAGATGTATCAAGCGTTTTACCGTTCGCAAACTGGCCAATTCACAGAATTGGCCCGTTTTGCGATAACGATGCCTTCTAGGATGTATCATCTCAAAGGCATACGCAAAATAGGGAATTGCAATTTTGCGATTACCTATTTTGCGAATGCATTTAGGGAATCGCAATTTGCGCTTCCTTAAATGCAATGCTGGAAGCAAAAAATATTGCGACCTGGCTTTAAGGAATCGCAAATTACCACCAACTTCAATTTGGTGGTAATTTGCAAATTCCTAGAAAAATGCACTTTTTTGCATTTTTCTAGGTGCCATGTGGCGTACATGCATGCCCTTAGGGCATGTACGTGCGCCACATGTGCACACATGCATATTTCAGGGGTGCAACAGGGTGTCCTTTTGGCCCCCTTGCACCCTTGAAATTGCATGCGCAATTTGCGAGGACCTGTTGGGTACTCACAAATTGCGCATGCAATTCCATTCATTCCTATGGGCCTTTAGGCCCATAGAAATGAATGGGAAGCCATTCCTTATTTGCGACTGCTGCAATTTGCGAGTCGCAAATAAAGAATGCGTAAGAATCGCAATTTTATTTGCGAAACCTACATACATTGCATTTTGTGAGTCCATAATAGCAAATCGGTAAAATTCGCTATTTAGGACTCGTAAAATACAATGTTGATACATCTGGCCCATAGGTCCCTACCAAAGAACATAAGAGTATAAGCACAGAACTACAATTTAGAGCTGTGTTAGTATATCCAAATGGAAAGGATTATATTTATTTAAACATGCAGTAAACAAGGAACAAATACATTAACAATCCTGTGAGTCACGTGGCGGGGTATGGAAATCAACAGATTTCCAGACTTCAGGCATTCGCTTCAGGAAGTGACATTAACGATACATGTTAAGAACAGCCACAGTGCGAAAAAAAAACTTGTGCTCCACATAAATCATCATACACTTGGAGTCACGGTGTGGGAGTCGACGACGTTTCGATCCCTGCTTACAATGGGGGGCTCATCATCAGGACTAGAGGTTTAAAATGCCTGAGAGAGCCTGAATTGAGGCAAGGAAAGAAGGAGGGAAAAGGAGGGAAAAGGAAAAAGAAACAGGGTTAGGAAAGGGGCAGTTGGGAAGTTAAATTAAAAAACATGCCTCTGTCGGTGATGGAAGAATAACCAAATGACCAGAGTGGTCTGCGCGCAATACACGGCCAGCTGTACAATGGTACTGCGGTGATTTACATGTGCTGAATAGATAGGTGCTATGGTGAACACAAACAGGTGGAAAAAAAGTGCTTATGACCGGTGCAGTGGTAGGACAAGGGACTCTACTGCGTGCGAAGTAGCCCGTGGAAGAGCTAGGGGGAACTGACCTGAGTCTGATCACTCGGAGTGGGAAGGTGATCCTTGTTTATTAATCCTCGGGCGGAGTCCTATCTAAAGAAGGAACTTAAGGTTAGACTGGTAAAGCGATCGATGTAAAAAAAGCCAAGGTAGGTGAAAAATAAACCACTTACGACCAACCGATGGGTCGGGGAATATGAAATACTGAGGAGAGGTCAGGAAACAATGTCCTGCCTGTAGAACCCTGTGGTCCGCGTTCAGTGAAGCGGTAGGGAGGGCAGCTGGGGAGAAAAGGAAAGGGAGGCGATGGCTGAGCGAGTCACAATAATTACATATCTGCCACACCGCCTGAAAGTGCACCCACCTGTAGGTAGCCGAGAGTGCTCCTGACCGGGATCCAGAATACGGGAGTCGTGAGCCAGGGAGAACGCTGAATGTGTGTGCCGGTGAATTCAATGTGAAAGGCAGCTAAGAGCCGCGTATGCGTGACTCAGAACAGTGTCTGAAGGACAAGTGGTGCGGAAACCCGCGGGTTCCATATTGAGTAAGGATAAGGAAAGTAGAGTGTGGAGGAGAGATAGAAGAGGGGTAGCTTTGCAAGAAAGTGTTCAAAATTAGATACGATAAGAAAAGATAAGAATATGACTTTCAATATGTACATAAGGGCTAATGGCCCAAGAAAAACAGTGCACAGGGGGGACATGACAAAAATTGAGTCAGTATACTGGCCAAAGTCCGGGTCACATATAAGGTTGAGTACATATAGGTGTTAGAACGAATTAAACAGAGAATATAAAGGCCGCCAGCAGCAGTAGGGATCATCACAATGGTCATGGTAGAGGGCGTTTGTATAAACAACAGTAAATAATCAATAACAGTCTCTATATGCATGCAAGGGTAAAGGATACAGCACATACTGGCAGAAGACAGGAGTATCCATAGTTATAGGGACTATATAGGAACAGTAAGCAGTATTGCGTGGTAAAGAGCCCGGAATCTGGGTTGGAAGGGGATCACAGAAGACCATACATAATGGACACAATGGAAGTTCATAACAATAATGGTTCGAACATGGATCAGATCAGGTTGGTCCAATCCTCCATGCGGTTCAGACCAGTATGTAGGCTGTTGGAGCATAGAATCCACTTTAGTTCCTCTTTATTGAGAATTCCGTTAATGTCTGTGCTGCGCTGTGGTGCTTGAATCACGTTGATAACTTGCCATTGCAAATCATCCTCTGTATGTCCATGACTTGTAAAGTGTTCCACCAGAGGTGCATTAGGTGTTTGGCATCTTAGTCGACTTTAAATATTTTATTAGCATTTGAAAAAAGCAAAACAAACAGTGCCAGCAGCAGATTCACATTTCCCAAGAGAGAACATTCTCAGTTATAGCTATGCATAAAGTGCTAATTTCGAGCTGGCAGAACCCCACCCAACCTCCCAACAACATCCCCTCCCCTCACCCGCACATAATGACATTTGAATTGCACTAGCCTGGTTGCATTCAACGATCTGAAGTTGCTGGTGGCGAAGTCGCCTCTGACAAGCGTAACAAGCGGAGATACCTTGGGCATGTTAATTCCCGATATTCCTGTGAGAGCAATGACACATATGGGCTCCACAAGTCCCTAAATTCGGTTCCCCTCCCAGCCAGGGACATAGTTATCTTTTCCATTCCTAGAATGTGCCAGAGCTGGTGTAGCCATGTTGTATGTGTGGGAATTCTGGAAGTACCCCAAAGGCTAAGGCTGTTTTGGGTAGCTGCCCCTAGTGCCAAGCCTATTTGGCGACCGCATTTTGTTCTCAGGGGGTATGTGAGTGGGTTTGGGAGGCCCAGCAGTATGTAGGCGGGGAAGCGCGGGAGCTGGGTATCCAGATGTCTATCTATGTCATCTATGACTTGCGTCCAGTATTGTTGAAGCAGAGGGCATTCCCACAGTATGTGCGTTAGGGACCCCCTGCCCCCACAGCCCCGCCAGCAGTGTGCACTTAACTTGGGCTTGATCCTATGCAGCCTTACCGGAGTATAATACCAATGTGTAGCGACTTTAGTGAGAGTTTTGGTAAGGGCATTACTACTGGCTGTGTGGCGAGCCCTAAATGAGATATCCTCCCACTCCTTATCACTCAAGGTCCGTCCAAGTTCTCCTTCCCACCTCACCCGTCCCGCATTTTATGTGTGCCTGTGAGTTTGAAGTAAGAGAGCGTATAGTTCAGATATAAGGCTTTTATCCGATGTTTTGGCAAGGAGACATTTCTCGTTTTGCGTGAGGTGTCGTTGCGCATTATGTCTATTTTGGGGGTGTATGATCCAGTGTCGAAGTTGGAGGTAATGGAGCCTTCCAGATTCCGGGAGTCCATATTCTTCGCGCATCTGGGAGAAAGAAAGTATGCCCTCAGTGTTGAAGAAGTGGCCCATAGAGCGACACGCCATTTGTCTCCATTCCGCATATCCCGCCGCACCCACCCCAGGGGAGAAGTCTGGGTTGTCCAGTAAGGGGGTCACTGGGGATGGAAATGTGGTTAATCCATGCCTAATACTGGTTTGATCCCAAGCTGTCATATTCGCCCGTGTAACTTGCGAGAGATACAGATCGGGAGGTCTATGCGCTTTTGGAATGAAGGGAACCTTCCATAGTGATGTGCCAGTGACTGCCCTGTCCTGGAAGAGCCAATGCTTTTCCGACTCAGGACGCCCCCATTCTACCAAGAAGCGCAATTGCGCCGCCTGTTAGTAGAGCTGGAGGTCAGGTATACCCAGGCCCCTGGCCTCCGGAGGGAGGTGGCTCAAAGTCTTCTTCATTCGTAGTTTCTTGTCCTGCTAAATAAATTGAGCTATTTTGGACTGGAATTTAGCGATCATGCTGGGTGGTGGCGAGAGAGGGAGGGTCTGGAAGAGATAGAGGATCTTTGGGAGAACTCACATCTTAGTGGCCGCTATCCTACCCAACCAGGAAATCTGAAGGCGCTTCCACCTACTGAAATTGGATTGAATTTGCCGAAACAGTGCCAAGTAATTGTTGCCTGCTATCATTTGGGTGGTGGCAGCGAGATGGATCCCCAAGTAAGGTATCGGCTCGGTGGCCCATTGAATGGGATACTGTGACACCAGTTGTTCTAATAGCTGGGAGGGAATAGAAAGGTTCAGTGCCTGTGAATTCCCTACATTGATTTGAAAGCCTGATGCTGCCCCGAAAGACTCCAGCTCCCCCAAAAGGCAGGCAGAGAATTAGCCGGTCTCTCCAGGGTCGCCAGCACGTCAGCAGCGTACAAGCAAATGGAGTGCCGGTCGCCTCCGAACGGCACCCCAGAGATTTCTGGGTGGTTGCGAATTCTCTGGGCCAATGGCTCCATCTATAGAGCAAAGAGCAGAGGGGACAGGGGACAGCCCTGACGCGTGCACCTGTGTATCGGGAAGGGCGTGGATATGTAGCCATTAACACGGACTGTCGCCGTGGGCAAATGATAGCAATTAAGTATACATGTCCTGCATTTTTCCCCAAACCCAAAGTGTGCAAGGACTTGTTCTAAATAGGGCCAGTGAACTCGGTCGAAGGCCTTTTCAGCGTCGACTGCTAGTAACATATAATCCCCCTGAGCTCGTGTGGCTTTTTCAATTATATAGAGAATGCGCTTGGTGTTATCGCTTGTTTGTCTCCGGGGGATAAAGCCGGCCTGATCAGGGTCCACTAGTGAGGAAATGTGTGCGTTAAGCCTATGTGCAATGATGCTTGTAAATAATTTCAAATCTAAATTCAACAGCGAAATAGGTCTGTATGAGCAACATTGCGTTTTGTCTTTGCCTGGTTTAGGCAAAACTATAATGGAGGCTGCGAGCATCGGGGTAGGAATCGCCCCGGTTTCAGAAAAAGAGTTGACTAGTTGTGTCAAAATTGGTGCCAGGACAATGTAAAAAATTGCGGGGTAACCATCCGGGCCTGGTGATTTGGCTAGTTTTAGTCAGGAGATAGCAGCTATGACCTCCTCTATACGGATGTCACTGTCTAAGAAGGCCGATTGATCAGGACTGAGGGGATGTAGTGTGCGCAATCTGGAGATATCGGATGCCGACCTCATGATCTAGGGATTGATTTGAATATAGGTGTGAGTAGAAGTCTTTAAATGTGTTCGCTATGTCCTTATCATCAAAGACCAGATCACCCCCTGTCGTATGGATCGAGTGAACACTCTGTTCTTGTCTCTTAACTCGCAATTTGTTTGCTAGGCGATGGCCGCACTTGTCACCCCAACATAATAAGAATGTTGTAGGCGGAGGGCGGAATATTCCGCTCTATCCATATCTATTGCTGCTAGTTGGGAGTGGATATTAGTAAGTTGACGCCACACTCTTGGGGCGTTAGTGCGGTGGTGAATGCGCTTTAACTCTGTAATTTGTTTACTGAGGTCTTCTCTTTTTTCTCTGCGGATTTTATTGTCCGCTGATGCGATCGAAATGAATTCCCCCCTTATGACGGCTTTAAGCGTTTCCCATAGAATCGCGGGTGAGACTTCCGGAGTATCATTGGGTGTAAGAAAATCAGTAAGTGATTGGTGGATTTGCTTTATCACCTCCTGACGGTGAAGCAGGGTGTCATGCAAGCGCCAGTGTCTGGAGGGGGTGCAGTGTGGGGGAGGGACATCGAGATCGTGACCGCCCCGTGATCTGACAAGGTAGCTGTGTGTATTGCTACATCTTTAGAGAGGGTTATGTGCATTGGAGTAAAATGATTATTCCTTAGCCTGCGGATGATTAATTCTCCCTAAATCCACCAGCCCTAGATCCTTGAGCCATGCATGACCCTCGCTTGACAAGGCTCGTGCCTGTCCGTGTCTCTGAGCTGATCTATCCAATGTGTTGTCAGGTCCCCTTCCAACAACACCAGGTCATCCCCAGTCACCAACGCCCCCTCAAGTGCACTGTGAAGGAACCCCTCCTGCCTTTCATTGGGCGCGTATATTGAGCACACTACCAGGGATCAACCAGCAAGGGTAAAGCGATATACTAGAAGTCTGCCTCTAATCTCTTGAACTTTCTGCTCCACGTTTCCCCGAAATGAGTTCACCACCAATATGGCCACTCCAGCTGTTTTAGAAGGAGAAGAACAGAAATACTGCTGGGAGAAGGCCCTTGATCTAAGCCGATGGCAGTCTCCCGCGAGTAGGTGTGTCTCCTGCAGGAGGCAGATGTCGGCTCGTGTGGACTCCAGATAGGTAAGAATTGCCCTGCGCTTAATTGGGTTGTTGAGACCACACACATTAAGTGTAAGAATTCTAAGAGGAGTACCTGTCATGGAGATCAAGGGTGAGCTGAGTCTTCCTGGCTATGGTGCGACTGTACTCCCAAGGGGGTGGTGCTCGGTCTTAATAAGGCTGTGAACCCCAGGTCTAGTAGTCTAGGATATGTCCCATGTGAAGGCGAGAGTGTACCCCATACATTACCTGAACAAAACAAAATAACATGAACAATGAACAGCCCAAAACTTTGAATTAAGTTGAGTCCTGCAACCTGGTGTGGATGCATGGTCAGTCTAATAGGGTTTCGAATGTGGCCAGTGGTCCTGTCCTTTCCCACCCGCGCCCGGCTCCGAAGCTTCATATGATGCTAGAAAGTGCCCCGGGTTTCAAGATCCCTCAGTTCTCGCCAGGGCCGATGGTACCGCATCCAGAGCTGCTTGCTGTCCTTTGGCTATCCCCTCGGATCAGGTTTGATTGGGATGCGCCGCCGACCCTGTCTCCTCCAGCCAGGCTGTCTCTCACCTTGAGAAAGAGGGAGAGACCCCCCCGCCCGCTGCTCCCCCGGAGGTTCAAGTCCCAACACACGGAAGGTCTCGGTCAGGAGCCTCCGGGCCCAGCGGAAGATCAGACGGAAGGGATGACCCCACGAGTAAGAAACTTCATGGCTGCGAAGGTGTGCAGTTGCCGGTTGAAATGTTCTTCTCTTCTGCAGCGTGAGCCCCGCGAGGTCCTGAAAGAGGGTTGGGGAGTGCCCCTGAAAGGTGATGAGATGCATATTGCGAGCTTTACGCAGGATCTCCTCTTTGACTTGGAAATCGTGCACACAAACTAAGATGCCTGGGCGATTGGCTGAGTTCTGTCTGGGGAGACCCACACGATGAGCCCGATCCAATTGGATTCTCATGTCAGGGTGGCCGCCGAGAATATGATGAAAGAGGTCTCTGATATAACCGAAGATGTCATCTCCTTCCGTCTTAGACGTCACTCCCCTGATGCGGATATTATTCCTCCGAGACCTTTTTTCTAAGTCCTCCAGTCTATATGTTGTTCTTGGAGGCGGATGACCTCCTGTTGAAGTGCTTCAGTCTCCTCTTCCCGGCCCCCTCTTTATCTTCCAGTTCCTTGACGCGGTCTCCCAGTGCGTCTACATCTCTCCGCACCTCTTTAATGTCTTGTGATAGCTCACGCTTTAGCGATTGGAGATCTTCCTGGAGGGTCGTAAATAGCGCCTCTAATAAAGCACGAGTCACAGGCTCCTCGGCCGGGGGGTCCGACCGGTCCCCTGCTTGATCCAGTTGCTGGGCCGTGTCTCCAGCTGGGCGGCCAGTCGCCATTTGGGAAGTATCTCATCTAAGACGCTTGCGTTGGTGTGCTCAAGGTACGAGATAGGTCGCGGATCCTGGAGACTTCCCTCCCTCCCAAAATGTGTGGTGCGGTCTTGGTTCTGCCCCGGGGAAGACAGCGGTGGAAACCTCCACCACAGAAGCTACGAAATGGCCCAAGGGTTGATGCTGTGTCTCCGTCGTTGTATATAGCACGGGCCGTGCTGCCATCGGCACCCGAAGAGGACAGGGCCGGCTCCACGATCACACAGTCCTTGGCCACCGCAGTGCTGGTGGATTTCTGTGCTCACCAGGGAGAGCCTATTCCACCTTGACCTCCCTCCTCCTCTACCGGCTCGCTCCTTCTTGGGGGCACGACTCTGCCACCACTTGCGGGCCACCTGGACCTCCGTCTATGACCACTGCAACCACTTCCACTCTGGGGCAAGCCTGTGCTGATCAGCATGGTGAAGACCGCTGGAGGGGGGCCTGACGCCCACTCCCAGGCCCTCGCTGCCACCGCCTCGAGTTATCTAAGGAGGCCGCAAGTGTACCCCTCCAGGGCTAGCTTCTGCGCGCTGGGGATCTTCCGCCATTCACTGCCCAGACTCTGTTTTACTCTCAGGCTGACCGCTCCAGCCCAACCCGAGCCGATCCGCCCGGCGTCGCTGCACTCCCCCAGGTGCGCAACTGTCCTCAAGGCCAGCCAGGCCTGAACATCGATTATTTAGGGGGGGAAGAGCCACGCCTCTATGATGCCCAGTCCGCGTCCTACGACCAGCCTGGGCCAGCTGCTTCCATGTGCTCTGACCGGTGAGCCGCCCCGACGCTGCCACCAGCCCGGGCTGATCTGCCCGGCGATTTAAAGACCGGGGGGCCCACTTGCTATCCCCGTGGGCCCTTCCTACTATGGCGGATGGTTGCCGCTTGAGCCGTTTTTCCTCGCGGGGGCACTCGCTCTGGGTCCACCACTCTTGAGCGCTCTGCTTAACAAGCCGCTCTCACATCGCCACCAGCCTGGGATGATCTGCCAGGCGATTGTAGATAAGGAGGGGCCCGTCTGCGATCCTCCACAGGCCCTTTCTCCAATGGCTGATGAGTGCCACTTTGCCGCTTATCCTTGCGGGGGGCTGCCACTTCAATCCCCATCCCCGCAACGGATTCTTCTCACCTGGGGAGATGCTCCGGGCCGGGCCACAAAGCAAAGCCGGACCGCCCCGCACCGCTCCGGTCTCTGGCTGATCCTCCGATATCAGGCGAGGCCCGGGTCCCAGGCCACACACTGCCTGTCGAGCTCTGACTCCCGGCCTCCATGCTGCTCTCGCCCTGAGGGCCGAAATAACCCGCTCTGAGGCCTCTGAGCATATTGTCTGACGGGCACTCGGTGCTACTCCAGCGTAATCGGCAGCTCTTTCACTTTCTGAGGAGCCCAGAGCACAGATTTAGGCTGGCGGCGGGCAGGAGGAACGGCGAGGCACGTCTTACCTCAGCGCCATCTTGGCCACGCCCCCTCGAGATAGGAATTTTAAAGTCATAAGTGTAAAGATAGCACTTAGGCACAAAGCGCTTTAGGGGTTACTTGAGGTTGTGCTGGACCGGGGAAAAGTCAACAGCTCAGACCGACCACGATGGAGCACACGTCGGAGACAAGAGCCATGCAGGCCCGGTGAACAGAGTACCTTGATCCTGGTCGCAACAGCGAGTTGCGGGGTGCAGACGAGCGATGCGTCAATGTCAGGCCCACAGTGGCGGTGATGCGTCTGCGTCCGTTGTGTGAAGCGCCTGTCCTGAGTGCGATGGTTCCGAAGACAATGTGCCGGGTTAATCCACGCTGGAGGGACAATGCGTTGATCTTCTCCATGCACTGTCGGTGATGCATTGGTTCCGAAGTGGTAGTTCCAGAAGCAATGCAGCGGTTCTGAGTGTGAGGTGCCGAGTTCTACTTCCCCAATAGGGTCGATTTGCCGGTTCTGCTACACACAGACTGGAGATGATGCAAGTATCTGTGTCCATTTCCAGTAAACCAGGCACAGGAGCAGGGGTAGAGACTTTGATATCCCTGAGTCTCAAGCAAGGCAAGCCAACAAGCCCTTAGAGATCACTTCAGTTGCAAGGCAGAGTCCAGCTCTCCCTCAGCAGGGTCAGAAAGCAGCAAGCAGCAGGGCAGCACAGTAGAGAAGCAAGCCTTCCAGATAAGCAGTCCAGCAGAGTTTCAGTCCTTGATTCAGCGCAGCAGTTATTCTGACAGAGTCTAGTTGTAAGGCCAGAAGAATCTGATTTGGTGGGGGCAGAGACCCAGTACTTATGCCTGAATGTGCCTTTGAAGTAGGGGTGACTTCAAAGAAGGGTCTTTGAAGTGCACACAGGTCCTTTCTTCCCAGCCCTGGCTCCAGACTATCAATAGGGGTAATCAGCCCTTTGTATGGGAAACAGGACACTGCCTATTCAGGGAGAAGTGTCAGGTCCCCCCTCAAAGTGTAGCTGTCACCTAGCCCAGACGTGTATTAGACACAGGCTGCAGGCACACAGAGCAGGAAGAGCAGAGAAATGTCTACTTTCTAAAAGTGGCATTTCTAAAATAGTGATGTTAAACCCAATTTTACCAGTAAAGAGGATTTATCATTACTAGTCCATAGATATAAAACATGAGGCAGCTACTCCTTGCTCATCAGGAATTACAGCTTAAAAGTGTAGTAAGGAATTCACAATGTTAACCTATGAGAGGAGTAGGCCTCACAGTAGTGAAAAACAAATTTGGGTGTTTGTCACTACCAGGACATGTCCTACTTTTTACTTGCACAGTTCCCTGCCCTATGGGGACTTACAAGTAAGCTAAATGTGTCAATTGTGTATACACCAATGTTGCCATGTTTAGGGGAGTGGCACATGTACTTTAGCATTAATCAGCAGTGGTAAGTGCTCAGAGTCCTGAGGCCAACAAAAAGAATCAACAAAACAGGTTGTAAGCAGGCAAAACTTTTGGGGGGAGACCACCCGAAGGACGACAGGTCTAACAGTGGGGTATTTACCACATGTGGTAAATGCCATTACAAAGTAGCTATGAGTGCCTACTGGTACGATCTGTATTACATTAAGCACTGTGTTGCCTTCTAGATAAATTATTCTTTCTCAAATCCACCACATGTCTATCATAAGGAGGACTTCATAATGCTAGAGATTTTAAACGTGCAATAAAATGTTAGATGCAAGATTCTCTGATTGCAATTTGTAAGCCCCTAAATATCACCATCAAATATCTGGAAAGACAGAATGTATAAACATTGAGAACCATGTGTTTCATAACTTGGGAAAACTCTAAAGATAACCATTGGAATTCAAAAACCATAAACACTGAAACCAGGACACCCTAGCTAATTAGCACACACCACACATTTATTGGGGGAGCTATTTTGCACCCTTTTTGTATTAGTCAGTGCTGCTTTACAGTAGCATTAGAGAAGTGTAAAGATTTTGAAACATAGAATGCAAGTGGAGACCAGGTAAACAATAGCATATTTGGTGACTCCAATCATATATTTAAATATCTCTAATTAAAGCCATGATTTGTTTTTTAAATGCCAGGTAACATTCTGGTTTTGAGAGCCAGAGACGTTCATGTAACAGGCCCATTAAGGGATGATGAGAGAAACATCTCAACTTCCCTCCTGCCACTCTAAGGATTCATTAGTAAAGTTGAGTGGCACTGAGAGAAGTAAAGACTTTAGCTGTGCTAATGACATATAGTGGCTGAACCATTAGGAAGTGGTGGGTGGGGTCCCACTGCTTCAGAGTCACCAGTAACAGGGTTCATTAGGAAACCCAGGGCCTGAACTCAGGCCATCAGCTTTCCTAATGTCTCAATTGTACATGTGCGGTGCATGTAGAAAAAGGCAAATTAATAATTTCCCTTATTCTACATGCAGTGTGCATGTGAAAAATCTTTTTAAAGTTATGCATGAGTGTGGGATGATGCAAGCACCAGCCCTCGCTCAGGCACAGTCCACTCACAATACCTTCACTTTCTGCTGATTGGCAGAAGCAGAAACTGTCAATCAGAAAAGGGCAGTGCTATCTAGGCACTAGTGGTACATTGGAGCAGTCTCTTGCTTGGATATCAGTCAGAGGGTCACAGCTGTGGTATCGAGTTCCAAGAGGCACAGGCGCTCATGATTGTGGTCTTGCATATAATAACAGCCGTACCAGACACAGAGACGATGATTCAAAAGAGTCTCATATCTTGGCCACCTTGATTTGGAGTTCAAGCGGAATGCAGTGGAGGAAGCTCATTGGCCTTCACTAACAGGGGTTGCCACCACCAACAGTAGGAACACCACAAGGTGACATAAGGATGACAGGGAAATCAAGAGTGTGGGAGGGGAGTGCTGGGAGAACATGCTGTTTACTTGTGGTTCACCATAATGACAGTCACTCTTTAAGCATGCCCCATAGCTCACTAAGTGTCATGTTCTCAGTTGACCTGGGCTGCACTTGAAGGTCTTCATTCTTTGTGGCCTCTGATGAACAATGCTCCTCACAGCAGTGCATTGTTCACCTCTGTTCAAGCTGTGAGTGAAATAAGGCAGGGCCCGATTCACAAAAGTAATCTGAGACAAAATCCTAACTTTACGACTTTCGGTATTCACAGAAGGCATTTAGGAGTACTAAAGGTAGGATTTTGTCTCAGTCAATCTTAAGTTTTGGTCTTAAGTTAAACTTAAGACAAACTTAAGTTTAACTGAGACAAAATCCTAGTCGTAAAGTTAGGATTTTGCCTCAGTTAAACTTATGTTTGTCTTAAGTTTAACTTAAGACCGAAACTTAAGATTGACTGAGACAAAATCCTAACTTTAGTACTCCTAAATGCCTTCTGTGAATACCGAATGTCGTAAAGTTAGGATTTTGTCTCAGATTACTTTTGTGAATCGGGCCCGCAGTTTCTATCCAAGGCAGGCTGCATCAGGTTGCAATAAAGAATTTTCCTTAGTCTTTAACTATATTTGTTATTCTTTCAGGGTAGAATGATAGGTTATACTGCCCATGTTCTCTGCCTTTTTTCACAGATATTCAGGGCCTTATTAATGAGACCCTTACGCTGCTGTTGCATCACTTTTTGTGACGCTGTGGCGGCGTAAAAAATGCACCACACTGTGCCATATTAACAAAGTGATGCATTTAGGCCGATGCGTCACTTTGTAAACCCCTGACCTGGGCTGCACTTGAAGGTCTTCATTCTTTGTGCCCTCTGGTGAACAATGCTCCTCACAGCAGTGCATTGTTCACCTTTGTTGAAGCTGTGAGTGAAATAAGGCAGTTTCTGTCCAAGGCAGGCTGCATCATGTTGCAATAAATAATTTTCCTCAGTCCTTAACTATATTTGTTATTCCTTCAGGGTAGAATGATAGGTCATACTGCCCATGTTCTCTGGCATTTTCCCAGATATTCAGGGCCTTATTTATGAGACCCTTACGCCGCTGTTGCTTCACTTTTTGTGATGCTGCGGCGGCATAAAAAATACACCACACTGCGCCATATTTACAAAGTGACGCATCTAGGCCGATGCGTCACTTTGTAAACCCCTGTGCTACATTATACTTGCAACAGGTATAATGTGTGCAGGGTGGGCATTCCAGTGCAGAGAAGGCTCGCAGAAGTGTTGCAGTGAAATCTATGAGATTTCACTGCGCCACTTCTACGGCTTCACTGCGTCAAATCCTTACTCCTGCTTGAAGCAGGCATAAGGGATGACACAGGCCTTTTCACATGGGGCTTGCCCCATGTGAAATTACACATTGCTGGAGTTGCGTCTGTTTCCAGACACGCTCCAGCAATGCGCCATTTTTGCGTCGACAGATATGTCAGGATTCCTGACGTATCTGTAAATCCTTGCGACATGGAGCGCCGTACAGTAGATACAGCTCAGCCATGGTGTCGCAATGAGGGCGCACTGAAAAATGTTGCATCGCTGCGTTACTGCAGCGATGCAACACTTTTCATAAATGAGGCCCTCAGAGTTCTTCCAAGTAGAAACATTGGCAGTTGCACTTGACCCAACTAACACACACATGCACGCACACACACACAGATGCACGCGCACACACACACTTGGTCTCACTTGGGATTTCTGCAGGGAGGAATGAGAATAAAATCAGTGCAGGGGCAGACAGGTAAGGGAGACAGCAGGTATGACTACCATCCAGTCTTGTGGTACCAAACCCTGCATGTACCCAAGAACTACTGATGCACAGATACACACACCTCTTACACTCTGCGATAAAAAGAGGTCAGTGATGACAAACTGCACCCATTTACACAGGTATATATAGTCATCTATCTTCCCACTGGGAGTATGGGTAAAAGGCCTGCACCCTAGAATTACAGACTAGCTACCACCATCTATTAATCATGTCATAGACTAGTCATTGGAACAGTAATTAGCCGCCCATGATCAAAGGAGTATCACTTTGGGTGTACCCCTGTTGATCAGCATTCTATAGGATTCTGTTGTTGAGCACCAAACAAAACATGTAGCGCACTTGTCAGCAGACTTGTGGCAGAAGCCTTCTACATAGAAAAACATTCCAGGTTGGTTGGAGCAAGAATACGAGAAGTAGGGTGGCTTATGGCTACTCTATTATGGGCTTCTGACCCTGCAACCTGCCCCCCATTCACCAAATCAGAAATTCCAGAGACTACTCCAGCCCAGTAAAAGCTCTGTTGCCTGATGAAGTAAACTTTTGAGAAAATCCATCAGCATTCTCCTGGACCAAGCTGGTTTGCTGCTCAATGCTAAAGTCTAATCCTGGCAAGGAAACAGACCACAGAAGCAAATAGGGGTTGTCAACCGTCATGACCATTAGCCACTCCTTTTAAATGGTAAAGTTGCTTCCAAGCAAAGAGGCACAGAGCCTCTTTAAATCCAAAGTTATGGTGTAAGCACTTTCACATTCATCGCCTACCTACACTATCTGGGTAGGAAATTAAAGTCACCATATGCTCTTTGCTCATGTCATTCTATTGTGCCAAAAGTGACACTGTTATCAGAGGCAACTGTTTCAGCTTTGAAGGACATACCATAGTCAGTCTCATTAAGTAAAAAGCTTCGCTCAGAGCGTTCTTGTGCCTAAGTCCTCTTGATATTCCACATTGCAACTGGCCTGTTTGGTTTGCTTCAGTGAGTCTCATTATGAGGTTCCCAGATATTGCTGTGGTACCTACACCCACCCACCCCTGGAGTTACCAGTACCAGGATTACCAGTAGTGCAGTAGCAGTGGAGTTACCAGTGCATTGCACTGGACCGTTTGAGTGCCCTCTGAAATGAGGAATAACAACCAGTATTGGAAATACCAGAACCAAACCCAAATGTTATTTGTTATTTCTCATTTCCCCAGAGGTTTAACGAGAAACTTCACCTGTTGTGAACAACAGCCACAAAGTCCAGGTGAAAAACAATGGGTCTCCAGAATTACCGCAGACTTTGTAATTCTGTTGGGGAAGATAACTCTCATTACCAGCTCTGTCAGAGCTAAAGGGTTACTCATAATAAGGCCCTTAGATGTCAAGGCAGTCAATGAAGTTACTATGGTCCCACCATTCTCTACAAAGTTGCCTTAATACCCTGTAAGAGTTAGAATGACCCTTGGGTGTGTTTGGGTTCTGGCAACCTCCCAGTCACACATAATGTGGACTTTGACTTCATACGCTGGATCTTCCCATTGTCGACCTGGTCCCAGATTTACTAAGGATTTGCATTGCCCTTGCATCACGCAAGACCTTAAGTGAGATTGAGGCAAAATTAAAGGCAACTAAATTTCACATGTAAGGGCCATCTGATGAAAATGAGGGGATTTCTACAGGCCCTGCCATCAAACAAACAAGTGCAAGATCCGGATGAACATATAGATCTACCTTGTACACCAGCATGCAGATTTACTAACAGTAGATGCAGCGCAATGCAACAAGGCAACTTGCTGTGCTGCGTCAAATGGAGAGGGCAGGAATACGCCATATCGAAGATATGACGCATTCTTGCTCTCTCTCCCAGACGTGGGTCCCTTGCTCACTTTGCCACTGGATTTAAGCTAGCCTGGTTGATGAAGGGTGTTACCCAGAAACCGGTCCCTGGATGCTTGTTTCCGATTCAGGAAAGACCTGGCTTGGCAGGTAGGACTGGACTGTTCCTAAGAGGCACAGGGTCAAGACTGATTTGCATATAGCTGGGTCTGAACTGAGGTGGCGAAGTGAGCTAAAGAATGATGATGAATTCAACCCAGATCTGTGACTGGGGGTGAGTGTCTGAAAAGTTTCAGCGCTCCGTCCATCATCTCCTTGTGTTTGCTTTGTTTGCCCTAAGTCGGCAGGGTATGCCCAGACGTGGGAACCATGCTCACTTTGCCACTGGATTCAAGCTACCCTGGCTGATGAAGGGTGTTACTCAGAAACCGGTCCGAGGATGCTTGTTTCCGGTTCAGGAAAGACCAGGCTCGGCAGTTCGGGCTGGACTGTTCCCATGAGGCACAGGGTCAAGACTGATATGCATATAGCTGGGTCTGAACTGAGGTGGCGAAGTGAGCTAAAGAATGATGATGGATTCAACCCAGATCTGTGACTGGAGGTGAGTGTCTGAAAAGTTTCAGCGCTCCGTCCATCATCTCCTTGTGTTTGCTTTGTTTGCCCTAAGTTGGCAGGGTATGCCCAGACGTGGGTCCCTTTCTCACTTTTCCACTGGATTCAAACTAGCCTCGCTGATGAAGGGTGTTACCCAGTAACCGGTCCCAGGATGCTTGTTTCCGGTTCAGGAAAGACCTGGCTTGGCAGTTTGGGCTGGACTGTTCCCATGAGGCACAGGGTCAAGACTGATTTGCATATAACTGGGTCTGAACTGAGGTGGCGAAGTGAGCTATAGAATGATGATGGATTCAACCCAGATCTGTGACTGGGGGTGAGTGTCTGAAAAGTTTCAGCGCTCCGTCCATCGTCTCCTTGTGTTTGCTTTGTTTGCCCTAAGTTGGCAGGGTATGCCCAGACGTGGGTCCCTTGCTCACTTTGCCACTGGATCCAAGCTAGCCTGGCTGATGAAGGGTGTTACCCAGAAACCGGTCCCAGGATGCTTGCTTCCGGTTCAGGAAAGACCCGGCTTGGCAGTTCGGGCTGGACTGTTCCCATGAGGCACAGGGTCAAGACTGATTTGCATATAGCTGCGTCTGAACTGAGGTGGTGAAGTGAGCTAAAGAATGATGATGGATTCCACCCAGATCTGTGACTGGGGGTGAGTGTCTGAAAAGTTTCAGCGCTCCGGCCATTATATCCTTGTGTTTGCTTTTTTCTCTCTCTTTACGCTGAAACCCTAGTGGCTGCCAAGCGCCAACGCAGCCGTGAGATTTAATTTGCCACACAGAGCCACCTGTGTGGCTCTGCGTGACATAGTAAATCTGGAGTAATGCAAGGCTGGGCAAGCTGCTGCCTTTCGTTACTCTGCCCAGGGAAGGGGTTCAATGGGTGGCTAATGGGTGTTCCCACGCATCCACCCATGGCTTTTGGTGCATTCCCAGATTTACGATCAATAGTAAGCCTGGGAATGCGAGGGGAGGTGTAAGGGGGCTTGCATTGGCGCATGGCAGCCACTAGTGTACCAGCGCAGAGAGAGAGCAGGAATGCACCATATATTAAATATGGTGCATTCCAGCCCTCTCCATTCGACACAGAGCAGCAAGTTGCCTTGCTGCATTGTGCTGCATCTACTGTTAGTAAGTCTGCCCCCTGGTGTACAAGGTAAATCATTATGTTCATCTGGATCTGGCACTTATTTGACTTGATCATCAGCTAAGCTTATGGCAGGGCCTGGAGAAATGCCCTCATGTGCTTCAGGTGGCCCTTACCTGTGAAATTTAGCTGCCTTTAATTTTGCCTCAATCACACATCCACACTGTGTCCGTGGTGCAGAGAGAAAAGCTGGCAGACACTTTCAAAAGTGTCAATTGTGCTGCAGCTCCTGGCAAGAAAATGTCTTGCTCTGAGGTCTGACCCAAGCTAAGCCCAGAAAGCAGATCTCTGCATCTTCCTTTCATGGGGCCTGATTCACAGAACTAACTTACGTCAAAAACGTAAACTTACTACCATTTTGGTATTCACAGAATGCACTTACTCATTTTGGTATTCACAGAAGGCACTTACTCATTTTGGTATTCACAGAAGGCACTTACTTACTCATTTTGTGTAACTTACTCATTTTGTGTAACTCATTTTGTGTAACTTACTCATTTTGTGTAACTTACTCATTTTGTGTAACTCATTTTGTGTAACTTACTCATTTTGTGTAACTTACTCATTTTGTGTAACTTACTCATTTTGTGTAACTCATTTTGTGTAACTTACTCATTTTGTGTAACTTACTCATTTTGTGTAACTCATTTTGTGTAACTTACTCATTTTGGTATTCACAGAAGGCACTTACTCATCAATGAGTAAGTGCCTTCTGTGAATACCAAAATGAGTACGTTACACAAAATGAGTATGTTACACAAAATGAGTAAGTTACTCAAAATGAGTAAGTAAGTGCCTTCTGTGAATACCAAAATGAGTAAGTGCATTCTGTGAATACCAAAATGGTAGTAAGTTTACGTTTTTGACGTAAGTTAGTTCTGTGAATCAGGCCGATTGTTGGAACCTTACATTGGCATAAGGGTACATCATGGTGGCTCACACCTGGCATAATTGTGATGCTGGCTGTGGTATTATTGTAGCCCATCGCAGTGGCCCTGTAATATTGTGGCTATTCTTGGAACATTGTTGACTAACTTTGTCATGATGATTGTAAGAAAGTGTATTATTGTTTGGGTTGGGAGACTGCCCACCTCAAGGGAAAATGACATTTCTTGTCAGAGTCAACCCTCAAACTCACCCCCTCTACACATGGCAGACCTAAAGCCATGTTTGCACTGCCACTGTATTGGATGGCACAATAGGTGCTGCAGTCCACAAGTAGCATTTAGCTTCCAGGTCCTGGGTACACTTTCTATACCAAGTGCTAAGGACCTATAGGCAAGTTAAATAAGTCTATTAGGGCTAAATCATCTTAACCACATTTAAAGGTAGGACATGGTCACTTTACTACTGTTTAATAGAGGTAAAGTGTGACAAATTAAAAGACTAACAGGAATAGGGTCGAGAAAAAGGTGAAATATCTGAGGTAACCACGCAGAAAAGGCAGATTTCCAAATATGATGAATCTGGAATATTGGGATCATACTTTGCGTTTAATGGCCATCCTTGACTTCTGATGGGCTTCTAATGTGGCATCCTGTGGTTCATAAATATCTGGTGGGTAATTTTAGCTTATGGTAGGCATTCCTAAAGTGATGATGATTCGTGGTCGTTTGAGTCAGAATCTGTCCATGTGGGCTCTAGCATGTGAAAACCCTTGATGAAAACGATAGCCTAATATTTGGGGGTGAAATGTATTTACAAACTATAAATGAAAGCTGCCATTTGGGGATAGAAATGATTATAAACATCTTGTGTTTAATAAGCAAAAAATGTTAGTATTTGATGCAATTTGGTGTCTGTTTTTTTAAAAAAGGAAACCAGATGTTTTGGTTGAAGTTATTGCATTCCCTTATTACATTTAATGATATGAGTAATAATTTCTGTTGAGATGAGCACACTTGTTGTTGATGTAACATTCTTGTAGCAATAAAACCACAGCCGGACTGGGAACAGAAACCGGTCTCGGCAAACAGCTCGGCCAGCCCCCGGGGGTTGGGGGGGGGGGAGGTGCTAGTCGAAAGCACCACTCCCGTCGCACCACTCCCGTCTCACCACTTTTGTTTTAGAGGGCCGAGGCCGATATTGCAGAACTGGCCCTCGGTAACAAAAACGGCCCACCAGGGGTCCAAAACCGGCCCCCACCCTGGCGGCCCACCGGGAAAAAGCTTGGTGCGCGCTACGGACAGTCTGGCCCTGAATAAGTCTCTTTGCTATCGCTGGTATTTAGTGACTCATACAAAAACATTTTTATGTTATTTCCACTGCTTTTGTCTTAGGCCTGGGCCTGTAGGATTCGAGTAACCTGAGGGGTATGTTATGCACACAATCTGCCATGGTTCTTGCACTGCAGTGCTTTTGGCCATCCCAGGTGATCTTCCAAACTTTTCCAAGGTTCCCATTGCATGTCTAATTTGGTTTGTGAAGATGCGCTATCAGTAGTATGAATGGGTGTGTTCCTATGTTTGATAGGAAGAATGCCATTGATGCTTGGTGGGTGTGATTAGAGGGCTGCACCTAATCACATACCAATCTTCTAGCATAGCGGGCATTCACACTACCTGGCATAAGTCTATAAGTCCTAATCCCAATGGGTACAATTTCAATGCATAAAATTCCACAAAGGTGCAATACCAATGTGAAAAATTCACTCATAATTCCAAACTTGTGCACAGAAGTAGTTAATGGGTGCAGATTTACAATTGCTTTTAAATTGGGCATAACTATGTAGAGCAATTGTTGTCAACTAGTGTGCTGAGTTGAAGAATAGCTAATAAATGGTTTATTTGGGGTGTGTTGGATGCACGTTTGGAGTTCCTGCATAATGTCTTCATTGTAGGAAATAAGAAATACTGATAAATTAAATTAAATTATTTTAAAAAGTTACAAATAGGTTATTAAATATTTTGCAATTAAATAATAAGCATGTACCATTTCATATATTGTTTTACGTTAATTTATATTTATTTATATTTTTAGCTATTTTAAATGATTTAATTTAACAATATTTTCTATGAGTTTGTATTTTAAGTCCATACCACCATCATTTTCTATGGGAGGGTTTTACAGTACCAGTGGTTGGCCATGTGTAGTGCTGGACTTACTACAAATGTGTACGTTTCTACAAAAGTGCAGTTTGTATATACCAAAAAGTAGTAAACTTACTCAAAAGTGTAAACTTACTCAAAAGTGCAGTTTGGGAAACAGGGCCTCAGAATCAAAACCTGGAGTCGCCTGGCTACCCTGTGTTTGTGCATTGTCACATCTTACAACCACCCTCCCAGTATTGCTGAAACATTTCTTGCATTCAATGGGAACTGATCATTCGAATTGCCCAGCAACATTGTTTTGCCATCTGATTGCGCAGGAGTTTCTTGGACAGGGGAAGGTGGTCCAGTATCTTCTCCAGAAATACTCTACCATAGGGCAGTCCCACAAAGTGAAAACTGATTAATCAGCATTAGATTTGGGATACAGCCTTCCATACTGAGGGTTCTTCTACTGCTCTGTTTTCTAGCTGTGACCATGTGTGAATGCTGTGTAATTTGACCTTATGTTTTCCTAGTGCATGTTTCACCTGTATATATCTGTTGACTTGGTACGTTTCTACAGTATATTCAGTGTGCAGCTTGTCTAAATCCCTTTAGTTTACCCAGATCCCTCAAAACATCAGTATCCCACAATAGAGTCTCCCTAGTAACGATCCCGTTTCACCTCTTCCTGTATGTTGCAGAATTCAAGGTCTGTTACTTTTCTCGTGGGTTCCGGCAGGCCTAAATGTGTCCTTCCTTACATTATCCTTTTGGAATATTCCCTGTTTCCCAGAGCATGGAGGTCTAGTGTTAGTCAGGTCACCTGCAGTGAAGAGAATGCCCATTCACTTATTAGCACCCGATGAGATTTTCTGCACATAGCAGGCAAGGCAATACAACTATCATACCTGCTTTGGTATAGCATTGTCAGTAAAATCCTTGATTGGACACAATCCCTTAGCAGAGAACAAAGCCCTATATCTTGTTTTTTGAAAAAATTCTCTGGGACCCAGAAAGATGTGTTTTGCAGCACTTATATACATTTCGGAAAGATCATCATTTTATATATTGCTGCTCTTTCAGTCAATGACAGGCATAGTTTACTCAATGTGACACATCATCCATAAATCTCACTAGAGCTTCCAACAGGTAAAACCTAAGAAGCTCTTGCTTGTTTTTAGTAATATGGATGCCTAGGTATTTAAAATCCCATTTAAAAATCTGACATGGAGAGTAATAACCAGGGTGTTTAATTTGGGGGAAAGGGTCAACTTTTCCCACTTTGTGCTAAAGCAACCTTCAAAGTGAAAAAATACAGGGATTTGCCCTTTGTTGGTACCTTATGTGCCATGTATGAGAATGTATGTAATTCTCATACATACAGTTTGTCAACCCTTGTGGAATCCTACCTAAGGCCTCTGAGATGGTGGTATCAATATATCCTGCATGCCAACGGTTCATGGGTAAGTGCAAACAATAACAGAGATGGGTGGGAGCAGCCCTGTCTTGTGCTTCTTTCTAGGTCAAAGAATCATAAGACACTATTAACTATAACCCTGGTGTCTTGGCCATATAAAGCAGTTTGCAACATAATTTGCCACTAAACAGAGTTAAATGCCTTCTCACATCTAGTGACAGAATTGTGGTTGGCACCTCGACGGTCCATGTGTGATCCAGACATCTGTGCAATCATCTGAGATTTAGCTTGGTAGACCCTGCAGGCATTAATCTGGATTGGTCTGGAAGGATTAGTTTTTGGATCACTATAAATAATTTGCTCACAGTTTCACAAGTATTTTGGCTTCAGTATTTAGTAACAAGATGGACCTTTAAGAGGCCCAATCTTCCTGTGCCTTCCTTGGTTTGTAAAGAAGATCTGCTGTGGACAGACGAAGGGCTATTGGTAAGCATCCCATCATCTCAGCCCCTATAAATATGTAAAACATGTGTCCCCGCTATCTAATTCAATAGTCTTTAAGAAACCTCAGCCAATAAGCCATTAGGGCAGGCAATCTTTAACTCTTAAGCTGGGTCATCGCTGTAACCTCGCCTCGGTCAGATCCTGTTCTGTGGCCCAGTCTAAGCCTTTTGCTTTTTAACCAATGTTTAGGGAAACTGTTCTGAAATTACACTGTTTTACCAAAACCTTTAAACTTTACTCTTTCAACCTTCTAACAACTGCACTGCGGGTAGTCACGCTTGGTGGTATTTAAATATTTCATGATATGCCTGTCCAGTAATGCCTGTAAAGTGCATGGCTTTTTAATAAATGTATTTGTAAATTGTGAAGTAAACTCCACCACTTGGCCTTGTTTATTTCAACATTTTCCTGAAGGTTGAACCCATACAAATTTCCCTTGGAAAGATAGACTTGCTTGCTTGGCACAGTTTGGGTAGGTATTTATGTTACACCACTTTCAGTTTTCACGACCACAACTAAAACATTTTACACATTGGACGCTACTCATCTCCTGACACACAAGCTATGGTCAGGGCCATGGGAATTATGCAATTATGCAGCTGCTCTGTTTTCTGCATAGTTATCGATTTGCTGCATTTGCCACATAATCGATCATCTGATGCATAATCTGCAGATTTTAACAAAAAAATATTTCTTGCTCAAACAGAACAAAAACTGCAATGCGTGTTGCTGGCTGTGGAAGGCCCTTCACAAAGGCTGAAGGGTCACCTTTCTGTTGCTGATTGGTTCATTTGTGTGTTAAACAGGTACTAATGAGATGCAACCTTTGCCCAGACAACTTTAACGTGTGTAAAAATGACAAAATGGTGAAATAATACTCATGGACGAAAATTCACCAAAAAGCCTGGGGTAGCAGAAGCGACATCACATGCCATTTGACCTTTACTTTCACTCACTCACTCACTCACTCACTCACTCACTCACTCACTCACTCACTCACTCACACACTCACTCACTCACTCACTCACATACACACACTGTCTCTCACATAAACACACTCTCACCTGCAAGCATGCACACAACATACATTTAAAAGCATTGTTTACTTTCCTCAGCTGCCCGGAGGGTCATATTCCAGCTAAGTGTACTCCATTTATTATTACACCAATAGTGAATAATACATTAGTCCTGCCACTGACTTTGCCACTTCTGAGGCCAGGGGTCAGAAAGACAGTGCCAGGGATCGAAAGAGGCAAGCCAGGGGCCACAGCCGCGACCCTTGGCCACTGCTAAATGACGTCGATGGTAACACTATCACAAAATGTGCTGCATTATGCCGCATAATTTGTTTTTCTTCCACATAATTTAGTCAACCCTGCAGTATAATTTGGTCCTCCCCGCTGCATAATTCTAGTGGCCCTGGCAATAGTAAACAAACAGATTGTATAAAGAGGCCTAGGTCAGGGTCAATGCAGTACTATTTATTTATTTAATTATGAGTTTTACAGAGCGTGAACTTGACCCGAAGGTATCAGAGCGCTTTACAGAGTAAACATCACAACAATAACATCAGACACATGAAGAGTAGATAGTAGCTGATATCTCTTCCTGTCCTCCTCAGTCTAATTAGTACATGAGCGTGTTTAATGAGCTGTTATTTAAGAACACGAGCGTGGTCGCTTAGCAAATGCATTAACCAGCTAAGAGATAACAGTTAAAAAGTAGGATTATTTTACAGTCATTCACTCTCCTTGTCACGAAAAACAAGATTTACGGGGTGGAAAACTTCTCTGTGCATCTTGACAAGACAACTATTTCTCTTCAGCCCGCATTCTGTTCAGGCGCGAGTGCGGCTGAAAAGTTCGCACCCAGCTGAAACAACAATGGAGAATCTTCCATGCAAAGCCTCGAGCAAGTAGAATAAATGGTGCTTTGTGGTTCACATGCTTTCTTTATATTCAGGTGACAAATTAGGGCTCAATCGCCCATTTCCTCCATGTGATGTGGAGGTCCATGCTGCACCCTGTCGTGTAATCCACTTGTGTTAACATACCCCCACTGAGGCCATGATTGACATGGTCAGCGCCCTGTCACTGCTCTGCTGTCAGGACATAAGCTCATTTCTTTGACTTCGCCTTTTCTTACAGCTCTGGCCCCATACAATGCCCTAAATGTTCTTGTAAAGTGGCAGTGCTTAATCTGTAAAATAATAAAGGCTGGTGACGAAAGTCTTCTCAGAAGCCCGCAGCCCACTCTGACGAATGTTGGAATTACCGAACACCAAGGCTGCATAGTCCTGATTCCACCTCACGCCTCTTTCTTTCAATACCATACACTCTCTGCTCCTTTAACTCTTGTTTGTTCTTTTCCATTCCTGTTTTTAGGTTGAGCCTTGGCAGCGCATGCGCTGCTCTGCGAGCCATGCTGTATTGAGTTAGGGATTTGAAGCCCCGCCCACTCTCCACCCATATTTGTCATTGGCTTGTGTTGATGTCCTTTGTAAATGCTGGCTTCTGATTCCTTAATCGCCTTGTTAGTCCCTCCTTAGTACTGCCTTGTCTTCATTTGAAACCTCCCATGGCGACTGGCCCTTTTACTTCTATTGCGACACGGTATGTTTTAATTCGTCTGTAAGCACTATTTTCTTTAATGGGTTTTGCCCTACTGCAGGCTCGATGTGCTTTCCTTACATTCAGCGCCCCAGGCCCGCTTTCACTTTCAAAGCAGCCTTGACAATGGCGGGTGCTTGTTTGCAATGCCATAGGTCTCGCATTTACAAAAAAAAAAAGCATCTGTTCGTCAAACAAATGCCTTTTTTTTGTAAAAGCCCCCATGCCGCGGTTTCACTTTAATAGCGGCCGCGCACCTTTCCTTAGACACGGCTCTTCTAAAGAAAGTGGCGTGGCCTTCATGCACATGAAAGTGCGGCATGGGGGCTTTGACAATAAAAAATATTTGCAATGCCAAAGGTCTCGCATTTGCGAGAGTTTTAAGCTATTGGCGTTTACAATGCCAATAGCTCAAACTCTCGTAAATGCGAGACCTATGACATTGCAAATGCTTGTCTCCCTTTGTCACTGTTTTTCTGTCTTTCCCTTAACCCTTCTTTCCTTTTTTTTAAAATGTTTTTCTCTTTCTTGCACAGAGTAATTGCCAGCCCCCTAAAAAGAGAGCTGATGCCCCCCTCCTGCAACCACCTGATCAAATTAGACACTGTCAACAGATCATTTTACGAGCATTGTCAAACCTCCATGCCTCACTCACCACACCAAATTCTTCCCTTATTGGCCACAATCAAGGCCGGACTAAGAACAGAAACCAGCCCTGGCAAGTAACTGGAACTGCCCTGGGGAGGTGGGTGGGGGCTGCTTGTGGGAAACACTGCTGCTTTTATTACAGAGGGCTGATATTGCAGCACTGCTGCAAAACTGGCCCCAGTAACAAAAACAGCACCCACCGCTCCAAAACTGCACCCCACCCTTCTGGTCCACCGGGAAAATGCCTGGTTCCCGCAATGGCCAGTCTGGCTCTGGCCACAGTGCACTGTTACACCCATACAGCCACCAGAATGAACATATTAACAGTGTTCACAAAATTCAAGTCAATCAATCAAAAAGTATTTGAAGAGCACTGCTTCTCACCCCGGGAGTATCCAGGTGCTGTGCTGCGGGTTTCAGTCGAAGAAAGAGCCAAGTCTTGAGTCCCTTCCTGAAGAAGTTAAACGAGGGTGAGGTGCGTAGGTGGAGAGGGAGGGTGTTTCAGGCTTTGGCGGAGAGCTGAGAAAACAAGTGTCTTCCGGTGCAGCTGCACTGGATGTGTGTCGTCTGTGCAAGGGCGAGGTGTGCTGAGCACAGGTTTCTGGTGGGTTGGTGTAAAGTCAGGCGGTGGTTCATGTAGTGTGGTCCAATGTTGTGGAGAGCTTTGTAGGCGTGTGTCAGTAGCTTGAGCTGGCATCTCTTATAGACGGGGAGCCAAAGGAGGTCTCTGAGGTGTTGGGTGATGTGTGTTCTCTTGAGCAGGTTGAGGATCAGCCTGGCTGCTGTGTTCTGTTTCATCTGGAGTCTTTAACAAAATGTGGTTCCCCGTGTTATTTTTAATATTTCACTTACTGCCTCCACATCATACTTCTCACACACTATACTTCTCACACACTTACATGCAATGCATCCAAACTATAAGCCTTATTTTTAGTAAAAATATTGCCTCCTTTATTGAAAATAATTTTGTATACAACAATAAAAATATTTAAAAAACGAAACAATTCATAAACAATTCATAAAATCTTTATACAGAAGAGACCACAAACGTTATTATATTTGAATTATCCACTCCTATATGTAGTAGTCCTATATCTACGACTCAATTATATTTTGCACATATTTAATATTGCATTATAGGCAAGGAACCACATACCATTTTGTTCACTAGTACATATATAATAATGGACAGCCGTATTCAGATGGTACCTCTAACCGTGAGTCTCCAAAGTAAAAGCATGCATATAATTATGAATAATAATGAAACAATACAATTAAAACAAGTTGTCGACGCGGCGTTTCGGTGGACTTAGATTGGTTGACACCACCTTCTTCAGGACAGACTTTGGTTTAAAAACAATGTTGTTCACTCTAAAAATAAAAACAATAAATACATAAATATTCAATAAAGGAGGACCTCTTATATCCACCAAAAAACAGTCTATAGATCTCGTAAATATATTACATTCTCTAGTACTTCATTCATATTCATCTATGACCACCTATCCTGTTTTATACTCAAGTAAATGTCATTCAATTATCTTATATACTTTTCCACCGACTCAAAAGGTTTCTCAGTGCAATACCTTCACATATTCCATATTCATCTATACTAACATTCTATCCCCAATCTTTCTTACCAGTTACTTACTTTCAGTTTATCCCCTAAATTGAGTAGGTACAAATATAGTTTTATAAAAAGTCGGGCTTAAGACAAATTTTATGTTTATATACTTCTAATACCTTATCAAGCTTCTACGCTATTTTTCTCAAAAGTTTGCCTCTCGTTCTTAAAAAGCTGTACCAAATTCTAGGGTACATACATCTAATGTATATACTATCTGCTTTACATGTTTATCTCCTATTAAAGCGTTTTTTTACTTGGATATTAATTGATCATGAAGATTGTATCCTTAGAAATGTCCTATTTTTAACTAGTTGAGATCTAGGATAGACCCATTCCAACCAGAATTTTGCCGGTTAATAAAAAGTATAACATAGGGATGATATATTGGGATGAGACACAGGGGGAACATAATATATCATTATGCATGATTTCGCCAGATTCATGAGGTGGTGGACTCCCCATCGATCACATCTTTTTTTACTATACATGCTAAATCCCCCCTTCTGTTTTTATAATAAAATTTAAAAAATGAATTCATGAAGTGAAAAGATTAAAAACAATCTCTATGAAGTATGTTGGTACAGTTGCTTTATTAAAGAATGAGTACAATTTTTATTATAATATCATCTGAGGGTGAGAAGGGGGTTTAAAATAATAGATTCAGTTTGGAACTCCCCATTTAAGAAACCTCCCCTAATGTTATTATTAACAGAATCTAATTATAAAAGTAGCGATATTAGAAGGTCGTTGTTATTAAATACACCCGCTAAAATTCCTCGTTTATTAATATGTATGGTTTTTATGCCAATACTACCATAGATTTTAAATCAAGCTTTGATTTTTACATTAGAGAAAATATTTAACCTCCCGATTTAGCAGTATTAAATAATTGCAGAGCCGTATTCACCGGTAAGGAAGTGACATTATAAGATGGCCGCCATTCAAATAGGCCTAGACTGACTGATTTGATCTTTAAGTGACCTGGAAGTACTCGGGATCCCACCAGGAAGAGCGTAATGAATAGGCGGATATTGGTTAAACAAACGTGAAACGCTAAACAAACGGGATGCCTATATATACCGATGCTGTCTGACTGCAAAATACTATTATGAGGGTGACTCTCGATCCATTGGGACGAGGACTATTGAGCGCGGTAAGTAATATTTAGATACATGAATGGCTTTTATTTAAGACAAGCTCAGGCAATGATTATAAGGTACAGAGGTAGAAAATAACAATCTGGGGCATCGTACAATACTATGTTTTTATTAAAAATAAGGCATGAATACTGTCTCTTCAAGGGGAAATTATATCTACTTTGGGGAGCATTAACATTTTCATACTAGAGCGGAATTGAATAGAATCTCTTTGGGACGCGTTCCCCAATATAAATAAAGAAGTTTCTGCAAGAAAGGAAATTGAGTTGTAATTATCCAAGTTAAAAAAACACTTTAATAGGGGATACACATGTAAAGCAGATAGTATATACATTAGATGTATGTACTTTAGAATTTGGTACAGCTTTTTGAGAACGAGAGGCAAAGCTTTGAGAAAAATAGCGTTGAAGCTTGATAAGGTATTAGAAGTATATAAACATAAGATTTGTCTTAAGCCTGATTTTTTATAAAACTATATTTGTACATTTTACAGATCCTGAGGCTGATGATACATAAAAGTGTTTTGAAAAATCGGATAAGGCGTAATAGTGAAGAAACTAAGGATGCCCACGCTACAATCCTAAATAGAGATTAAAACTGCACCCATAAACAGCCTAGTGATTAACAGATTATGGGGCCGATTCCGTTTCAGGCCGGAAATCACTCCGACCGAGCCGGACCCGGAGAGATTTCTGACCGAATCAGACTCTGGCAGTCCGACCGAACGAGTACGATGCGCACGCATGCAATCGGACTCGAGTCGGTCGGACTCCCATTGAAGTCAATGGGAGCCGGACGTACAACGCGTATGCGGGCTCCCATTGACTCAATGGGTGCGAGGCGAACAAGGGCACCCCCTACAGTGGGTACGCCTCGATGCGACTCGCGGCGTACATGCACAGGTAGGGGGGACCCATGGGTCCCCCCTGTGTGCGACTCGCGCGGCTACGCATACAGGGGGGTCCGACACGGACCCCCAAAGTCCGGCTCCGACTGCTCTTTTGAGCCAGACGGCGCGAGTCGGTCGGACTGCTCGAGGCGCGCATCGTACTTGCCCGGCCGGGGAACGTCTCCATTGCGCAGTGCGAGTCGTGTCCGTGCGAGTCGGTCGGAGCGCTTCGGACCCGCGAACGAGTCGGTCGGCGATTTCGCGTGCGCTCGCATCGTACTCGCTCGGCCGGACGCACGTACGAATCGGTCGGGAAAGAGGGCTCCGAATCGGATCCGGTTAAGCCGAATCCGATTCGGTGCCCTATTGGCCGAGATCGGAATCAGCCCCTAAGTCTAAAATACCTTGAAATTGAGGGTGAGCAACCGTAAATCAATATTTAAAATAGATAACAAAATTACAGCAAAATTATGAAATAGGATAATGAAATCAATATATATCCTTACAGAAAACAAGGGAGGTAAGAGAGGAAATCCCAGGTGACACACTCACTGGTGAATAAAATTTTAAGGAAGTGAACTACCACACAAGATTGATACGTACTCAATTTAGAGGATAAACTGAAAGTAAGTAACTGCTAAGAAAGATTGGGGATAGAATGTTAGTATAGATGAATGCGGAATATTTGAAGGTGTTGCACTAAGAAACCTTTTGAGTCTGTGGAAAAGTATATAAGATAATTGAATGACATTTACTTGAGTATAAAACAGGAGAGGTGGTCATAGATGAATATGAATGGAGTACTAGAGAGTGTTATATGTTTACGAGATCTATAGCCTGTTTTTTGGTGGATATAAGAGGTCCTCCTTTATTGAATATTTATGTATTTATTGTTTTTATCTTTATTGTGAACAACATTGTTTTTAAACCAAAGTCTGTCCTGAAGAAGGTGATGTCAACCAATCTAAGTCCACTGAATAGCCGTGTTGACAACTTGTTTTAATTGTATTGTTTCATTATTATTCATAATTATATGTATGCTTTTACTTTGGAGACTCACGGTTAGAGGTATCATCTGAATATGGCTGTCCATTATTATATATGTACTAGTGAACAAAACGGTATGTGGTACATTGCCTATAATGCAATAATAAATATGTGCAAAGTATAATTGTGTCGTAGATATAGGACTACTACATATAGGAGTGGATAATCCAGTATAATAATGTTTGTGGTCTCTTCTGTATAAAGATTTTATGAATTGTTTATGAATTGTTTCGATTTTTAAATATTTGTATCGTTGTATTCAAAATTATTTTCAATAAAGAAGGCGATATTTTTACTAAAAATAAGGCTTATAGTTTGCATGCATTGCATGTAAGTGTGTGAGAAGTATGATGTGGAGGCAGTAAGTGAAATATTAAAAATAACACGGGAACCACATTTTGTGATTGGCTATTTTAACCCAGTTCCCTTTGTTCTAGAAGGGTTGCTCTCGAATGAGTTTTTTTAGTTCATCTGGAGTCTTTACATCAGTTTGGAGTTTGTGCCAGCATAGAGTGCCTTGTCGTAGTCGAGTCGGCTGGTGATGAGGGCCTATGTCACAGTTTTCCGGGTGCTATTGGGTAGTCAGCTGAAAATTTTTCAGAGCATGCAGATAGTGTTGAAGCAAGCAGATGCAATGGCGTTGACTTGGTGTCTCATGGAGAGTTCGCTGTCTAGAATTATGCTGAAGCTGCATGCTAAGTATTTCGGGGCAGGGGTGAGACCCAGCTCCCTCGGCCACCATGAGTTGTTCCAGAGATTGGTGTCTTTCATCCATGTCGCTAAGTTCTTCATGCAGTTGTGGAAGTTGGTCTTTGTCTGGGTGGGGTTCGTTGAGAGTGAGAGGATGAGTTGGGTGTCATCGGCGTTGGAGATGATGTTGATGTTGTGCGCTCTGGTGATGTCTGCAAGTGGTGTCATGTAGATGTTGAAGAGGGCGGGGATGAGAGAGGAGCCTTGGGGTACTCCGCAGATGGTGTGCTTAGGGTGGCAGGTGAAGGGGGGGGAGGCGGACTCTCTGGGTGCGTCTTGTAAGGAAGGACGTCATCCAACTGAGTGCATCGTCTTTGATTCTGATCTGGCCGAAGTCGCTGGATGAGTGTGTGGTGTGAAACGGTGTGGAAAGCTGCGGAGAGGTCCAATAGGATGAGGGCAGCTGTTGCTTCTCTGTCCAGTAGCGATCAGATGTCATATGTTGCTGCGATGAGGGCTGTCTCTTTGCTGTGGTTGGCCCTGAAGACTGATTGTGATGGGTCCAGTAGATGTGTGGTGAGTTGGCCTTCTTGATGACTTTGGTGGTGAACGGGAGGAGGGAGATCGGATGGTAGTTCTGTGGATCTTTTGGATCCGCTGATGGTTTTTTGAGGAGGGGCCTGACCTCCGTATGCTTCCATATGCTGGGTAAAGCTGATGTGGTTATGGAGGCGTTGAGGATGGTGGTGAGTTGGTTGCTGATCTTGTTGCTTCCGAGGTTGAAGAACTGGTGGAGGCAGGGGTCGGCAAAAGCCCCTGAGTCGATTGATTTCATCAGGGTGGTGGTTGTTGGAGTGCTGAATTGTTCCCATGAGGTGATTGGTTGGTTGGCAGTTGTGGTCGATGGGTTGCTGAGGATGTCGGCCGGCTGGGGTTCAAAGTTTGTGTAAAGGGTTGCTATCTTGTTGTGGAAGTGGTCGGCGAGGGAGTCGCAGAGTTCTTGTGAAGAAGGGATTGCGTTTTCTGTGGCTGATGGGCAGGAGAATTCTCTGACAATGGTGAAGAGTTCCTTGGTTGGGTTGGTGCTGGTTTCTATGACTGGGTGCGAGGGCCTCCTTTTTTGCGGCTTTGAGCTGATAGTCGTTGAGGGTGTTTTTGTAGGTGGCTTTGTCAGTGTCGTTCTTGCTGCTCCGCCATCTTCTTTCTCGTTGTTTGCATTTGTGTTTTAATGTGCGGAGTTCTGGTATGTACCAGCAAGCTTGTTTGGTGGGTCTGTGTGTCTTGGGCGGTTTGGATGGGGCGACTTGGTTGGCAGCGTTGGTGATCCAGACGTTGAAATTCACTTTTTATGATCCAGGTTTGCCTTGATGATGGGCTGAGTGGTGCTTACGGCATCTGTCCATTGTTACTGAGTTATTGTGGTCCAGCTGTGGTAGGGAGTGCTGTCTCAGACAGGGGTAGTGTGTGATGGGCCAACGAGGGTGAAGTGTATGATGGAGTGGTCGGTCCAGGTAAGCTCTGATGTGTGGCTGTATTTTATTCTGTCACTGGATGTGAAGATGGGGTCCAGCGTGTGCACTGCTCTGTGTGTGGGTCCGTGACAATCTGCTTTAGGCTGATGTTGTCTAGTCTTTCCAGGAGGTTGGTGGTGTTGGTTTGGTGGGGTCATCCAGGTGGAAGTTGAGGTCTCTAAGGAAGATGCAGTGTTTGGATTCAACGGTGAGGGGGGTGATGAGTTCGGCGATGACGTGGCTAAGGCTGGTGCGTGGGCCTGCGGTCTGTATGCGAGGGGGCCTCTGATGGTGGGTTTGGCATTTGTGATGGAGCAGGTGATGGATTCTTTGTGTACGATGGCGATGCCTCCTCCACGTTTGCAGGTTGTTGGGTTTGTAGGGTATAGGGTGGGAAGTTAGTTAAGTTATAAATAATTAAACACTTTTGTTAATTAGTTTTTAACTGCTATTTTAATTGTTTCATTGATTGTTAATTATTTAAATAGTTTAATACGGATTTATTTAAGTGATATTTTAGTTGCGAGTTGTTGAGTTTGTAAGGCAATAGGGTGGGAAGATAAATAAAATGAAATGTATTTTGATTTATTGCTATTTTAAAAAAAATATTATTTGATTATTAATTATGTAAAATAAATAATTAATTAATTAATCATTGTGAAATTGTTCTGTTTTATTTCCTTTAATATGTATTTTAGTGTTCATATATTTATTTCACATGTATTGTTTAATGCTGTTTTTTTAGGTGAGTAGCGGGAAGAAAATTAATATATAATACTATTTATATGAATTGATATTTATATGTAATGTTTTCTTTGCTAATTAATTATGTATAATTGTTTAATGTTTATTACTTGAAAACAAAATGTTTTTTAAAGGTATGTGTTTGTGAAATTTTGATTGTGCAATGACATTTGTTCCTAAAATGTATGTTTTTTTTACCTATTGATTGAAATTAAATAAATATGTAATGATTTCATAATTTCGTTATTTTTTTTAGTGAGGGAAGTTGATATTATTATAGGTAATTTTATTTTTTCCTTCCTTTCGTTTAAATTGATATAGTTTTTTTTATATGTATATGTGGATATATATAAAAAAAAATATATATATATATGTACATATCACTGAAAGAACCAACAGTTACAGGAACATTTCAATTATAGTTAGGCTCAGATTTCACTCGTACAAAACCAGTGAAGATCAGCAGTTATAGTTACCTGAGCTATAACTATAACTTACGCCCCTGCAATGCACTGCTTATGACCTCACATACTACATCACTCATGACATGGTCAGTGTCATCACTGAAGACATCTCAAATGACATCACTGATGACAGAATCAAGTGAGTGTGTGTTTAAGAGTTTATGGGTGTTAAACATATATAATAACCTACTAGAAAAGTTAAATTAGTATACTAGGTGCACTACTACTGAGTGATACTACTTCTAACATGTAATAAGTGAGTAGCTGTGTGACTGTATGTATCCTTGTGTGTATGGGTGTGTAAATGGCTGTATGGGTGTATAAGTTGGTGTATGCATAGCTGTGTCAGGGAGTGAGATGCTGCGTTAGTGTCAGTATTGGTGAGTGAGTGGATGTGTCAGTGGCTGTATGGGTGAGTGAGTGGTGATAAGAGTGGTTCTATGGGGTGGGTAAGTGGGTGTGCAGTGACTGTATGGGTAGGTGATTGGGTGTCTGAATGGCTGTATGAGTGAGTGACTGTGTGTGGGTGACTGTATGGGTGAGTGAGTGGGTGTTTGAGTGGGTGTTTGGTTAAGTGAGTTGGTGTGTGAGTTGCTGTATCAGAGAGTAAGTGTCTGTGTGAATGGCTGCATGGGTGAGTGAGCGGATGTGTGAGTGCTTGTATGGATGTGTGAATGGGTATGTAAGTGGTTGCGTGGGTGTGTGAGTGACTGTGTTAGTGCTTGTATGGGTGAGTGAGTGGCTGTGTTGAGAGGCTGTATGGGTGAGTGAATGGTGTGTGAGTGACTGTGTAGGTAAATAAGTGGGTGTGTGAGTAGCTGTATGGGTGAGTGTGTGGCTATGTGAGTGGCTATATGGGTGAGTGCCTGGTTGTATGAGTGAGTGAATGGTTGTGTGAGTGGCTGTACGAGTGAGTGAGTGGGTGTGTGAGTGCCTCTATGGAGGAGTGAGCGGTTGTGTAAGTACTGGTATGGGTCTGTGAATGGGTATGTGAGTGGTTGTGTGAGAGTGGGCGTATGAGAGATTGTATGGGGTGTGAGTGAGTGTGTGAGTGATTTTGTGGATGATGTCATCAGTGATATCATCAATGATATCATTTAAGATGTCATCAGTGATGTCACTGACCATGTCATGAGTGATGTGATATGTGAGGTCATAAGCAGTGCATTGTGGAGGCGTAAGTTATAGTTATAGCTCAGGTCTTTATAACTGCTGAATTTCACTGGTTTCGTACGAGTGAAATCTGAGCCTAACTATAACGTCCCTGAAACCTTTGGTTTTTACAGTGAATTTCTAAGTTTTTTAAATTCTATTTCCTAACTAGAACGACCCTGTAACCTTTGGTTTTTTAAGTAAATTTCTATGGTTTTAAAAATTCTATTTCCTAACTATAATGTCCCTGTAACCTTTGTTTTTTTTAGTGAATTTCTATGGTTTTTTAACTAGTAGTAGTGTTGGCAGAGTTGTGGAGAAAGAAGGCGGGCCTCTGACCATCTCTCAGTAATCCTGCTGTGCCCGGACTTACTGGAGGTAACAGGAGGGCCTCTGGGCCCCCAAGAACTCTCTGCATCCAAGAGGACTTCATCCCCCAACCAGAAGTGCACCAGGAGCACATTTGCAGAGTGGTAGAGAAAGGGGCATGGCCTTCGAAGTCCTCTCAGCAATCGCACTCTGGTGGACTTACAGGAGGTAACAGGAGGGCTTGTTGGCCCCCAAGGACACTCAGCATCCAAGAGGACTTCACCCCCAACCAGCAGTGCACCAGGAGGTGCATTTGCAGAGTGGTGTAAAATGGGGGCGTGGCCTCCGAAGACCTCTCAGTAATCCTGCTGTGTGGGACTTACTGGAAGTAACAGGTGGGCTTGTTGGCCCCCAAGGACCCTCAGGAGCCAAGGGGACTTCATCTCCCAACCAGTAGTGCGCCAGGAGGCATGTTTGCAGAGTGGTGGAGAAAGGGGGCGTGGCCTCCAAAGACCTCTCAGCAATCCAGCTGTGTGGGACTTACTGGAGGTAACTGGATGGCTTGTTGGCCCCCAAGGGCTCTCTGCAGCCAAGGGGACTTCATCCCCCAACCAATTGTGCACCAGGAGTCGTGTTTACAGAGTGGTGATGAAAGGGGGTGGGATCTTCAGTGACTTGCCGGTTGCTTTTTTAAATTAGTTTTCTTATTTATTAGGGGAGGACGGCTGTATGGCCCCCTTTACCTGGGCCAATTTAGGGCCCGAGGACCCTACAACCATGGGGCCAGGCCTTTTGAATAGAGGAGGGGGCCCATGTGGCTCCCCTCATCATGCCCACTTCGGCCCCTGGTCTCCATCCCCTGGCCTATTTTTTTTGTAAACTTAAAGGGAGAGGGACTGAGTGGCCCCCCTCCCAGGCCAATTTTGGCACTGGGGACTCCATCCCCTGGGGCCCGGCCTCTATTGTGGGTGCACCCACCCACATCTGTTAGGGGAACGCGGGGGAGCCTCAAGGTCCCAATGGCCCCTGCCAGCTCCCCGCCTCTGGGGGCTGCTGGACATGCTGCTCCCTCTCTGTGAAAGCAATTCTGCTCCGCTTTCAGCAAGAGAGAGCATTTTTTTATGCTCTCGCTTGCTAGAAGCAGAGCAGTTTTCAATGGCTTGGCGGGAGCATAAAAGCTCCGGGACATAGCAGGAGCCGGCCCTGGGGGGTGGCGGTCCCCAGGGCCATCTATGGTTCCAGGAGGGGGGCCATGCAGCCCCACTCCTTTGTTATTGTAGGGCCTTCCCCATGGAGCTGGCGGTCTGTGGGGCCGAGAACGGCCCAGGAAGGGGGCCACGTGGCCCCGCTCCTTTCTTACAATTTGCCCCGGGGTGGTGGTGGTCCCTGGGGCTGCAGGGGTCCGGGTTGCCCCCCACATCAATTAAAGGTAAAGCCCCTGGGAGGTGGAGGCCTCCGTGGCTGTGGGGTGGAGGTCCTCTACATTCTTTAACCATAAAGCCCCGGGGAGGTGGCAGTCCCCGGGTGTGGGGGGTCCAAGAGGCCCCCCATTTATAATTAAAATAGCCCCAGGGAGGTGGTGGTCTCTGGTGCTGCAGGGAGGCCATACAGGCCTCTCCCACATTTTTTGAAAAACATGCCCTGGGGAGGTGGTGGTCCAGGGGGCGTTCACCCCCCTTCCTTTATTAAAATGGCAATTAGAAATGAAATGCCAATTAAAATGCCAAATAGAAACAAACGCAGTAGCCCATGCTTCGTTTTGTTAAACATTTCGCCTGGTCCTACAGATCCCGCAGATTTTTTTTTTAAAACATGCTTTTTGGACCCTGTGGGACCCCCAAGAGGCCTAGTGGTCAGGGTGTTTCTACCCTGTCCCCTTTTCCTTTTTTTTAAACAGATTTTTCTGGGGCTCGGTTCAAGCCGAGTTCCAAGATGGCTGCCAATACTTCCTGGTTTAATGTGTTGGCAGCCAATCAGATCTCAGCATAAGATCGGCAGGGGTCATGGATCCTCTGTGTCCCTATATATACAACTGGAGATTTCTTAAATTACTCTGCAACTACTGAATGGATTTGCACCAATTAACAAAAAGATCTCTTTCTGAACCAACAGCTACCTTTCTGCCAAATTTGGTGTCATTCAGTTCAGCAGTTCGGGCTGTAGCTGTGTCTAAAGTTCCTATGGAAATTAACATGGGGAAAAAGCGTTATGAGGCACCCCCTTTTATTGGTCCCTGCTTGACAGATCACTCCGAAACATTCAAGACAGCAGCCGAAGTGAGCGTTGAACTAGTTTTGAAAATCTCGGAAAGATTAATTGAACGACGCTAAACTTATTGGCAAATGAAAAAACGCTCTTCCTATGAAAACGACATCCTAACTATAACTACAGTAAAAAAACAGAGGTTAAAGTAAAGTTATGATTAGGTGAAATGTTCAGTAACAACGTAATGTTTTAAACTCTAAAAAACACAGAAATTCACATTTAAAGTTATAGTTATCTCAAGTAGCTACGACTCGTGCCCAGGGTAACTATAACTCATACCCCCACCATGCACAGTTTTCTCATCGATAATTTAATTGCAAATGTTGCAATTTTATTATCAATAATGCCATAGAAGGTGTCATGAGTGATGTATTATGGAGGATAATTAGTAGTGTATGGTGAGGGCACGAGTTATAGTTACCTTAGTGCACGAGTCATAGTTACTTGAGATAACTATAACTATAACTGGTGAATTTTGGTGGTTTTTCGAGTTTAAAACTTCACGTTGTTTATTTCCCCTAACTATAACATTACTTAAGCCTTTGTTTTTTCAGTGTGTGTGTGTATATATAAATATATATATATATATATATATATATTACCTACTGGCGGTCGCCGGTAGGTAGTTATAGTTAGGATTTCGTTTCCACAGGAAGAGCGATTTTACATTTGCCAATAACGTTGGCGTAGTTTGACGAATCTTCACAAAATGTTCAGAACTAATTTGCCAGTCACTTCAGCTCCTGCGTTAAAAATTTCGGGGTGATCCTTCAAGCGGGCGCTGAGAAAAAGGGATGCCCCAAAACACTTTTTCTCCATGTTAATTTCCATTGGAAACTTTAGACATGGCTACAGCCCTAACTGCTGAACGGAATTACACCAAATTTGGCCGAAAGGTAGCTGTTGGTCCAGAAAGCGCCATTTTTGTTAAATGGTGTAAATCCATTCAGTAGTTTCAGAGATATTTAAAGAAATGTCCAGTTGTATATCTGGGGACATGGAGGATCCGCGACCCATCCCGATCTCGTGCCTGAGAATTAATTAGCTGCCAGCACTTCAAACCAGGAAATGTTGGCAGTCATCTGGTGACTTGGTTGAACTGAGTCACATGAAAAAACATTAAAAAAGAAAAGGGGGCAGGGTAGAAACACCCTGACCCCTAGCCTCTTGGGGGGTCCCACGGGGCCCAAAAACATATTTTTTTTATTTTCGGCCAGAGTTGCGGTTTGAAAAACAAATTAAGCACGGGCTCCCGTGCTTCATTTCTACTTGGCTCCCAAGTGGGCCAGGTCCAGGGGGCATGTGCAAATATGTGGGAGGTGTGCATGGGGCCCCACTCCTATGATCCCTACAGCCCCAGGGACCACCACCTCCCCGGGGGATTTTTTATCATTTATTTGACGGCAATCCCTGTGCCCTGGGGACCGCCACCTCTCCAGGGCAAATGTTTTAATAATGCGGGGGGTTCCATGCAGCTCCCCCGCAGCCCTGGGGAACAACACCTCCCTGGGGCAAAACATGAGATAAATGTGAGGGACCACGCGGTCCCCCACAGCCCCGGGGACCCCCACCACCCCAGGCCTAAATATAATATTAATGCAGGGGGGCTCCGGCCCACCCCGTAGCCCCAAGGACCACCACCTCCCCGGGGATGTATTCTGTAATGGAAGGGGGTCGCGCGGCCCCGTTCCTGGAGCCAACATGGCCCTAGGGACCGCCAGCCCCCAGGGCCGGCTCCAGAGAAGAGGCCTGGCCCCGGGGGATGGGGTCCCTGGGGCCGGAATTACCCCCCTCCCTTTTTTACTAAAGAAAAAGAAAAGGCCAGGCCCCATCCCTTTAGTATTATTTTTTATATTCAAAATAGCAAAGGCTGGCCCCAGGGGATGTGGTCCCCGGGGGCCCAAAACGGCCCAGGGAAGGGGAGGCCACATGGCCCCCCCTTCCTAAAAAATACCAAAAAATGGGAAAAAACCCCAGCAACTTGCCGGAGGCCCTCCCGCCTTTCTCCACCACTCTGCAAATGCACCTCCTGGCGCGCTGCTGGTTGGGGGATGAAGTCCCCTTGGCTGCTGACAGTCCTTAGGGGCCAACAAGATCTCCTGTTACCTCCAGTGGGATTGCTGAAAAGTGGTCGGAGACCAAGCCCCCTTTCTCCACCGCTCTGCAAACGCGCCTCTCGGCGCACTGCTGGTGGGGAGATGACGTCCCCTTGCATGCTAAGGGCCTCAGGACTAAAGTGGACTTCTTCCCCCAAGCAGCAGTGCTTTGGCAAGGGTGTGGAAGCAAATGTTGACGGCGTGCTGGCCGAGGAGACACACCACTGCAGGAGCATATGCAAGTCTGTGAAGCTCTGATTTCTAGCCCCATCACCGAATATTCAGCTTAGGTGGAAAACAGTGACTGGCAAGTCTGGGATATATTTTTTGGCTGGCAATAGCTATAACCCATTTTAGGTGTTAATGGTGATATGAACTGTGCTACAACTACTGGTCCCAGAATGAATTACATTGGTAACCTACTAAGGAGTTGACTAAGAGTAATATGGACATTGTGCAAATTGGATCAGTAATGTGGTACTACTTATGAACTGCCGACCAGGTGCCTGTGAACAAGGACTGTATAAGTCTGAAACACGTAGGGCATGAAAATCAAGTAATTGTTTTCACCTGAATTGCCGTAACCACCAATAAAAACGTGTCTGAATGAGGAGTGCGTCTTCGATCTTTGGCAAGAGTATGGAAGCAAATGTTGATGGTGTGCCAGCAGAGGAGACACTCCACCACAGGAGCATATGCAAGTCTTTGGGGCTCTGATTTCTAGCCCCATCACAGAACATTCGGCTTAGGTGGAAAACAGTGACTGGCAAGTCTGGGATATATTTTCTGGCTGGCAATAGCTATGCCTAATTTAGGTATTAATGGTGATATGAACTATGATACCACTACTGGTTCCAGAATGCATTACATTTGTAACCTACTAAGGAGTTGATTAAAAGTGTGGAAGCAATATATATATATATATATATATATCCAACACTCCTCTCTTCCATACGAAGAAATTACTCAGACGCCCGTGTATGCTTCAACATGGCCAATTTAATGACAATGGCAATCCGACGCGTTTCGGCTTTACGCCTTGCTCACGGCAATAAGATTTACAAAGCATTATTCCATTTTTAAATAGATGTATAAAAAGTGAAAAAGGACTCACCCATCCCTCAGTGATCTAACAGTAAAAATGTGTCGGCCATCTTAACATGATCATATACAAAACTTTATCAAGCAGATTGTAATCGATCACAACGATAATGTTATAATTCAATGATATACTGTAATTGCGTCAATACATAAATAGCGTTGAACCTTTGAATATTTAAATGTCCAATACATATCACTAAAGTCTCGCCCTAGTGGGCAATTGTAGTCAATCTGTGACCCAATGGATTGGTTAATATTGTTAAATACAACATTTCATGTGAATACAAAATTTGCAATACGGTACATGGTTTAAAAACATGATAAAAACCAATTCTAGTACCTATTCAACATCTATACATTCTATCCATATGTGCCTAATTACATTTCTACGGCATATCTTAATACACTCCTGAGTCATTTCATCCCTCTCAGATGGAATCAAATGTTGAAATAAAACAATTCTACCTAATTAAGGTTATTCACAATAAAATCCATGTATTGTGCCTGCAATTCTCTGAATATCGAAAGTAGATGGCTCCTCAATATATACTCAAAAGAGCAAAGGTGAAAAAGTGCCTGCACCTGTGTAAAAATATCAAAAACAAAAACTATTACCATTAAAAACCATCAGGAAAGATTCATAAATTCAAAATAATTACAAAATAATTTAAATACTCAAGTGGATCGCCAATTCTTCACTAGAATTTAATCCCTTTGGCATGAGAGTTTCAAAATCAATAATGTACTTTGATTCAAGCTTCCTCAATGTTAACTCTCGATTACCACCCCTGACATCAATACTTACAGCATCAATTACCATCATTTTCAATAGTTTCTCATTTTGGAAATGGCAATCAAAAAAATGGCGCGCCACCGGGTAATGCTTATCATTGTGTCTGATGGCCCGTAAATGCTCTAACACACGTTTCTTGGCACGATGGATTGTGCTACCTATATACATTTTGTAACATGGGCAAATTAGAGCATATACACAGTAGGAGGTATTGCAATTCAAAGCCTTTTGAATAACAAATTGCCGTTTAGAGTTAGGAATCTGAAACTCAGAGCAGTCAGAGCTATTGCTGCACGCTTTGCACTTTTTACAACAGCGATAACCTGATCTATCCCCAGTACTGGAAGTTATATCTCTAGTGATCAAATTCACACTTAACTCGTCCCTCAATGATCTACTCTTTTTAAAAGTTATCTGTGGATTACAATTCAAATGCTTGCATAAATCATCGTCTGTCATCAATACATGCCAGTGCTTCTTCAATATTTTCTTCACATCTTGCGCCTGATGGGAATAAGTTGTTATAAATCTAGTTGTTTCAGATTTTTCGTCTAGTTTTACTGGATGTAACAGCTCTACTCTTGTGACCAATTCTACTCTCTCAATTGCTTGGTCAATCACCTTCTGACTGTATCCTCTTTCTACAAACCGTTTGCACATAACTTCTTTCTCATTGTTAAAATCAGAATCAGTGCTACAATTTCGCTTTGCACGTAATAATTCTCCATAAGGAATACTGTACACAAGATTTGGAGGATGAGCACTTCTTGCCTGTAACAGGCTGTTGCCTGACGTCTTTTTGCGAAACAACTTAGTTTCTAGAGTGTTTTTCTTTACATTTACCTGCACATCTAAAAATTCTATCTCTGTTTTACTAATATGCTCTGTAAATGTTAAGTTGTAACAATTCTTATTTAGTTTTTGTACAAAACTCCTGGCCGATTCCTCACTCCCATTCCAAATGAAAAATATATCATCTATAAAACGCAGCCACAGGCAACACAACTTTCGAATTCCTCCAGCTGTGCGGCCACCTGCTCCTTATCAAAGATGAAAAAATTATTTGTTAGACAAAAATAAATCATATCTAAAATCTCTAGATTTATTGACCATTACCTCAGACCGTATGTAATGGGATTACCGGCCTATTGTTACAACTTAACATTTACAGAGCATATTAGTAAAACAGAGATAGAATTTTTAGATGTGCAGGTAAATGTAAAGAAAAACACTCTAGAAACTAAGTTGTTTCGCAAAAAGACGTCAGGCAACAGCCTGTTACAGGCAGAAGTGCTCATCCTCCAAATCTTGTGTACAGTATTCCTTATGGAGAATTATTACGTGCAAAGCGAAATTGTAGCACTGATTCTGATTTTAACATTGAGAAAGAAGTTATGTGCAAGCGGTTTGTAGAAAGAGGATACAGTCAGAAGGTGATTGACCAAGCAATTGAGAGAGTAGAATTGGTCACAAGAGTAGAGCTGTTACATCCAGTAAAACTAGACGAAAAATCTGAAACAACTAGATTTATAACAACTTATTCCCATCAGGCGCAAGATGTGAAGAAAATATTGAAGAAGCACTGGCATGTATTGATGACAGGCGATGATTTATGCAAGCATTTGAATTGTAATCCACAGATAACTTTTAAAAGAGTAGATCATTGAGGGACGAGTTAAGTGTGAATTTGATCACTAGAGATATAACTTCCAGTACTGGGGATAGATCAGGTTATCGCTGTTGTAAAAAGTGCAAAGCGTGCAGCAATAGCTCTGACTGCTCTGAGTTTCAGATTCCTAACTCTAAGCGGCAATTTGTTATTCAAAAGGCTTTGAATTGCAATACCTCCTACTGTGTATATGCTCTAATTTGCCCATGTTACAAAATGTATATAGGTAGCACAATCCATCGTGCCAAGAAACGTGTGTTAGAGCATTTACGGGCCATCAGACACAATGATAAGCATTACCGGTGGCGCGCCATTTTTTGATTGCCATTTCCAAAATGAGAAACTATTGAAAATGATGGTAATTGATGCTGTAAATATTGATGTCAGGGGTGGTAATCGAGAGTTAACATTGAGGAAGCTTGAATCAAAGTACATTATTGATTTTGAAACTCTCATGCCAAAGGGATTAAATTCTAGTGAAGAATTGGCGATCCACTTGAGTATTTAAATTATTTTGTAATTATTTTGAATTTATGAATCTTTCCTGATGGTTTTTAATGGTAATAGTTTTGTTTTTGATATTTTTACACAGGTGCAGGCACTTTTCACCTTTGCTCTTTGAGTATATATTGAGGAGCCATCTACTTTCGATATTCAGAGAATTGCAGGCACAATACATGGATTTTATTGTGAATAACCTAATTAGGTAGAATTGTTTTATTTCAACATTTGATTCCATCTGAGAGGATGAAATGACTCAGGAGAGTATTAAGATATGCCGTAGAAATGTAATTAGGCACATATGGATAGAATGTATAGATGTTGAATAGGTACTAGAATTGGTTTTATCATGTTTTTAAACCATGTACCGTATTGCAAATTTTGTATTCACATGAAATGTTGTATTTAACAATATTAACCAATCCATTGGGTCACAGATTGACTACAATTGCCCACTAGAGCGAGACTTTAGTGATATGTATTGGACATTTAAATATTCAAAGGTTCAACGCTATTTATGTATTGGCGCAATTACAGTATATCATTGAATTATAACATTATCGTTGTGATCGATTACAATCTGCTTGATAAAGTTTTGTAAATGATCATGTTAAGATGGCGACACATTTTACTGTTAGATCACTGAGGGATGGGTGAGTCCTTTTTCACTTTTTATACATCTATTTAAAAATGGAATAATGCTTTGTAAATCTTATTGCCGTGAGCAAGGCGTAAAGCCGAAACACGTCGGATTGCCATTGTCATTAAATTGGCCATGTTGAAGCATACACGGGCGTCTGAGTAATTTCTTCGTATGGAAGAGAGGAGTGTTGGATTTGTGGGTTACCCGGTAACCTTAACTTGGACCGCCCACTGAGACAGCCTTGTAACGACCGGGACTGGTGTTTATATATATATATATATATATATATATATATATATATATATATATATATATATATATATATATATATATATTTGAATAGTGGAATTTATTTACTTTACATTATATTACTTTTAGATATTCTAATATTTAACATGTAATACTTTAACTTGTGTATATATTAGAAAATTATATTTTTGTATGTTTTTGAACATAATATTGTGGTCAAATATATTCTTGACAACGATATTGTTTATCACAATATTGTATCATTGAACCATTCAGTAGGTACCCTAGATATGATTAAAAGAGAATGTTTTGGATGATTGATGGTTAATGGGTTAATTGTTCATCCAACCAGAAGCTTTGCCAAATGTTTTGGCCGAATAAAAAGCCTGTGCATGTCTACGGCCTTCTTCAGTGCTCCTACAATCCCTGTCTGTTGCGTATTCGTACCATGCAAAATTATAAAGCATAAGGCTATCATATATGTTGTTCCTTTTTTGTGTTACTTGCAATAGCATTTTGTAAAAATAAAAATAAAATATGGTTGTTGTTAAAGTTTTTTAACTTTTCAACTTAACACGCTCACCTCAGACTGGTGGACACTGCAAACCAAAAGCATTATGATTGAGCATCAATGGGTTGTGAGATGGATTACACTGCAAAGAAACTGCACACATGATTATGCGTGTATCATGTAACTCACACATCACTCTGACTTACCCTATTTAAGTATTGTTCAAGGCTTACTGGTCACAACAAGGGGGCAATTCCCTGTAGTCACACACTTGTAGGTGTACAAAATTAGTGTAAAAGCAGTTCAACATTGTTGTAATGTCAATAATACATCATGTCCTTTTGTCACCCAATCATAACACTGTGTTGATGCATCAGGATACTGACAATGGCATGCAATCAGACAAAACATACAAATATGAGCTACGTCAGCCCACATGGTGTATATCACTTCAAATGGGATTATTATCGTTAGATGGTATGGCCCACTATTGTCAAAATGCTTATAAGCATAACATATAAGGCATGCAATGGACAAACAACACAAATGGGTTATAGGCTGGCCTTTCTGCTTCCCACGGTGTTAATGGCCCGTAAGTTGTAACATAGAATGTAAAAAAGAGAGTTGGTTGAGTCTGCCAAGGTGTAATACCCTTACCTTGGTGTGAATAGGTCGCCAATGATGAAGCATGCCACGATAAGCTGTGGGCAAAGCGACCTCTCCAATTATCTTTGGATACCTGCCGGATCTAAAAAATACTAGAGGTTCACCTTCATTGCTATAACGAAAGAATTTTTCTTGTAAATATGTCTACCACCAATATCTCAGCTATTCCAGGGCCTTGTCTCTCGACCACTTATCGCTTACAGCAGTCATATTTTTTTTCATTTTTCCGGATTGGGGAGACCCATTGGAAGGTGGAAGGAGTATATGTCTGCACCCAGAGGTATCTGGAGGCCTTCACCCATGAACCAGACCAAGGAATAACAACGCAACAGCACTGTAGGGGGCTGAACTGAAGGAAAGAGTTTGCGTAGCAAGGCTAAGAAACTCAAGAGGTGCGGAAATAAGTGATGTAGTAGTGAATGGCCAACAACTAATTCACTGGTACCAGGGCCGATACACACTGTACCAGTCCCAGACCAGAGAAGGTAAAGCATAAGGTGTCTATGCACACAGTAGAAGGACAACTGTGCAATGGGATATAGAACAGAGGAACGGGCCTGGTAGCAGCAAAAATGGCAACTAATTTTAGATACCTCTACCTCCGAGGACTTGATAAATGCGTCCATCTGTGTTTAACGTCCTCTGACAAATTGTGTCTCCTCCTGTGAAAAAACAGATTTGATCCTGAGCTTTATTGTTTGTGCGAATGACAGCATCAGCTTTTCAGGGGACCCTACCCCGGGCCTCTCCCAAGTAGTGTACTTATCAGCTTGCAGGAGAAAGTGTGTGGCATATTTAAACTAATGCCCTCCCTCCCCCTGGAGAACAAGCCGGGGTTAAACTGCATCATTTCCTATGGGATCGCAACCCGGACTTGAACTTTGCTTTCAGAATGTGGGGAAATTCTTTCTCCCCTCGCAAAAAAAAATCACAGAGCTCACGCCTTGGCTGGTTCTCATGATGATGAAGGGACACAGAGAGAGGACAACTGAGCTCATGACCCAAGCTTGTCTGTGTTAACGATTTGGGTCGTATCAAATACTTCTACAGCTGTTTCTGGCAACAACTGGCGCAGAAAAGTCTTGTTTCATGGAATACAGGAAAGGGAGACATAAAAAACACAGTGTTGGCTCCCATTTCCAAGATGTTCGGTTTAACGCATGCCTGCACCTGCAGCATTATGAATCATTATTCCACAGGCAGCAACCACTCATAAAGTGCAACATATTTGGTGTATATGTCATCTTGGAAGTCGATGTCTTTTGGTAATGTAACACTCTTCTGTGGGGAGCACACAGCTGTTCACAGCTCGCGCCCAACCTTATGACCTCGGTTAACGTTCCAGCTCTCGTTTTCAGAGTGAGAATCCATTTGCAACAGGGGCTTTTTTCCGATGTTATGTTTACAAAGAAGAAAACATTCACAGGACGAAACAAAATGACTCGCGCAATAGCTGGCAGCAATTTTAAGAATAAGAAGCCTGTGAAGAAGTAGAAAGATAGCGTCAGTTAGGGCAAAACGCCTTCGTCTGGTATTAATGAGGAAGGTTTTCTTTGGTGGTAAATATCCGACCTAACCAGTGCTTAAAGTGTAATAGCTAGCAAAACAGAGGCAATTAACGTCAGAACAGAATATTTATTTACACATAGGAGTATATCGGATACTAATGCCACCTCCAGGGCTATTAGCATCTGTTCTTCGCACCTGTTTGTCAGAAGTCCTTTCCTGTAAATCGACCTTCTGTAAACACTCAGGCTGGGTTACAAAGAGTGCTCCACTGCTCTTCTGATTTTGCACCTAAAGTAACAATCCACATAGGTGGCACATTAATAATATGTTTCCTTGTTGGTGCTTGCAAATGTAAGTGCAAAAATGCACCAGTGTAGTCTAAGTAATCCAGAAATGTATGGTGCAAAATTGCATTGAGACTGCAAGACCATATACTGTACTGTAAAATGCACCAGATCAAGACCTGGTGTAAAATGCTCCATCTTCCTTCAATAGTGACACACCAAGGTTAACTAGGGATTCAAAGTTAAATTCTCTGCATACTCTGGGTCATATTTACTAATAGTTTACACAACGCAGCAAGGCAAGATACTGTGTTGTGTGAATGGGAGAGAACTTAACAATGCCATATTTACAAAGATAAGGCTCTGTTCAGTTCCCTGTATACCCCGGCACACTTGTAGCTGCCTAGCGCTAACACAGGCACCCTTGCCCCATAGGTGCCTGTACTATAGGCAGGATTACGTTTGTGCCGGAAGGGATAACTTTCTGCACAAAAACAATCCTTGGAGGCATATTCCTCTTTCTATACGTGATACAAAATGCAGCACTCATGGAAAGAGAAAGGAACAAGGAGAAAAGAAGATTTCTCCTGTTACACCTCTGTCGATTAGGCACACCCTTTTGGCGCAGACCCAGGTTTACAAGTCTATGTAAATCTGGATTTGCATCAAAATACATCGGTGAATGCACGGGAATGCCAATGCTCCTCCCATGTAATGCTACCTGGTGCAAAGAAAGCAAGGCAGTATTCTAAGCCATGCAAATCTACTGCACATGGCTTAGTAAATGGCAAAATGCATTTTGAGCCGGGGTTGCGCCATATATGTAAATCTGGACTTCAATGTGTTTTGTTTAGGGGCTCATTACAAGTCCCAAGCAATGCTGGGAGGCAACAGCGCTTCCAGTAAATACTCATGCTGCTGGATGCAGTATTTATGAGGTGTCTGATTACCACACCATTCCGATTTATACACATTATACATGTTTTCTCAATTCCTGATGTGCCAAAATTTGTAATGTTCAGTGTTTGCCACTAAATATTTTTTGTATTTTTCGTTATGAAAATTGTGAGGGCAAAAATCTGTATGGTGTGGTAATACTACACCAGTTATAATCCCAAATCAGGTGAAAACTCCTGTGTGAATATGAATCAGGATTTAGGGGCATTAGTAATGAGGATCTTAGTTTTTCCTTATGTGTATCACTTCATAATATGAAACCTATCACCCTATTCAAATCCACAAATGGGGCATCGTATGGTGTGACTGGTCCTATGTATTAGACGTTGCATTTACAACACTTCATGTCTCTTCCAGGATCCATGCTCCTCCCATCTTTTGTTCCTAACCATACCCACTTCCTTTAATGCACATAAGAACCCCAGCACTAGCTACCTCTCTCCATAAGTTGTTTTACATAAACCTATTTTCTGTATCCTCTCGCTTCCTCTCTCTGCTTAGCATCTTTCATATTTTTGGGATCCTTAGATTCTTAATGGCCCACCCAACCGACAAGCAAACGTTATGTAGTAATGAAGGTCCACGCAGGTAGGATGAGGTTAAGTAGATTTATTGAAGTCTGTTACATGTAGATAAGATCTTGTGAAGCAGGTAGTAAAGTTCTGTAGAGCAGCCCCACCAGGAGCAGCCTGCCTGCTGCTCAGCCCATTCTCAACTGTCACACCTCACCTCTCAGGCACCCAACATTCCGAAGCGCATCAGCACTCCAACATTCCATGCAGCACACAGCACAGACACACTGGCTGAGCAGGTGGTGAAAATGGCATAACATTAACATGGACAGGATACTACATATCCCCCTTTCTTATACAACAGAAGCATGAGTCCTGTACCAGAATAAGATGTAACAATGAGAACCCACGTAAGGAATAAATGAGAGGAACACTGATGCAACAGAATAAATGTAATAGAAAAGAACACGAAGGGCAGAGTGAAGAGATAGGTGGAAGAAGACGAAGAGGAAGCAATGGGTAAGTATACACAAATGGAAATGACCCATCCTCTCGAACAAGGAAATGCAAGAGATAAGAAAACAGTGATAAGGCGGAGGAAACAACAAGTAGCAGAAAGGTAATAAATGCATAGATGACTACACTCCAAACACACCCACTGGCCAGACAGGCATGCAAGAAAGAAAGACATAGGACGACACAAAATAAAGACATGCTTTACACCCAGACACACAAGGAAAGGTTGGAAGGGTCTCCTACTAAACATAGAAGAAAAAGAATCACACTTCAACGAGGGAAAGACTGGAGACAGAGGAAGAACGACAACCAGAAGTGGTCCAGAAGGATGAAAGGAATTAATAACATCACAAGGAGAACTGAACAGGTGAGAAAACAGAGAAGAAGAGAAGGAAATACAGGCAGTATAACTCATCCTCCCCCATTTTCAAATTGATAATGAAATAAGATATGAGAGTAACGTTGCGTCTTCAAATAGACAATGTAAACTAGTATAAGCGAAACATTGCAAGAACGTAACGGCAAAATCTAAGAGTAGACTGAAAATGAACTGTACCCCAAACGGGGATAGAAAATGTAGACGATGGGAATAAACCCAATAAAACACACCCTGTGTGAGGGTAAAAGTGTACGAATGATACGTGAAAATGGGACTAAAGCCCATAACCTACCCCTGGTAAGAGGGCGTAAGCTAAATGTGAAAGGGACTGAACCCAATCAGACACACCCTGTGTGAGGGTAACAGTGTATGAGAAGATGGGACTGAAACCCATGACCTACCCCGAGACGTAAGGGAGGTTAACTACTGTAAATGGGACTGAACCCATAACCAATCCCCAGACATAGAGATGGATAGCTACTGTGAAATGGGACTAACACCCATACAACGATGCCCTGTGTGAGGGTAAAAACCGTAGGTAGCCCATGTAGGCAAACGTACTCTGAGCAAATAGGACTAAAACCCATTGCCGTCCCTACGTAGGGAAGAAAGAAGTGTAACGTGTACACATGTGAAATGAACAATGAACCCCTAAAGGTGTGTACCCAGAGTCCATGAACGTAAAATGATGAGCCTAAGCCAAACAATCCCATGCAGGATAAGTGTGGAGAAAGACAGTTCCTTCATGAAATGTACCAAAGGCCAAAACATAGATGGATATGGTGTAATCACAGCCACTCATACAAAAGGCTTAAATTACACATCACATTAACATTTCATTTGCTGACTGTTAGAGTTAAGGGTGTGCGTGTCACCGTAGCCTTGTGACACACCAGTGTTTGTGAGCAAACAAACTTTGAAGATATATCCCGAAGCGGACTATAACTAGTGAGGTTCTTGTGCACAGACAGGTAAAATCCAACGTGGAAGGAGAAACTGCTGATCACCCAAGTTAGGGCTGTCAAAACCAAGTTCATAATGTACTCACGAAATTCACCCCACGTCCGTGTAAGCACCATTTTCGTGTTCCAGAGAAGTCCCAGAGTCCCACAGGAAACATGAAAACAAACTTGGGGTGAGCACCCAAAGATGACTAGATGCCGCTGGTGCATGGCGCTGATCCGGTGAAAAAAACGGGAGAAACCTTTGCTCGCCATTACCGTGTTGATGCCAAACACAAGATGGCGGCACGCACGGTACGTTGTGCAGGATGGCTAACGGCGCGCTCAGGCGCCAAACAGTGTCCCACAGCAAGTGGCGGCGTGACGTCACCGAAGATCCTCATGAAGATCTGCGCTGCTACTTGGATGAGGTAAGAAGCTCGTGGAGTAACTGCCAAATAACGGTTTAAACTGGCACTTTACCGGCAGAATGTAGTCATTGAAAAGGAGGACAAAAATAAAATATAACGTGTAACTCACCACAATTTGTGTTAAAAATTACACAGAAAACAGTCCCCTCTGTCCACCATTACTTCACTCATCGCGATGCATGTGGAGAAAGTTGAATGCCTGATCAGAGTAGATTGACTCCGCAACAGCAATCTGACTCAACTAAGCACCGCGGTTAAAAATTACAATCCAAGTGTAAAAGCCATTGTTAACTGTGCAGCTAGTCAGGACGTCTCGAAAAGGACTAGATACCAATCATCCCTTATTTTCTTCAGGATGTAGACTGATTGAAATTTAATTGCGCTCTATGGGACACGAAATACAATTACTTGCGCCATGTAAAATTTAGCTAGATCCTCCTCAGAAAAGTAATCCTATCGCCGTCAGACCAACTTGTTGCATAGACAGCTTTGATCAGCGCTGTGTCATTTGGCTATTGAAGATTATGGGAAGAGAAAATTCTTCCCTTACTTGTTGAACAGATTGTATTGCCAGGCTCCATGATGTTTTTGGATGTCTTCAGGCTCAACAGAATTTACAAGCTGTAGGTTGAAAGCTTGATGTCAGAATCACTGCTTGTAAAATTCAAAGTTCCAAGTAAAAGATCCAGATGAGCACAACACGCCTGGACGAGGGCTGTCAGATGGTGATGACACTGGTGGGGCTGAGAGGCGTAGTGCTTCATCTTGACATGTTTCTTGTTGTTTTATTTGCTTTTCTGTGAAGGACTTGTTTCTTCCTTGTTGACGTCTTTGTTGTTCTGTGTAGAACACCCTTGTATCTTGTTCGCAGTTTTTCCTTTCCTGTGGATACCTCCTCTTGTACTTTGTGTTGCCTGTGACTGTCCGTTCTGTAGATTGTTTCATCTCCAGGTCCTCTTTTGTTTGCCAGGTCCCTGAGATCCGCTTATAGCGCGTAGGTAGTCACCAACTCGTCGCCAAAATAATGTAGTAATGAAGGTCCACGCAGGTAGGATGAGGTTAAGTAGATTTATTGAAGTCTGTTACATGTAGAGGAGATCTGGTGAAGCAGGTAGCAAAGTTCTGTAGAGCAGCCCCACCAGGAGCAGCCTGCCTGCTGCTCAGCCCATTCTCAACTGTCACACCTCACCTCTCAGGCACCCAACATTCCGAAGCGCATCAGCACTCCAAGATTCCATGCAGCACACAGCACAGACACACTGGCTGAGCAGGTGGTGAAAATGGCATAACATTAACATGGACAGGATACTACACGTTATTTGTCTCAGAAACAGCTCAATTGAAGTGTTTAACATAGAGGAATCTGGAGAGCCTGTAGGGCTGAAACATTTGCAGTAGACTGAAATATTGTCGGTTGGCAATGGGGTTCCTCAGGGCTCCTGCCTGGCAGTATGTTGCAACATTTATGGCTGGCAGTAGGGTTCAACAGGGCTCCTACCTGTCGCACATGTATTTTTATGAATTGACTTATGTACAATGAGGTTACCTGCAAAAAACATATTCAGATTGAGTCACAATCCAACCTACCTAATTAAGATTCATTAGGTAGGTCACAAATTGCAACAATACAATTGGCCACAGTCACCGGGATGGTGGCCTACAAATGTCAGCATTCCACCATATGTGCAATTGATTTGGAATAAAGTAAACTTTTTTTTTTAAATGCAGGCAGTCTTCCTGAAAGGAAATGAAACTGTGTTTTTTAAAAAGTTTTCCTTTTTTTGATTGTTTAGGAAATGGCAGTGTTCCTCAGGACCACTGCCTACTCCTCAACAAACTTTTGTTTACATTCACAAACTCCATTTTGTGGATGGGTTAACCACCTCCTTTGAGGTGTTGGTAAATTTTCAATGTTTTGGGACCGGATTTTGGTTTCAAAACATAGATACATTAGATGCGGATACTATTTTTGGAAGGGATGCCTACAAGAATACCCTGTCCAGATACTGAATTAGTATCCATTTTGAATCCCATTTTTGGAGTCAGAAAAACATTTCTGTTTCTTAAAATTGAATTAGTACATAGGAAAAAGAATGCTAACAGCCACGAGTGCCAAATTGGCAAGTTTGTGACTGTTAAAATGCTTAGTACATCCGGTCCTCAATTATAAGCAGTAGGTAACAGCAGTGTTTAAGGTTATAAGCGACTGGATGAATGAGATCCTATCAAACAGAATTCCTGCTTATCAACAGTGACCACTGGCTGAAAAAACTGTGGCAATGATTTCAGCTTTTTATGGATGGGCTCAAATGACACTGAGGTGAAAATAAGGTGATGACTTAAGAGATGAATTTCGACCTGCGGCTTTCAATGGATTGTCAAGACAACCAGATTATACGTTCCTGCAATTACGATCTCAAACTGTTAGCAAAATCCAACGTCTTCAGTCCCCAGAACACCGCAATACTAGTTATCTGTCCAATAATCGACTATGGAAAAGCACAATTAGTAGGTAAATTGAAAGTCAATGGTTGCAAGCTCCAGACCTTCCAATACCCAACGATATAAGCAACACTTAATTTGCCCAAGATGACTCATACCTCAGAGGCCTGCTGCAACCTTCATTGGTTTTTGGTGGCCCCTTGGATCAAGTTTAAGAAGCTAACATGGACCCATAAAATTTTATTTTGCACTGTCCCTGACTACATGCAACACACCTTCGCTTGCACTGTCCTAGCAGTACTCTGAGGTCTGCAGATAAACTCTTGTGACTGCCTCTTTAAACCATCATGGAAAAGATAGTGTGAAAATTCTTTCCAGCTATGGCAACAGTGGCGGCTTCTCCGCTAAGGCAAAGGAGTGTCGCCCCACTGCGTTGCAGCAATGAAGAAAAGGCAAAATAAAAGGATAATAACGTGATATCATTTTATTTGTTCCTGCTGCTGCAGCATGGGGGTGGGGTGGGGCTGCTCGGCTCACAGAGCAGGGCAGCAGAGGAGTGGTGGGCACACTGAAGTGAACATGATGCTTTGACCGGTTGTACCGGGCCAGCCAAACAGTCACGCTCTCTTAGCATGTTCTCCACCCAGGCTGCATTACAGCCTGGGTGGAGAACATGCCTAGGTCCCCAGTCCCCATCTGAGCGCCGAATTTTGGTGCTCAGACCAATCACATTGCAGCGTTGTAATGGGCTTAGGGAAGCCAATCACAACATTGCAGCATTGTGATGGCTCAGGGGAGCCTGGCTGCTTCATGTTCGGTTGACGGAGGAGAGACGACGAGAGACAGAGCGGCGAGGAGGTAAGTGCGTTTTTCTTTTTTTTTACACTCCCTTACCCCCTCGCCCTCTACGCCCCCGCCCCAGATCCGTGCTGGCCGCCACTGTATCGCAAACTCCTTGTGGATCTCCCTCCTGGATAGGATTTGACAGATAGAGCAACTCTTTCCGTTTTGGAGAGCATTAAAAACCCATCTGTTCCGCTACGGCATCTGGTTCGACCTGCACCACACTCTTAGTCACTCTCTTGTGGTTTCTAGCGCTCTATAAATTGTAATTGTAATTTAAATTATCTACATCTCATTTCTTGAATGACTATGGTACTCGCTGCTTTGCAGCTATGCTTGCGTTATATGAAGCCACAGAGAGTCCAGACCTGCAAACACTTCTGAATTAGGAGGGACCTTCTAATATTTTAAGCAAAAAGGTTTTATTTGAGCTTTCTCTCACTTGAAACCCATCCACTTCAGTGCTAGTCATTGGGAAAAGGACATTTTGTTTTCTAGGCGTTTCTCTTATCTGTTCCCAGTTGTTAGAATGTATGCCAGTCATACAGATTGGGAAAAACCTTGACATTACTTTCAGCAGTTTGTTGAGCCTATTCTATTAAAGAAGGGTCAAGGAGGACTAATGTTCCCCTAGCTTTTAATAAACAATGTGCACAACTCTCCCACAAGCCTGGCAATCAGACTAGCCTTCTGAGTACACCAATCAAATGTATCTTGTCAGATTCTCTTTGGGGTTTAATCCACAGAGAGAACACGTTAATAGGCGACTGTTGGAAGTATAAATGAGTGCGATTGACTGCGGTTACATTTCCGCCTCATATATCCTAGGCTGTTGCTATGTTTTTACTCGGAACTGCTGCCTGATTTTTTTAGGTCGAGCCTGGGCAGCGCATGCGCTGCTCTGCGAGGCATACTGTATTCAGGTAGGGACTTGAAGCTCTGTCTACTCTCCACCCATATTTTTAATTGGCTTGTGTCGAAGTCCACTGTAAACTGTGACTGTTCATTGGTGAATAGGCTTAGTGGTCCCTCCTTAGTACCGCCTTGTCTCATTTTGTCACCTCCCATGGCGACACTCCCTGTTACGTGTGTTGTTACTCGGTAGGCTTTAATTACAGCCTCCTAGCACTATTTTCTCAAATAACTTTGTCCTGCCTGCTGTTGTAGGCAGGAAACACTCTCTCCTATCGCTTTAAAAAAAAATGTATAGCACGAATGCATTTGCAATGCAATAGGTCTCGCATTTGCGAGAGTTTAAGCTATTGGCATTGTAAATGACAATGCCTTTTATTTATCTGTTTTAAAAACAACACATAAATAAAAGGCATTGTCATTTACAATGCCAATAGCTCAAACTCTCGTAAATGCGAGACCTATTGCATTGCAAATGCTTGTTTTTTTGGGGGGGAGTTGGACAAGGGCATAATCAAAGCTTTACACAAAACAAATTCAAACCAAGATTTCATCTTTCTTTACCATAAAGTTGGGAGCATAAGTATACTAAAGGTCTTTGGTTGGACTTTCACCTATTTTCAAAAGAAATATTATTTTTCATTGAAAAAACGTCATTGGTAAATTGCACCAATAAAATATGTTCTTCCCAGTATAGGAAATAATGAAATTAAAATTACTCTATGTAATCAATTGAGTAACAGTTTCAAAATCTGGCAGTTCGTCTTTTTCGTGGGACCGGTATGTGTAAACCTGAGCAGATATACATTTCTTAAAAATAGATAAAAATCGGAATTCAGGAACAGAGCATGGTTTCTCGTATTCACTTGTATCTGTAGCATTCAATATAACTATTTACTGTTCTGATTACAAAGATACCTCGTTTACAAAGTTTGGTTTAGAAATAAATTAAACGGAGCCAACAACATTGCCAGGTCCCATTTTCTATTTTGGCACTTAATGGACATATTTTATTTGGCATGGGAGAAAGGACTTTCTTACCTGTGGCATCTATGACGTGCATCCTTCCACGAGGATCGGAGAGCTATCTTACCCCAGGCATTGGGAAGGTCTCTGAAGTTACTGTGCCCGCCTTGGACTCCAGATTTTATTTCCTTCATCCAAGGCAGGGCCGAGAGGGACTGTGAAATCTGCCCACAATTCTGGAGAAAGAGCTGTGCACTCTAGTCTTGCGGCACTTCCCCTCACCCATCCTTGGAACACACCTATCTTCAGGAGAGATGACTTGGGGGCATATTTACAAGCCCCTATCGCCACAGGAACGTCACTTTTTTAGACGTTCCTGTGGTGATACGGGCTTCGCCTTATTTACAAGGCAGAGTTAAGCCACTTAACGTGGCTTAACGCTGCCTTGTAAATAAGGCACCCTTTCACGCTATACTTAGCGTTCTCTGCAACTCCGACTTGAAAAAAACCTGGTCTTAACATGGCGCAACAAGGAGAAATGCTTTATTTCTCCTCGTTTTTGCTGTTTTTATGTGTGCTGCATTGTGCAGCACACATAAAAACAGCAAAACACCATGCATGATTATTTATGTGCAGGAAGGTGTCCCTTCCTGCACATAAACAATAATTTTAAAAATGACGACTTTCAACTTCTGTGTGTGCTGCACAAAGCAGCACGCATAGAAGTTACAAATCGCCATTTAAGATTGTTTATGTGCAGGAAGGGACACCTTCCTGTACATAAACAATCATTCCCACAATGCAGGCACCCTTGCACCATGGAGCAAGGGTGCCTGCGTTGGCGCTAGGCAGCTGTAATTAGCGCCAGCGCAGGGGAAACTCAGGACTGCACTGTATTGTTGTAAATACGTTGCAGCCCTGCATTTCAGAAGTAGCGGAGCGTGGCATTAAGCCAAGAAGACTAACGCTGCGCTCAGTCACTTTTCTTGTAAATATGCCCCTTGGTGTGCTAAAGTTCTAGTAGACGCTCTGGCTTCTCAACTAGGACTGTGCAAGTACATATAAGGAAGTCTTAGGTGGTCTAATCACTTCATGGAAATCTTCAAGAACTGAAGAGAAGCACCCCAAAGTGGAGTCAGATGGCCTGTAATCTCACAATAATCTTCTGGAAAGAACGGATTAGAGTAGGGATGGCGCTTAAATCTCCAGTGGATTGTAAAGCTAACCTTTTGCTGGATGATGCTTACATCACCAGTGGATTGTAAAACGTACCTTTCCCTGGAACTGACTGCTCCTTCTGCCAGTCATCAGTGTGGAAATTAAGGTATATTAGAACCCTGCTGACAAGGAGCCTCTATTTTTCCCTGTTGGTGCATCTAGTGAGAAAGAAGCTGCTGCCTCTGTGTATGTAAGATCTGGAAAAGCAAGGCCTCACCACTTGCAGTATTCCAGATCACCTGGGGGGCGCACCTGGTAGGACAGGCCTATGGAACAGCATATTTCTCTGTATATTCTCAGCCTCTTAGTGCTGGTAACCCGTAGATCAAAAGTTCCTCTCTGTCTTGTGTCCTTTCACACTAAGCATGCACCATCTCAGAAGAGACAGCTTCTGCAACAGCTTGGACAAATATGATTGCTCTAATTTTACCCCAGCTGCCAAAGATGGCCTGGGGTACATCCTAAAAATACATGCCTTGGCCCTAGAGAGTGGTTATCGACCTGGAGCAGGTTCCCCAAAGACATTCAGAATATACCTCAGAAGAAACCTTACAAGTTGGACCCAGACTCTAAAGAAGTTAATTTAGTGGATAATCCTGTACGCTACAGCTTCTGCAGACCATTTGCTCTCACAGCCAGACATATTTGTGCACATTCACAGGTTAAGGCACCTGCTGCAAGTGTCCCCATTTCTTTCACCTCATCTTCCACTTCCCAGGTCTCCTGTCTGCTGCTGGGACTTCCACCTCGATCTGTTACTCATTACTTCATTGAGATTTGTATGATACACCTTCTGCATCTCCACTGTGCCAGCCTCACTCTGGCTGAGCATTCTTGGCCTGGATGGGTACAAGGCAGCTCCTCTTATCTCTCACAGACTTCCATAACCTCAGCAACTGCAGGTGGCACTAACTGTCCAACCTACAGAATATTCTTGGGGCACATTGTATTTTTTTTACTGCACTGTTTCACTAACATTGTCTTCGCCACAAATGGAGACAGTAAATCATTTTAGCTTGTTCCATACATTCCTTCTCCTCCAATTGCCAAAAGCCATTGCTTACAATAGTCCATGTATGCGTGTGGATGAATATCACATAATTGGGGAATGCCAAAAATGTATGAAAGTCCAGTATGAATTCACTAGAATGTTTTGAATTTTCCAAGATTGTTCCTGTAGGGCACGCCTGCTCATATGGAAACCTACCTGAATCGTGTATTTTTGAGAGGTACACACTATGGAACTCTAATACCATGAAAACATGTTTGAATTTTCTGCAATCTTGCATTATCAGTTTCCTCCCAGCGAAAACTTTACCACCGGTGTATTGGTGGGCATGTGCAATGTAATTGGACACATCTAAAAATTGAGACATTTCTAATGAGCGTCATTGGATGCATTTCATGTCCCAAGTATCTAAATTGACATGCATGCCGTCTCTCTCCGGAGAAGCTCTGCACACAAGGGCAGCTCAAAAGACAATACTTTATGCAAAGCACACCCATTAAGGATTCCACAGCATCCTATATCAGGCCTTAGAAGAAGCAATTTGCAAAGATCCTTCTCGTCTAGATCTTCTGTGGCTGTCTTCTTCCTTTTCCAATCTACTGCTTTTGTTTTCTTGCTGGTTTACGATAGACACTGAAAAAAGATAAGATTACTGCAACAAATATTTTCTTTAATCACCTCCCCCCTCTTTTCATGCAAATCTGTTTTATTAACTTTGTACACGAAAGTCACACAATTCAGACAACTTGACAGTTAGATGTATAGTTAATAGGGGTGTGATTTCCATTACAGCATAAAACAACACAGTACACAGTACAACAATCAAGGCATAGTCGACATTGGGTGTCAGTTTAATTTAACATCTGGGGTGGAGGTATTCAAGTAGTACACATTGTGCTCACAACGGCGGAGCACAGCCTAATGAACAACTGATAATCCTGGTGTACACAGTGTGGGGGTTATTTGGCATCCTAATAACTAGTAGTGGCGATGTTGAACGTCTGACACTATATTTAGGGGAAGGATTGGTTCACCGACACCCATTGTGATATTTTCTGAAAGTACTGAGTTTAGAAGCAATACATCCCAATTAGTGCTATATGTTTTGTAGTCCTATATTTAGTAACCGACATTAGAGGATCATCCGTTTTGATCTTAAGTGTAACGATCATTGCAACCCACATCTTGACATTCACTCTCCCCCTTGCTCGTTGTGTCAATGTGTTGAGGTTGCCACCCTCGGCCTCAGCCCATTTTAACAGTTCTCATGTTCAAGGGTCCAGTGATGGGGCCGGAGTTAATTTCTAGGCCATGGTCACCTGCCTCTTAGCAAGCCACCATGGCAAGTCTGCAAATCTATTTTCTAGTTTTGCTGCCTTCACTCTTTCATAAAAGCCCAGCATATTCCCTTCGAAAGAATGAGGATACATTTTGGCAGTCACATCTTGTACCATCTTCTGAACAGATTCCCAGAATAGAAGGAGTTCTGGGCAACTTCAGAACATGTGAGCGCTATCCGCTCTGGCTGTTTGGCACCTAGAACACTCGCTGCTGACAGTGGGATATATTCTATGCAATGTATGCGGTGTTAAAAATACTCTATGAAATACATTGAATTGGACTGATTTGAATCCCGAGGTATGAAAGACCCTTAAAGTATACTCAAATACCATAGCCCATTGGCTAAGTGTTAGTTGCCTATTTAAAGCATATTCCCCCTATTTCCCTTAGAGGAGATATGTCCATTTTGGACTGTGGTATGATACAACGATATAAGAAAGTAACAGCTTTCCTGGCTCTGCCATGTTTTAGCATATGTTGCAGATCCTATTGAGGACAATGTGAGTAGGGATCCAAATGCAATATTATCAAACGCGATACCATCACTAACTATAGAATCAATTCCAAAATGTGTTTATGCTAGCAACGTGCAGACTTTATTCATCATACTGATTAATGTTGATGTATGGTGTAACAGAAAATATTAATTGCATTTAAATTTGCCAGCATACAGGCAGACTTGATTATCGCCATTAAACAAATTAGCATATAATATTTATATGATCAAACATATTGACATAAAAAATACATACGTATTTACATCATATATTTGACAAACATAGCATAAAAAAATCCAGACTCGCGTACAAATCACTTAGGGCCTGATTACGATCTTGGCGGAATCGGCCCAGCTGTCGCATTTTTGGCAGTCTTCCCGCCCTATTTCGATGTTGACAATTGCATAGATGAAAGAGCACTGCGGACCCGCCATCACCGCCAGGAAATCTCAGTGGCAGGATACGCTAAATTGGCTGTCAAAGGGACGACCGCCAGTTTCTTGCCAAGCCAATCACGATGTGCCTTCCCGCCAACGTAACTGTTGCGGTAAAACCTGTACACCAGAGTTGCCAGAATGGAACGGATTTAAGGCACAAACTCAGCTGTACTTACCTTTGCATTTCCTGTACTGCTATGGATCCGATCCTACAAGTCCTGCCGCTGCTCGTTGATGACATAGAAAAGCAACACTGTCGTGGCGCAACGACGGTAACCCCCACTGTTACCTGTTCCTATTGACTTGTCACTTAACATATGCACAGGACTCGTGCTTTTAAAAATATCACGTACAAACAATAGCAGACCAATGTGCAATGCATATGTGTGAGAAGCTGGCCTGGTATATGATGTCCACTTATGAAAATGGGCACCTTGCACCAGTCCAGACAACCCTTATGGTGATTTAAGAGGTCTTAGACAACTTTAGAAAGCTCTCTAAGTGGTAGCTGTGGAGAGCAGCCTTCAGGCTTAGTCCAGAAGTAGTGTAAAGCAGCTTGTTTTACCAGAATGCAATCTTATAGTATAGACTAAGTGAAAAAGAACCACACAAGGTATTTATTGTATTGTATAAGCTTTATTTCGACAGCTCGTGTCATAAAAGCTATAAAACACCATATCGAATACAATAAGTAAAAAGTGAGCAATACATACAACAGCACATGTTATGTTATGTTATGTTACCTGAGTTTATATAGCGCACAGCTGCCCCAGCAAAGAGGCGTCCCGGCGCTGCCAGCGTCAGAAGGAACAGGGCTAAGAACACAACAAGTAGGCGTAAGGAGTATACAGAGGACAACAGGACTAAGCAGAAGGAAAAAGAAAAGTTTTAATTGCTTTCCTGAAGTCCACAATGCGATCCAAGCTACGAATCTGAGGAGGCAGGGAATTCCATAACTTGGCAGCTAAATAACGGAAAGATCGACCTCCGACCCGAAGGCGCTTCACACGGGGGACTATTACCAAATGCTGTCCCAAGGAACGCAGCTGGCGAGTGGGGACATACAGGGCTAGCAAGTTAGCCAGGAGACTGGGCGAGGCAAGTTTCAGAATCTTAAAAGATAGGCAAAGAGCCTTAAATTGGATCCGCTTGGCCACCGGAAGCCAATGTAACCTCCGGATGGCCCTAGTAGAAGGACAGTTACGTGGGAGCCCTAGCAGGACCCTGGCGGCAGCGTTTTGAACACGCTGCAATCGCAATATCTCAGCCTGATTAGCTCCCAACAGGAGCGAATTAGCATAATCCAGTCTGGATAGAATGGCTGATTGCACAATCAGTTGGCGCGTAGAAGAATCAAAAAACTTCAACAGGGGCCTCAGTCCCCGCAGGAGGCCAAAACAGGTACCCGCAACTCTTTTGGTATGTTCTTGAAAGCTGAGGGTAGCATCCATCCATACCCCCAAGTTTTTTACCACCAATTTAGGGGTGGGGGTACAACCAAGTACGTTAGGCCACCATTGTTCACTCCAGAGGCTCTTGTCCCTCCCCACCAACAGTAGCTCTGTTTTCCTCGCATTCAACTGGAGACAGTTTGAAGTCATCCAGTCTGCCACAGCGGCCAGGCCGCTCCGAAACCTTGAGGCATCCTGAGTGGCACATTACAAATAAATATGTGGGCAATCCGTCCAGTGTCCGACAACAGCCAAGATACAGTATGCAAGTCGATGGATAAACAATACAACTATAAATACAACTTAAGAATAAAAACATGCTAAAAAACAGGTTAAGATGGGGAGGAAAAAGCATTACAATACTTCCTAATCTAGTGCTTTCTCATATAGACCCATGTTACAATCCCCAGCGAGCCTTATTTGACATTTCCAACCCTCCTAACGGCAGCACCGCGGCAAGACTAAGAGCTATAAAGTGCACATGCATAACCTATATATAAAAGCCTTGAAGTACCAGCCTGTGAACCCTACAACAACTGCATGTGGTCTTCATACCACAAGGTGCTGCAGCGTTCCTGACTGGAACTTTCGTCTAATAAGCCATGCATGGATTAAGAATTTGACCACGCTGCATGCAGATCGGTTTTAGCCATTTCATCCGCGGCGTAGTGTACTCCTGGCAGGCAAACATAACATGGGTGACGCTTTCTACCGGGGCCCTGCAGCATGGACAGTCATTCGGTGTTATGACAATCGTTCGGTGTTGAGTTACTTGGGTGCCATTTAGCTGTTGTCTCACAAACAGGGAGTGTGCCAAACCTGAAGTGGATGTATAACATCCTGTCCCGAGGGACCTGGATTATGTCAAGGAAGGGCTCTAAATATCTGGACTGTTTGTGTAGATAAAATTCTGCAGTAAGTCTCCCCAAGTGTGGTTTGCAGGACTCTTGTTGATCCACCCATTCCCAATAGAGACGCTTAATCTCTTCTTTCCTAGGTGGGTCCTGCTTATCCCAATGTGCTTGGAGCCCTAGTGCTGACATCAACTTCTTGACGTTGGAGATCCAGCCTACTTTATTGCATTTGTCTAACCGGATGACCTCAGATAGGGCTTCGCCATAGGGTAGAAGCTTTGGGGTCCGCCTAATGTGAGCCCAGAAGAGCAGGGGGCGTAGCCTTGCTATATCGCCAATGGATTGCCTACCCATGTCTAGCATTAGGGGAGTGAGGGGGATGTTTTGTGGTAGCATAACCAGGTCTCTAAGGAACTTATGTTCGGACCTGCAGAGGTCGTGGGCCTTGTCGAATCCCCACAGCTCTGCGCTATACAGTGCTGTGCTTACTGATTTTGCATCATAGACCTTAAGGGCTGGAGCTATCGGTCTACTAAATGAGGAGCGATGTTCTTTCCCAAGTGATCCTGCAACTCGCTTGTGACCCATCAGCATCTTGGTGAGGTGGGGTTTCCAAGACATCTTATCTGAGAGTCGGACACCGAGATAGTCGAAAGTGCCAACTCTTTCCAGGGGAGTCCCACCCAACCGTGGACTGCCTCTATAAGACTTGTGGGGGTTAAAGGCCATAAATTTAGTTTTTGATGTGTTAATATCCAACCCCTTATTGTCGCAGAAAAGCTGGAATCTATTAAGCAATCGCTGCAACCCCCCTGGCGTCTTAGACATCAGCAGGGTGTCATCTGCGAACAAGAGGGTCGGTACCTTCTCGCCCCCCAGGGTTGGTGCATCTGCGAGATCATCTTGCAGGAAGCTAACCACTCCATTCACATAGAGAGAAAATAGAGTGGGAGCCAGGACGCAGCCCTGTCGAACTCCCCTGCTGACAGGGATATGATCGGTCAGTTGTCCTTGTGCCCCCCACCTAATCTGTGCGTAGTTCTCTTCATGTAGCCGAACTACCAAGTTGAGAATTAGTGGGGGAATGCCCATCTCTTTGAGTGCCAGCCAAAGTTTGCTCCTTTTTTTTTTTTTTACGTAGTTTTATATAGCGCGAACTTGACCCGAAGGTATCGGGTATCAGAGCGCTTTACATAGCACCAGTTGCGTTACATGAGGACACATTCATTTTTTTGTTAGGCACGGGGAGATTAAGTGATTTGCCCAGAATCACAGGATGTTCAGCGTCATTGCCGAGACTCGAACCTGGTTCCCCAGATTCGAGGTCGACCGCCCTAACCGTTAGGCCAACTCCTCTCCTTGGGACTAAGTCAAAGGCAGTCTTCAAATTGATGAAAGCTAGGTAAAGACTGCCCTTGCCAATCACCACCACCTTCTAGTAAATAAGTAGAAGCTGGAATGCCTGGTCGATGGTTCCTGTCCTTATCCTAAAACCAGCCTGATACTGTGATAGTATGGCATTGTCTTCTGCCCACGACTGAATCCTCTGCAGAAGGACTCTACTGAAGACCTTCTGCAGGGCATCAATCAGGCTTATGGACCTGTAGTTTTAGGGATCATTTCTAGCTCCTTTTTTGTAAATCAGCACCAACTCTGCACCTTTCCAGGATCCAGAGACTGGGGCACCGTTGGCTATGGCGTTTGCCAAAAGAAGAATGTAACAGGCCCAGCTCGGGGTATCGGCCAGGAATAGATCACCCGGAATGCCATCTGCCCCTGCTGTTTTCAACGGCACTATTCTGCCTATTGCGGCCTCTATTTCTCCCAGGGTGAAAAGTTCATCATCCGAGGGATACCCCTGAGGCTCGGCCATCTCCACTGGGGGCGTGTTCTCAGAAAGTAGTCGTACCATTCCTGGCCAGTAATGTAATTAGGGGGCGAATGTGCTCCAGCTTTACTGCCCCAGGTGACTAGGGCCCAGAAGGACTTTGAGTCCGTCACTACACTAGCTTCCTTGAGTTGCAGCCAGCGGGAATCGTCCCATACTAACTTTGACGAGCGCAGGGCAGCCTTATAGCACTTCCTGGCAGTTTCGATCAAGGGACAGTTCTTATCTTTAATAGCTGCAGCTAAAAGGGATCGTTTGTGCCTACAATCTTTAGTGTACCATGAATGAACCCCCCTTGGTGACTTACTAGTATTACTGCCTGACCTAAGGGCTAAAAAGTAGGCGCGAAGTTGGTTAAAAATACGGGAATGAACCAGAGCAACATTTGCCAGCCCATTTTCACTAGTGACCACAGACTGGAGCTCGAGGATACCTGCTGCCAGGTCGTGCTGTATGCCTAAAATCTTATCAAGGTATTTATAAAAATATGTATTTCTTATATAATACTCTCTAACATGTTTAGATATTTCCTACATGGAGATCAACACAATGCACACAGTACTTTGCATAGAAATACAGTAAATAGCATGAAATACACAGTGGATCCCAGGGGGGGGACCAAACCATATTCTAAGAAAGTGGTATAAGAACCATGACTCTACATGTAAGTCGCGGTTGGATTTTTAAAGAATAAGGACCCTTCCCAGTGAACCCTGAAGAAACCCCATGGAAGACAGAAGGTTGGATACCCTAGTACCCATGATACCTACACCAGGGAAGCCGGGTGCATAGGTGTGAAGTGGTGTCGGAAACTGCTGTCGAACCCAATGGAGGACTTCAGGAAAGTGCCGCTGCTGAAGAAGGAAAAAGTGTCCGGTGGAATCCGAAGGTGGATTCTAGATGAGAGGTACCTGCAAGCAGAGGGGACAGAGTCTATGTCACTCAGGAGTGACCAGGAGACTTGGAAGACGAATGCCCTCCGCTGTCGGGTGTTGCAGGAGAGATGACGATGACCTTGACTCTGCAGCTGTGAGGACCAGGCAACGCTGAGGAAGACCAGGAGCCATGCACGAGCTGTCCCACGAAGGATGTTGAGTGCTGAGGGATCGGTGTCCGACTGGAGCACCAACAAGCCTTCGAAAAGGCAACCAATGCAGAAGTCGAAGAAGGTGCAATGTCGGGACCAGCAAGGTCCAGGGGACTCACCACAAGCAGGGGAGTCAGGACAGGCCCCGAGCAATCAGGGGAGCCCAAAAGAAGCAAAGGTGACCCTCAAATGGACCCACTGGCCGGAGGCACTGTGGTCGCGAGAGGACCTCAAGCAGCTCACCAAAAGATGTAGGACACGATGCAAAACGATGCGGCGTGTCCAAAGATTCTAGTGACTGGAGATGCTTGAGGTTGGGGATATTTGGATACCGAAGATCTTCTTGGAAGGAAGCCAACAAGCCTTTGCAACTGCAAGTTGACGGGGTGCCCATGGGTTCGGTTATTGCAGCCCCCACGAGGGATACTGGCCTCAAACTTGGTGAGAGGGCAGGGCAGGCCTCGGGAGCTGTGGAAAACCACCACCTGTGTTGCAGAACGTTACGGAGTCCGGAGGAGCTCATGATCAGCCGACCGGTCGACTTACTTGCGGTGCCTGCGAATGAAGGGAAGTGACTCCTTCACTTCAAGGGAGATTCCTTCAGGTGTCTTTGATGCCCACAGGCCTTGGAAGGTTCCTGTATGGTGCACAGGAACAGATGATGCAGCGGACTGGAAGGGAGACGAAGTCGAGCCCAAACGAAGTCCAGCGAAGTCCAGAGTGCCCAGGCGGTAGAAGAAGAAGTGGTGTCTGATCTGAATCTTGTCCCACGATGAATCTACGGACCTATACCTAGGTAAGCCTGTAGGTACCCTAAAGAAAGGGTTGGGACGATTCAGGGGACCCTCCCAGGGGGGAGGTTACTTCCATCTCCTTTGTCCAGTCTCACGCCAGAGCGGGAGCCAAGGGCTCCAAAGCACTGGTTTGAACTGGACTATGTACGGGGATACCAAATGTGCCCCTCATGCAGACTTAGTGGTGCTGGCAAACGCACCCACCCAGCCCTAATACACTAAATCCTGTCTGGGAGGTGGTCACAACTCCCTGTGATGCCTATTGTTCCACCTTCCTCTGCTCGAGTTTGGCTCAGCAGCAGGAGGGCAGAAATGTGTCTCTGGTCGGCAGCAACCATTTTGTGCTGTCTGGGTCAAGAAGGCTGGTACCGGGAACACCGAGAGCCTAACGGAGGGCTCTTCCAGTGCTTGGAATCATATCTCCCACACCGTTTACGGTGTGGGAGGTATGATTCCAACATGTTTGATACCAAACATGATAGGATTCATTTCAGCCAATTTCAAGATGGTCATCGTGTAATTACATGGTGCCCCTCTATATAGTCTATGGCTGTTTCCCTTACAACCTGGGAGAATGGAATCCGTAGGCTGTAGGGGTGTCCTGCTCATGCAGGGGCACCCTCACACTTAGAACCAAGCACCCTGCCTTCAGGATTCATAAGGCCTGGTTTAGGGGTGACTTATAGGTTTTAAGTGCAGTGACCCTAGATATACAAAACCTATATCTTTAGTAAGGGGTGCTAGCCCCAGCTTACACAGGCTGCAATGGCAGGCCTATAGCTGTATTTTGAATGGTCTCCCTTTGGTGGCATAATGCATGCTTCAGCCTATGGGGGATCTCTGTGGTACCTATGCCCTGGGTACTTTAGTACCATATACTATGAGGGTGCCCCAGTATCCAATCTGGGATGTACCTAAGTACCAACCACAACAATTTAAGGGAGAAAGCAGATAGACTGGGGTCCTGATTAGCAGGATCCCAGTCAGACTAGTCAATAACAGTTTAGCACCAGGCAAAAAGTGGGGGTAACCATAAAAGCAGATCCTACTTTCCTACAATATATGGGTAATGTTGAAGTGTTAGAAATGCAAATGAACACACCTGTCACATCACTCGAATCATAGATAAATTTGGTGGAAGCTACCTACCTAAAAATAGACACATGTACAAAAAAGGATATCAAAATATATGTCAAAAAATCACCCTCCAGTTGTGCATAAAGAAATCTAACTTGAAAACATGAAAAACATATGCAACACACATCATAGGGATAAGTGCAATGAAACATGATGTTGACATTGCTCTAGACAAGGTGTAACCATTACTATTTGAAAAAGCAGTTAAATCAATGTCATTCCCAAATTTGAATCCTGCAACAAATCTATCCATGTAACATTTCCCCTTGTCTAGTGCAAGTTCTGCACTGATTCCAAGTGCAATAGATACACATTCCCTAGTTGCAAATTTGATTTTTGTCATTGTCAAGTTATGATGGGATAAAACAAATGCATTGATAGAGTTGACATATAGAACGCCAGTCTATGAGTTTTTGAGTTGCAAATGTATTGAAATAAACGTGAAAAAATTAAACAGGGTGAAAATGAAAAAGCAAACCAAAAGAGTGAAGAAGTCAGTCATGGTGAATGAAACCATAGTAGGAGAGCCAAAATTGTTTGAAGTCCAATGTCCATATTACGACTGGCATCAGAAATGCAAATGTAAATACAACTGTGAAGTGCACCACCAACTCAAAAGAATGATTTCAGTCCATCCACTGTGGAGATTATAAAAGTTGATCCTTATTCTTCTTATTCATTTAAAAGCAACAGCCAAACAGCCAACGCGTTTCGTCCAACTGGTGTGGACTTCATCAGGGCTTAGAACGAATGCAAAGATCCTAGGAGTAGTAGGTTCGTTATATGTATGTAGAGGAAAAGTGATACGCTGTATATGTACTGGAAAAGAACTGTGCCCTCCTGGATCCAGGGACAGTTCAGGGTATAAAGCGGCTCCTGTGCCGTGCCTAGTAGCGGCTGAAAATGTCTGTGTGTTCGTCCTGGTTCCCAGTAAGTGACTTACTGGGAACCAGAACGAACACACGGACAGTTGTATTTAAATTTGTCATTGGTCTTGGAGACTGCTCCTTGGAAACGGCAGGAGCAGTGGAGTTGCACAACGTTTGAGCGGCAAGGCTCACAAGTTTTTGGACTCTTGTGGGGGACTTTTAAGGGGGGACGTGCTTCACAACCACACTTCGTGTGCTTGTTTGGCTTGCTGTTTCTATTTTGAGAGAAATGCAAATGTGTCCAAAAATAGACCACAGAGTGAATGGTAGGCACACACTGGAGGAAATTAGGGTCGGGGTTTCTTGCTGGTGGTCGCAGAGGTCTTGCCATCCTCACCTCCTGGTAATATGCATGGATGTCCCCTACTGCGGGGAAGAAAGTTCCACAGTTGCAGGGCCTGGGGGTGGGGGGCTGCAGGTGGTTCCTCCAGTAGCAGGGCCTCCCTTCCTGTGGCAGTGGCAGATGTAGATGGGCCAGATGTTGCGGGGCCATAGGAAGGGGTAGATGGTGCTGGGAAAGCCCTGCACATATGGGTGTACCCCAGTCAGGGAGCCCATATTGAAGTTGTGAGCCTCCTTCTGATAATTGAGCCCCCTCTGCAACTGCTTTATCTCCCCGAGCTCGGTGAGTACCTGACCCATCATGTCTTAGGACTGATGATAGACTCCCGAGACTTGGTCAATGATGGTCTGGGTGAGAGTAACCCCGGTGACCTCACTATGCTGGCCTACCTCATCCCTCCCACTACCCATAACCCCACTACTCTGTGCCCTTGGCCCAGTGTGCCCCATCGGACTAGTTCCTGGGTGAGTTGGAGCTTGTGGTGCTGTGGTCTCAACATTATCCAGGACTGGGGGGCACACGATCTGTGTGCCAGTGGTAGGTACACAGGAAGTGGAGTCTTCAGGTAGCTGAGATGTTACAGCTGAGGTGGGAGGTGTCGGTGTGGACGCCGTGTCTCACTGAAGCCGTCTGCCCGTGCTGACCATATGAACCAGGCTCCTCAGCGTCATCCAGATTATCAGGAGTGTTGTCATCACTGACGGCTTGATGTTGGAGTGGAGGTCTATTCAGTTGCAGATTCCTGGCCACGTGCTCTGTCAATTGGACCTATTGAGAAATTGAGAACATTTTTATTAGTAAAAGTGTGCATTGTACATTAAAATCTTTTAAGACAAAATATGTAGATACCTAGCAGAAAAAATAGGTAGAGATTATTGTGATGATAGCTTTCAGTGCTATTGCACATATTACCGTAACGTTTAGTAATTTCAAACAGTACAACTTCAAATAAGCAGGTAATAAGATGCCCTGAAATGTTCATGAAGTGATTAGGAAGTATACCTAACATCTCCCAACCATTCAGTCCAACACTGTGGAGAGCTGAAATGTGTAACTGACAATTTCAAGGCCTAGCTGACTTCAAAACAGACATTTCCACAACTTGGCTGGATATTTGGCATTAGTCATCATGTGAACAGTGCAGAATCAATTTTGGCAAGTAGGACTTATATTCAGCATAGTAATTTACATATCTTACTATTTTTGTGTCAACACAGTTTGATTTGTGAAACTCATGACATCACTTCAATTAGTTGACAAGAACAGGACAACATTCAGAAAAAAACGCAAACCATTTTCAGAAGAGAGCATTGAATAGGGATTGATCACTACATGACACTGTTCCATATGTTGAAATCACTTATAAAAGAGAGAATGAGCAATATGACATAGCAATATTCTTATGATGAAACAGAAACAGGGAATCATGGTAGTTGTAGTCATTTCAAAGATAACTTCCCAACACTTGCAAAATGGTTAGTGGAACATACATGTGGAAAATATGCAGTGGAAAAGGGACAGACACCTACAATATGACACACATATGGCTAATGGTTTATTTGGTGGTGTAACATTACAGGCACCATACCATCATGTGTCATGTAATGGAGATTGACACCTGTTCTCTTAGATGCAACACAATACATTCACACAAACTATCCAAATTATCTGATACTGATACGTTGAGGTTTGCATGTTAGGAAAATATGTGCAGGACACTGGCAAAAGCTGAATTGAGAACAAACAGGACATTGAGGTTTATTGGGAGTGGCCACTCCACCAGGTATTCCTGTCAAGCCTTCAGTATCTAGGATCTGCAAGACCTTCTCCTCCCAGGGCATAAGTTGTAAGGGGGGCCTGGGAGAACCACCACCAGTCTTCTAGGCCTCCATGTGATGCTTGGAGGCCAGGGAACGCACCCTGCCCGCAGGTCGTTCTACCTCTTCCTAATTTCCTCCTGTGTGCACAGGTTGTTAGCTACAACATTCCCTCTGTTGACTATTGTTGCCCACATTTTCCTTTTCTGTAATAAAGGTGTATTTTGGACTTGGGCTCCAAACAATTGTGGCTCTACTCTTATGATTTCATCCACCATGGCCGACAATTCTCCCTCAGTAAAACGTGGATTTTTGGGACCTGGTAATTGTGCAAAGAAATATAATGAACTCAAATAAATTAACCACAAGGAAATAAATTAAAGAAGATAAAGGGATAAGAAACAGGGAAAAGCAAAAAACCTTCACTTGACTGGCAAAAGTTCTGGTAGTGAATGTTGTGGTGTAGCTGGAATGGCAAAGGGCCATGGTCTGAAATGGGGTGTGTTTTATAGTGTGGTATGCAGGAGTTTCCATTTGGCCAATGAACATCAGGTGTGTTCTACTAGCATCCATGCAATGGCCACAGTGATGGTGCATTGTTGAGCGCGTATCGCGACAGACTGCCTCCGTCAGGGAGCCGCTGCTAGGAGACCGCCAGCACAACTGTGAGACTTAACTCTGTGCAGCGGGAACCCGCCGCCCTGATGGCGATGGAGTACTATTCGCCAGCATTGGAGTCTACCACGTCGGCGGAGGTGAGCTGCGACTGTGGCAGGAAACACTCCTTCGACGCGGACAGCGAGTCAGCCTGCATGCATCTAAATACGGCGGGTGAAAGACCGTCGACTTGGCATAGTACTTGGGATCTCTGCCACAGCGGGACGGAGGTAAGACCACCAAGATCTAAATCAAGCCCTTAGTCATGCTCATCCGCACAAAGGTCAGTCTCCAGAGACTCTTGAATGCCACTGCCCCATACTCTGGAACAACTCAATGGAAATCAACTTGAAGAAAACAAAAATCATGATCATAGGAAAGCCTGCACATGGAGCACATGCAGATGAAAGCCAACTCCCTATCAGTCGCCTTTCAACTCTTAAAAGCAGCAATTGCTGCATAAACATTGACACCTTTGTTGAAGATAATACAGGCTAAACTAGTACCAACCATAGCCTATTACAGCGAGGTGCTAAGAGGAAGAGGCGCCCTTCACCTAGACAAGCTCATAATCAGGCTCTTTAAGTCAGTATTTCATCTTCCACGACATGCGTCACAGGCTCAGCTGAGACTGGAGTTCGGACTAACTAAACAAACCCTGGCTAGGCAAGGGGCATTTATCAAGTGCTGCTACAAACTAAAAAAATGCTGCCCCCGAAACACTTGATTACCATCCCTGGGAAGAAATTGCCAATACCTCCTTTCAGCCTTAACATCCCTTGGGCTAAATCAACTATGGGACTCAACTGGCAGCTACTGTCAAGTTAGGAGCATCGTAAACAAAACATTCCAGCGATCCTCTCTACTGGCTGACAAAGAGGTATTCTCCAAACGACGGCATACCTGGTTTACAATAGCAACTTACAAAACACTAGCACCTCAGTCATACCAGGCATTAATGCTCATAGCAAAAGAAACTTTTTGAAATACCACCTGGGCTGTCTGCCTTCGCTCCTACACTTGCCGCTGTGGCAACATACCGATAGCACGGAAGCATGCGGATTATGAAGCTAAGGCCCTGAATCCATAGTACAACAAATCTGCAAATGCAAATCAACATTGGAGGATTGAAAAATCATACTATAATCAGCATTTAACATCAGTGGGCTACGCCATGGTAGGCAGGCGCTCATAACCTGTTTTGGTCCTTCAGGTATACAGCAAAACTGCAGACTGGTGAAATATTTGGCAAGAGTCGAGCAGAAACTGAGAAGTTTCGCAGGACAAAATAATCACAAGCATGGAACTTTGATCTCTAAGCACAAAATCAGTTAAGCACAGCCACTTTATCATATTTTCTTGCACAGATAAGCATGGTCACTTTAAGCACCTTGAACCGAATCGTCATCTTACAACAGGAAACTGGAGGAACCTGCCTCGATGTGCCATCGGCCCTAACATTACAGCGACCCCTTAGCTGAACCTTCATATTCCGCAACACCAGCATTGACCACCACTGGTCAAGAGTTCATGGACAACTGTGTCCTGAATGAACTTTTTAGTGACTGCAACATCTCATATTGCAGTAATCCACATTTTATAGCATTCTCCACCTTGCACAAGATGTTCTCTTGGTATTTTATTAATTTTAATTGTTGTAATCGCTCCACTGGTTGGTGCAATGGTTTTAATTAACTATGCACTTAAACAAATAAACTTGAAAACTTGAAACTTGTATTTCCCTCATCAAATGGGCCAATGATCCCTTGGGATTTGTTAATAAGACCAATATGTCATCAGGAAACAATCATAGTTTAAACTCATCGATGTCCAATTTCACTCTCTTAATGACTGAACTAGGCATTTGGGATATAGTGCACATAAATAAGAGGGAACGTCGGGCAGCCATGCTTCATGCTGAACTCAACTCTAACTTTCAGCGAACCTGTGTCGTTTTCTTGTGTGTCTACCACAGGGTGACCATATCTCATCATAACTATGGATTGAAACAGTGTGACAAAACCCTGCTTTTGCAACGCCTCAACAAGGCAGCTCCTACTAATTCTGTCAAGAGCTTTAGCATCATCTAAATACAAAAGCATCATCTTTCACTTTGGCTTATTCAGACCATCTATCAGGTGCACCACTTTTTTTCGTGTTATCTCAAACCTGTTTTTATTTCTAAACTTTGTTTGGTCGGGATGGATAAACTGCGATGTCAGGTCCTCCAGGCGTACAGCCAGAGTCTTCACAAACATCTATATTCATTAGAGATATGGGCAGTAAGATCCATACTCTTCCTGGTTTCAAAAGAAGGGAGACTCTGGCTTCTGCCATTGAGGGTGTCCTTGCTCCTGGAAGCACAACATGCTTGTATACCCTTGGTGCTATGCCTATGAATCCCAGCCAGCAAGTTCTGTAAACCCAATCTGTTTTGACTTAGTTAAGCATTACCAATGAGGTATAGGTGGAGTCCTGTGGCACAGTGAGCAGAGGAACCGCCTTCGGGCATTCCCATAGCGTTTGGGGTGCCGCCCCGAGGATGACAAAAAACTGACAGGTGGAATGCTTGAATTATTCTCAATTATTAAATCACAAGTAATTACCTGATAAACGAAATTAATAGTTGAATGGTTCAGACTTAAATGGAACAGGGGAAAAGAGGCTTGTAACTGAAAAGTTTATTACAAAAGTTTTCACTGCTCCTCTCTTGTTCAAACAACTTCAACACGAATGTACTTTAAAAATATGAAATCCATTTGTGATAACCTTCAGTTTTCTAAGATTTTAGTGCAATTCGTATCAAGTTTATCCTATGTTGCACTGCCTGTCGCCAGAATTTCTTTAAACTTGAAACGTTTTTTTACCTACTTAAAAAGTCCAAAAATCTATATATTTTTACACCGATCCCTATCCAGGTCTCTTTCGCGTAGCATTGAATTGGCTTTTTTTAAATGCCTGACAAGTGAATTTTGAAGAAATCAATTTAACCCGCGGACTCGGTTCATCTTTAAAATCAGCATGAACTCTTTCTGAGCACAACATGCCCTCAGCCAGGCTTTTTCTAATCTTCTACTGCAGAAAGGTTAAGCAGGCTGCAGGAATTGATCCATTTGATGAAATATCTGCCAAATGTGTCACCTAAACCTTCCCAAATGCTGGTCACGGTAGAATGTAGCTGCCGTCCTCGCGCTCATGTCAGGCAAACACGGAGGAGGACACCTCGTGCGCACTTGTGTGTTTTCCTCATCAATTGCTGCTCCTGCCATGCAGTGTCGCGAGACACTTCCTGTTTTATCCCCACTTGACAAGGTTAAGCCACGCTGATGATCTGCAGTTGTGTGCAGATTGGTTTTCCATAGATGCCTTCCGATAACCGTAACTTGAACTCTGGAGTATGCAAGAGCTGGAAACAGACCAAGTGTTTCCTATTAGATGCTGTATTCCCACATTCACCGATTCTCCATGGGTTTAAAACCTACTGACAGTTTGTGTGAGAAAGAAAACAAGGCCAAGGGGAAATTGTCGGGCAATTCAGTCTGTGTGTAACAAATTGGAACAGTTCTTTTTCTGGACATTTCTGTTTCCTGCTTACTTCAGAACACACCTCCTGCCGTGTTTGCGACTATTTATTATTTCTTGGTGTGTAGTTATGGAGCCGCTATTTTGCATTTCCTTATTCCTAAAATACTCGGAAGCCCTCTCTAAGCTGATGATCCACAACCAATCTGTCTGCTGTGAAAAGTGAACTAACTGATAATATAGGTCTTGCGCTGAGGAAGTACTACGGCCTTTGCACGTCTAAGGTGACGAAATGGCCACATGTCACACTTTTCCACTCCTGACTTCATTTTAAAAACATTCTAATCTGGCACCTTTAGACATACATAGTGCACCTTTTGGGGGCAAAGGGAATGGAGAGCGACCATTCCCCAGTAGCGGAACGTCACCCGGGCTAAGGGTGCTGCTCTTTTGACCATAAGCGCTGGCCGTGTGGGAGATCCAGAACTTTTGGGTGGAGGTCAGTTCTGAGGGGGAGCCTGGTCTGCCTACCTTGCATTGCAAGCTAATATGAGGAGATTTGGACACCTCTATAAGTGGAGCACCAACCCCATGAGAAGATTTCTTCGAATAGGGCAAATGTGCATCAAAATCCGGCAATTAGACCATTGACTCAAGCTCATCTGCCATCTTTATCCACATGTGAAGCAATAATCTCCATCTGTAAACACTTGTTGACATAAATATTCACGCCTCTTTGAGCACTGGTTGAAAAAGATTTACATTCAAATCCTAACCATGAAGAAAGCATACTAAAATTTGCGGATTTCGAACTCTGAATATGGGTTTCTTGTATAAAAATTATGTCAGACCCATGTTCTAATATCCCTTTTTCTACGACTTGTTTCTTTCTTTTATTATTTGATCCATTCACTTTAAATGAAAGGACCTTTAACTCTTTTTTCCCTACTAGAACCTATACAAAATTATCCATTGTATTCCACAACCCCAATAATCAAGATATTGCAAACTGCCTATTATCTACAACTAATAAAAACAAGCATTGGAAATGCATTAGGTCTCGCATTTGCTTGAGATAGAGCTATTGACGTTGTAAATGACAATGTTTTTACCCATGTGTTATGGACTGTGTGTATGTAGTGGAATTATGTAGGTTGTATTGGAATTGTTAGTTGTGGAATTGTGTGGCGTGAAATTGTGTGGTGTGGAGTGGATTTGTATTGTGAAATTAAGTGGTATGGTGTGCAGTGGAATTATGTGGATAATTATGTGGTATTGAGTGTAGTGTAATTATGTGGAGTGGAATTTTGTGTTATGGAGTGCAATTATGTGGAATGGTATTTTGTGTTGTGGAGTGGTATATAGTGGAGTTTAATTATGTGGTGTGCTGTTGAATTTTGTGGCATGATGTGGAAATTTGTGGAATTGATTGGTGTGGATAGGATGTATGTGGTGGGTTGTGTAATTGTGTTGTTGAGTTGAATTATGTGGTTTAGTGTCGAATTATGTGATGTGGTTTGGAAATGTGTGGAGTTGAATTGTATGACGTGGAACTGTATGGATAATTAACACCAACTTGTGAAAAGCAGCACACCACAGAAGCAACCACGTTTAACAATTACACCAGATGACCTGCGCCAAATAGCAAGTATTGAAGAACACACACTCAAAAGCACACATTAAATGGATACAACTCCACTACCATATCCCTAGCACAGTGATCCCCACGTTATTGGTGTGTGCCAGAACTATGCAGCAACCCTCAATTCAGGCAGCACAGAGTATACTGCTGCAAAACATATTGCAGACAGCTGAAAGCCACGCCGCACACAAGGCTCAACCAGGGGCTCTCTGTGCAGCAGTGAGAAGAGAGACTGGAGTATAGGGAACCAAGCCAATGCAAATGGCAATTAGATAAAGTCTTCAGCCAAGTGGCATCCCATTTATACAGGCAAGTTAGACGTTACGACAGGGCTTTTAGTGGAATGAAAAAAATAGGGGGTTTCTCAAAGGGGCGTGGCCGATGTAATTAAGGGTGTGGCTTAAAATACGTAAGCTAAAAATCTGTGCTTAGCATAGTGTGCCGTCCAACTGGTATTTTGCTGCTTTTGTCATTGCATACAGATATATAATACAACAAATAACATTACTATAACATTACACCTACAACAAGCCAGGGCTATTGGGTTTGCCAATGGTTGTTAGTTGTGTAAGATAAATAAACAACAACTATGACTTTGTTGTTTAGAATATTGAAAATGCTTCAGTTCTAAAATGATCAGACTGTGAAAGAACTATAACGAGTCTCTTTGAAGTTAGCTCAAAGGCAGTGAAGGGTGGTACTGCTTCAGAGTTAAGATTTGTTTTGTACCCTGAGTGCAAAAATGGAGAGCCCGATAGAGACCTGTTTCGGCACCTGCTTTTTAGAACTGCTGGTGCTAAGCATCGGCAAGACCCGGCCCACCGATAGCCCTGCGTCACGGGTAGTCATACTGAGTGGGGCCACAATGTGAGGAAAAATACAATCAAAGTAAAAAAAATCTGGTTGAACAGCACTCTAAAAATAATTAAAAACAGTTACAAAGTCTACTGAGGTGTGTTGAAAAAAGAAGGGCAGAGAACCCCGGCAAATGGAGCAAATGAGGCGCAGTGAATACTGACAGGTGAAGAAAAAGACGAGCAGACAATTTTTGGGCAGAAGAAATGGTAACGTAGCACATCATGGTGAATACTGAAAAGTAGATTGTAGTCTGGGGGTGAATGGAGGCGGAGAGTGGGGTGAGGTCAAAGATGAATAGAAGAAGAGAAAAGTACTGCTGCGAGTGGAGAAAAGGAGGAGCAAAAAGTACCAAGGGGAATGGAGAAAAGGAGGAACGAGTTGCCGTGAAGTCAGTGATGAAATATGAACAGGAGTAGAGGAGGAGTAGGGGATAAAGAATGGGTGCACAAAAGGAGGAGCAGAAATATTGAGATGAATGGAGAAGAGGGGGAGCAGAGAGCACAAATGTGAGCAGGATAGCAGCAACCCTGAGTATAGGCAGCACAGGGTACTGCTGCAAAACATATTGCAGACAGCTGACAGCCATGCTGCACACAGAGCTAAACCAGGGGCACTCCGTGGAGCAGTGAGAGGAGAGACTGCAGTATAGGGAACCAAGCCAATGCAAACTGTCATGAGATAAAGTCTTAAGCCAAGTGGTATCCTATTTATACAGACGAGTTAGACGTCACGGGTAGTCACATTAAGTGGGGCCATAATGTGAGGAAAAATAAAATCAAAGTAAAAAAATCTGGCTGAACAGCAGTCCAAAAATAATTAAAACCAGTTACAAAGTCTACTGAGGTGTGTTGAAAAAAGAAGGGCAGAGAACCCCGGCAAATGGAGCAAATGAGGCGCAGTGAATACTGATAGACGAGGAAAAAGATGAGCGGAAAAAATGGGGACGTACCACACCAGCGTGAATACTGAAAAGTAGATTGTAGTCTTTGGGTGAATGGAGGCGGAGAGCGCAGTGAGGTCAAAGATGAATAGAAGAAGAGAAAGGTACTGCTGCAAGTGGAGAAAAGTAGGAGCAAGAAGTACAGAGGACAATGGAGAAAAGGAGGAAAAAGTTGCCTTGAGGTCAGTGATGAAACATGAACGGGAGTAGAGGAGGAGCAGGGGATAATGAATGGGTGCAGAAAAGAACTGAGATGAATAGCGAAGAGGAGGAGCAGAGAGTACAGAGGTGAGCAGGATAGCAGGGGACATTGCTTCAGTTTTCGAGCGCTTACAGTGTAAACTGATCCCTTCTGAAGTTGACGTTTAATTAAGAAAAAACTTGTCTGAAGAGTTGTGTTGGGAAATATGCCCTTCCCTACCGTGTCTCCTCTTTCTCACCCCTTTCCATAGCTTATTCCAGTCACAACCACAATGCTGTCAAACATCCCAAAGAATGCCTGACCAAACTTTTACTGTTCTTTTAATTACCATATTTCAATCACAAAATGCGCCGTGAGCAAGCCAACAGCTGAGCACACCCTTAGCAGCAGCAAACCAAAGCGGAGCTGTTTTCTGTTTGTTAGTTTAAAACTCAGGTCCTTTAAACTCAGCACATTAAGTGGTCTGGTTTGTCATCTTGACAAAAGAACCATATGAAAATCCCAACTGAAACAGTAGTCTGAGAAACGCTGTGTTAACAAGCACAAAGTTGGCCACAGCCTGTGCATGCGTAGTGGTTTTGGAAACCTGTTGAATGATTTTATCTCTGGATGTGCGTGAATCGTTTCATCTCTGTTGCTTTAGTGAAATGCCCCTTATTTCTTCTCACATGTAAAACGGGGTCTAGGGCAGGAGTGTGCGCTAGACACCTAGGAGTCTCTTTAAATACTGCTCTCCCGGGTGTAATGTCGTGACCTGCACACGGGTCACGGGGTAAACCCTGGGGATGCGGTCGGGGCATCAACCGTCTTCTAGGGCACCAGAGCGGGGGACAGGCCTAACTAAACGGCGGAGCAGTAATAAAGGGGACACACACACTCGGATGCTCAGTTCACGCCGTCAGCCACGTGCGCTGACGTCGTCCTTTATTTTATAACCCCTGGCCCGAGCCCGGCCCAGGGAGTTGCATTTGCAACAATATAATGCAGTGGCCGGGTGGCTCACTACATCCCAACCAACCCACGGAACTTGGGCAAACAACAACCACTGAAATTCGCACAGAACATATGATAACATTATAATCTTCAACAAGTGTTCTCCGAGGGTCGACCCCTCCCTCCGGCTTCCTAACACAAAAAGTCTCGCAGCCTCGAACTAGGCTCAGGATTACTTCGCAGTCGATAATGTTGGCTTCCCCGGACACTGCCTTCGACACCGTCTCGTGGCTCGGCAAGTCTCGTGCTTCTCTCCGCTTGCTCCTCTGGATTCTCCTCGTGTCCGCTCATGGGCATTTCCTCGACTCGGGGGTTCTCTTCCACGGGTGCCTCCTCTGCTTCGCTCCCCTCTGTGAACTCGGATTCCATCCGTCCCTCCTCCGGATTCTGGGCTTTTCTGAACCACGACACATTGCGGGCTATCAAATGTCTTCCCCTTCTTGCTGTGATCATGGTCCCTTTGACCTGCACCACCTGCCACAGTTCCCTTTCAAACGGGGTCCGAAACTTTGATCCCGGATGTCGATCCTTCACCACGACATAGTCTCCCAGGTTAAGAGCTACTTGGTGGCCCCCCTTTTTCCGGCTGGCCCTCTCGTTGTTATGTTGACGACGGGCCTGAGACTGTCTGGCATCTAGCACGGCCGGGGTCCACTGGTCACTGGTAGGGATATCGTCCCGCACAGCCCGTCTCATGAGTAAATCACTGGGCGCACACCGGGTGGTGCAGTGGGGTGTGTGTCGGTAAGCTCTGAGGAACTGGTGCAGACAAGTTTCCAGGTGGCCCCCTTGATCCACCGCTATCCTCAATGCTTTATTCAGAGTCCTCATAAATCTTTCTACATCCCCATTGGCTTGGGGCCACTGGGGTGTTATCCGACGGTGCTTAATGCCGTGTTGGCTCAGATATTCCTTAAAGTCTTGGCCCTGAAACGGAGGTCCGTTATCTGTTCGTATTTCCTCCGGCATCCCCAGGAGTGCGAATATCTTCTCCAATACTGGACAGATGTGGTCAAACGCTGTTGAGGCGACTACCTCCACCACCGGAAACTTGGAGTGACTATCCACCAACACTACTGTGTGTCGTCCGTCGGGAAAACTGCCAAAATCCAAACTCACTTGAGCCCACGGTGTCCGGCTCGGCCCTTCTGTAATGATCGGCGCTGCCAGCGGGTCAGCTCCCGTTATCAAGCAAGCATGGCATCCTCGCACCTTCTGCTCCACTAGCCGGTCCATTCCGGGAAACCACACCTTTGATCTTAGCAGAGCTTTCGTTTTCTCTACCCCTTGGTGACCTTGGTGGGCGAGATCTATGGTCCTCTTCCGCAGGGCTGCTGGTATCACGAGCCGGGTGCCTCTGATGATTATGCCGTTTTCAGCTTCGCTTAGTTCGTCGCGGCACCTCCACAGGCTCTCCCAATACTCTCTCTCATCTTCGGTCCACTGGTCCTTTCCTTGCAGAAACCACTTCCACTGATTTCCTCGGAGTGTTCGCTGCACTGTTTGTAAGCACGCATCCTGTCTGGTAGCCTCCTGAATCTCCTCCAACAACAGCGCCTGGGGGCACGCATCCTCTACAACCTGCCGCACAAAAGACTCTGCTCCGTCGTCCACCTCCCCCGTGTCCCTGGCTTGCAGGGCCAAGGGGTGTCTCGACAGGTAGTCTGCCGGGTTGGATGCTCCCGGGCGATACACTACCTCAAACTTATAGTGCTGTATTTGGACTGCCCAGCGTTCAATCCGCGGGGGTCCATTCCGGGCCGTACCGCTGAAGAGTGGCACTAATGGCTTGTGGTCGGTGACCACCGTGAACGTGTGCCCGCACAGATAGATGTCAAAATGCTGGCACGCCCAACGAATAGCCAACGCCTCCCGCTCGACTTGAGCGTATCTTGTCTCCACCGCGGTGAGCGCTCGGCTGGCATAGGCGATTGGCACCCACTCGTCCTGCTTGGACTTTTGGAGTAACACCGCTCCCAGCCCCACGGGACTTGCATCAACAATTAGCTCCGTTGCTATTCCTGGCCGAAAATAGGCCACGGTGGCCCCTTTTAGCAACGCGTTCTTGATGCTGTTGAACGCCTGCGCTTCTTCGTCCGTCCACTGCCATGGCACATCCTTCTTCGTCAGTCTCCTGAGTGGTTCGGAAAGCGTCGCCAAGTGGGGGATGAAACGGCCGCAATAATTCGCCATGCCCAGAAAGCTCCGTACTGCTGCTTGCGTCTGGGGTATAGCCGCCGCCCTGATGGCCTCCACCTTCGCAGGGTCGACTTGCAGGCCTTTCTCGGAGAAACGGTACCCAAAGAATTCCACCTCTTTGGCATAGAAGTCACATTTGGCTCGGTGTAATGTCAATCCTTGTTCAGCTAGTCTCCGGAGGGTTGCTTTAAGCCGTGCGTGGTGTTCTTCCAGGGATTTCGAGAAGATGAGGATGTCGTCACTTACGTTGATCACGCCCACCAATCCCGACAGTGCCTCCCGCACCGCGTCCTGGAATACCTCCGCCGCCGACGATACGCCAAAACTCAGCCTCTTGAATCGGCGTAGCCCGACATGTGTCGAGAATGTTGTAATGTACCGACTTTTCTCGGCCAACATTAGCTGATGGTACCCTGAATTGAGGTCCACTTTGGAGAACCATTGCGACCCGTTATTGTCTGCCACAATCTCGTCGATGGTGGGTGTGATGTGTCTTTCCCTTCGTATTGCTTTGTTCGGCAGCCGCATGTCCACACATAGCCTGATAGCGCCCGGTTGCTTGGGTTTTGGCGCTATCATTAGGGGAGACACCCACGGCGTCGGCCCTGACACTTTCTCGATTACTCCCTCTTTCTCTAGCCGCTCCAGTTCGGCCTCCACCAACGGCCTGAGGTGAAACGGTACTCTCCGATGTCGGAGGGCAATTGGCTGGACGGTTTCATCGATGTGGAGTTGAACTTCGACTCCCTTCAAGCATCCTAGCCCCCTAAACAGTTCCGGAAACTCCGTCAACACCTTGTCTGCTTGCGACTGGTGTATGTGTCTGGCAAACATTACCAACCCCAGATCCTCCGCTGTGTGGCAACTTAGCAAGGACCCAGCCCGGTCACATGTGACGTAAAATCTCGTAGGCGTAGCTCTGTCTTTGTGCCTGACTTCCACGTCCATTACTCCTTGGAGTGGAATCGGTGTATGCCCCCCATAGGTGAGCATTTTGGCCGTCGTAGGCATCAGTCTCGGCTGCGGCAGTAGTTTACTGTACTGCGCCGCATCCAGTAAGTTTACTGACGCCCCCGTATCGATGAGCGTCTGAACACAGTTGTCCCCAATCCCCACTTGGCATAGCGGGGGAGGTCTCTTGGTGGTGTTGGCTCCTCTTATGTTTGAGACCACGAACACATTGTCCTCGTCATCGTCCTCCACCACATCTAGCTTCTGGCACCTCCTATCCAGCTCTTCCACCTCCCGGGCTGCTTTGGCGCTCCTCTGGAACTTGTCGCCTTTTGGCCTGTACGAGCCGGATTTTTCTGCGCCCTGGCACACCTTTGCGAAATGGCCATATTTATTACATTTCAGGCACTGTCTTCCTTGTGCTGGGCAGCCTCTCTGGGAATGTGTGGCCAACCCACAGTTCCGGCACCCTTGCTTAGGCCGCCGCTCCTCCGGAGTGGCGTAATTACTCGCCCCTCGGCTGTATGTCTTCCGGATGGCATCCACCCTCTCCTCCTTGATAGGCGTGGGATACCACGGCTGTGCGTTCGCCGGTTTCTTGGCCAGGGCCATCTCCATCTCACCAGCCCGGACGTCCGCCAGCTCATGCGATCTCCCCAGGACAAGTATATCGTCCAACGATATTCCAGGTTGTCTTAGGATCAGTTTGCGCAGTTCTAACGACTTGCACCCCACTATGAGCTGTGCCCTTGTCTCGAACTGCCGATCCACCCCGACGCACGTGCTCACTAGCTTCAGCAGGCTTGCGAAAAACATGTCTATCGATTCGTCCTCTTTCTGCTTGGCCTGTCGGAGCTTAAAGTGTTCGAAATCCGGATTGACCTGCGGGTCAAAGTGGCGGTTCAGGGCTCTCACCGCCTTGTCATAGTCGTTGCCGTCTCCCGTATCCGGCAAGTCTTGGAACAGGTCATACAGTTCATCACCTCCCATTAACAGCATGGTAGAACGTTTCACGGCGTTGTCCGTCTCCCTGGTGGCCACAAAGTAATTCTCTAGTTGGCCCAACCACTTCCGCCATCGCGGGGCCGCCGTTGCCGGGTCCGCCAGCTGGCTAAACTCTGGGAGGGCCTTCACTGCCATGCGCCCTGGTCTCACCGCTACCGCTCCTGCGTCCGGAGGCTCCGCGGCCGCCTGCTGAGTCGTCATGCTGAGTCTGCCTCCCACCTGCTTAGGATGTCCGGCTCACTTGGGTGCACTTCCGTTGTCCGCCACCCTGTAGAGGACACCACACGCTCAGGCTAGTGGAGATGGGTGCTGCCGGCCCGAGTGTTGCCAACCCTGTTCCCAGTACTTCCACTATGCAGGCTATCCCCTTGTTGTGCAATCACTCCTGCCTGACCAGGATTATGATTGGGGCCCGCGCTCTGCCAGCGCAGACGTGCTCCCACCTGCACTGTCACCTCAGCCTTACAGTCCTCCGTGCAATCGTCCTGCACGCACCAGGCCCCCTCACTGGGCCTCCTAGCACAACCCGGGCAGCCACGCCCTCCGCAGGCGTCTCGGCGCTGCTCCCTTCCAGCTGCACTCGCGTGTAGACGCTCCTGCCTCCTCCGCGGCCGTCACAAGCCGCGCTATAGCGGGACGCACCCACGGCCTTCAGGGACGCTTCGCGCCCTCACAGCCCCCTCGCGCCGGCACCTTACCGCGTCCTCCGATGCCAACGGGCATCCGATCATCTTGCGCCGCCGAGAGTGCAGCGGCAGCCACCACCTACAGCCGCGCTTCACAGCGGCCGCCACCAGTGCTGCCGCGCGTCCCTCTCGATCGGCGCTGGTGCTCGCGCAGATCCGGACCCCTCGTCGCCAGTGTAATGTCGTGACCTGCACACGGGTCACGGCGTAAACCCTGGGGATGCGGTCGGGGCATCAACCGTCTTCTAGGGCACCAGAGCGGGGGACAGGCCTAACTAAATGGCGGAGCAGTAATAAAGGACACACACACACTCGGATGCTCAGTTCACGCCGTCAGCCACGTGCGCTGACGTCGTCCTTTATTTTATACCCCCTGGCCCGAGCCTGGCCCAGGGAGTTGCATTTGCAACAATATAATGCAGTGGCCGGGTGGCTCACTACACCGGGGACACACCGTCTTGCCCATTGCTTGGCAAGACGTCACTGCCTCACATGAAGCGAAGACCTGCTGCCTCGCACATGTTAACACCGACTGCCTGCTCATTTCACAGAGTGCTCACACGCACCATGAAGTTCCGATTCCTTGCTTCACGCACAGCCATGACCAACGTTCAACCATGTTTGGGATGGTTAGCGAGTTCTCCTGCATTTGTGTCGGAGCTTGGTGGGAGGGCGGAAGCAGCGATGGGACAAAAGCAAACTTTTAATAAAAATGTTCTGCAAAATACCAGATTCAGCAAGTAAGTGCACTGCTCTCCCGGACACACACCATTCTGACCTGTGCTTGCCAAGACGCTAATGGCTTACATGAAGCAAAGACCTGCTGGCACACACATGTAAACACTGCCCACCTGCTCATTGCACAGAGTGCTCACACACACCTCATTAACATTTCAATGCACTTATTATACTTTACGCAATTCATATCACTGTCGGAACGAATATACAGACTTTTACAGTAAGCACAGTATACAGAAATCAACACCAACATGTTCTAAAAATAAATTTCTTTTCACTTTGAACGTTAAAAATCGTGTTTCTAGCATTTTCACGGCACATAGTTTGTTCACTACTTACAAATTCGTTTATTTCAAGCCTTAAGCGCCCTCTATTGGCTTTAATTACGATGTCACCATATCCATATTACCAATATAAAAATAAATAAATAATAATGCCGTTATCTGAGCACGTTTTGCCCCACACGCCAAAGGAGGCAAAATAAACAAGCATTGCTACACCTAGCGAGCCACATGTAAAAATGTCACCAAAATAGGATGGCAAAATGAATTACTATATCGTGAAATACACGCCCTGCAAAGAGTGAACGGGGGAATAGGAGGGGGTAAAAAAAATAGTACTTACATTACCGCGGACGGCCACTAATCAACGCAAATAAATATGTAGTTGAGCGGTGCGCCTCAGGTAGAAACGGAAGTGATCTACCGGGTGTGCAAACCAATTAGAAGGCAGGAAAGAAGAGGGGCGCTGATGTCAGCCTATGGTAAGCAGGAGGCGGTACTACCCTCAGTATAGTGATTACAGCAGGTCTTGCAGACAACGCATGCGCGCTGACGCGCTACCTAAAAAGTACATAAACCAAATTCGTATACATAGGACCACCAATACAACTAGGCACTAGTTTATAAAACACCTCTGAATGAGAACACAGCAAGTGCCTAGTTGACATAGTTAGCACAATCTGAAAAACGAACCTCCAGGAATCATGTTTTTTCACAGAAAAAAGTGGCACTGTGCCAAGAAAAGGGCTTAGTGTTGAATGATAAAATGCAAAAAGTGCAAAAGTGCTTAAGTACTGACATAAGAAAGTGCATCGAACATTCAAATCCAGGGTATTCGCCCATCTTATTGCCAATCTCTCTGATAGCCCCCTTCCCCAGGACCCCCTTTGAGCTACTATAGCCTGAAACCTCTCTTTGCACTATGATTTCTCCTTTTGTTTCCTTATGCAACTCTCTTGACACCCAACCCTTCCATCCACCATGTCCATCCCACTCCACCTGGCTCCTCCCTGCCCACAAAGTCCCCTGGGAGACAATGCCTGCCTTCTATCCCAAGGGATAGGGGCAATTGCCCCTTCTATCGGGTACCATGATACTGCACCTAGGGCTTTCCCAGAGGGACAGGGGCCGCCTTACCATTATTGTGAACATAACTCCTTCACTAAACCTCTAAACCATCATCCATGAGTGTCTAACATTATTGGAAAGCCAGCCTGTGGCTGGATCCTTCTCTTTTTACAGGCCATCTAGTCATCAATTTGTAGATAGTTTGATTAACTACCTCTCATGGCTCTGTATTGATTTAAAAAATGCATGCACTTACTCAACCGAAGTGCAAACCTGAAAACGACACCTGTAAAGAACTTTCAGCTTAGATTGCTGCACAAGTTGGGCCTGTGCACCAAGTATTTTAAATGGATCCAGCAGATTTCTAATGTCCCTGTGCGTCTTGGCGGCTGCTAGTGTCATATTTGGAAAGACCTGAAAAGAGAACTCCTCTGGTGCACCAAACGATTTCTGTTGTCTTGCTTTTAGTAGAATCCTTTCCTTTATGTGATAGTCAGAAAGGTTCACCAAAACAGTTTGTTGGTATTTTGACTGGGCATTCCGAATCCTGCCAGGAACTTGATGTACTCTAATAATTGTAAAGTCTGTTGTAAAATCAGGGAAAATTTATTTTTGAACAAGTTTCTCAATTAGTGGGACAATCCCCTCTGGTCCTTCAACATTTTCTGGAATTCCGATAAGCCTCAGATTGGAGCGGTGCAAGTGATTCTCCATCTCTTCTTGCTTTTCCTTTAAGGCAAGGTTGATCTCTTTTAGGAAATGTTCTGAGCTTTTCTGGAGCTGTCCCTATTGATCTTCAAGATCTAATACTCTCTGCTCAACTTCCTCAAGCCGGACAGGAACACTTGGTGGCCTTCCGTGTCAGTCGTTAGGGAGCCGCCATACCCAAGTGCTTCTTCCTCTGTATCTCCAATGGAGCCCCACCCACTGGGTTTAGCAGCGGCCATCTGACGCAGGCGCCGCCACCATCTCCCCTCCAAACCTTTGAGATATCTGTGCGTATTCCAACCAGCTTCTAAACCTGCCCTAATGCTAGGATGCCTGGGTGCGAATCTGCACTTTATAAGTATTCTTTTAATTGAATGCAATTAATTCCTGTTGTTATTTGAAAACAAGTATATTTATCAAAAAGTTACATGCTTGTGTTTTCGGCAAAATTAGCTTATTTACAACAATAGATAGGTTCATGTTGGAAGGCAACATGTGTTCTTCAATAAAAATGGCACACTGTTATTTGGGAACAAATGACGCGCTAATGTTTGTGGACAAGACGTGTATTTCCAAGTTAGAAATATAGGTTCCATATGTGTGAAAATGCTGAGTTTAGGAAATATTGATGTTATCAGTTTATTTATTCAAAAATTAATTTACTTGTTTTTAAGTAGTTATTTCCTGAGTAATGTTGAGCCATTCTACGATCAAGGTTCAGGGCTTTTTATGATATTATCACTGCTGTCTGGTACACTCATCTGTAGCATCAGTGGAACATAAGATTTACGTCTGCTGTCTGAACCTGCAAAGACTCTGTAACCCTAGCAATAAGTGTACTATCTAAACCTTCTAATCTGTCTATACTTAGGGATAGTTCTGCCTTCTAAGGCCTGTGATTGATATCTGCGTAACCTGGAAGATAAAAGTGAAGGAAGATGGTCATATACATTTTAAGATACAACACCAACTTGTCAAATCTATTACTCTGTTACTTTGAGCTGCCTCTATAAGCAATGTTTTAGTCAGTTAGGGAAATGTTTTGTATCATAAAAAATGTATTCTCATTTAAAAAATGTTTTTGAAGGACTGAACCCCTTGAATCTCTCATGACAGTGCCACTGGTATGTGGACAGAGATTTACCTTGCACTGGGTTGAAAGTTTACCAGCCTCTACTGGAGAGAAACAAAGATGGTGACAACAAGTGAAGGGTCAGAAAAGGATAGGGAGTTTTTGTGTATGGAGGCTCTATGGGTGCTTTGAGACCCTGGAACTAGTGGGTAGGAGGGGATATTTAACTAGGGAATGTGGTGAAAGCAGTGCTTAATTTGTATCAGATTAAGTGCCTGGACCCAAAAGCCCACAACTGGTGACATTAAAGGCCTGATTATGATGTCGTTCGGAAAGCCTCTGACCGCAAGCCAGGTCAGAGGCTTTCCGACCGACATCAACGGTTTCCATTCCAACTGCCTAGTTTCAATCTAGGTGGTCGGAATTGAAACTGGTCGGTCATTCCGGCTGGCTTCCGATGGGCTCAAGGAGCCCGTCGGCCAGTCGGGACCGGCAAGTAATTCCTATACGACGGCGTTTCTGCAGTCGGGATAACGATGTCAGTTTCCGACAGGCTTTTCATGTCAGGCTTTCCGACATGGAAAGCCTGTCAGAAAGCGACATTTGTTAAGAATGTCCCATTCTTAACATTCCCATGTTAAGAATGGGAGATTAACAGAATCTCCCATTTCTCTATGGGAGCTTGTGCTTCAGCCGGTATACGGCAGCAGCACAAGCTCCCATAGAGAAATGGGAGTATGCAACTGCACCATGTGCGGTCGCATTGTAATACTGCGATCTGCAGACCGGAGGCGGTCGGTCCCAAATCTGCGATGATAATCAGGGCCTTAATGTCATGGGTGTCGAATGCCAAGACTGCGTAGCTTTATTTCCACCAACGACACAAAAGGTGATAGGAGGAATGCTTGCAATAAGTCTAACCATTGGCAATCGCTCTGGGTAGCATTTCGACCCCTTGTTCTTTTGCGCACCATGCCTCCTCAGATTAGACCCAGTCATTTGCAAATTAATCTTGGCTCTTCTCCAATAGAAACAGTCCAGCCCAAACTGCTGAGCTGGGTCCTCTCCGAACCAGAACACAAGTAACCCAAGACCAGTTTTTGATGGATTGGGCCTCTTCAGTCAGGTGTAGTTTGGTGTCAGTGGTACAGTGAGCAAGGGACCCACGTCTTGGTATGCCCTTGGCCACTTCGAGCATTACATCAAACACACAAAAAGTGATAGAAGGAATGCTTGCAAGAAGTCTAACCACTGGCAATCACTCGGGTAGTATTCCAACCAATTGTTCTTTTGCCCACCATGCCACCTCAGATTAGACCCAGTCACCTGAAACTCGTCTTGGTCCTGCTCCAATAGGAAAAGTCAAGCCCTAGCTGCCAAATAACCCAAGAACGGTTTTGGCCTGATTAGGCCTCTTCAGTTGGGGGATGTTTGGTTTCAATAGCACAGTGAGTAAGGTTCCCACATCGGGCCAAACCTTCCTACCCTCAGATGAAACCCAGCCATATGCAATCCTGCTCCAATAGGAACAGTCTACTTCATGTCTTTTTCACTCCATGTCATTTCTCATTCTTTCAGGTTCCTGCCGTCTCCATTTGTCATGCATGTTTTTTCAGTCTTTCTTTTCCTCCTTCTTTCAGCCTTGTGTGTTTTTCCTCTCTTGCTCTAGGACAAAATCTGATGAGGAAAAATAAGTGCAGATTTAAAAAAACCAGTGCTGTTGGGGTCCGACCTGCAACCATCGGCTCAAATTAATCACTGGTTGAAAGTAAAACTCTGGAAAGTGAGAAGAGAGAACAAGATAATTGGTTGAAGGCAAGTTATGGAAGCACCCGAAAGAGGCACAAACTAAAGATGTGGAAAAAGGAAGAAGGGCAAAAGGGATGTTCTGGAGTGAAGGTGGAAAGAGAGGAGATTGGACTGTTAGTAAGTGTATTCGCACCTAAGAAAGGAATGGTACCTAGCAAAGTGTGTGCTGAAAAGTTATTTATTTATGGTATTTTATATAACGCCACAAAGTCACCTTTTTGTCAATTCAGTGTTTCAAGGCCTGGAAGAGAAAATAAATAGAAAAGGAAAACATAAGGCCATAGAAATGGAAATGGAAAGTGATGTAAAAGAATAAATCCTGTAATTTAAAAATAAATACATATTTACATATAACTTGAACTGAAAGGATTTGAATAATTTTTTAAAGTGATGGATTTTTTTAAATTTTTCTCTTTGATGGCTTGTTTGTAGTGTATGGTGCTATTCCACTCACAAAATCCGAAACAGATCATGGGCCAGACATAAATCTTCGGAAAGCCCAACTAGAAAGTGAACATTTACTTCCTGATTCTGAAAGAGGGCGAATCCTTAAATATTCTTTCCCTGTGTAAAGGGCAAGTGTGCAAGGAGGGACAATCTTCCTGACTCAATATTATCAATTGGGCAAGATTCAGCTCTTCCCCTCCTGCTCACATTAGTGAACGCGTTCGGTGGAGGCCTGCATGGGACATCACACGCCTATGTCAGTAGTCATATTAGTCTCCTTTGGGTATTTATTGTCTGTGGCGTGATTCGAGACTATTTTTTCCACCATCACCACCCTGCCAAAGACTTTCCGTATGTCGTCCCGCAGCAGGTTGATTTCCAAAGCCTCACTGTATATCTTCTGCTTCCTGCTTGCCTTGGATTTCCACACCATCAGCAGAACCTTACACAATGGATCAGTGTTCTTGGTTGATTTTGTCCCCATCAGCCCTTTTAAAAAAACGCTTGCTTATTAAGCCTATTCTGCTGGGCCAATGGGGTTAGGCTCTCATGTCCCATGGTGCTCCCTTTGCATCTGCCACCTACTCCCAGAAAAGAATCAGTTCAGCACCTCACTTTTAAATTTACCTGTTCAGGCACTTCTTCCCATCCATAGGAATAGTGTCAACCCTCTACAATGGAAGGCTCAGTATCTCTTGTATCCACCTTGTTACTCCCCAGAGTCAGAGGAGGATTCCCATTAGTCCAGGTAGGTACCTCTGTTCCCCTAGTTTGAGGGCCAAGGCTGGTTACAACAGCCCTATAGTGGGATCACTGTGTCCATCCAGGACTCTGCACACTGCTGAGCCTCTCCAGTGTGACTCAGATGACTCCATCTTCAGGCGGACCACCATTTACTTGTGGTCTGTCCTGGGCTCCCTGCCGCCTGCCCAGGGCTTTCATGGACTTCACATGTCTTGTGCCCTTACATAACCCCAACATCTACAGCCTGCATGGATGGAATGCCTTAGTTGAACCTGCAGAAGAGGCCTGGCAGGCTATGTTTCTCTTCCTATAGGTTACACAACAATATGCCTTGAGGATATGCTCTTGGGCTTGTGAGCTCAGAAGTACGGGACCATCTTATAACTCTGAGAGCTTGGAATATGTTTCTATTGTATTCTAATCAAATAGGGTTGTTTTATTTGACAACAACAATTTCAAGATTACTGAACTAATAGTCAACATACTTCCCTGAAAACCAATCGTATTGATATTTTTTTTATAAGAAAGCTTTATCTTCTTACTTTGTTTCTCTGATTTGCCTACTCTTCTTTTGAAACTGTTGTTTTTTCTTCTTTGTTTGACACACAGGGCCTGATTACGATGTCGGTCGAAGTTGCCTCCGGCCAACATCGCAGCGGATGCGGAACCAACCGACAGCATTCTTGACACCGCAATTAGGATGCAGTCGCAAACTTCCATTTTACAATGGGAGATTGTGTGGCAGGCTGAAATCGCCCGCCGCACAAGCTCCCATTGTAAAATTGAAGTTTTTGCACATCCCTGCACCGTGTGGCAGGCACCTCACGGTGCAGGGATGTGAAGAGGGGCAGCATAGGTGCCCCCCAGAGCCACAACCGGAGGCCGCAGGGGAATGGGGGCCCTGCTAGGGGCCCCAAAGTTGCTTTCCTACAGCCTTTCCATGTCGGAAAGGCTGTGGGAAACCGACATCATAATCCAGACGGCGGAAACGCCGTACTTAAGGAATTATGAGCGGTGTCCGACTGGCCGACGGGTTTCTTGAGCCCGTCGGAACAGAGTCAGATTTCCCGGCCAGTTTGGAGTCTGACCGCCGTCATTGAAATACGGCAGTCGGAGTTCAAACCACCGATGTCGGTCAGACAGCCTCCGACTAGCAGTCGGAGGCTTTCCGACCGACATCGAAATAAGGCCCACAGTGTTTCATTACATCAAATTTTAAACTTTGTTAATTTTCAAAATATTCATACTTAAATCTAATATGTTGGTTTACAGACTTGCAATATTAATTATTAAAACTGACACAAACTTGTCTGTTCATTTTTTAGCTACTAATAAGTGGTCCACACTTCCACAAACAAAATAGTTTTATTCCACCAGAAGCCCCCGTTTGTTACAGTGGTACCCTATTATAGCTTAAAAGGAACTGACCTTGGGATGGATGGTTGACTAACTGTGGGGTCTCAATGGTTCAGGCCTGATGATGGCTTTGTCTAACAATAACTGTGGCCACACTGAGAGAATGTGAAGGACTCTTTGTAGGAACAAGGGCCCAAAACTCTTTCTAGTTGACTCTAGGGTTTCTGAAGCAATATGTGACAGTATCAGCTGAAGATACCACATTCAAAGATCTGTAAACAGAACATCTCATACAAGGAAGAGGATGGTATCAACGAGATTTTGAAATGTGTGCCCTATAAATAGTAGGAGAACAGAGGGTCCAGTAATTGAGTAACAGGAAAATCTACCCCAACTCACATACCTTTAAACTGTTAAATAAAACTCTGTTCAGAAAGTAGGTAAACTACCAGAAAACCCTCCTAGTTATACTCCTGCATTACTCCTTCCCCAATAAAATAGCTACCATTGCCACACACACACACAGAAACTCTTTTAAACTTCCCAGGCACACTTCCAATTCCCCCCATTGACACCAAACTGGATGGTTAGGACCCAAACCTAGGACATTGAATAATGTCCTTATCGTATTCTTTTTTTGAGCTGTCAGCACAGCCTCTCATGGAATATCTCTTTCTACACTCATTGTACTCTGCCAGCCACAATCTCATATCAATACCTAAACCACACCAGGTCTCAACTAGGCCAAGGCACTCTGATCTCCTTTCACCCCCCCCTCCCCATAGAATACCCTCTCCTGTGAAATCTGATAATTTCTCTCTGTTCCTATTTCCAATTCTTCCTCAAAGTCCATTTTCATGCTTAGAGGCCAGCAGCATATAGGATCCTCCTATGCCTGAATACTAGAGCTCGAACTCCTGTTAGCCGTTGTACCATAATGTAAATGTGCAAACATTTTCTAAGCCCTTCACTCTTACCACTTCGTTCGTTTTTGGGGTCAATCCTGTCCTAGACCTTTGTTTGATAGAACACACATGGTTGGAACTCTCATACGTGTAAGTACACAGCAGAGGCAGATTGAACAATGACCGACACTGCTTTACCAAATCCTGCGAGGCACACAGAAGCCTGCCATAACGTCTACAGTGGCATAGGTCTAGTTAGTGCCTACTGGTGAGAGGTGATCAGGGAGAGGCAGAGGGGATAAATGGTCCTTGTAGTGTATTATCCTAGAGTGGATGATCTGGTAGGGAATCTTTAGCGTCGTCTAGAAGATAGGGAAACATTTGTGTGAGTTCTGTGACATTAGGCTCAGCAATGTTAGAATATCAGCTTTGTCTCGTGGCAAATCTGATCATATTCTAAGGATTTGTAAGTGATGGGTGCTTGTCTTAGATCAATCACGCCTTCTCTTCAAACATTTTTTGGTGGCTACCTGAGTCGGGCAGTTTACTGTTCAGTGAGTGCATCATTGCTTCTGTATCAAAAGAGTTGATGGTACTGTTGGAAGAACTCCAGCAAGACCAACTGCTGAAAAGCAGAGCCTCTCTGAAGATAGACAATGACCATGAAATGTATGTAAAGAGATTGAATAAATGCAATATGATACCGATTTTAAATTGATAAAAAATATGTGAAAGACTGTGGTGTAAAACAGTACAAGAATACTCTCAGGTCTACCTTGGCACCAATTTGTAAATACTAAGGGGTAGATTTTCAAACATTTTGCGCTGGGTTAGCAATACAAAAGTGACGCTAACCAGCACAAAATGTTATTTTACCAATGTACTTTCCAGCGCAAAACTTGCCCGGAGTGGGGTCTCCCCCAGCGACTCTGAACCCAGCTGTGGATTTGGCCCCTTGCGAGGACTGGAGGCTCGACGGTGCCTGGGGTCGTCCGTTACATAGCCTAGGATCTGGTCCGCCTCTGGGTCTGGCTGCCCCTGAGAGCCTCAGGGACCCCTTGTCTGCCGCCTGCCGTTGGAGTGCACCGGAGCCTTGCCAAGCCCTGTTGGGGTGCCGGCACCCCCGCGGAGTACCTGGGGGTGAGTGATGCTTCTTCTGGGGGCTAGCGTGCTTCCTCCATCATCTGACGGCCCCCTGGTGCACGCAACTCCTTTCCTCTGGTCCGCTCCCGGGTCGCGCCTCCACAATGGCTACCACCAAAGCCAAGAAAGAAAGATCCATTCAGGATCTCCTCCTAAAGTCTGCAGGGGACGCCTCAGGATCTAACTCGGCGCCAAGTAGTAACGGCCCGGATGCTGCAGTCACTAGGGAATTCTTGGAGGCGTTGTTCGCTTCTCAGAAGGAAGATATTATGGCCATTAAAACGGATTTACAAGCTGACTTGCGGGAGGTGCGGAGAGACGTCGATGCTATTGGGGAGCGGGTGGCCTCCTTGGAGGACTCAGCAACTACCAGAGATGAGGAGATAGTAGTACTTCAGCAAGAAGTGTTACGGCTGCGCGACCAACACTTGGACCTCCAAGCGTACACCGAGGATCTGGAGAACAGGTCGAGGAGGAACAACGCCCGCATTCGAGCGGTCCCAACCGGGGCGGAGGGAGAAGACCTCATGGGATACATCCAGGACCTCTTCCGAACAGTCCGGAATGCTTCAGCGGACTCCACCGTTAAGATTGATCGATGCCACCGTGTGGGCCCGCCGCGGCGGTCGAACCGCCCTCCTGCAGACATCTTGGTGTGTGTGTGCACGACTTCACGGTAAAAGAAGGGATCCTCAAGGCGGCTCGTTCAAGCCAACCTCTACACTTCTGGGACCACTCTCCCCAGCTGTATCAGGACCTGGCCGCCAGTACCCTGCAAAAGAGAAAGGATTTCCGTCCCATTACCACTCATCTGCGCTCTCAGCAGATTTCTTATGCGTGGGGCCACCCATTCCGCCTCATTTTCCGCTTCGGCTGGAAACTGCACCAGGTCTCCTCCCTGTCCGACGCTTGCAAGGTGCTGAATCTCCAGCTTGATGACCTGCCTTCCCAGCCAGACGCCCTGGAGCCGGGCACACAGGGATCTCTGGGCCGCGGGCCTCGGGGGGGCCGAGGCATGGGTCGTCTTCGCCCTGACCCCGCCACAATTATTAAAGAGTGGTCTGCTGTCCTGCGGACCCTAGCTGGCACAGATGGGGACAGCCTAGACTCGAATGATTGACTGTGATATGTCTATGGGGCGGTTTCACCCACCTTTGTCCTGGTGGGAGCGGGGGGAATCTTCTTTCTCTTTTCTGGATAGGAGCGTGCTCGCTCCCTTGGCAGACCCCAACCTTTACTGACCAGCTTCAAGATGGACCTTATGGGCTTGCCCTGGTTACTGTTCTGTTGTTTCAGGGTTTGTTTTTCTCTCTATGGAAAGGGGGGTCCACTCTCCAGTGAGCTTTTTCTTTCAGGCCTTTTTGTCAGGCTATGTCCGATTGCTTGTGCCCAAGGGGTCCCCTTCGTGCTTTGTTCCTCAGCGCATGCTTAGCGGCCTTAGTAGCAGCTTTACATGGTTCGTTTCTCACGGATGGAAGTCAAGGTAGTAAGCTTCAACGTTCGGGGTCTTAATAACCCTACTAAGCGGAAGGCAGTCCTCTCCTTGCTCGAGCATTCAGGAGGTGATGTGTGTCTTCTTCAGGAAACCCACCTTCTCCATAGCGACACTCACTGTATGCATCATAGAGACTTTCCTTTGCAGTTTTGGTCTTCGGGGAAAAATAAGCGGGGAGGAGTGGCTATCCTGCTTTCAAACCGCTTTAGGGGTTCTGTGGTGGGTCCTGTCGCAGAGATTAAGGGGCGCCTCCTAGCACTGCGGTTCCGTATGGGGTTCTCTCACATAACTATAGCCTCCATCTACTCCCCAAACGAACACCAAGAGAAATTCCTGCTGGATGCACTTGCTGATGTCCTTCACACACCTGATTCCATGGTGGATGTGGGGGGTGACCTAAACCTAGTTATGGATGCTGGGCGGGACCGTTCTGGCTCGCGGTCCGGGGGGGCTGGAGCTATATCAGTGAGTGGTAGCGTATGGTTGAGCGATGGGGGATCAAAGATGCCTGGTGCTGCTTACACCCTGATGTACAAGACTACTCTTACTACTCCGCGGCCCATAAGACCTATGCCCATCGGGATCACTTCCTCGTCTCCCAGGCCGCCTGGGCCTGTACCAAAGATTCCACCATTGAGGCCCGCTCCCTTTCAGATCACGCACACATTACCCTGACCCTGCACTTCCCATCCACACAGTCTCCTCCATCGCATTGGCGTCTGATTGACTCTTTGCTTCGGTCCCCGACGATAGTGGAAGACGTCAGGCGTTGCCTGACCGACTATCTTGCGCTTAATGATGTTGGCTCCACGCCACTGGCCTCGGTGTGGGAGGCACTTAAGCTGGTCGCGAGAGGTGCCTTCATTGCCAAAGCGGCGTTTGAGAACAAGACTAGGCAGACTAAGCGGGCGGAGATAGAAGCTAAGGTGAGGGAGCTCGAAGCCATTCATAAGCGTACCGGTGCCCCCAGAATATGGCGCCAGTTGGAGAAGGAGCGACTCCAATTGAGGCGTTTAGATCTCGACCGGGCCGAATATGCAATGGTCCGGTTGAAACACAAATACTATGTGGGCTCTAATAGGGGTGGCCGCATGTTGGCTCACTGTCTTCGCAGTCAGCTTGTGACTCAGGCTATTAAGGCGATATGGGATGGGAGCGGATCCGCGGTTTCTGATGATGCCGGGATAGTGGCGGCCTTTCGATCCTTTTACGAGTCCCTGTATTCCGCTGACTCCTCAACTCTGGCTGACCCCAGCGAGTACCTCCTCGGTGCTGCGGTCACTCCTCTCCCGCCCAGCGAGGCAGAAGGACTGGAGGCCCCCATACGAATAGAGGAGGTGATCTCTGCTATCGCCCGACTGAAGCCCTTGAAAGCGCCGGGTCCCGACGGCTTCAGTGCCCTTTTTTATAAGACCTATTGTGTCGAACTGGCTCCGCAGCTCACCCGTTTGTTTAATTCCTTCGCGGACACGGGCTCTCTCACGGTCTCCATGCTGCCAGCTACCATTTTGGTCATCCCTAAATCTGGGAAGGATCCGGAGCTCTGCAGCTCCTACCGCCCGATTTCGCTGCTGAATATTGATGCGAAATTATTCTCAAGCATTCTGGCTCACAGATTGAACCCTCTCATGCCCAGTCTGGTTGACCCAGACCCCTCCGGTTTCATCCCGAGTAGGCAGTGCGGGGACAATACTAAAAGGATCTGCCACTTAATTGACAAGGTACAACGCTCTAAGGAAGAGGCTTTGCTTATGGCGGTTGACGCGGAAAAGGCCTTCGACCGCTTGCACTGGCCGTACCTATTTGCCACTCTCGAACGCTTCGGACTAGGGGTCAGGTTTCGGGGTTGGGTGGCGAGCATATATAGCGCTCCATCAGCAGCAGTCAGGGCCAACGGCTTGCTCTCGAGTGATTTCCCGGTGGGGAGGGGGACCCGACAGGGCTGTCCTCTCTCCCCTCTACTTTTTGCCTTATACATGGAGCCTTTCGCTCAACGACTCCGGGACAACCCGCAAGTGCGGGGCGTCCCATTCGGGTCTGATCATCATCTCATTAGCCTCTACGCCGACGATGTCATTTTTTCAATGGCCCGTCCCCTGACCTCGCTGCCAGCGATCGTGGATGACCTGCAGGCATTTAGCCAGGTCTCTGGCTTTAAAATAAATATGCAGAAGTCTCAAGTGCTAAATCTCACCGCTGCACAGGAGACGGTTGACACCTTGCAAGCCCAATTTGCCTTCGACTGGGTGGAGGAGGGTATCTCTTACCTCGGGCTGGTTCTCTATAAAAGTTTAGGCAAGACTGCGGAATTGAACTACACGGCCCTCCTCTCTCGCATTCGCAAGGACTTGGCCCAATGGCGGCGCTTGCCTCTGTCGTGGTTTGGGAGGCTGGCTGCTGCTAAAATGAATGTACTACCCCGGGCTTTATATATTTTCCAAACGCTTCCCTTACAGCCCCCATCGCACTCGCTTCTACATACACAAACCGAGATTGAACGTTTTATCTGGGGCCCGATCTCTCCCCGGCTGCAGAAGAATCTGCTGCAGCGCCCTACGAAAGAGGGCGGCCTTGCACTGCCTAACATCACGCGCTATTTTCAAGCTTCGCTGCTGCGCTACCTCATGGAATGGAATCGTCCTATGACAGAAAAGTACTGGGTCTTCATGGACCAGACAGTGGCGGGCCGACATATCTGGAGGGAAGCATGGCTACCTAGGTCTGCACGCGCCTGGGGACTATACTCTTCGCCGGTTACCCGCCCCACTCTGCTTGCTTGGGATAGGGTTGCCACGAGAGCTAACCTTACCACTTTCCCCTCTCCGATGACCCCGATCTTCTCAAACCCTGACTTTCCGCCCGGGATGGATAAAGGGGTCGGCTCGCGGTGGCTGGAGGGTGGATGTAAACGTCTGGGACATTTGTTCGACATTCAGGGTCATATCCCCTTCAAACAACTTCAAGAGGACTACGGCCTTACTGGCTCCGATCTCTTTCTGCACACGCAAATGATACATTGGGTGACTGGTACTACAACGCGACCCTTGGCTGTTAGACCTATGCTGCCGTTCGAGAAGTGGCTCGTCTATAAGAAAGATGACCACAAACTCATTTCTGAAATATACTCGTTCCTCACTCAGGGCATCAAGAAGTCTCGCACGGAGGGTCAGAGACGCTGGGAGGCAGAGCTGGGATGCACATTATCAGACAAGGAGTGGGAGGATGTCTTCTATAGGTCCCGTCACACCACGCACTCCATGGGTCACGCTGAAACTGCATTTAAAATTGTATCCTATTGGTACCAAAGCCCAGCCCGCCTAGCCAAGTGGAACTCTAAATGTGATGGCCTCTGCTGGCGCGGCTGCGGCAGCCCTGGCACCCTTATTCATTTGCTGTGGCACTGTCCAAAGCTTACGAGATATTGGGAGAGTATACTTGATGACATTGATAGGGTCTTCGACACCACTATCCCCAGGCTCCCTGCTTATACACTCTTGGGGGTGCCCAATGCGTGACCTTCCCTTTGCGCTCTACCAGAGGTAGGCAGATGACGCTTGCACTGAATGCCGCATACCGGGTGATTCTGGCGGGGTGGAAATCTGACAGGATCCCAGAACATACGCAATGGCTGCATTAATTGTGGTGTCTTCTAGGTATGGAAAGGCTGTCTATGGCTACCCTTGGGAATAAATCAGACTACGCCAAGATTTGGGCCCCCTTTATTTCCATTTTATCCGCTGAATTCCGGGAACTGTCCTGTCCCAATTATCTCCGGATTCTGAAGTTAATTCCCGAGGGTCGCGCGGATGTATAGCGCAATGTATCTCCTTAGGGCCCCCTGACTCCTTATGGCATTGAGGATTATCGCATCTAATAGTATCTGTAAGCTGATAACATTTTCTTTGTATCTTGCTCACTGGAGAGGGGTGGGGTGGGGGTGGCGGGTGGGCGTTGGTTTTTCTTGATGTTCTTTTGTTTCCGTTGTAAACGCAGGCCCATTAGCAATTGGTTGTCTGTACTAGGATCTCGGCCATTCCTACTCGCAACCCTGCTGCACATTGGACTTTGCTACTATCCGCTTGTTGTGGAATTAGGCCTGCCTGTTATCTCTCTTTCACAAACGCGGCCGGCCCTGACTGGGTTGTAGGCGACATGCTGTGTTAATTACCCGTTTGTGTGAGCCATTATTCCACTGTCCCGCCCTCCTGGTCGGAATGTGCAGTAGCCGGCCCGCAGGGTTGTAGGCGATACTGTAATGTATTTTCATGCCAAGTGTTCTGCTAATAAAAACGATTTAATACAAAAATTGATGAGATGTGATGTTAAAGACTGCAGGCATCAGAATTCACTGGGGACAAATATCATGAATGCAGACGCTGCCTTGTCCGAGTGGACGCATCTCCATTTCAACATTTCTGTGGAACACAGTGGCTTTCTTGATAGTTTGCTTCTGAGTGAATGCACCCTTGCTACTCAATGAATGGATTGAAGACAGAGCACCTAGCTTAAGGCTGAGGTCCTTCGAAGATCAGTTGTATACATGAAGTGTACATTAAGAGATTGCTTATATATAATATGTGTGAAGGATTCCAAGTACCAGAATGCCCTGTGCTGTGTGCACCAACACCAAACAAACATTGATGAGCTGTGAAGGATTATGGGGGCCAGAATATGCTGTACTCTCGTTGGGGACCAAAACCTAAATATTATAAATGATGCAGATACCTTGTCTGAATGCAACCATAGGCTTTAAAAAAAATATTTGCTCTGGATCACTGGAGATGATAGTTTGCTGCAGAGGGAGTGCACCCTTGCATCTGAATGGAGATATTTGACTAATACTCTTTTAAGTACTCTAGGATAAGCAACAGTTGAAAATCTAAAACCCGACAAAAACTAGTAATGATGGCGAAATACAGATTAGGAGATTGCGTGAGTGCAACATGATGCTGACTGTACATTGAGAAAAAACATGAAGGACTGTTGGGTAAAAGACTCAGTATCAGAATAGTCTATGGTCTCACTGGTGTTCATTATATGTGCATTGCATTATTATGAACCCCCTGCCCTGGGAATGCCTCCTTCTATACCTTTAGGTGTCACATATGAATGTGTAACCTTTTCATTTTTTTAAATTTACATTTGTATTGATTGTCAATTAAACAAAACACAATTACAACTATTACTGTGGGCAGTGGTGAACCAAACATATGCTGCACTTCCCCATGTATTGCAGTAAAGGGTTAATGTATACTAGAACAAAGGTTGTCATAGAGATACAGGTGCTACAACCATAACAACACTCTGCTCCCTGTGAATGTAATATGAGCGTCAACCAACTAGGTTTTCGCTACAGTCTATTTAACAGGAATATCAGAGCACACACTCACGTATTATTTAAATGTGCATCTACAAAGTACTGATGCAATGGTCCATAGATCCGGGGAAGTTTTCTGAGATTTTGATACAAATCACCATCAAGTTGAGGCGTGGAACATCAAAAAGCATCCAACAGCTAATTGACTTTTTCAAGTCTCCAATATGTCTGACTGATCAAATAGTGTTGAATGAAGTATTGATTCCAGTAATTTGTGTCATAAAAATATGTGGATGGTTCCAATTGATCAGAAGTGAGACAATAAATTGAACAAGCATTTGCAATGCAATAGGTCTCGCATTAGTTACATTTCGAGCTGTTGCAAATGAGAATGTTTGTTAGAATTTTTTTTCTCAAAAAATATCCTAGCAGTAGCATAACTAATAATCGAAAATCCATGAAGCAAGGAAAGGGTGCAGTACCTTTGCCTGTTACTAGGTGTCCCTGTGGACCCCTATTAGCCCTAAAAGGTTCTGCACCCTGTAATAATGAAGAATACAACTCACCCCTAGGACTGGGTCAAGGCCCGCCTTCATTATTCCCAAGCAACAGAGCTCGCTGACACACACAGGAAACACAGTAGAGATTAGCCTGCTGCTGCAGCTGTTGTCTTGCTCGAGTTGCTGAAATCCATGATGCACACACTGAAATTCTGACGCGTAGGACGGAGGAAGATGTAAAAGACTGCAGAAAGCCATTCGCATAACGCCGCGCTTTAGCTTAAGATGTTTAACACTAAAGCGCGGCGTGCCGCCATTGCTACAAAAGTAAATAAATGGAAAACAAATGCGGCGTCCGCCCGCCTTTTTTTTTAATATTGATTGACTTTTGTAGCAATGGCGGCAAGCTGCGCTATAGCTTCAGATGATTAAAGCTAAAGCGCGGCGAGCCGCGATTGCTATAGAAGTAAATAAATGGGCGGTGGCCTCCCATGCAGCATGTCGTGCCTGCTTCAGCAAGACATTAAGGGGCAGATTTACAAGCCCCTTGCAACACTTTTACGCCGCCGTTGCATCACTTTTGTGACACAGCGGCGGCGCAAACAATGCGCCACTATGCGACATAATTACAACGTGACGCATCTAGTGAGATGCGTCACGTTGTAAAGCCCTGCACTACATTATACCTGCGTCAGGTATAATGTATGCAGGGTGGGCGTTCCGTCGCAAGGAAGCCCCGTAAAAGTGACGCAGTGAAATCTACAAGATTTCACTGAGTCACTTTTACGTCCCCGCTCCGTCAAATCCTTACGCCTGCTTGAAGCAGGCGTAAGGAGTGACGCAGCATGTTAGGTATAGAGCACCCCTGAGCAGTGCTGGAGTTGCATCGCGCTTGCGACACGACTCCAGCACTGCGTCACCCTTACGCCGACAGATGCGTCACGCATCTGTCTATTCTTGCGCCACGGTGCGGCGCATTGTAAATGCAGCGCATCCATGGTGGCGCAAGGGGTTTTTTGCGTCACGCAAAATAACTGGTGCATCCCTGCTAATATGCAGGGATGCGCCAGTTATTGTAAATCTGCCCCTAACTAAATAGTACTCACTAACTGTTAATGAAACCTAGAGAGTAAGGACACATGTAAGAGGAGCTGTCCTCAAGGGAGGTAATAACAGAAGAGAGGGAGGTACTAAGGAGGGACTATTAAGCCTATTCATGAATCAAAAGCCAATCATTTACAAAGGACAGTAAAAGGAGTCAATTAAAAAGATGGGAGGAAAATGGGCAGAGCTTAAAGTCCATACCTGAATACAGCATGTCTCGAAGAGACAGCGCAAGTGCTGGCTAGACGAGACCTAACAACAAGCATTTGCCAGTGCACTTGGTTTCGCATTTACGAGAGTTTGAGCTATTGGCATTGTAAAAGACAATGCCTTTTATTTATGTTTTGTTTTTAAAACAGATAAATAAAAGGCATTGTCATTTACACTGCCAATAGCTTAAAGTCTTGCAAATGCGAGACCTATTGCATTGCAAATGTGTTCGGCGTCCGTGCTATAAATCTTTTTAAAAAAGAGTTAGGAGAGAGCGTGTCCTGACGAAGCTATTTGAGAAAATAGCGCTCGCAGGCTGTATTAAAGCCTAAGGAGTAACAGGGGGTGTCGCCATGGGAGGTTTCAAAATGAGACAAGGCGGTACTAAGGAGGGACTACTAAGCCTATTGACCAATGAACAGCCACAGTTTACAGTGGACAATGAAGCAATCCAATGAAAAATATGGGCAGAGAGTGTGCGGAGCTTCAAGTCCGTACCTGAATACAGCATGGCACGCAGAGCAGGGCTTGCGCGGCCCTGGCTTGACCTAAAACTCATGTGGACTGATCCAAGATGTGGTGACGTACTAAGCCAAAGTAGCCAATGGCTGATGGGAGCTATGTATAAAGTGCAAAATGTTTGCCATGAGTGGTGCACGCACCATTGCAAATTAAACATAAAAACTAGGGCCTAATGTATTTTCTCCGGTTCATCTGCAGTTTTACCCCTCCATTGGTATGCATCATATTTAAATCCAGCACTAGTAAATACCTGCTTGCTCTGCAAGTTACTTATATTAAGTGTCTCTAATAATTTCTCTGTGAACACGGCGTTTTAGAACAATCCTACAGTAATAAAGTGCTCTTTCACCCAGGATTTAGGTACATTTATTGCTAAATAATAACTCAGAAAAGAAAAAAGAAAGAAATGTTGATAAGGGTAACTGCTGGGTTGCAGGCACATGTGAATGACAGGTGATACTTGACTAACATGATGCATGCAGTTTGCTTTCTCTCCCATCAGTAAATATGTATTATTATTGTGATGAACGGCCAAGATGTTTTGACATTGCTTTTTTTCTCTAAACTGTTGTGCAACTATGTTGCTTTCTAGGGAATTCTTTTGAAGAGGCAAATAGACAAAACTGTGTCTGTGCGTGCATTAACTTATATTTGCTTATGTGTGATTTCTATTTATCTATGAAAGTGTCTGTACATATGTGTGGGTACACATATATGTCTAGTGGGGTGTGGGTATATGTCTCCTGATACTTGGGTTCTATCACTTTTAATAATAACCTGAGTTGTGGGTGAAACTCTTCCTTCCCCGTGTTAAAGAAGTACACTTATTTTTAATTTTGAAGACATTTTGCATTTTCTTACATGATGTTTGCTGCATGATTAACATGCCAACTATTTTCAGGGCTCGGCTGGTTCACAGCTTCTAGAGCTAGAGCCGACCCTTGACTCGTCTCTCACTGGCAATTTGTTGACTCCCTACCTCTGCTTGAAACTGGGGAACCAGGTTCAAGTCCCGGCGTCCGCTTCTAATCCTGTGCTTCTGTGCAAATCACTTAATCTCACTGTGCCCAAAAAATGTAATCTAGTTTAATGTGACTGGTGCTCATGTAAAGCGCACCAATGCCCTTGGGTCAGAGTTCGCGCTATATGAAACTGCAAAAAAGTGCATGTAAGTAAGTACGAGTCTGTATGTGTGTGTTTCAATTTACTATGTGTCACATTATAAGTGTATGTGCTTGTTATATGTACGTCTTTCGGCATATGCATGAATTTATATGGTTGCATATGCTTTGTTTATATTTCTTCATGTTAATCTACTCATGTGTTGTATGTGTATTTCTTGTACATATGTCTATGTGTGCATATGCCTGTGTGTGTGCCTTTTTAGGTCTCGCCTAGCGTTGCAGCACGCATGCGCTGCTCGCTCTGCAAGACATATTGTGGATGAGGATATTTCAGAAGGGGACTTGAAGCCCCGCCCATCATTTTCATTGGGTCGCGTCAGCGTTTATGCTAAAAGCTGGCTTCCCATTGAAAAGGATGCTTTTTGGTTTCCGCCCTTTCCCCTTTTTGTCCAGCCCATCTGGACTGGGTCGTCTGCTTCACAGCTGTCGTGAAGCAATTTCTTATCTATAGGGGGCGTGTAGTGAGGATCATGTTTACGAAGTCTTGTTTTTTGAGCTTGTTTTATTCGCCTTTGTCAAAGGCAGCCGCGTGTTTATTTTTGCAAACAAGCGGCTGCCTTTGCTGGAGCGCGGTCCGCTAACTTTAGCGGCCGCGCTTGGTTTATGCGTGTGTTTTCCAAAGCAAAGCTGTGGGCTGCCACGAGGAAATCAGGGAAGTTGGGCTTGCGCTCCCAGTGTGTTATGGCTGCCGAGGTCTTGTTTTTCTCCCGAAGTCTTGTTTTTTGAGCTTGTTTTATTCGCCTTTGTCAAAGGCAGCCGCGTGTTTATTTTTGCATCGCGCTGTCACTTAAAGTGAAAGCGCAATGCAAATATAAACAAGCGGCTGCCTTTGCTGGAGCGCGGTCCGTGAACTTTAGCGGCCGCGCTTGGTTTATGCGTGTGTTTTCCGAAGGAAAGCTGTGGGCTGCCACGAAGCAATCAGGGAAGTTGGGCTTGCGCTCCCAGTGTGTTATGGCTGCCGAGGTCTTGTTTTTCTCCTCTCCACAAACCTCCGTCAAAGCGGGTGACAGGAGCGTGTGAAAAATGCGTGTGTGCAGCGGAGGCGAAGGCAGTGTGCGCCGGGCTCTGCTGCTGAAGCTGCACAAGAGGCGGGAGTGCAAGGGCGCCGGGGGCTTGCTGCTGCTGGAGCCGCGGCACGGGGGCTGTGCGCATGGCTGCGACCGGGACCACGAGCTGCCGCCCGGGGCTCTGCCTGCTGCTGCTGCTACTCTGCACCCGGCACATAGGGACAGGAGCTGGGCTGCTGCTACCGTCCACAGCTACCGGTAAGTGCAGGACACCCTGACCTCCGCAGAACACTGGCAGCCCCACTCTGCCACCCCACCTCCACGTGCATAGAGTGCGCACCCCCGTACCGCTGACCCCCGGCAGCCCCTGTGTGGTGCCCCCAGTGTTGACACAGGCAGACATTCACTGTGCATCAGCCTCAGAGTACCCCTGCATCATACATTCACTGCATCAGCCTCGGATTACCCCTGCATGGCTCATCTGAACTCGGCGGTGCCAGCGGCCCCTGTGTCTGCGTGGGGTGGCACAGAGGAGAGTGCCCAAGTTGGTATTGGAGGCACCAGGCGCCCCTCTCTCCTGCTGCTCCTTTTATGGGGTCACCCGGGGTCTCAGCCCAGAGAGTGGGTCCATGTTTGAATGATTTATAGGGACTGGGTGAGGGCGGGAAGGGGTTCTGCCTATCCCCCTCTGATCTGCACACTTCATCCTGGCTCTCTTCTCTGCATCTTAGTGTGTACGTGATTACATGTGTGCGCGCGTTTGTGTATGCACATGTGTGTGCGTGCATGGGCCTGTCTGATTGTGTGTCTGGATCTGTATTTGTGTGTGTGTGTGCGCATGTGTGGGTCTCTGTGTGTTTGTCTGATGGTGTGTGTCTGGATCTGTGAGTGTGTCTGCGTCTGTCTGATGGTGTGTGTCTGGATCTGTGAGTCTGTGTGTGTGTGTGCATGTGTGATTGTATGTGCGTGCCGTGTGGATCAGTGTGTTGGATGGTGTGTCTGGATCTATGAGTTTGTGTGTATGTGAGTCTGTGTGCCTGTGAGTCTGTGTGTATTTGTGCGTGCGTAGGCGTCTATGCTTGTGTTTGCCCGTGGTTAAGTGTGTAAGTCTTTGAGTACGAGTCTGTATGTGTACGTTTCTGTTTGTATGTTTTGACATGTGCATAAGTGCTTGTGTATCTGTGTATTTCTTGGTGTATAAATGTGTACAAATAAGTACATATGTAGTTGTTTGTATATATAATGTGTCTGTAAGTTGGTAGGTGGTGTATTTTTGCGAGTGCATGTATGTGTATGCGTCGGTGTGCCAATGTAGACGTGCGAATACAAACACTGTGCCGGGATGCCGCAAGGACGTCCGACATGGGACGGTCTGTAGACGTAACAGCAAGCAGAAATCTATCTCTGTGTATCTCTCACTGATACACGCCCACTCTTGCTCGCTACTGAAACACACAAGTGCTTACACCTGCAAAGACACAGCAACACCATCACGTTCATAGAATGCGAACACACGCACAAATATATACACAGACACACACTATGCTTTGATACCGCAGCACAGTCATTTGGGCTCAGAGCTCCAAGGTCAGGAAGGCACATAAAGATTGGTGATTAAAGAAATACTATATCAGCAAAGTGTGGCCAGCTCGCAGCAAACAACTTCAGCTTATATGATTGTGTTTCTGAAGAGAACCCCGGGCTATTTGGCTTCGCTATCGAGTTAAGCATAACTTATCCAGTCCCAGGCGTTCCGACAACATTTTGATGTCAGCTTCTGCAGGAAAGTAAACACCAAGCCAAGGAGGAAACGATACTGATTCCGAACAGATAAAGAGCACTGCAACTTAATTTCATTAACCCGTGCATTTTTAAGTATTACGAGCGGATTTTTAAGACGATTTCAAATCGCGTACATTTTTGGCACTAATCTAACAACAAAGGCAACGTTATTGTTAATTACATACCAGCCCCCAGCTAAATCAGTTCTATTTTAAAGCGGCCTCTGTTGAGATAACTTGGCCACATCTGCGTTTTGTCTAGAATTGTTTGTCTGCACGTTATGTTTTCCCAGCTACAAAGCGCACTTCTGAATTTGGTCATAGGAGTGCGTGATAGAGGTGGTGAGCAGAAAGGAATGTAGATGCGCCTTACAACAGTAAATGCGGTATAAAGTGAGCACGACTATTCCATTTCCGTGCAGTTATTAAATTCACGTGTGTGCTTATGACGTCAGACGTATTTTTAGCAAGAAATAGATATTGTATGGAGATTAGTTCGCCGGTATTAACATTTTTAATGCATTAGATTAATGTGATAAAAAAACATTAATAAAAGCCAGTACCATTTACAGTACAAAACTCACACTAGTACAAATGCAATGCAATAGATTTCGCAATTACAACAAAGTGAGCTATTGCCATTTTGCATTACACCATTTGATTAATGCTTCACGAAGGGAAAAAAAAAAAACAACAACATTTACAATGCCAATAGCTCAAAACAATGTCATTGCGAGACCTATTGCATTGTAAATGCTTGTTTAGTTTGTGTCTAGGTACCTGTATAAGTGTATGGCAGTGCCCGTGATTGTATGTGACTATGTATGTACCTATGTGTATTTATTTGCGTACAAGTCTAAGAGCCAATGGCAATGTGCTTGTGAGTGTATACCCATAACGGTTGTGCGCGTGTGTATGTGTGCCTATGTGTTTGTCAATAAGGCTGTGTCACTGTGTGAAAGAGATTGTGCTTATGCGTCTGTAGCTGTGCTTACAGTATGTGGCTGTGGCCGTCTGTTTCAATGTGTCTGTAATAAGGGTATTGGCTGGCATTTTGTGTTTTTCCGCCAACGCATGTGGTGCAGGGGGGAGCCGGAGCAGCCCCCAAGGCCATTATAGGATTGTGCAGTCGTGTGATTCCCCTGTGGGTCCTACTCTGTGGAGATGCAAAATCATGGCGAAGATGACGGTGCGGCACCGGTGTGTTTGTTGGTGGGGGAGATTGAAAGGGTCAATGGGGGTTAGGAACCAGCACAACATAAACTCATACGCATACACTGAACAACAGAACAAAGGACACAGTGCTGCTGCCCCGGCTAAATTACAAAGCACAAAAACACGAGAGTGCACCGGATGAAACCAGATCAATATTCTTCTGGTATGATCATAAAATCGAGCCCCGTTTCCATACAAGATTTGTCTACCGCATTACTGGAAACCAGGCACGAGGCGTGCTTGCATTATTGCTGGACTCCATCCTGTTTGCACTCGGTAGCTGTGCCCCAGTCACGTATGGAGATAGATGAAATGCTGCCCGCAGACAGCAGAGCCTACAGCTTCACTGCCTCAGCGTCTGCCATCTGCACACAGGGGGCCTGGGCCCACTCACCTGATTTCGGTTGCACAGTACAGGCCGTAACGCAAACAAATGCTGTTATATAAAAGCGCCCCATGCTGCGGTTTCACTTTATTAGCGGCCGCGCGGACCTTGCTTTAGAAGCGGCTCGTCTAAAGTTAGGGGCGTGGTCTCTATTAACGTGAAAGCGCAGCATGGGGCGCTTGAAAACAACAACCACAAAAAGTGAATTAATAGTAAAAAATAAAAACATGCGGCCGCATACTTTCTGCACTGCAAATAAACCAAAGGCGCGTCCGCCACTGTGGCGTGCCATCGGGTGACCAACCGTCCGTAAATTTCACGGACCATCAGTAATTTGGACCTCACGTCCGTTGTCCGTGAGGATCCCTTTTACAGACGCCTTTTGTCCGTAATTTTGGACCTTGCAGGGAGCAGAGCTGTTCCCCTGCAAGAGGCCTCAGCTCCCTGATGGGGCCGCCTCGCACTCATCCTCGCAGCACAAGAGCAGCCCCACCCCGCCCATTGTCATTCTGTATATGGCTGATTGTCACATACAGAATGACAATGGGCCAGGCTGGGCAGTTACTGCATGTGGCAGCCTCCTCCTGCAGCGGTCTAGGGCAGGGCATTCTGTTAGGGTTAGATGGAAGAAATGTACAAAACAAATGTACAAAAATGCCCATGATGCTATGTGCCAGTTCATGAAAAGAAGCTGGCGAAAGAAGTTAAAAAGAAGAGGCTATAGTTCTTACACAGTTTCATCATTTCAGAGCTGAAGCATATATACAACGAAGCCATAGTTGCTGCTTTTGTTATTTATTTTATGCAACTAACATCCATTGACAAAGCCAATAGTCATGGCTTGTTGTAGGTCTAATGTTACTGGATGCAACGATAGAAACAGCAAAATACCAGTCGGGCGGCACATTATGCTCAGCACATATTTTTAGCTTAGGTGTTTTAAGCCACACCCTTAATTACATCAGACACGCCCCTTGGAGAGACCCCCAGTTTTTTCATCCCACTTAAAGCCCTGGAAACAACACCATGTCACAGTCATCTCCTGAGGACCAAGTCGATGCCTATGCAGAGCAAGGTGCGAGCAATCAACGCAATAATTCGACCAACAATGACGTACACTTCACCAGTTTGGAGTGGTTGGCACCCGAAGTATCGAAAGGACCTGCAGAGACTACAGAGCAAGGCCTTACGGATTGCAGCAGGTGCTCCTTGCTTTGCAAGAACAGCAGACCTCCACAGGGACCTAGGCATTGAGATGTTGGACGACAATCTCCGCAAACTCAACGAGACATTCTACAAAGGATTGGATCAAAAAAAAAAAACACTGATCAGGAAACTTGCTGACATTTCTACAAATCCATTTGACCGCTATCCGTGGCCCATCACAGCGCTGACCTTGTGAACCAACTTCAACTGTGACAAAGTGTCCCAGATCAATAAGAAAACCGAAACAGCGACCAAAAAAACTCAAAATGAATGTGGAGTAATGAGGCTACAGCCTTGGTATCCAAAACACACACCACTGTCAGAAGGAATCTGACAGCCAAAGACAAGACTCATGTCAAAGTCACCTCACGTCCTGGCACTGTGCATCATGTATGACTCATGACTACCAAGTTTTCATATTGCCTATGTGCAGGGGCATAGTGAACCCTCCCCCACCCCACCCCTTGCTTTAGGAACTACAGCGAGGGTGAAGTTCTTTATGGGGCTCTTCTGTCTGCAACTCAGTAGACAAAGGCTCAGCTCATAATTATTTGAAAAGGTGGGTTAGTGAATAAGTGAAGGAATGGGTAAATGGCTGGATGGATTAGTGAAAGGATGAATGGATGAGTGAAAGGGTGACTGGATGGATAATGAGAGAAAGGATGGATGGCTGCATGAGTGGAAGGATGGACGAGGGTAAATAGATGTATGTATGGGTGGAAGGGTAGATAGATCAGTAAAAGGATGGATGGATGAGTGAAAGGGTGGATGATGGGTGAGTGAATGGGTGGATGGATGAGAGAAATGATGGATGGATTGACGAATTGATAAGTGAAAGGGTGAATGAATGGATGGATGGATGAGTGAAAGGGTGGATGTAAGGATAGACGAGTGAGTGAAAGGGAGAGTAGATGGACAAAAGGATGGATACATGAGTGAAAAGGTGGATGGATGAGAGAAAGGATGGATGGATGAGTGAAAGGATGGATAAGTGATATGGTCAATGGATGGATTCATGAGTGGATGAGTAAATGGATGAGTGGGTGGATGGGTGAAGGGTGTATAGAAGGATGGGTGGCTAAGTGAAAGGGGAATGGAGAGAGAAAGGGAGGATGGATGGATGAGTGAAAGCATGGATGAATGATTGGCAGAATGGATGGGCAAATGGGTTCCTGGATGAGTGAAAAGAAGAATGTAAAGATGGATGAGTGAAAGAAGCATAGATGACTGAAAGGGAGGGTGGAGAGCTGGAAGAAAGGATGGATGGATGGATGAGTGAAAAGTTGAATGGGTGGACGGATGAGTGACTGGGTGGATGGATAAGTAAGTGAAAGGATGGCTGGATGGGTTAAAGGGTAAATGGTTGGATGGGTGAGTGAATAGATGGATGGGTGGAAGAGTGGATGGATGAGTGAAAGGATGGCTTGGGTGAAAGGGTAAATGGTTGGATGGATGAGTGGATGGATGGATGGGTGGAAGAGTGGATGGATGAGTGAAAGGATGGATTGGGTTAAAGGGTGGATGGATGATGGACGGATGTGTGAAAGGGTGGATGGAGGGATGGATGAGTGAAATGATGGTTGGAAGGATAGATGATGGATAGGTTTGCAAATGGTTGAAAAGGTTTGGATATGGATGGGCACACAGATGGAAGGACAGAATGAATGGTGAATGACTGAATGATGGATGAAAGAATTAATAGATGACAGAATGTAAATTTGAAATGGTAGATATCAGGGGTTTGATGGAAGGATGAATGGCTAGATCCTTGGACAAGAGAGCTCTTCTGGGGAGGGTTGTGATGACTTACTTTGCTTTCTTGGTGCCATAAGAGCTTTAGTTCAAAGTGGGAGGTATTTAAATTTTCTGGCTACTCCCTTGCCTATGTGTTACTATTCTGTATTTGCTGTGTGCTGCGCATGCGCTGCCCAGGCTCGACCTAATAAACATTGTGGTGTTCTCCTCTCCTCACATGTAAGTACTCAACGTCTTTAAATAGGTGTTGCCTCACCCCCATTTGAGGATATATATATATATATATATATAGTGCTAGTGCAGTCAAGACAGGGAGATACAGAAAAATTAAGGATAGAGTGGTGTTAAAGAATTGCACATTATGTTGCTCAGTTGTGTGTAAATAGACTCTTTAATTAATTAGCAGTTTCAGTATTGTTACTTTACTTGACTATATTTATATAATGCAAAGAAAGGTATCACTGTGGAGAGTACTGAAAGTTTGTTAAAAGTAAATTATGGAAACTATATTTTCTTGTAATGTCTTCGCCTGATGTAATAATGTAATTAGAATGTAGTTAAAGTATTGAGTGAGTGGCAGGAATGATGTTATGTACTATGTAAGATTGTGACATTGTTTTGTTGCTTGCTTCAGGGATATTTGTGCAGTCTGCATGGCACAAGTCTCAATCCTGCCTTCACTTCTTATTTTTCTTTTATTAAATATTATTTGTTTTTTAATAGTAACAACTTTTAATAACACACTAGGATCCAGTACGATTTGTGGTCTCGGTTGTGTGGTATATGCTGTAATAACCATGATGTCCCATAGGAAGTGTGCTGAAGCAACATCGTAGTTTATGGGGGTCTAAATGTTGGTCTGCTTAGGCTGTAGTCTGTAGCAGATAGATTTGTGTGAAAGCCTGCGAGTTAAGCCAAAACCGAATTTTTAAAAGTTATAACTGCAGTTTATTAACATGAGTCTTCAATTTAGTCGTCCTGAACAAGTGGAAATGGAAAGGTTAAGGAACAAAGTGCTGAGTCTAAGGCCATGAATGTGCAATGAATTGGTAGGGTGGTTGGTAAAGAAGCTTTATTTTATTTGTATTTGTTTGCTGCAGTGATAGGCATTTTAGAATTTTCCGCAAACTTTTCCCTATGCCTGGCACATCGGATATCTACAGAAAAGGCTCCAGATGATCTTAGAAGAATCTAAAGCCTTGCAGCACTTCATGTTTCAGAGCACTGTGTTGGTTTCCATCAAACATATCTCATTGCAAGCCAGTCACCCCTCGTACTGTCTCTGCAGGGATAGGAGAGCCTGGCCCGGATGGGTTTGAAGATTATCAGCTGAATATAGGGGCATATTATCTAAAAAGTGCGCTAAACATCGCAAAGCGTGTTTAGCGAGCACTTTCTTATCGCCGGCTATCGTCGGAATAATTTGCCATGCTAACGCTGTATTAGCGACATTTAGCGCTATGGCGATAATTATTCCAGCCATAGCGGTGTTTTCCATGAAACATCGCTGGTTTTCCAGCGATGTTTACTGGAAAACGGCGATAACCTTGCTGATACGACCCTTGTGACCCTAGCACAGACACAATGACATGTTCTAAATATTCACTTAAAAAGGGTGTTTCTAAAAGAATTTGCTGGAACTAATATACACCTTTCTACCATATTTTCACGTGTTAGTCGTTTGACTAATTTTATTGAGCACTGTATGGGAAAATAAGGGATAGAACTAGATCGGTAGAATAATTGTATAGTTATGTATTTTTAAACCTTGATTACTTTTGTAGATATTGTATACCCTTGTCCTGAGGAAGCCGAAAGAAATTGAGGGCTGAAACGCGACCGCGACTGCGTCGACAGATATATGAGGAGTCCAATTACGTGTGAATTAGGCTTTAGATTTTAAGAGCACATAAGTAAATGAGAGAGAGGAGTGATACCTCTTGTGCGAATAGGATTACCTCGGAATGTATCACTCAGATTGAGGAGTGTACATTAATACATGTTATAATTAGGGTGTTTGTATATGTTGTATATATTGTATATATGTACTGTTGTTGTGACAATGATTTATGTCTGATTTTTATGTATTTTGTATGTTTTATATATAATTTGTTTGATGTTTATTGTGATATTAATTGTTTGTACCAGAGTCACGCCAAATGATATGTGTAGCTAACAAAATCATTGATATTTATATTTCTAAAATATTGAACACGTCAGGGTAATTGATAGTACCTTGAACGAAAATAAATGAGTGATTGATCCCTCCATACCTTTTTTCATTTTGTATAAGCTTTAGATTTTTTGGCTTTTTAAGCCATAAAAGCGGAGATAAAGCCCTTGTAAATATGCCCCCAAGTGTGCTAAAATGCTGGGGCAGCCTTGTAAATATTGCGATGTGAACATCAGCGATATTTGCAAGGTAGTCCATCCGGGGTACGCCCACTTTGCATCTCATTAGAGATGCAAAGGGAGGCCTTTGGGAAAAGGGTGCTAACATGCGATTATGCATGTTAGCACCCTCTTGTAAATAGGGCGATAGTTTTATCTCCGCTTTTTTGGCTTTTTAAGCCAAAAAAGTGGAGATAAAGCCCTTGTAAATATGCCCCAAAGCTTCTTTGTTTGTAGAAACCAACTAATTGCTGCTCAACTGCCTTGAAACTGGAAAGGTTTTGCCTTTGTCAATTAAGGGCTCCGTTCGCTATTTCTGCAGCCGTACCAAACACTTCCCTAATGACTTAACTGGCTTGATCTGGTCTTAAATAATCCAGAGTCCATTTTGCGACTGTATCCAGGCATAGGTCGAACTAAGATCTAGGGGGCATATTATCAAGAACGGCGTTAAAATTATCGCCGCTTTAGCGGCAGGAAATTGCCGCTAAAGTGGCGATAATGGGCTTGATAATATGCCCTTGAGAATTCCAATAGAAGCCCAGGTTCACACCAGAACATTGGAATTCTATTGGAATTCTCAAGGGCATATTATCAAGCCCATTATCGCCGCTTTAGCGGCAGTTTCCTGCCGCTAAAGCGGTGATAATTTTAACGCCGTTCTTGATAATATGCCCCTTAATCTTTTTTCTCACTGCCTTTTGTGGGTGTTGTTTTTCTGACTGGTTACTATTCTTCCACCACGAGAGCTGAAGACTGATGGTGAAACACATCCTGGTATCATTCCTCCTAATCCTCTTGGGGCTGGGTTTTATCTTGTTTCATGGTCTTACCTCCTGTGAACGACTGCTACTTTTCAGTGTATCCCAAGGTCTGCTTGCCTCACTGCAGGCAATCATCCCCGAATTGCAAAACCAGGTCTGTGCCCTAAGGTCACAGCTCTCCACAGCCTACTCTGCATCAGTGCATTTTGTTTATTGATTTGGCTCCACCTGCAGCTGGAATGGTGTAACCCTATTCAGACTCACAGAGGTAGGGAGCTGCAAAGTTTCAGCACCCTTATCACGGAGCTGCAAAGTCTGTATTTGGGTGCAGATTTAGTTAACGTACATTTGAAGTTCAGTAAAGAATTAAGTTGGCCAATCATGGGAGCCAGGGTAAGCTTTCACTTGCTTAATTACTGCCCTGCCAGCCTATGTGGGAGGTGTTGTGTGAGGGTCAAAGACTCGCTTCAAACATGGTGTGTCATCTAGCTGCAGATTCCTTAATTTGTGAATTCTCCCCAGGCATCCGACTGGATCTGGAAATTTTTCAGCAGTACCTCTGTGTCAGAGGACGGCGCCATACGGCTCCGCAATGACGTCTTGGCTGCCATATAAGTCGCATCCGGCGCGTGGAAGTCATTTTGTTCTTTTCCGTGCTGTAACACGAATCAGTAAAAGTGGTTCCTCGGGCAGTTTGTATTTTTGGCCTATTTTGACGCCTTTTTGTGTCAGGGAACAGTGTGCCTATGCCTTTGGGTTTTAAGACGTGTGAGACCTGTACTTGACAGATGTCTGCTAAGGATCCCCATCCCATCTGCATGTGGTGCCTAGGAGAGTACCATGACTCCGAGGAGTGTGACACCTGTAAACGGATGAAGCCTAAGGCCTTGCGGGAAAGGGAATGAAGCTGTTGATGGCGCGGCTCTCCCGGTCGGAGTCCAGGCCACGCCGGTCTCCTTCCCACTCCGAGGTTCCTGCCCGGGGCCTTTCAAGGAGCCGTTCCAGTGAGCGTCGCACACCTAAGTTGCGAAAATCCTGTCGTAAGGATCGAAATCGTGGTGGCCTTTGGCCTCACCGCATCATGACGTGGCCTCTACTGGTTCCTCCTGTTCATTAACTCTGTGATGCCGTTCATGGTACATGACGATACGACGATGCCCCAACGTCGATCGGCGCCGGGGACGCTGCTCATAGCCTCTGCGGTTCCTGTGTCTTCCCCTTTGCATTCCGAGGTCGGAGTTGGCTCTTTTACTGTTTCTCCAGCATTGCAAGGTGTCTCAGGTGACGCTGGGGAAGTTGACCACTTGGTTGGTTTTGTTCAGCCTATTATGGAAGGTTCTTGGGCTGCATTGGGTAAGGATGTTAGTCTTTAACCCTCTCCTAATTCTGATCTGCTTTCTCCACCACAAATGGCGACGGAGGCTAGTGTAGCTATTGCAGAAGTAATAGAGCTGCTGAGGGCTTGAAATAGCAGCTTCCTTCAGTGTCATCTTATCTTCAGAAAACTACTCAAGAATTGGCTCTTCCCCCCATAAGTACCATACCGAAACAGAAATACGTAGCATATCCCTCTGTATGTAAGCATTTATTTGTACTATAGATATGTACCTATATATGTGTATTGTTTTGTATAAACATATAGAATAATTGTTTTTAAAAAAACAACACATTTTTAAGTTCAACAACACTTGAAAACAAGAGTTCATCTAATGCATCTTTAATCTACATATACTTACCTCCTTTATGCATCTATATACCTTCCATGTACTTGGATTTATATATTTATTTCTTTTCTCCTAAAAAAGCATATTCAATGCACTACCCTATTTCTCACCCTAAACCTCTATCAATATCGTTAATCTACATATACTTACTTCCTTTATGCATCTATATACTTTCCATGTACATATGGATCTATAAATGTATTACTTTCTTCTAATTCAGCATATTCAATGCACTACCCTATTTCTCACCCTATGCCTCTCTCAATATATCTTCTACCTCAACTCTCTGACTCATCTCAAACCTCTGTCTACTATTCTTTCCAATGCACCCAAACCTCTATCAATATATCCTCTACATCCACTCATTCAACCCAAACCCCATACCACTACTATGATCCCCAAAATAACCCTTTCTAGGCTCTGCCCTCTACCCCCTCCTTGCATCATCTGACACCTCTTTTGCTCTTCCCTCTGACTCTTCCACTCCACATCCCTTTTTACTCCTCCTAATGCTATGACCTCCAAAAACAAAAATCTAAATTCTTCACTCTTCTATCCCTCCACTATCCTTTTCAATCAAAATAACAGACTAACATGTCAACTCCTCAAATTTCATATTTTACTATACTAATTCACCACTAATCCTTTATGGGTTCCAGAGTAACGTGCTACTCACCAAAAAGCGCTTCAACACCATATCGGGGGTAACAAGCGCTAAATAAATGTAAACCTTTTTCCCTCTTCTATCCCTCCCCTACCCTTCTCAATCCAAATAACTGACTAACATATCCACCACTCAAACTACTTTCATATTTCACTATACTAATTCAACACGAATCCTTTATGGGTTCCGGAGTAGCGTGCCACTCGCCAAAAATGCGCTTCAACACACAATCAGGGGTAACAAGCGCAATATAAATGCAAACCTTTTTCCCTCTTCTATCCCTCCGCTATCCTTCTGACTCCAAATAACTGACTAACCTATCCACCACTCAAATTACTTTCATATTTCACTATACTAATCCAACACTAATCCTTTATGGGTTCCGGAGTAGCGTGCTACTCACCGAAAAAGCGCTTCGACGCCTTGTCAGGGGTAGTGAGCGCTATATAAATGCAATTACAATACAATACAATACAATGTGTGGGATCTAAACATCATGCATATGACATTTTGGGTTAAACCCAAAGGCTACTTGAATGTTACACTAGTAATTGTAAATGTTTGCATGTTTTGTTTTAGGTGTAAGGTTTTAGGGAGAGCCTCATAGTGCCCTGAGCTGTGCTTGAGATGTATATTGTGTTTGTAGCAATAGGCAAGGAGTCAAAAATAAACTATGTAATAGTGTATCGACAGTGCCTTCTTTAAGAAAGCTGCGGGGAAAAGCACCTTTGTGACTTCGGTCAGCTAGTGCAACTCTCTGCGAAGCCCTCATGAGCAATGTCAGATTCCATATTTTAAGTTCCACTTGCTGAAATACCCATAATGCGTTCCCTATAGTGGGTTCATCACAGCAATCCTCCTTTTAGTTCACCTATGCGTGCCGCTTTACATCTCACAATGGCACTCAGATATGAGATGCTAGTAACAAAGTCTATCCGAGCAGATCTTCCTGACCACTTCTCTGACCATACAAGCCTACTTAGGACCACGAGTTGTAAACTAAATATCAGACTGGAAAACCCAGTGTAGTAACCATATAAATAGATTATTATAATACAAAATACCATAAAAAGACCTGCACAGTTACTCAAAGCAGCGTGCATACCGAAAAACCGTGAAGTGCACGATTGTCTCGACCTAATATAAACTTTTTTTGACTTGTACTTAAGTGGTTGTATATTTACCTACTTTTATATTATCGCGCAACTTCCTCTGATGTGTCTGTAAAACTTACCTCTTGTCCCGAAGTTTTGTCCTGAATTTTGACCTTCTGTCCTGAATTTTCACCCATGCCAGTTGGTCACCCTAGCGTGCCATGTTATAATAAAAAAAGACATTACTAATAATATAAAAGCGTGCAGTGTGCTGGGATGTCGTGGGTGGAATAGTGGTTAGATCATTAAAGAAAATAGTGCTCACCGACTAGATAAAGCAGACCGTGTACCAACACAAGTAAAAGGTCCAGTCATTATGGGAGGTTGCACATGCAGACACGGCGGTACTAAGGAGGGACTAGAAAGTCTTTTCGCAAATGAAAAGCAACGACTTCACAAGGACAGTAACAGGAGCCAACTGAAAAGATGGGCGGGGAAATGGGCGGAGCTTCTATGCTGTACTCAATACAGCATGCCTCGCAGAGCAGCGCATGCGCTGCCCAGGCTCGACCTAAAAAACTACAAGGTATACCATTGAAACAGTTTACCAGAAGGTGTGTGATAGCTCCTTCGTTGATGGTAAAATGTCCGGTTTCAAAAGGAGTTATTTATAAGGCTATGATTAGCCTATGACATTCACAAACTATAGTCACTGTCTGTATAAAGTTCCTAATGAAGTGCGGCTTGTTAGGAATTTTATATATATAGTTTTTTCAGAGTTTTATATAGCGCAAACTTGACCTGAAAGTATCAGAGCGCTTTACATGACCACCAGTTGCGTTAAAGACGGACACATTCATTTTTGGGAGATTAAGTGATTTGCCCAGATTCACAGGATGTTCCACATCCCTGCCGAGACTTGAGCCCGGTTCTCAAGCTTTGAGGTCGACCCTCTAGCTGTTATGCCACATCCTCTCCTCATATGGTCTGTGATCATAGTTTGTGAATTTTTAATGACCCAAGGTTTAGCCCAAGGATCACTAGGGACCTGTGGTATTACAGTTAGTACAAGAACAATGGTTCCTAATATATCAATGAAGAACAATTGTTAACACAACCAAATGTAAGTGAATCATAAAAAGCAAACTAAGATTACATTAGTACAGCACAGTGGGTGCCAGTGAATAAAACGTGCTGGGTGCTCTCTTAAACGTGACATATGTGAGAAAATTGATCATTGTGCGCTTCAAATGTACAAAAGCAGCATTGCCCCTTACTATTTGCAAATTTTTTTTTAAGGGTCTGAGTTACAGTTGACGACGTTTCGTACTTGTTAGAGATATGCGATCATCATCAGGACTCCATGTGGTGGGGCCCAGCCGTGGCCCGTGCAGGTAAGAGTGGTGGGGCGGTGGGGCCGGGTTGGGTGGGATTCGACAGACAGCCACGATGGAAAATTAAATAAATAATTCATTTCCCCTCGTCGTCGTCTGTCGAAATCCCCCTGCACCCGGCCCCACCGCTTCACCGCTCTTACCTGCATGGGCCGCGGCTGGTGGGGCCCGAGGGTGGAATGTCTCATAGCAAGACCCAGTAGTCCACATCAGACAAGCTCTCCCCACTTAACTGGTCCCAGTTCAATACACATTCCCAGTGCATCCACTTAACTGCAGATCCTCCATTGTTCAGGTGCTCTCTCTGGACACATGGGAATCATGAAGCTGTTATATGGGTTCTGGACCAAGTCCCTGGACAGTAACTTAAAAGAGCTAAGCACACGTTTCCCACTGTTCGTCTACAGATAGATGGGATACTCTGCAGAGGAAAAAAGAAGTTATATTTTGGCTAATTTCTGTGCTGTGGGCAGAGCTCCATCACTTGAAGTAACTTGGCCCAAGCGCAATCATTTTATATAAATTAATGAAAGATCAATTAATTGATGAACCAGAAGGCATTAAACACACTAACCAGTGAACCACATTGTTAATCACTCACATTGCTACCTAAGTGACTGGGCCTAAAATAAAATGTCAGCTTTATTCTAATAAGAGGCAATTCAGAGAAACTCATAAAATGTGGTGCTTTAATGAAATCAAATATACAATGAGAATCTCTTTATAAGTGTAATAGCAAAACATAAGTAACACTTTTGCACTAAATCCGGTATTATATTTAAATCTGCAAATTGCTGTAAACAAGCCTTCATTATTTTTAAGTTAGAACTTCCAGTTGGAGATTATACAGATGGTTTTCATTTACTATTCATTTATAGCCTTAACTCTTTTCAAATCATCTAATTTCCTCAAGCAAAATTGATGTTTTCTAAGCAACATCCAAGCAGAATTGGGAAGAATTATAAAGGAAATCCTGCAAAATGTTATTTCACCAAAGGATAAAACGGTGGGCAAAATTAAAGGACTTTATGTTTTCGCTTCACTCTATCGGCCCGAGTGTCCTGCTCGTATGAAATTTGAGTAATCCGGATAATTAGCACAGGGAATATATAACTATGCACTAACTCACAAAGCCCACACTTGTTGGGAGGGCACAATAGCACTTACACATTGATTCCAGGAAATGTTGTTTCACTAAATCCAAGCACTGGGGAAGTGGCTTCCTTTTGCTCTTACATGTTCAGCAACAATCAGCAGATTGTAAGTGCCCAGTGGAAACATTTTGCGTTCCAGGTATACAGTTTACATTCTGAAGCGAGAGACTCATGTTGAACTACTTACTGCCACTTAAACTGAAACACTAGCCTCGGCATCGCCTTCCTTTGACTGTGAGGTCTATTCAGCACTCTGGATATCAACCCTGGACTGTCTGAAAAAGCATTTCCCATAGAATAATAATTAATCCACTCCCAATGGGTAAAACTTTTTGCAAGTTTTCGCAAAATGTTTGCTAGGCTAGCATGAGCTTGCATAATTCTCAAATTCTGTGTTGCGCGAAATGTGCAAAACATTTACTTTTTCGCATAAAGTAATATTTTACGGGGCATATTTGCAAGCCCCATTCGCCACCGGAGCTGCACTTTTTTTGACGCTCCGGTGGTGTAGAGCCATTTCCCATTTTTACAAGGTGGCACTAAGCCACTTAACTTGGCTTAACGCAACCTTGTAAATATGCCCCTTTCAGCCGCAGTCCTCTGCGGCAAAGGGGCATGCAATGGGTGTTTCAGTGGGCGTTCCACTACAACTTCCATTGCTTTTTGACGCTGCCCAGATTTACAAGGCTGAAGCTGCGCCAAAAACTAACGCCAGGGAATACCTGGTCGAAGCATAGCGATACGAGGAGAAATGATTAATTTCTCCTCGTTTTTTGCTCTTTCTATGTGTGCTGCATTCTGCAGCACACATAGAAAGAGCAAATCACCATTATTAATTGTTTATGTGTAGGAAGGTGTCCCTTCCTTCACATAAACAATCCCCCCTGCAACGCAGGCACCCTTGCAACATGACGGCAGGGTGCCTGCGCTGGCGCTAGGCAGCTTTTTTGCGCCAATGCTAGGGAAAACACAGGGGTGTGCCGTATTCTTGTGAATATGGGCATCCCTGCATTTAAAAAATGTCGGAGCCCGGGGTTGCCAAATTTGGCGTAGCGCTGCGCTCCGACTTTTTTTGGTAAATATGCCCCTACATGTTTAAGCATGCAGGTTCTTTTAGAAAATGTCTCACCTAGACATTTTCTCCTCCAGCAAGACATTTTCTCCTGGAATCAGTCTTCTGGTATCTCTCATTGCTTTTTTGTGTGACAGGGAGAAAAGTTACTCAAGATACAAGCAAAACGTATTTCGTATAACACGCATCACTGAAACTACTGTAGGTTCTAGGGACATGTGACGGTATTTGTGACTGGAATGTTCGTGTTGGCATGCAAGTTGGTACTGAGCTTGAAACACCCACACTGATGGGAAAGGTGGTGATGAAGAGAAAAGTGGATTGATGAGGGAGTGGTGACGTTCCTGCAGATTATCAAGGTGGACTAGAATCTGTGCCACATCTCTGATGAGGAAGGTATCCCGATGCTAGGGCACAAACATGGTTGGTGCTGTAAAGTCAGGAGCAGTGTGGTTGGTGGTCATTATGGCCCAGATTTACAAACATTCGACAGAATGCAGTTTAGCACAGGAAGTGAAGTTGCTGCACTGTGTTGCATGAAAGGGAGAAAGCAGAACTGTGGTATATTTTCAAAGAAATTGAGGTCGTTCTGCTCTCTCTGTGCGCTGGAGCCACTTTGGACTGCCAGCACCAATGCAGGCACGCTTGCGCCATAGTAGAGGGTGCCTGCATTATGGTCAGGATTGATTTTGTGCAGGGGTACCTTCCTGCATATAAAAATATCCTTGGAGGCTTTTTCCTCTTTGTATGTGTGCTGCAGAATGCAGGCCACATATGCAAAGAGGAAATAACAAAGAGAAATAAAGATATTTCTCCTAGTTGAGCCAGCCTCAGGCAGGTGAACCATTTGGCTCAAACCCATGTCTTCAACTCTTTGCAAATATGGGTTTGCGTACAAATCCATGTGTGGATGCACGGGAATGCCCATGCATGGAACATCTCCCTGATGCAAATTAATGCAAGGCACCGCAATACACTCCATTGAGTTACTTTGGGGCATATTTACAAGCCCCTACCGCTCCGGCGGTGTAGCACCCTTTTCAATATTTACAAGGTGGCACTAATCCACTTAACATGGCTAAACGCTACCTTGTAAATATGCCCTTTTCCGCCGCAGTCCTCTGCAGCAAAGGGGCATGCAATAGATGATGCTTTGCGTGTTCCACCGCAAAACCCATTGCTTTTTTAAGCTGCCCCAGATTTACAAGGCTGAGGCAGCGCCAAAAACCAACACCATGGAATACCAGGCATTAGAATGGCGATGCGAGGAAAAATCATTAATTCCTCCTCGTTTTTTGCTCTTTCCATGTGTGCTGTATTCTGCAGCACACATAGAATGTGCAAATCAACATTATTGATTGTTTATGTTCAGGAAGGTGCCGCTTCCTGCATATAAACAATCGTTCCTGCAGCACAGGCACCCTTGCAACATGATGGCCGGGTGCCTGTGCTGGCCCTAGGCAGCTTTTTTTGCGGCAGTGCTAGGGGAAACACAGGGGTGCGCCGTATTCTTGTCAATATGCTGCAACTCTGCGTTTTCAAAATGTCGGAGCGTGGCGCTGCCAAATTTGGCACAGCTCCACGCTCCGACTTTTTTTTTTTAAATATACCCCTTTGTTTTCTCATAGCAAAGCAAACCAACACTTGCATTGCGCCGCAAATAACAAAATTGATTTTGCGTCTGGTCCACGTCAAAAAGTGAAGCACACCTGGCGCAAAATCTTTGTAAATCTGTTCCTATGTTTTCAGAGAATCTGTTTTACTGTGCATGGAATGGTGCCACATAAATATATGGTACAGAGGATATTTTGCAGCTGATGGCAAAGCGATTTATCTATTCAGAAGAGAAGATGGCCACCAAATTGCAGTTGAGCACCTAAATAGTTACAAGTTGAGGCTTTTATCACTCGTGTTATACATGATGTATTGATACATTTGTGTCTTAATACACACACCGAGGTTCATCCTGCTTGCAGAGTAAACGTCGGAATGGCGTATGGTAAAAACAGTACATAGCTGAATTCCGGGCCAGTCACGCCATACACACATAGAATGCCCTTAAAGGTGTTCCAGCACGGACTGATTTACTCCAAGCGAAATGCAAATGGAAAACTGCTGCAATAGTTTATGTAAAGGTATTACACTTCCTTATGTTTGCCCAACACTTCATAAATCAACCAGATCGCTCTGCAATCATTTTGCAGCTCGTGATGAATGTCGAATCATCTGGTGTTGCCGGTTAGAAAACTGAAGTTTATAATGAAGTTGTCGACAGAATAAAACATATTCAGAAAGCATACATACTCTAATGACTCAGCAGGAATGTAATTCCTGCCGCCTGCCTTTGAGGCCAATTGAGAGCATGTAATGCTAGGATGTAACAAAGAGACCCCTGGCACTGAATGCTAACACTGTGCTAAAATGCCAAAGGCAAAATGTCCAGTATTGATCTTAAGACATCAGGGTCACAAACGTGGCTTGTGAGTGGGGTTTTCAATTAACTCCCAAGTAAGAAAGCATTCACTGCTGAAGGAAATGGCCCGATTTGGGTCACTCGGGTCACCAATGACCATCTCTTTGCCTTCTACGAAATGAAGAGTCGGTCAGACAGTAGAGAATAGAAACCAAGAATAGTTTATTCAAAATTCGCTCAGAGCGAAGCCCTGTCTGCAGGGCCGGACTGGGAACAGAAACCGGCCCTGGCAAACTGCTCAGCCGGCCCCCCCTGGGGTGAGGGGGAGTGCAGCCGAGCAGTTTGCGAGGGCCGGTTTCGGCCGATTTTGTTAGCGGGGGCCGATATTGCCGACCCCGGTAACAAAAACAGCCCCCCAGGGGCCAAAAACCGGACCCCACCCTAGCGGCCTACCGTGGAAACGCCCGGTGCCCGCTATGGCCAGTCCGCCCCTGCCTGTCTGCCCAGTCGCTAAGAGTCTGACTTCAGCAAGTATAACAACACATTATGTACATTTCAGAATCAATGAAAACCCGCTCACCATGGAATTTTCCAGAGGGACGCAGCTGGACAGTAAATTACAAAGGAGTACATTTTGGTTGTGAGGCCGGGCACACATTATCTGTTTCTCAAGGTTACTCTGCCTGTGCCCGCCACTAGACAAGTGGGAGAAGGCTTACATCTCAGAAGAAAGGTATGCGCTAATAAGAGCAAGGCATTCATTAGTGTGGCAAAACCCAACTCCGAAGAAACATAACCTAGAGAAGGCCGTTTCTCAGAAATAGAGAAGAATCAGTTTCAATTGTGATACAAAATGGCGCCCGTACACAAAATGGCGCCGCGAATGCTAACTTACGTAAAAAGCAATACAAAAGCACAATTTTTAGTCTAACAGACCCTCCTTTTAGCATGAGCTAAGACATATATATATAATAGCAAAGGACATATCATTCAATAAAACATGGTAAATTAATTTTAGGAGCATTCCATATCCTCAGCGTCAGGGATGGAAACAGTAAGGAGGGAAGAAGTCTCAAAAATACCCTTATCAATCAATCATTCAGGGGATTGTAAGCGGACTACTCACCTGTGAGGGTCTCAAGGCGCTGGAGGGAGGGGGGGTGAGGTGGAGCAGCTCCGTTCAGCCGAAAAGCCAGGTTTTGAGTGTCTCTGAAGATGCTCAGGGAGGGGGCGCGTCTGATGTCGAGCGGGAGCTCGTTCCAGGTCTTGGTCGTGATGTAGGAGAAAGCTCTTCCTCCTGTTCTGGCTCTATGGATGCACGGTGTTTCGGCGAGGGCGAGGTTGGTGGATCGGAGGTTTCTTTTGGGTGCGTGGAAGGAGATTCTCTCGTTGAGGTATTGGAGTCCGGTGTTGTGGAGGCATTTGTAGGCGTGGGTGAGTATCTTGAAAGTGACTCTTTTCTCGACGGGGAGCCAGTGGAGGTCCCGTAGGTGTTGGGTGATATGTTCGTGTCGTGGGATGCCGAGGACGAGTCTGGCTGCGGTGTTCTGTATTGTCTGGAGCTTGCGGAGTCCCCCTCATCAATCTGCATCAGATCTTTCACCTCCTTCTGGATCATAATGATTGCATTGGTATCATGGATTGTTATTTTCTTGGGAGCGAGAAGAGTGGTGCAGTAAGAGCAACATAAGGGAAGACACTGCACCAGAATACAGCAAGCAATCAAAATCACAATAAAATAAATCACCTTTTCAAGGATCCAACCCCATCCCCCAAAAAGGGACCAACTCCAATTTCCACTTTCCATTCCTTTAACATTTTCCAAAATATCTAAAATATGTTGGGTAATGTTCTTTTCCATATTAGTGATCCCGACTACATACTGGTCTCCTATTACTGCGCACACACCACCGCTCTTAGCTAGGATAAAATCAACTGCATATCTGGTTTGCTCAGAATATATTCGCATACTTTCTAATTGGGTGGTGATGTCACGCAAAGCTGCTACTGTAGAATTGGACAGTATCTGTAGCTTGCAACCAAAATATTCCCTGGCCTTAGCGGTACCACCAAAGGTAACAATAGAGGAGAGAATATACCCAAAGGTTATACCATTACTATAATTATTGACCTCTCGGTCTGTCACTCCGTCACAAAATTCCTTCGTCAAAGTCCTTTTGACCCATCTTATATTCGGTTTACTATACTTACAGGGCACACCAAGAGGAAGCACCATTCCCAAAGCAACGTCCTCTGTACCATTATAAACATTCGAGTAAGTATCATTGGACAGAAAATAAAATCCTGGATGTGCATAAAGTGGACCTTGATAATCTACAGGAGCATATCTGGTGTTCATTCCAACTGTACTTGGATCTTTCTTTTTCACCAAAGACATTGTATTTTTAAACACTATTATTCCAGAACAATTTACGTATAAGAAAGCATCTGTACTATTTACTATCGGACAGCATGCAGGATAATAACCTGCCTTTCGGGTAACTGTCAAATCTTGATAATGCCAGCCTACTAAGGTAATGTTCTGTTCATCAATATACAAATTATCACAATACATATTAGTATTGCAACCTGAATATCCCTTCCCTCGTGGCTTCCTATAATACAAACAAGGACTGGGATATCCCATCCCGAACTCACCCTTTACCTCTACAAAATGGGGTGGGCGAACATATTTATAATTAACCAATGACAATGGGTAGGCAGTCCATAAACTTGTGACAGATTCAGTAGGGTAACACGCTGTACCTTCACCAAAGAATTTCTTGTGTGTATCTAGAAATACATTGTTCGGGAGTGTCCTTTTTGTACGAACTTGGAAAACAATCTTATACGCAATACAGAATTTAGCATCGTGGTCACACTCCAGAACCCAAGACACCCCGCCCAAAACCAACAGCAGCAATAACACAAGAACAGCACATAACGCTCTTTGTTTGGTAGACCAAAATTCATGTGCATGAACAAGGGGAATTGCTGGCTGCTCCTCGTCAGCAACCATTCTGCCAAAGGGGTGCATAGCAAATGATAAAGCAAAGGGGCAAATCTCCAGCAAGAGAAGTATACAAGTTCCCAGTGTCCGTCAGAGCCTCACTGGTACAGGCTCCTATTGTTCATCAACGTTGGTGCTCTTGAGCACCGGCGGTGGAGCTTGCTCTGTCCTAAGCTCTGGATGTATACCACGTCGATCAGGATAATGTACCCCCCAAGGGAGTACGTTCAATCTATCCTGTCCAATGTCAAAGCAATGCACCAATCTCACATTACCCTAAACTAACTCCGTTGATACTACAGCAAAGTACACCCTAACTTGCACAGTCCATCCCTGTCTAATCTGACTTCTCCTTTGGTGCACTATTCTTCATCCGAGGACGCAAATTGTACCTGGTGACTCCGGGCACAGAAGGATCAATGAAAAGGGGTTCCTGGATAGCTCGTATCTCCGGTGGAACTGCTGCATTCAGCACTTCATCATTCTCCTCATCCGTTCTGGTCCAAGTCAGCCTGGCATCACTGAAGGGGACAAACTGAGGCACCGTTTCACACTCAGTATCCCCTACTCCATCTTTAATCCATTGGTCATAAGGCAAAGGCAGGGGCACCCTTTTGCAATGAGTGCCATGCACCACATTCTTTCGGCCAGCGACCTTGATAGCTGTGCGTGTAGTCAGTAGAACCTGTTCCGGTCCCTTACAGCGCGGCTCCAAACTCTTCTTCCGCTGGAAGTTTCGGATCAACACAAAGTCTCCAGGCTGAATGTCATGTCTGGGTCCCTCTGGTGTAGCTGGCAGGGACTCACGGACCTGTTGGTAAATAGAACGCAAATTTTCAGTTAACTGACACAGGTAATCAACTAACCAGGGGTACTCAATATCAGAAAATCGACGAGGTCGCGGGAGGCCCCAGACATTTGCCGGGCGCCCAAACACGACTTTGTACGGTGACAATCCTGTCCTAGAATGTGCTGTTGTTCTTGTTAATAAGAGAGCTAATGGTAAAGCATCTGGCCACTGTAAACCTGTGGTCTCCTGAATCTTGGCCAATTTCAGCTTGAGAGTACCTTTGTACTTCTCAACTAAACCTGCTGACTGTGGGTGGTTCGCAGCATGAAACTTCTGTTTTATGTGCAAACCATCACAAATTAACTGAATAACCTTGGCATTAAAATGACTTCCGTTATCACTCCAAATCAAACGAGGCAAGCCGAAACGAGAAAAGAACTCCTTCAGGAGTACCTTTGCAGTCGTAATGGGTGTATTATCTTTAGTGGGATATGCTTCAACCCATTTGCTAAATGCACAGATAACCACCAGAACATACTTCAAATTGTTGCATTGTTCCAATTCAATATAGTCCATTTGTAGGAGTTCAAAAGGGAATGTGGGTGGTGCGAAATTACCAGGGGGTGTAGGAGTACCCTTTCCAGGATTATGCATCATACACACTATACAGTACTTCACTAAATGTGCAGCTGTCCTAGAAATGTTGTCATTCTGCCATACAGGGTCTAACAATTTGCAAATACCCTTAGCACTAATATGTGCTGGGCCATGGGCCATGGTGACTACAGGAAGAACATATGCATCTGATAACATCCATCTCTGCTTCGCTCATTGTTCAATTGTGCTGAACTTTCTTGCCACACTGCTAACTCTTCTGTCGTGGCCTCGCTTTGAATCTCCTTCACATTCTCAAGTGTGTCTTCGAACATAGTAACCTCAGGCACCCACCTAGCAGGTCCTGCCACAAACATTCTTTTCATTTTGGTCCGGGCTGTTTCCTTAGCTGTCTGATCTGCAAAAGCATTTCCCCTACCTACATCATCAGTGACCTTCTGATGTGCACTGCACTTTACTATGGCCAATTTCTTAGGGAGCGTCAAAGCAGACAAAAGCCTCAATATGAGGTGCCCGTGCTGAATTTTAGTACCATGGGAAGTAAGAAACCCTCTCTCAGTCCAGAGTCGCCCAAAATTATGAGCAACTCCAAAGGCGTACTGGCTGTCAGTATAAGTATTGACAACCAGTCCCTCACTTAATTCACAAGCTCGCATTAAAGCGACAAGCTCAGCGGCCTGGGCCGATTGATAGGGAACTTGTGATGTCTCAACTACTGTACGCAATGTAGTGACAGCATACGCAGCAGTTGTAGTGCCATCTGGTATTTTAAAACAAGAGCCATCGACATATAGTTCCCCTTGGGGGTCAGATAACGGAACATCAGTCAAGTCTACCCGTCCTTTCGTCTCTTCTTCCATCCGGAAGATACAGTCATGTTTATCAATTTCATCATTCTCAGAAGTGAGGGGCAGTAACGTGGCTGGGTTCAGAGTGGCACATATTTTAATCGTAATGTGTTTTGCGAACAATTTTAATTCATAACCTGTTAGATGTGCACTGGTGAGGTGCTGTGTCTTTGTCTTATTCAAAAGTGTATCCACAGCATGGGGTACCATGATTGTGAGGTCAGTATCAAGTACAAGTCCAGCCGATTGTCTTATGGAGACGGACACAGCCACGACTGCTCTTAGGCAGCTCGGGAGGGCTCTTGCGACAGGGTCAAGGACAGCAGAGAAATAAGCACACGGCCGTTGCTTATCTCCAAATTTTTGTGTTAAAACAGAAAGCGCGCAACCAGCCATCTCATGAACGTACAACACAAATGGTTTAGTATATAGTCTGGAGTGCCGAGTACTGGAGCCTAACAAAGCGCAGTTTTCAATTGCTCAAAAGACTGCTGACAGTCAGGCATCCAAGGCAAGGGCTCATGCACATCTGTTAGCGTTAGGGCAAGCAGGGGTTTTATTAGTAATGAGTAGCCAGGTATCCACTGCCGACAGTAGGAAGTGATACCTAAAAAAGCACGCACGTCTTTCTGAGTTTGTGGAACGGGCATTTTAACAATAGTTCTGATGCGCTCCGGGGTCAGTCTCCTACCCTCCTTCGACAGTAGGTGACCTAAATAGGTGACCTCCTGTTGACAATACTGAAATTTAGAAAGGGACACCTTATGTCCATGTCGAGCCAAATGCAACAACAATTTAACTGTACTATCTTTGCAACCTTGTTCCAAGAAGCGATGAGCAAGTCATCAACATACTGCACTAATACATTACCTGACGGAAGCGTCAGAGAATCCAACTGACTTTTTAAAGCTTGACTATAAAAACTAGGACTTTCAGTATAGCCCTGAGGAGCTCAGCAAAACCTAAAGCTCCCACCAGCTAGGGTAAAACCAAACAAGTTCCTGCTATCTGGATGAATAGGAATACTAAAGAAAGCTTTTTCAGATCAATGACAGAGAACAATTTAGCAGTAGAGGGGATCATGGTCAAAAGAGTGGTAATGTCAAGAACCACTGGAAACTGTGGAACCACTATTTTATTAACCTCGTGCAAATCAATCACGAAACGATAAACATCTTCATGGTCATCAGGAGAACCTGAGGGCGTCCTTTTAAGAATTGGAAGAATAGGGCTATTACAATTATTAGCAGTTGTCTCCTCAATCACTCCCTTCTTAATCAAATCCTGTATAATTTGCAATAAGGCTTGCTCTCCTGCCTGCGGTATATTATACTGGGAGATATGAGGCAGAATAGCACCATCCTTAACCTGTATCGAAACCGGCGATATCGGCAACAATCCCACATCTGTGTCACCTGTTGCCCACAGGGTGGGTGGCACATCTTTAAACTCAACAGGGAAGGTGCGTCTTTGGACAAACACTGCTTGGCGCGCGCTACATCTGGACCCATTGTCATATAGACACCTGCCGGAGAACAATAAATGGTGGTGTGCAATTTTTTTCAACAAATCCAAACCCATCAAATTTATACCACAATTAGATGTCAGCAAGAATGACGAATACACAGTGAAAGGGCCAATAGTCAATGCCAGAGGTTTTGAAATGGGGCTTACAACCGGTACACCAGAGAAACCAACCGACACATTATTGTGGCCAGACAGAGTCGCCCCAGGGACCATATTTCGAGAAACATAACTTTTCGTCGCACCTGTGTCCACCAAAAATTCCTTAGTCGAACCTTGTAGTTCTGCTGTTACATAAGAACCACGCTGGTCTACAGGTATCGAAACTGGTCCCTCACTCTGTCCCTGGCTGTCCTAGCTATAGGACATTCCTGTCACTTCATCCATGTCATAATCATCATGATAGTACTGTCCTTCACGAGGGTCATCAAAATAATTATTATCAGAACGACCCTGTGAGGCTGCAACACTCTGTGGCCTATCAGCCCCACTAGCTCCATGACCCCTACCCGAGAACCTCGTCCTCTAGGGGCTGCCACCTTCTGCAAAAGCACAGGACACTCGCTATGCCAGTGTCCCTCCTCCTTAAAATACGCACACTGATTCGGACCCAAAGGCGTAGTTGGTGGCTGCCTACTAGTGCATGGAAGCTGTCGGGCAAGACCACCACGTCTTCTCCCATTCCCTCTAAAAGCCTGCTGTAACAACACCTTCGTCTTTAAATCCTTATGCCTCTTTTCTGTCCTCTCCTTTTCTTCATTATCCCTATGCTCATAATATTGTTCCATATTCAAAACAACAGAGGGAGAGGAGGTGGACCAGGTACTCTCAGAAGCTTGCAATCGAGTTGCAATTTCAGGAAGCAAATTAGAAACTAATCTATTGACAAACAATCGAACACCCCCCTCGACGGATAAATCTTGTCCGCTATAATCCAAAGATGTACCTTCAAATCGAGTAAAAAATCAGACACACTCTCATCTTTCTTCTGTTGACAAGCTGACAATTTATCCCAATCCACCTTTCTTGGCGGAATAAGAGATTGCATGTACGTAATTATGCGACCTGGCAAAGCAAATATCTCTGCCCGAGGCTTATCACCTGGCGTTCTTTCCTGATCCCATGCCTTAATTTGATCCCAAATACCACCCAACTCCGGAACATGATCTTGAGTATGGACCTGTCTCCAAATATCAACCAGGACAAGAAGACCAAAAAACATTTCAATGTCTGCAAGAGTCATTACCGTTGAAGAAGCAGCTTTAGTCAACTCTTTATAATAAGCAGTAGGATTCTTTCTGGGATCGGGCAAATGAGTTTTAAGGGATAAAACCTCGCTTCTTTTCCATGGAGTATAAACCCATTGTTCTTGAAACCGAGCTGCTACTGCCGCTCGAGTCACATTACCTCGCCCATCCGTTAACTCTGGTATCTCCGGATGATATATAGGATGAACCTCTCTCATCGGAAACTGGGACACTGACCTGGGACTTCTCTCATGCAATCTTCCCCTGTATGCAACTATTGTTGTAACATTAGCAAAAACCTGTTCTGGCCCCAATTCACTAATATATACTCGATCTCTAATGTCATATAAAATTTGAGGTGCTTCTGCTTCAAAGTACTGCTGCCAAAGACCAATCAAAGTAGCAGACATATGTTTAAGGGCATGTTGTTGCATAAAAGGCTCAAAATCTTTCATAGTCGACCAAACATCCTCTACGCTATAGATAGGATTACGGGCCCACTGTGCTGCCTGATTGGCTATACCTGCTTCTCTTCATCTCCCACATCAGACCTCACTAATGGTCCCATGCGTTCCCGAAACTTCGTCCAAACTCTATCTTCAAAACCACGCACCGGCGTCCCGCTACTCACTAAGGCCGGAGGATGAAAAACCACAGTGGGAGAGGCAACAGTAGTAACAGGTACTATCGTCGCTGATGGTTGTGTCACAGGGGAAAGAGTTGGCGAAAGGGATGCTGAAACAATAGGAACAGCAGGAGTACTAACAGTCACAGTTGCCACAGACGACAAAGAAACAGAAGAAAGAGGAGGAGGAGGAGCGGAAGCCACAGCCACTGACATAACAACAGTGGACATAGGGACAGAGACAGTAGACGCAACTGTAACGGGTGGCTGCGAGGACACCGGAACAGTTGGATATATTCTCTGCGGGGCATATGGAGGTGGAGGTCGGGCATCCAACAATTCTTCCACAAAAGTATCATCTTCCTCCTGAGCCACATATGATTTGTCAATATGTAATCAAAACCTTCTATCCTCACATTCCATACCCTTCTTCTGCTTTTCCCTGTCATATGCTACAGCCTTCTGAGTCAACGTCTGCATTCTCCCTTTCCGTGCCTCTCTCTCTGCTTTCATTCGCCTCTGTTTAGCTACTTTTTACCACGTTCTGAGGGAATCAAACATAGACTGCCTACTTCTTTTCTTAAACAGTTGTTTTTGAAAATACTCAATCTTTTGTTCATCTAAAGTGCCCGTCAACGGCCACTGCAATTCGGCATTGTCCCTCGTATATTTGTGCCATAATGTACTAAACATAATAGGGCCAAGACCATGCTTTACATACATATCAAAATTCGGAGTGCCTTCTGGAGGCGCCGGCTGACTTTCTTCCAATCGAGCATCAGTAGAACAACGACAGCACAAAGCAAATATTTTACTAAAGCTAGGCATTTTTCAAAAAAGAACATTGGGCCCGATTAACAGAAGTAATCTGAGACAAAATCCTAACTTTGCGACTTTCGGTAATCACAGAAGGCATTTAGGAGTACTAAAGATAGGATTTTGTCTCAGTCAATCTTAAGTTTTGGTCTTAAGTTAAACTTAAGACAAACTTAAGTTTAACTGAGACAAAATCCTAGTCGTAAAGTTAGGATTTTGTCTCAGTTAAACTTAAGTTTGTCTTAAGTTCAACTTAAGACCAAAATTTAAGATTGACTGAGACAAAATCCTAACTTTAGTACTCCTAAATGCCTTCTGTGAATACCGAAATTCGTGAAGTGAGGGTTTTGTCTCAGATTACTTTTGTGAATCGGGCCCAGACTCACTATTCTATGCCTAGCAAAACAATTGCAATTGTTTTTGTCCCAAAGATGATCCTTAGACCATACCAAATACAAACCAAAATGGTACCATATCCACAAAGAACCAAAACAAAATCACCTGATATATGCAGGTCAAAAAGAATCTATTCTCCACTGCCGACTCTTCAGACCAAACGGTCAGATCCAAGGGTTTCGCCGTTCAGGACTCTGACCACTGGGCGAGGCACCGACCGGTCAGACAGAAGGGGCAGCTGCGAGTACTAGAAACTCTTTGTGCAGGGATCCCTGATCCATCCGTCCGACCCGGCGATAGCCTCGACCTCCCCCCGTCCGCGGAATGGGAAGGGCCACTCACCCAAAGGAGTCCCTGTTCGGGCGCCAACTGAAGGAAATGGCCCAAATTCGGGTCACTCGGGTCACCAATGACCCCCTCTTTGCCTTCTACGAAATGAAGAGTCGGTCAGACAGTAGAGAATACAAACCAATAATAGTTTATTCAAAATTCACTCAGAGCGTAGCCCTGTCTGCCCAGTCGCTAAGAGTGCTGCAGAGAGAGTCTGACTTCAGCAAGCATAACAATACATTATGTACATTTCAGAATCAATGAAAACCTGCCCACCATGGAATTTTCCAGAGGGACGCAGCTGGACAGTAAATTACAAAGGAGTAAGTTTCGGTTCTGAGACCGGGCACACATTATCTGTTTCTCAAGGCTACTCTGCCTCTGCCCGCCACTAGACAAGTGGGAGAAGGCTTACATCTCAGAAGAAAGGTATGTGCTAATAAGAGCAAGGCATTCATTAGTGTGGCAAAACCCAACTCCGAAGAAACATAACCTAGAGAAGGCCGTTTCTCGGAAATAGAGAAGAATCAGTTTTAATGGTGATACAAAATGGCACCCGTACACAAAATGGCGCAGTGAATGCTAACTTACGTAAAAGCAATACAAAAGCACAATTTTCAGTCTAACACTGCAATCATGATGCATAGGAATACTGACTTACTATTTATTCTATAGCAGTGCTTTAAATGGGCCGGTACTGTCTGGTGCGGAGTACCGGCACTTTCTTATTTTGAGAGGGAGAGTAACTGCACTTCTCAATAGAAAGGTAATACCTTTAACTGGAGAGTACAGGCACTTCTCAGAAACGAGCAGGTACTGTGGTACAGAGTACCTGCACTTCTATTTTTCCATTTCAAGCAGCCGCCGCCCGTGCAGGTAAGAGCGTTGGGGCTGGGTGGGGGGATTTCGACAGACGACGAGGGAAAATTAATTATTTATTTAATTTTTCATTGTCCGTCTAAATACCCCCCAGCCAGCCCCACTGCCCCACCGCTATTACCTGTACGGGCCACGGCTGATTACAAGTACTGTTCTATAGTAGTTTACATATAGAGGTTTACATTCATGCTTTGAAAGGTATAAAGCAAAGGGTTTTGGAAATCAAAAATAAGACATGGTTCCAGGGATAAGTTCCAGCAACTGAGAAGGTCTAACTCCCTCTAAAATGCAGATTTATGAGGTAGAAGAAGAAAAGGTGAAGATTTTTTTTGAGGACCGTGACACGGTTTATTTGATGGCACCTAGTCTTATATTGCCCATTTGTTGACAAATTTGGTTGTGGCTCTGGCTCCTAAAAACATTTACTCCTGCCATTACACTAGTAGTTTTCTGATTACAAGATGGAAAACTCACAAACCTATGTGTTTCTGGGTGTACCATGCATTTTGCCTGCCCACCCTTCATCAGATCTCCTTTCCTGCCATATGCCTAAACTAAATGGACCCTACTCACATCGGGAAATCTTTGTGTGAAGATCTATGCACATGGAGATTTCCACATATGTCTGGGTAGAACTTTACATATGGATGACAATCATCAATTCTTGGCAACAGGTATATGCCAAGTAGTAAGTGTATGTGTCTCCAGCCCTTTACCAGTGGCGTAATGAAACTTAAGGGGGCCCCCCTGCAAAGTACATGGAGGGCTCCCCCTCTGGACTCATTCACTCAGGAGCTCTAAGGCCAGGTTACGGTGCTGAGGGGGCCCGTGGAGTACGGGGGCCCCCCACACTGCAGGGGCCTTTGTTATGCCACTGCCCTTTACATGTGGGGATTGAAAGACGGACAGCTAAATTTAAACCTGTAAAAGAACTAGGGGTACGTTTATGACCAGGTTTCTGGTGTACTCATGTAAAAGGAGTTCTTCGAATTGGAGGCAGAGATCTCCTTGTCTGCTATGTGGAAGTAGGAATGGAATAAAACAGGGAAACAACATTCATATGAGCAAAAGCACACACCTGCCAATCATTAACCTTAAAAACACAAAAATAGGCCCACATCCTGGGCTCTGTTTTTTCCCCTTGTACTGTAGGACCTTGCAGATGCCAGATATCGGCTCCAGTCTTCAGGAAGCAGCCCACTCCAATGAAGATGGAGAGCAACTTCACAGAGGAGGCAAAATAACATCTAGGAACCTTTGTAGTGGAGCAATACAAAAAACAACAAAGTCTTCCTTCACACAGCCTTAGTGTAATGGAGAATGCAACCATGTGGCAGTAGATCACAGACTCAGGGAATGCAATGGGGTAGGTGGTTTGCACTGTGGCGGATTTACAGAAGAAGTGGCAGGTTAAGAGGAGGACGGTGAAGGAGAACCTTTCCAGGATAAAGATGACAAAGGCTCATTCTTCAAGTGGGTCTGGATTCTGCCTCTGTCTCAGCTCTCTTGATGAACATATACATTCCACCATCTACCCTGATGTGCTATTTGGCCTTTTTGTTTTGGCAAATCCCAATATCAGGCCAGGAAAGAACAAACAACTTCTATCATTTGAGTATATATAACTCCCCACTCATGCCACACATCCCCCCACAGACAGGCTCACACCTCCTACATGGCATGACAGCCAACCCCCCTTTAGACTGAACACAAACCATAATATTTTTGACAACTTATACCTTTCCTTTTTGGGGTCCCCATGTCTAGCGCATTACTTGCAACAGCTGAAGATGCAGTAGCTCCTCCTGTGGCAGGGCAACAACCAGACCCCATATCTCAACGTATCCTTGCCATTCAGATGGGTTTCCACAACTACCAATGTCACAAAAACACTCTTGGGAAATGTATATCTTTGATTGTCATAGATTGCCATTACTGCACCTTGTCTACATATGCTGAGACAATGTACTTATCACATTTTTATATTGTATGTGACAATGCCTCATATATGCTCATCAATATCATGCCATCTTTTATGTGGCAAGTTCTGTGTGGTCATCACCTCTGCCACCACCTCATCTGCTGCTGAACTGACAGCTCTGACATGTGGAATGGCTTCAGACATTAGATAGATGTCAGAGCTTTGTAAACCTACTTCTATGTCAATTGCAACGTGTCTCTATGTATTAGTGTGAGGATATTGAAATGTTATTCTATAATACAGTAAGGACACCATGGGCAGCATTTCTCCCCTACAGCTCTAATGAGGGAATCTTATAGGTCTGATTTCTGTGTACTTATGCCAAAAATTACAACATTAAATTGTGCTGCCTCATTGGTAAGTATACACATAAGTCTTGCAACATCAAAACAATCTACCCATGTCCCTATTGCAGCCAATTAGAGTCATATGTCCTTTGTGACAGCACCTGACGCTCTTTAATGTCAGGTTGATGCCTGCCTATAAATGACAATGGGGCCCGATTCACAAAAGTAATCTGAGACAAAATCCTAACTTTACGACTTTCGGTATTCACAAAAGGCATTTAGGAGTAGTAAAGTTAGGATTTTGTCTTAAGTTTGTCTTAAGTTTTGGTCTTAAGACAAAATCCTAACTTAAGTTTAACTTCAGTTTAACTTAAGTTTAACTTAGGATTTTGTCTTAAGTTTTGGTCTTAAGACAAAATCCGAACTTAAGTTTAACTTAAGTTTAACTCAGGATTTTGTCTTAAGTTTGTCTTATGTTTTGGTCTTATTTTGGTCATTAAAAAAAAAATTAACTTACTTGTGTCCCCACCTCCAGGGTCACCCCCCATCAGTACTCCGCCGGCAGAACACTGCCAGGCCATCGGGAACATCCAGATCTGCTCGGCGGGACCCAGCTGTCGGGACATCAACGGCAACGGCCGGGGGTTCACCAGCACAGAACACCACTGCTGCGGCGGTCTTCTGTCTATCGTGTATACATCTAGATGGGACGGGCGGACCGCCATCAGCTCAATGGTGTTTCAGACACCGTCGCTGCGGCGGGCCAGCAGTTGGACCACCAAGATCTAAATCCGGACCTAAGTAACAAATTTATTTTCTGTATAGTCTGACGATGAAGCCATATTATTTATTAGCTGAGGACAACATGCAACCATGGTAGAAAATCAGGTCCTCTTGAAAGCTGCCCACACTGTGTCCTCCACCGCTGCAGAAGAAGAGGAGATTGTTGGCCCTGTGCAGGTTTACATCTAGAATCTCACAGCCAGTCATTAGTATTGCTCCCAGGGATCTCCTATGAATTTCATATCCCCAGGGACCAGCTAAAAAGCCACAGATACTTGTCCCACTATGAAGGACTCACCTCCAACCTCCGCCAGTACTCGTGGCAACTCTGTTCGTCTCTCCATCTTCTTGTGAAGAAGAAACTCCAGGCGAGGCTGTCTTCTCTTTCACTGACCAGTTTCCCTAAAAAATATCCTACGTGTCAACCACCTCCCTACAGGACAGCCTTCTGGTTGTATCAGAAAGCGGTTGTATGGCAGAACCCAGCATGCATTTACCCCTCATGCCTTTACAACGCAGTCACTATCTTGACTGCGACGTTACCATGCGTTACTTTACCATACAAGTTGTTACAACAACTTGCCTTAGGGGGGCACTGGACTTTGGAATAGTATACATTACTATTCTAACTCCAGTCTATGCAACAGTAGGGAAGGTGTTGGATTTAAAATCCAACACCAGTCCAACAACAAGCTCCCTAAAGCAAGACGTTGTAACGACTTGCGGGTTAGGAAGGAATACGCAGCAACGTCGCAGTCGGGGGTAGTGACTGCGTTGTAGAGGCAGGTTGTTGTTCTGACTGCAGGGTAAAGGATGTTTCCCTCAGAAAGCCATTCATAAGGGGGAGGGAGTAATTGGCATGGGCTAATGCTCTCCTGTGGCAGAATTGCTTATTTGTACAACAACCAAGTGTGTGGGATGAGATTTGGATATGTTTTTTCTACTATATCTACCTATATGTAGAGTTGTGTGCGTTTGCTTTTTTTGAAGTCAAATAAAATATATAGGACTTTTAAAATATTTTGAATAAAAAATATTGAGCATTTTTAATAAATGAGTTCAATTTTACTTTCTTATTTTTTCCATAAGCACTGTTTGTGTTATTCTCTGCCTCTATTGATTTCTATGTGATTCACTTGCAGTTCACATAAGTGGCCAATTTGGTGTGTGACTTACCCCAAAGCTTGCTTGGAGAAGATTTGAGCCTGTTTGGGTTTAAGTACTACTGTAATAGATATGAGTGTAACTTTGGTAAATGGCAACTGGCTTACTAATTTGTTGATGTGTTTTTGAATATGATTGTCCCTTCCCTGCTCCTTATTTTTTCCTATACTCCTCCCATTAGTAGTAGATATTCCCTATTTTCTGGTACTTTCTCCTGCCCCTCCCACATTTACACTATAAACATAGACCTCTGTATGCAGAGTTATCTGCACAGTTGGTTGAGAATTCTACACATAAAAGATTGTCAAGGCATAGGCAGAGATCTTGGACTAGAATATCATTTGTAAGTGTGTCAAGGTACATAAAGCAGCACAACAGAACTACTACTGTAGCACAAAAATGCTTTGGCGAATTGGCCCCATCATTGTGAAAATTATGCTGTAACAGAGAATTTTCTTTAGTGTTATATTGTGGATGAAACTTTCTGCATTTCTTTTTAGTGTTATTGATGCGTGTGCCACATATGATATGACTGATCACAAAATACTCCTATAAACACAAGCTATTGCCTAAAAAGTATGAAGGGTCAAGTCTTTAACTGGTTCATCTTTTAGCGTAGTAACTGTTTCAGATTCAGATTGTCAAACCTCTGCTCCATGTGTCTCCATGGCAAGGCATCGTGCGTTGTATATATTGGTCATGGTAGTCAGGGGTTTGTTGCCTAACTTCTTCACAAATCTAAAAACTGCCTTTGTAGATTGTTTAAATCTTTCTTTCCTGGTCCTTAATCAGGTGAGTCCCCTAACTGAAGCAAGAATTTTCCCAGCCACAAATGGTCTGCTCAAATGTATGACTACACAGTCTCTCTCAAAGGGTTTCACATCTTTGCCCAGCCAATTAACCCATCGAAACATATTAATCCATCCACCTACCTGAGGCCCCAAGGATGAATTTGAGGCTAACCAATCTAGTACCTTGTTCTTCAGTTGGATAAAATTTTCCGGAGTACCAGGCTTAAGTGGAGAAACATTTCCCAGCACAACAACATAGGGAGTGGCATCGGGTGGCAAATTAAGGATGGTAGTATTGGCCCGAGGGGGCAGGGGCTCATGACCAGTGTCACTGTTAGTTCGCCCATCAGGATACACATCATGTGACTGACTGATGAGATGGACAGCCCCCCCACTGGGCACCCCTTTCACCACTGGAACCAAGAGAGAAGTTGAGCCAGCTCCGGTAGCACAGTCGAGAGAACAGACCTTCTCAATGTGATGGGTGGTATAGATTCAGTATTTTTCTTGGCAATTGGGGTATTTATGCCCCTATCAGTTTGGCCAGGCTGTGGGCCGTCGATATTAGAAGAGATGGAAGTAGTAGGGATGTTGGACAAAGATTGGTTATGCTGATTACGTTTCAATTCGATGGTGGCTAGGCGTGAGCTAATTGGTCCCAGTTTAGCATCCAGGGCGGCAAGTAACTTTACATGCAGGGAATCCAGTAAACTTTCGAGTGAGACCTTATCCTTGGAGATGGAATCGTTGACCCCAGGTCTTTGGTTACCACTGACCGTTGGGAGCTTAGATTTGGTAGTAATCTCAGGTTGCTTCCTTTCCCCTCTGCACCAGGGGCCTTGTTCAGCACAGTGGGCTCCTTCCTCTTATTTCTCATTCCAGCATCACCAATAGCGTCCACCCGATCTTCAGGCACCAAAGGTGTGGTCGAAATAGAACATTGCGGTGACGGGGGAACTGAAGGGGAAAGGGAATCAAGAGGCTGGCATACTCAAACCACATTTGACATGGGCAAAAAAGAGGCCCAGACTCCAAGGCTGAGGAAACAGAGGGGGTAGCTCCAAGCGTACCAAAAGATGGTAAAGTAATAGAGGAGAGAGATATACTGCGCTAGGCCAGCGCAATCATCTTAGCGATGACCCCCACAGCACGTTGTAAAAAAGCATCCATAGTAGTGTTAGAGGAGGACTTTATCGTGTTGGGAGGGGTTCTGCGTTTCCCCATAATATGCGCAAATTCATGCAGATAGCGTTAAAGGGAAAAGTGTCGACAGGAAGTAAGAACTCTCTTTAATTCCAGGTAGACAGATTGCTGGCATGCCCCAGTATTGGGAGGGTGCGTTTAGTACAACCATGTTAACAGCAATGCATATATCCCAAAAGAAATCCCAGGGTTAGGTGTACCAAAATACTCATGTCACAGTATTCATGGACACAACAGGGAATACCGCTATTAGAAATATAACTTACCCACCCATCAGAAGGCCAGGGCTTTAAGTGGGCCGGGTCCCGCCGGTGCTGAGCACCAGCAGTTCTAAAAAGCAGGAGTCGAGACGGGTCCCTATCGGGCTCTCAATTTTTGCCATCACACTCTGGGTGAAAAAAAATCTTAACTCTGCAGCAGTACCACCCTTCACTGCCTTTGGGGTAACTTCGATGAGACTCGTTAAAGTTCTTTCACAGTCTCATCATTTCAGAACTGAAGGATTGTCATATTATATTCAACGAAGTCATAGTTGTTGCTTATGCAACTAACAACCATTGACAAAGCCAATAGTTTTGGCTTGCTGTAGGTGTAACGTTACTTGTTGTATTATATATCTGGATGCAATGACAGAAGCAGCAAAATACCAGTCAGACGGCACACTATGCTAAGCACAGATTTTTTGCTTATGTGTTTTAAGCCACGCCCTTAATTACATTGCCCCCCCCCAGTTTTTTCATCCCACTTAAAGCCCTGCAGAAGGCTGATATGAGCGGAAGTATTCTCCACAGGCTTTACACAACCTCAATGCACAAATACAAAGAGCCAAGAGAGGGGGCTCAGCCACCTCCAGGCTCTGGCGGGCGCGGACGGGCCCGCCATTGGCCCAGGCGGCACCCGGGTGAGCCCCAAGCAGTGGGACTGTGTAGCCATTATATAGAGTACATTCCAGGCAGCTGAGGATGTGACAAGGGATTCTGGGAGTTAGAGTCCCCAATGGCTGTGCAATGCAGCGGTTCTCCCACTGTAGCTCCGGAGTGATCCTGGGCAGTCAGCAAAGGCAATTCCCAAATGACGGCAATGACAAGATAATGTTGAATGCACCCCAGCACGAAGCACAAGCCCAAACAAGGTGGAAACAAATTGTTTATTACAAGTCACCATTGAGATCTCCCTCTCCAATCCAGACCCAATACAATTAGGTGAACCACATATTTCCATCGTACCTCTACCCGCTTGGTGAACTACTTTGTGAAAAAAGATTATGAAAAATAACTTGACTTAAATGTTTCCAGAGAATATGATATCCTTCATCTCTTACAGCTCTGAAAAATACAAACCTGGATGACTGAGCAACATCTCAGCCCCAGGTCCTAGACATCTTAGGGGCATATTATCAAGCACGGCGTTAAAATTATCGCCGGTTTAGCGGCAGAAAACTGCTGCTAAAGCGGCGATAATGGGCTTGATAATATGCCCTGGAGAATTCCAATAGAAGCCCATGTTGACACCAGAACATGGGCTTCTATTGGAATTCTCCGGGGCATATTATCAAGCCCATTATCGTCGCTTTAGCGGCAGTTTTCTGCCGCTAAACCGGCGATAATTTTAACGCCGTTTCTTGATAATATGCCCCTTAGTTCCTACTCCTCCCTCTCCCCAATGACCTCGGATCATCTTATCTGAATCTCAGTGACTGCCAACAATGCTCAAAGCATTCTTCAAGCCATCACAGGCAGAGCCACAGGATTCATCTTCAACAATGAACTTCAACTTGATCAGTATGTACAAAACGTTTCTGAAAATTCTATCTATCCCCTCAGATTACTAAAATACATCAAAAATCCTCTCACTGAACATGACTTCATTCCGCCAGTCCAATCCCTGGTCCTGCCCAGAAATGACTTTGTTTGGATCACTCTCTTACCGACATATTCAATGTACCTCAAGGTAGCCCTTCATGCAGCAGCTCCCATAGTCACCAATCCACCAAATTTCAATCGCATCACTCCAATCTTTATCACCCTAAAATGCATCCCTATTGAAGCAAAATGTAGTTTCAAGAGTACTTACGTTGTATACAAATTCTATGCAAATGATTTCTTCAACATCTGGCAAGCGTGCTGATTATCTCTGGTGGGAGATGCTCACTTACTAGCACTGAGGTTCTACACCTTGATTCCGAGAAACTTTGCATTATCACACAATCTTTCTCTTGATTTCCCTCCAGAATTTGGAATTCACCCCCTGTACTCAACCTAATTGTCTCTCAATTGACCTTTTAAACAGAACTGAAACACATGCTGACCTGTTACCAGCATTCAACATTGCAGATCCAATGACACCAATCATTCTAGGCAAACCAGAATCAGCCTATGCACAGTAGTGTCTCTGTCCCTCCTAGAGCTTACATCTTCCTGACTAGGTGATGCAGCAAATCCCCATAAATAAATGACTATCTCTACTGTGACTGCCACTACCTAGATGCTTGCACTTTTCTTCTTATACTGTATAAATTGTACATATTGACTCTTAGTAGAAATTCCATTTCCATTTAAAGCTTGCATACCACTTGTATTTCCTGCTTTTTCCATTGTACAAAGCTCCAATGTAACACCCCTTGGGCCTGCTTACATATTATATCGCATTCTTGCCTTTTCTTACTATACAGCACTCTATATGACTCTAATAAATACATAAATACACAGAATCCCTATGGTGGGCCAGAGTGAACATTCTCTGCGTTGCCTATTTACAAAGGCTGAGACAATCATAACATTGATGAATCTAGGTTTTGTTGTACTGAAAAGTTTCTTATTCTCTGCTTATCAACCAAGTCAATCACCATTCAAAATCAACATATGCCTAAATTATAGCTTAGTTTCTTAAGTGTTATATTTATGACAATAAGAAAATAGGGAAATCGCTGGGGATCAAATCCCAGATTGAACAGATGAAAGTGTCATCCCCTCTTTTTTCCAAGATAAAAGCTTTTTTAAACAAATTGTTATCTTTTTTTGAAAAGTTCTGTTACAGTCATAAGGACCACGTAAACCATTTTTAAGTCTCACCTGTCAGACAACTTTTAGCTGTATGTAGGCGAAAGCCTCTTGTGGACCAAACCAAAAACTTACAGTATGCTTAGACACCAGCCGTTGCTTAACATTGGTTTGCTTTATTGCCATCCCCATTTACTTGCTTCTTTATCAATAACTTTTTTTCATCTTCTTGTGTGTGTCCCTCCGTTGGAGCATACCCTCTCTACTATCCTTTTTATTGGCTGACTTGTATCCTTCCACTGCTCACATTTAAGGAACTACTTTTTTGTATTCATTCAGCACTTACACAAGAATGCATGTGTTTTCTTGCTCTCTTCCTCGTGTGATACTTCCCCCTCTCAAATACCTGCCCCTTTCTCAGTGTTGCTCCCCCCCTTCCCAGCTTGCCTGCAAAAGCATTGCAACATGTATTTTTTTGCCAGGGTATGACTAGAGAACAGACTTTAAGGGTTGTTTTTGTTTTATCTCCTGAATTTTACAAATTGCACAAAAGCTCAGGCCTTGGCATGCAAAGGCTTTTATGGTGCTCGGGGAGGAGCTGTTTGCAGCAGTCACTTACCTGGTGTTTGAGACAGAAGGTATGATAGTAATATTGAAAAGGAGATGTCTCTTCTCCTGCAGGCAACTGCGTCTGCTCCCTGGGCTACTGCAAGGCTGAAGCATGTTTCAGTTCTGCATCCCGTGGAAAGTAAATGAGACCTTGGCCAGAGTTTTCCTTTCAACTTACTTATTCTTTTTAAATTCTGTTGAGAGTTTCCTGCTTGCAAAGTATTTGAAGAATATACAATGGCATTTACAAAGATTGAAAATATTGAATTCAATGTACAGTTCTGAGATACCTTAAGATATGTGTTTGATTTTCCCCCAGTATTTTGAAATGATTTTTCTCTTACAATGATTTATTCACAAGCATTGGCACTCTCATTATAAGGCGAGACGTCTTGCTTTTGCCAGTGCTTGTTCAGAATGCCATTAAAGTAATATGAAGAAAGGCATCACCCCATAAGATAATGCATATCTGAACACAGTTATATATTACACAGTCCGGACATGGCCGATAGAGCTTTCTAGCAACAAAAGTAAAGAAAACAAAAAGTCTGACTTAAGACAGCAGTAAAATATAAATTAACCCTGAGGTATTGAGAAATCTGCAGGCGATTACTTTGAATACCGGAACATTCGTCCTTCTGAGGTGAATAAATTAGGTACCTCTAAATTGGGTACTAGTAACATCTGGAGCCTAATTACAGACTGAATGCATGTCCTTATTCGACACTGGTTCACTGCCTTACTGGATGAGCTGGCATATACTGGAATAATGCACCTGATTTCAAACAAAAATATTTACTCTTTCCTGTGCAAGCACATACTTGGATAGTTAGAAACTATTCTGGAGAGCACAGCAGTGAAAGACAGAGTTGGGGTTTGAACTGCCACTCTGTCTTTCACTACAAGCAGACACTTCATTCCCTGGCAGGGCGGCAGGAGTGGTGAGAAAGTGTCTCAGGGACCCTGTGTGGCTGTTGCCACAGGATGCCCCATGAAGTGTGGTGAGAGCCTCCTAGATGGCAGACGCTCAGTACAACACCTAAGTGTCTATTTGCCTACACGACTGCATCTGCAATATCATATTGACACACGAGAAAGAGCATTCCTTTAATTGCATTTAGCCACTCCACTATGCAATGAGTAAATCTCACCTTCACATTGCAGGGCCATTAAATGTGCGCCCATAAGATGGCAATTACAGAAAATCCGCATAAGTGTCAGTGCACTCTTTTATAATATAGAAGTATCCTGGGAGTGCAAATACCCACTGTGGGCCTGGGGCACTTGCATAATCCTCCCCCTTTTTCTTACTGGCTTAGAAAGGGCACTGTGCAGAAATGCAGTATAAAGCACAATACAAAATAAGTTAATATTATTATACTAAAAAATCACCAGCTTCTTATACATTATACATTTCTTATTTCTATTATAAAAGATGCCTTGCACCCTAAGATAATTTACTTTTAAGTTTTGTTTAATTGTCTCCTTCCACTATAAAGATCATTTATTGTTCTTAGATCCCTCTCAAGCCTGCTTATTCGGCCTGGGCGGTGAACTTAGCTCCGTTTGCGGAGTTTTCTGCACTCCGCGCAGCACACGGAGTTCTGAAAAACTCCGCGTAGCATAGCTGAGTTTTTTCTTCGCTTGTGCTTGTCAACATCAAGTTGGCAAGTGCGAGCGAAGAAAATCCACCTCCTGGCGAGATTTCTGAAAACGGGCAGTCGCGGATAGTCTCTACTGCTCGCGTTAAGAAACCTTCCGTTCGCGTTGAGACAGCTGCAGCTCGGGCAGAAAATCTTCTCAAGCGGCAAGAAAAGAAGCAGCGCTTTCTTGCGCTGTGCATGGTGCCATTCGCGCTGATTTTACAGCACAGGACAAACACCCGGTGCTGAAAATCAATGCAAAAGGTATGACCAAACGCACTCTGCCCCTTGTGGAACTCCACGTAGCGCGTCAGAGTTTTTTGGTCATCTCACGGAGTTCCATGTATTGGATCGCCGCGAACTCCGTCCAGGCCTACTACTTACTTCTTCATTAACTCTCGTAATTACTCTTTTGCTAATGTGCCTTTGTACATTGAAAACCAGGTGATAAAGAGACTTCTCCCTAAGAGTGCTATAATTTCTTTCAAATAATTATCTAGGTCTTCATGGGGCAAGAATTCAAAATCTTTGTTTACCATTAATTTACTGTTTAGAGTGCATCTTCTCTATATTTATGTGGAGATTACAAATAGCTGGAGCATTAGGTCTGTGTGTGGTCCAGCACTTCTTTCAATTAATTATTGACCTTCAGTATCCATTGTGTCATCTAGAGAATAATCTATACAAGAATGATTCTTCTCTTCCTCTAACAGAAATTACGTCATTTTCAGTGTTTTCTTCCCTTTTTCCTCCTTTTTTGTAGCTCCTCTAATTCAGGCTTCTCCAATGAGTTGGTAGCTCTCCACCTACCGGTAAGTAGCTCTCCTTTGTGCAGCCCACCTACTAAATCAGATGCTTTTGGCTGATTGAATTAGTCTATGTTGATCAATATTCAAAGGTTTGTATTCGAGACAAACATGTGTGTATTTTAAAACCTCATAATTTCCAAAATACATTTAAAGCTGCTATTTGAGTGATAAATCACGTGGCTGTGGTGAAACTTATTAGTAATACTATTAACAGAGGCATTGCCGCTACAGCTGTTATGTATTACCCATGTAGAGGCTGATTACGCTAAATTGCACACCTAATGTTCCCTACTAAGTATAGCGTAAGCGATCGATCTTTATTTACCTACTAAAAGTGGTTGAGGGAGGAAACAACTCAGACAGATATCAGCAAAGTCGTCATGCCTGAAAAGACCACCAACTCCAAAGTGCAGTTTGAATATTTATTATAAGGCCAAAAACAATTGGATGTAAATACATCTCAATAGCAAAGTATAGAGGTACAGAAAAATTAATACAGAGCCAAGTTTACGAATAAAAGTAATTCGGCCCAAAAGACAGATGATTATAAATTCCAAAATCACAACGCAACAAAGAATAGATGCGATATTCAGTTCTCGGCTCATTGAAAGAAATCAAAATCTTTCCCTACACTGCTCTACATGAGGGCCCTTCCTGTCTCTCTTCTATCATTCCCCAACAGGGTCAGCACGTGTTGACTTCCTAAGAAGTGCTCACGTCAAATGGGTCGTTTTAGCTTATGGCTATGGAGCTTGCTCTAAGAGGCTCCTTCTCCTCCGAAAGCTAGCAGAAGTCTGGTCTCGCTGTCCCTGCGCATCATACAAAAGATGGGATTCAACCCACAATACATCATTCTTCTTAAAACTTTCCATTGCACCTCTATGCAGTAGCTTTTTTTTTCTTTCATGACACAAATTTAATTAGTGATATCTTCTTTCCAGTGGCCTTGGCTTTCAGACAGACCAGATACGCAAGGCATCCTCCCTTCTTGCTTCCCAGCCATCTTCAAAGACATTCCGGGTCTCTCCTTAACTCTGAAAATAACGATGTGTATTATTTCACCTGCAGTAGGATGAGAACATTCTAATTTCGAACACAACAACATTTAATTATTTATTTCTCAAGAGCGAGGAGAATCGAAACTTATGACTTTGGGCCTATTATTCAGGCAACTTAAACTAACCACAATTACGGTGTATAGAAATAATATCGTCCTGCACATTATGCATGAAGGAATCGTAATACATACAAAGTTCTACTTAAATGCGTTCACTAATTTTCAACATCAAATGATTCAAATAAATGTTTCTTAATAGTCGTAAAACACTGCAAACAATACGAATACATGAGAGTGTGTTTAAACCATGAGTATAGTACACTCATACAAAATAGAGTGCTATCAGCGCTCTATCAAGGCATTCCAAACTCATTAAGCCTTTTTAACATTACTGCTGGCGATCCTGCCTGATGACTGAGGTGATCACTGCTAGTAACCTGGCATATGGTGGCCATAAATGTAATCTTGTCTGATATGGTGGGTATTACAACACTAATAATAGTAGCTCTGGATGATTTTCATTGACGATAAGTAGCTCTTATTACTGAAAAAGTTGGAAACCCCTGCTCTAATTCATTTCTATATGTTGGGCATCCAATAAAGACAGTACTTTGATGCTTCATTGATTAGTGAGTTCATCACCATTTTCAAACCTCCTCTTAATGTGTAGGGAGTCAGAGGCAGGAGATTGCTAGTTGCAAATGTTGGAAACATTTTGTTTTTTCTCATTTAGGCCTAAAGTCAATACCCACATTGTAAGCTTGTAAGTAAAATTGTACTCCTGCGATGACCCATCGACTTTCAGGACCACTGGCTATGCCATTCAGCATAAAAATGCTGCTTTTATGACTCAGAATCATCACACCTTTCGTGTTAGAGGTTTGCGAGTAAAACATCTTCACTCAATTCATCTGGTCATTAACCATTACTCCGCCTATCTTACTTATAAAACAGGTGTGATTATTTATGAAACTAACTGAGTTCCATGTGATAATTTGAGAGTCTTTTTTTCTTTTTTTATCCTTTCTCATTAGAAACAATTTTTGGTGTTGTTTATTATGTATTACTGCCCCATTTTTTCTTCCTGTTTTAGTGTGGAAGACAAAATGTTTAAATGATCACTTAGACGGTGACATAATCACAAACGTCCTGATTGCCGATTCCGGAATCAATGTGCCATTATTGCACCTCATAGATAACAATATCCCACAGTCCGTTATTTCTCTGGTGTGATAAATCACGCCTATTCAGAGTTTTTGGGGAATAACTTCCAAATTTTGGTGCTTAACACATCAAAATCCATATGGTACAGTAAGTACTGTACACTTTTCCCCTGTTGAATTTTGACAGGCTTGACATTTCGAAATTTCATGAAGAGTGAGGTATTTAACACACCCAGTAATTACTGGGGGCCAGATGTACAACCGTTTTTTGCGGTCGTAGAGGGGTTTCAGACCCCTTTGCGACCGCAAAAAACGAGTTGGCCATGTACTATTCCTGTTTTGCGAGTCGCTAATTATTTGCGACTCGCAAAATAGGAACAGCGAGTCGCTATTAGGAAGGGGCGTTAAAAAGGCGTCCCTTCCTAATAGCGAGTCCTCCAGCTATGTATGACTCTTTTGCGACGGCAATTGCGGTCGCAAAACAGTCGCAGTTTACCACCCTTTTCAGACGGTGGTAAAGCACTCGCAAATGGGAAGGGGTCCCAAAGGGACCCCTTCCCCTTTGTGAATGGAGGGGAAAATATTTTTTAAGGGCAGGCAGTGGTCCCACTACCTGCCCTTAAAAAATGAAACGAAAACGTTTCATTTTTTCTTTTTTAAAGGCATCCCATTTTCCTTTAAGGAAAATGGCTGCATTTAAAAAAAAACAAAAAACTGCGTAATTGTAAAGCAGTCACAGACATGGTGGTCGGCTGACCCCAGCAGGCCACCATCCCTGTGAGGCTGGCCATTCCCAATGGGGTCGCAAATTGCGAGTGGCTCATGAATATTGATGAGCCTTGCATTTTGCGACCCCATTGGATTTAGCGCCTCACAATTTGCGACTCGCAATTTGTCGCAAATTGCGAGACGCTAAATCCAATGGTCGTACATCTGGCCCTGGGTGTGTTAAATAGCACCCAACCCGGCATTCCGACCCCTGCGCAAATAGAAGTTTGCTCAGGGGTTCGAAAAGACCAACTCATTCATAAACACGGCCAAAGTGTACACAAACCCTCACTTTCAGTTTATAGTAAGGCCTTCTGTGGTTACGGCTTGGCTTGGAGTGCATTTGAAGATCCCTCTTTTTGCCAGAAGAACTTCCAATACTGAACAGAGGTTGATCTCCTGTAAACAAATTAGTTACTTTCTTCTCCAACTTCTGGACTTTGGGTTGTGAACAATAAGCAGGATGCTAGTAATATCAGCATTTACCAGTTCCTGATGGACAGATTTAACGAAGGAAATGCACTGGTGAGGGCCTTGTCAGATCTGTTCCTCTCAATCCATCCCTCTATGTCCAGAGGCCCCTGCCTCTAGCCCTATCCCATCATGTAATCTCAGAAGAGAGCCCCCATATGCAGTCCTTTTGGCCTCTATTTCTGAAGTGCCCAGAGCCTTTGGTTGAACAATATTCACTTCTCTCCTTTGAGTTTTTCATTGAGTTCCTACTTTGCCACAATCTTGTGGGAGTAATAGTAGTTCGCCAACATATCGGAAACAAATACTCTGTAAAAATATTGTCAACTCAAAAATCTTGTGGAACAGAATATATAAGGTAAGAATATTATTTATTTAAGTATGTAATATCGTTTTTTAAATATTGTACATAATATTGTTTTCTTTGATATAGTTGTAATTTTTTTTTTTACTTTAATATATGTTATTTTAATATAATAAGGTATTAGTATTATGATCACTTTATTTTATAGTATAGATCATATTTTGTTATGTGAAATTGAAGGTGTGTTAAATTTAATTAGACATTTTTTATTTAGCAGCTGGTTATTTGGGCCCTCATATACGGGATTTCGCGTAGGGCAGCACAGCAAGGCACCTTCCTGCGCTGCCCTCCGTTAAAATGAAAGGGCAGGAATGCACTGTATTTATGCTGTATTTCTCCCTGCCTTGGTGCCATTTCGGCAGTTTATCACCAACGTAGGTACCCTTGCACCTTTGCAGAATGCAGCACACTTAGAAAGATGAAAAAACAAGGAGAAATAAAGATATTTCTCCTCGTTATGCCTCACCTCGAGAGGCGTAACGATTTTGCGCTTCCCCAGGTTTACATGCTTTTGTAAACCTGTGGCATCGTCAAAATCCATGAGTGATGCATGGGAAAAACCACCGCAACACCCATGGAAAGTCTCCTGGGCACAGAGTATGGCGGTTCAGCGATTTGTGCTGTGTTGCCTTACTCAAGATTTATGAGGCCACTCAAAGCCACGGAGGGTGGCTTTGCATGGCTTCATAAATCTTATTCAGAGCCCTGCATCAAGCATGTACCACTTTATGTGGTACAAAAGTGACGCAGGGCTCTCATAAATAAGCCCCTTGGTTTGTGGGGGAGTAGGGTGAGAAGTTATTTAAAACAAATTAGTGTTTTTATATTTGTAATTCTTTTTTATGTTAATTAAATTATTAATTGATAATTTCATATATCATTTAATCGATTAATCACTATTTTAATAATGTTTGTATAGTTTGTCATTTTTTAATATGAAATGTATTTTTTAATGCAATTGGTATTTTTTAAACTTTGTAGTGGGTTGTTGAATTTGTAGGAAATTAGGGTGGGAAGTTATTTAACATATAAGTAATTTTTTTATTTGGAACTATTTTTATGGTAAATAAACAATTAAATGATAATTAACAATGCAAATTATGTACGTGATTGTTAGTTTGATTATTTATTGTTTTTAAATCTTGTTAGTGTGGTGATTAGTTTAGTCATATTTGAAAACATTACATTTATTAATTATTTGTTGTATTTAATTAATAATTAATTTAATATTTATAATTTTTCATTTATCCAATTGTCTTAAAATGTAGTGTAATTACTTCTTAGCTTTTTGGGTAGTTGGGAGGGAAGTGTATTTATTTTAAATATTTTTAAATTACCATTTTCTATTTATTGTGTACTATGAAATGTGTAGTTTTTCAACCCAATTTTAATTTTATTTATCTAAAAAGAAATGCTTTTTATTTTAAACATTTAAATATTTTATTTTGTTTTATATTTAAATGTCTTTTTTAAACAGGTTTAGAAGTTGGAATAGTAAATCAAACCCCTTTAAAGTCCAAAACTTTCGTTACAGTTGTTCATATTGAAGTTGGATTTGTAAATTTAACACCTCCAAAGTCCAACATTTTCCCTAGTTTTGCTTTCTTTGAAGCGAGAATATAAAATATGACCCCCTCCAACATTCAACAGTTTCCCTACTGTTGCTCCGATTGGAGTGGGATTAGTATAGCTTTTCCCTCCAAAGTCCAGCACTTTCCCTGCCTTCATTAAAATAAGTTCACATTTCTGCTTTTCCACCTTTTGTTCCTTCTCATAATATTACCCAGGGAACCATTACCTCTTCTGTTGTGCCACAGGGCAAATAATTAGGCTCAGATTTCTCAGGGGCATCATTCATTTTACTTGTTGCAGAAACACATCAGTTTTGTCGACTGAGATGCCACATCCTGTTTTCATATATGCACAGTAGTACTGCTGGAAACATTTCTTTGAATCTGTCTCAACATTCCATAATTTAGCTAACATTATCAACTCCCATTTATCTATTTTTATTTTGTTTTATTGTTTTTGATGTAGTAGTGGTAAGGTCCAAAGGGTGGCAGAACACTTTAAAACATAAGACACATTTGGTGTTGATAGTCTGACATAGGGAGTACATTGGTGTGACGGGTGGACATACACATTAAAGTCAACATCTGTACATATGAAGTTTGTAAAAAAACAATATACATTAAAATCATCATATTTAATAGACAATGTGAGCACAGTAAAGTTGTGATATCAACCAGGGCCTCATAGAGATAATATTGAGGTCAGTGGCTAGTATACATAGTACAGCAAGATATATAAAATAGACATTAACAACAGGTACGTATCATAGCATAAGTAGAGAAGAGGACAGTAACATGGTAGGAATAGACCGGTGAGGTAGTCGGAGAAAATGTATTTTATTTCAGTAGGTGCTTGGAAGATTTAGAGTGAGGGACAAATGTATGTGTCTGGATAGTGAATTCCAAATCATGAATATGTTTCCTAAAATGGTCCGATTGAAGCAGAATATATTTTTTGTAGTATGGTGTACTGGAAATTCGTGTTGATGCACATCCTAAAGTTCTTATGTTAGAAGGCAGTTCCAGTTTTCACTGAGTTTAAAGGCATGACTTTGTAAGTGATGCATGCTATTTTGTAAGTGGGGCAATATTTTAGAGGTAGCCATTTGAGGGAGTATAGGATTGAGTTGACGGGGTTCATCAGTTTGCATTTAGGCAGCCTAGTTAGTATGGATTACTGTACTCAACAGAAGACATCATCAGGGTTTGGACCATGGATTTAAAGTCATGATTAGGAATGAATTTTCTAATGTTGGGAAGCAGTTTTAATTGGAATCTGGTACTTTTAGTGATTTCCTTGATGTTAAGGTCAAGACAGAGCGACATATCCAACATGAATTCCAGGAGATTACAATTTGGGGTTAGGTATTTATACCCTGATATTTATTGGATCCAGATGCGAGAGGACCTTGGACTTTCTTGGAGATAGTAAGACAAACTGTGCTTTGTGTGGGCTCAGTTTGAGCTTCATCCAAGATATCCACACCCTAATGTTGGGTAGACATTAGGCTAGCTTGTCGACGTTTTTTAGGCTGTCTGTATGTTCTCCGTAGGTTACAAATAGTTTTATGGTTTGTTTTGCAGATGTAAGCTGACCTGCCGTATGACGGTTGGACCACACTTAAATGAAAAACTTATGTAAGATGATCCACAACTACTATTAGGTAGCCATTAAATATTTTCTCAGTTTCATTATGAAAATATTTTCCTTCCTTCTTGCTCTTAAAGAAACAATTATTATCTACATTTTTGCACTAACAAAATTAATATACTGATTAGTAAACTAGTATGAAGAATTATTTTACAGAATAAGCAAATATCAGTCTTGGTTATTTGGTATATGAAATGAAGATTGAAACTTTATTGATAATCTAACATGGTGCTGAAACATGTTTTTCATTTGTTATATGGCAATTTTGTGTTTTACACTATGAACTTGTGTAAAAACATGATGACCAAGATATCTGAATATATGTTTTCAAATTGAAGAAATAATTTTTAAATATTGTGAATTATTTTGATTGACAGACCTGAAGAAGTTCCAATTGTAGGAGAGAAACACATTGGCTGTTGAAGAACACTATATGCCTTTGAGGAAATCAAATGAATTACATTTGGAGGACTTTACCAAGGTGTTGCATACAAAACTCTTTTGGAGGAATATTGAACATGTGCAATAACTCATTGTGTGTGACACCGGGACAGTACCTCTACTGCCTTTTGTACATTGAATAATTTGGGGTCTTTGTGACGGTTGACACTAACTCTGCATACATACGAATCTGGTAAGACTAGCAGGTGTGATACAGATTTCACTGCAGTTTTCTGTGAATTGATCTACTTTAAAAGGACCAGGGAATGAACCAAGAGCAACAAAGGGGCTTATGATGCCCAACGACCAGGGTATGAGAGGGTCAGCAAGTGGTTTGGCCAGAGAGGTCATTAAAGGTTTGGAAGAGTATGATGATGGTTGTGATGGCTTTTTTCAAGCAAGATTCAGAGACGGGGTAAAGAAGATTATTTTTGAGACCCAGAACCCTCTTTCAAATGCTAACTAATATTTACAAAGTCTTTAAAGGCACTATTGCAGCTTACCATACACTATGTATTTCCAGTCACATCCCAGCCCAGAACATCTGTTCCTTTAATCTGAATTTCCTTATGGTACCCAACCAGCCTGTGCTTCATCCACGTTCCAGTCTTTCATCATACCTGGCCCCTCCAAAAGAACTCACTCCCACTGGCCTACAAAACTCCACCAACTTCTTTTAATTCCAGGTTGCATTGAAAACTTACATGATGCAACACAAGAACCAAAACAACTAAATAGGCATCTGTTGACAATCCTAATCCAATTCGTAATGATTTCTCTAACCTAGTTTTCAGTTTATGCAACACTCAATGCTTGTAATACCATTGTCTGTGCCTTACTAACCACACCTTACTATATCACAAATGTCACTAAATGTATTCCACCAAACTGATATTGTCTCTATGTAGTGTATGTTTCTTGTGCACAATAGTTCTGTTAAAAAATACTGCTAAGCCAGATAAATACAGATACAAACAAAAATAGACCTTTCTCATTAGCCAAGGACCTTTATGTAGTTGCCCACCTCCCATCCTTTGCTTCAGGGTAAGAGGCAAAGCAACGTCCGTAATCTGACAAGGTTTTTATATCATGTTTAGTTGTCAGCTATATGAGTTTACTGAATACTGATAGGTTGTCACATCTCTTCCTAAATCAAATGAGTAAATATCCTATTTCACAAAATCAGAAGTGGTTACTTGTTACCCTCCCAAAGAGAATTGCTGATGCATAATTTCACTCAGGATGATGGGATCATGCATTTACAAATTTAGTAGCCTGTCAGTAGGACATCATAGCACATTTCCTGTGCTAATAAGTGCCCTTACTAATTTTTTATGTCTTGTGCCCTGGATACCACTACACACTTCATTGTTTCGTGACGTCTTCCAATCTACATTTACACTTGCATGTTCTGGCCCTGCATAATGTCACAGACTGGTGATGTGGGACCTTTTGTTTACAAAAATTGTGTTGTTTACCGTGTTTGTACTAACCACATTACATTGTGGGTTAGAATGTGAGCTCATTAACCCTAGCAGCGTTACCAAGTTGTAAATAGAACTATTTTGTCAAAAAAGGGTTCAGAACTACATTTCACACATGTATGATACTGAGATATCATCCATACCATCTATACACATGCACTAACTCAATAACTGCAGGAGTTAGTGCATGAGCTGCAGACTGTGCAACTTAGAAATACAGAGCTGTGCTTGACCCTTTGTGTTTCCAAGCTATTGTGCTGTTTGGGAGGGCTTCGAGTTAGTGTAAGTGCAGGAGGCAGCGGGGTTAACTTTCGACAGAGACACACATCATCTGTGCTTTCTCACACGCTCTGATATGGCCCCAGGTATCCACATTTAAGTAGAGGGACAGATTTATCATCAAAGTGTTAACAAAGTATTTTACAGCGTAAAACATTTATGCCCTGTCAAGTTGCTCCTAAAGCAGTGGAAACATCACTTTGTGCTGCTTCGTGCTACTTCCCATGATACCACCCATGTTTTTTGACATGGGTTTTCATCAAAAAAATAACCCCTTCTTGAAACAGGCGTTAAGTATGAGAAATGTTTACATTCTCCAAACATTTCAGTCATTGCAAGTATGCAGCACTGTACAACACATTCAATGTGTGAAGTGCTTAAAAAAGGTTTGGGGCTTATTACGACTTTGGCGGTCCTCCTGCAGTACCACCACTGCAGCGCCCACAGGAGGACTGCCAAGGCCGTAGTGCCCCCACCCGCCGGATTCAGAGTTGAATCCAGGACGGGCAGGTGGTGCGGCAGTGGTCTCACGGCGGTGGTATGTTAGGCGCATAGGAGAGCCTAACATGCAGACCGCCACTGTGAGAGCACCGACTGCACGTTCCTGCATGGTGTGCCATGCACCATGCTGTGCATGCCATACGGGGCAGGAACGGGGGTGCAATTCCAGGGAGGCACAACATGTGCCCCCCCCCCCCTGCATGCACCCCCCATGCCCAGGAGTGGTAGGGATCCCTATCAGGGTCCCCTTAGTTGCCTCTCTGCTACCCTTTTCATAGCGGTCTCACGGCCATGAAATGGGCGGTGGACAGGCAACTCATAATATGCTTGGCAGTGCCGCAGCAGCACCGTCAGCATATTACTGCTCTCGATCGCTGTTCCACCGCCACGGGATCAAAATACTGCAGGTGGACCCGCAGTGGTGGTGGTGGTCAGACTGCCACCATGAGTACGGCGGTCCTGTGGACTGTGTGTGTGTGGGGCACAAGGCAGACTGAAGTGTGCTAAAGCTGCAGAAGATAACCGCAACAGACCATATTCAGTAAATATGGTTCTGTGTTGCTTTCTCTGCCAAGTGCAATAGAAAGCAGCAACTTCGTTTGCTGCCCTGCATTGTGCTATTGTTTGACAAATCTGCCCCAGCTTGTTCCATATTTATCATTTTTTCACACAATGCAACACAGCAAGACACCTTGTTGCACTGCGTGAAAGGGAGACAGCAGGAATGAGCCAGATCTATCAAGATATGGCGTATTCCTGTTCTCTTTCTCTCTGCTGGCACACTTTTGGCTGCCTACCCAATGCAGGGACCCTTGCACTTTGGTGCAAGGGTGCCTGCGTTGCAGGCCGGATTGTTTTTGTGCAGGAAGAGAGACCTACCTGCACAACAACAATCCTTTGAGGCTTTTTCCTCCTTCTATGTGTGCATGAAGAGAGAGGAAAAAGCAAGAAGAAATAAAGATATTTCTCCTTGTTACGCCTCCCCAGGGTAGGGGTAGCATTTTGATGCATTCCCAGGTCTACCACTCAAGGTAAATCTGGGAATGTGTCAAAATCCATGGGTGGATGAATGGGAACAACCACGCTCCCTGGGACAGAGTAACGCAAGGCAGAGACTTGCGATGCCTTGTGTTACTCCAGACTTACCAAGCACAGCGAGGTGGCCTTGCATAGCTTGATACATCTCATCTAGGCTTTGCGTCACCCTTGCATTACCTTGCGTGATGCAAGGTCGATGCAAAGCTTTGATAAATATGACCCTTTGTTTATGAGATATGATCAATATCGTAAAATGTTATATGAGGCGATCCGGACCTACCTTTAAGTCCAAACAAGCAAAGAATTGGGATGTGGATGGAGTAGCATGCTACACGCTATAAAGCGCTTCAACGCCTCATCAAGGGAAATTAAGTGCAATATAAATGCAATTACAGTACAATACAATTCAATTTTGGACCCTGATGTCTAACCAAGCACTATATTTGTAAACATTTCCCAGCACCATCCTGTTCTGGAGCATTTTGTGCGCCGAAAACATAATTGGGGGGAGGTATGAGACCGGTAAGAAGCGCCCCACGTGCATTTCTTTTAAGCAGGCATGCTGTGCCTTGTTTAAGCCTAACTTTTCTCGAATGCCAGATCCGAAAGCCATGGGCACCGGATGCGCGCAGTAATTACGAGTTTGGAAATGCCCTTCTATTGATCTGACAGACGCACAGCAGCTGTGCTCAGTGCTCTCGCAGAGAGAAGAGCGAGAGGCAGAGGAAGAGAACGAAGGCCGCGGGAGCGAGCACTAACAAACACAAAGCCCAGCTGCACTTAGCAGGACGCACTTTCATTCTTCCGAGCACTAACAAACACAAAGCCCAGCTGCACTTAGCAGGACGCACTTTCATTCTTCCAACCAGTGACAAACACAGAGCCCAGCTGCACTTAGCAGGACGCACTGTCATTCTTCCGAGCACTAACAAACACAAAGCCCAGCTGCACTTAGCAGGACGCACTTTCATTCTTCCAACCAGTAACAAACACAGAGCCCAGCTGCACTTAGCAGGACGCACTTTCATTCTTCCGAGCACTAACAAACACAGAGCCCAGCTGCACTTAGCAGGCCGCACTTTCACTCTTCCAACCAGTAACAAACACAGAGCCCAGCTGCACTTAGCAGGAAGCACTTTCATTCTTCAGAGCAGTATCCAACACAAAGCCCAGCTGCACTTAGCAGGACGCACTTTCATTCTTCCGAGCACTAACAAACACAAAGCCCAGCTGCACTTAGCAGGACGCACTTTCATTCTTCCAACCAGTAACAAACACAGAGCCCAGCTGCACTTAGCAGGACGCACTTTCATTCTTCCGAGCACTAACAAACACAGAGCCCAGCTGCACTTAGCAGGCCGCACTTTCACTCTTCCAACCAGTAACAAACACAGAGCCCAGCTGCACTTAGCAGGACGCACTTTCATTCTTCCGAGCACTAACAAACACAAAGCCCAGCTGCACTTAGCAGGACGCACTTTCATTCTTCCGAGCACTAACAAACACAAAGCCCAGCTGCACTTAGCAGGACGCACTTTCATTCTTCCAACCAGTAACAAACACAGAGCCCAGCTGCACTTAGCAGGACGCACTTTCATTCTTCCGAGCACTAACAAACACAGAGCCCAGCTGCACTTAGCAGGCCGCACTTTCACTCTTCCAACCAGTAACAAACACAGAGCCCAGCTGCACTTAGCAGGTCGCACTTTCATTCTTCCGAGCACTAACAAACACAGAGCCCAGCTGCACTTAGCAGGACGCACTTTCATTCTTCCGAGCACTAACAAACACAGAGCCCAACTGCACTTAGCAGGACGCACTTTCACTCTTCCAACTAGTAACAAACACAGAGCCCAGCTGCACTTAGCAGGCCGCACTTTCACTCTTCCAACCAGTAACAAACACAGAGCCCAGTTGCACTTAGCAGGCTGCACTTTCACTGGTTATTTACAAATTACTTATAAATTACTTATAATTAACTGAAATTGTAAAAGTCAAACAAAAGATGTTCGCAGTGTAAGATGTTATCAAACAGATGATCGATTGGTTTCCAGATCTTTTGCGTGTACAGAGAATTGTCAACGTCTAATTTTATTCAGTATGATGGGATCATGCATTTACAGATTTAGTATCAGGGGAAAGGTTGTGGACATTTCTATTTGGGCCTGCCTTCAAAAGTAAACAAGCAGCAAGACGCTGATTTATTAAAGTTTTGCTCAGGTGCACGCGTGGCACAAAGCGACACGAACAATAGTGCACATCAGCTTTCTTGTGCACCTAACCTTTCACCACATAATGCCCTATCAGTTGGCGTCCCACAAGGGTTTGTCTTCAAACCTCTCAATTTTTCTCTGTATACTACTCCATTGACAATATCACCTCATCACTTGGCTTCTCTTACCGCTCATATGCCAACACTCCGTTGCAATGCTCCAGATTTTTGAAGCCATTCAGAGCCACACAAAGTAGCTTTGTGTGGCTTCAAGAATATGACTTAAGGTCTGCGTCGCTCTTGCACTACATTGCGTGGTGCAAGCAAGGCAAACCGGGTAATAAATATGGCCTTAGCTTGAATTGGAAGGCTTGTAACTAGTTGAAAACCGTTTAGATAAGTTCCGTCAACACCTTGGGGCATATTTATGAGTTTTGTGGTGTAGGGCAGCGCAGGGACATCATAAGGATTTTGGGGGCCATGGGCCAAAAGTATTTTCGGGGACCCCGTTCGGAACAGTTTTGAGTTTATGAACTAATTTCAGCTCTTTCATGCACTCTTTGGCCAGGTCACTGACAGTGCACTGGCACTCTCGTCCAAATTCTAAATGTGTTTACATCAAATATTCAGGGATAGCGATGTGTGTTTTTAATATTATACCACAGCACCGGCTCACTAATGTTACTGCAAATAATCTCTCTGACACACTCCCATTTCTCGTATGTAAGGTCGTGTTTTGATCTTAAAAAAACTTTTTTATGCATGCTGCATTAAACATAAACACAACATTGCTCTGCAAAATATTTGAAATTGACTCACACAGCACCCACATTAAAATAAATTAAAGAAAAACACTATTTAAAGCCATCTGTTTAAGAATTATTCAAGGTCACAAGAGTGAAACTCTTTGCAGAACACAGCTGGTTCTATCAGGGGGCCCCTTGAAAGGCTGGGGCCCTGGGGCAAAGCCCACTTTGCCCATGCCTTAAAACGTCTCTGGGGCAGTGCACCAAGTCACCTTGCTGCCCTGCGTCACAGAAGAAGAAGAATTCTTTATTGTTTGATTACTTAAAATCTTACAATGAGACATTATACATATAATATATAATACAATATAAAACAACTAAAACAAAAATTAAAATGCAGCATCTAATTTGTTTTAAGCCAGTTGCGATAGATAAAATTCATTTCATGGTATATTTTTTTAAAATATTCATTTCATGATATAAAAAATATTTCATACTGTGCTAGTGGATTCTTAATTGTGATCTTCCAGTTTGGCTCCTACTCTTAATAAAAACTTTACAAAAGCAGAATTCATGATTATATCATCAGAATGCAGACACATTATCAAAGCTTGCCTACATGACCTTATTCCTCGAGCATTAAAAAGTGTCTTAAGTATGGTTTTCCTTTCAATTTGCAGTTCAGGGCAGATACATAATAAGTGAATAATGTTCTCCTCTTCTGTTTTACATAGTCTACATAATGTGTCCTCTACCTACTTTATCCATGGAGGGAGGTGGCATAGTCCAGGTAATACACCAAATCGTGCCTTTATAAAAATTTGTTTGTTTTTTAATGACCATGGTATTTCTAAATATGGTTGAATCTTCTTTTTGAAAACCCACTCATTATTGGCCATGCTTGTTTTCTTTTGCAAATATATCTTTATCTCGTACAATTGATAGATGATTTGTTATTTTATTGATTACTTTTTTAAACGATTCCTTGGTTATTGTGGTTTTCCAGATTGGCATCACATCAAATTCTTCCAGCGCTGTATTTAAATATTTCCAGGCTTGTAGTTTTTGTTTTCATTTATTTCTTGCCATAATAGCTGAGACATTTGATTTTCATGATCATTTTTTATCCTGTTCCATACTTTGATAAATTGGCCCTTTCTTGCGTACAACTGGTTATTTAGACCAAACTCCAGCCTTATTTGTGCTGGTGATGCATTATTTGGCAGATGAAAAGGGATTTAAAAGTTTTTGTGACTGCATTGTTTATAATCACAGTATCTTTCCCACTTAGCGCCTCACTACCGTATGTTAAGGTAGGCAGGAGTTTTGCTGATATAACCTTTAAAAAGGGCGATAAGTAAGATTACCTAAATATTTCTGCAGGATCCTGAATGCTGCTGTCAAAGCGTTTGCTTTCCTTTGTATATCCAATTTTTGCGGACGAAAGTTCCCATTATCGTCGAATAATACTCTCAAGTATCTGTATGATTCAACTTGTTATAATTGGATATTCTCCAGAAACCATTTGAATTTATGTTTTAATCTTAAGTTTTTAGTGATAACCATAACTTTAGTCTTTGTTTCGTCTATCACCATCCCGTTTTCTTTTGAGTATGAAGATATTCGATCTATTAGGCGTTGCAACCCCACTTTTGTTTGGCTTAGGAGAATGACATTGTCTGCATACAGCAGATTAGATATTTGTTTGCCAGCTAGTTTGGGCGGGTGTGCATTTATTTCGTTCAGAGCATCCGTTAGGTCCGCTAAAAACAAATTAAAAAGTAAAGGGGCCAATACGCACTCCTGTTTGAGACCTGCTGTCGTTAATATTGCCTTTGTTAATGTCTGGCCATCCCCCATCCGCACTCTAACCCATGTATTGGTGTACAAAAGTTGTATTAGTTTTAACAATTGCTCCGGAATATTTTTTTCCTGCAGTTTTCTCCATAGAAGATATCTGTGCACACAATCGAAAGCAGATCTAAAATCACAGGGAAAGGGCAGTAATGTGCTGTATTTATGCCATATTGCGCATTCCTGTCTTTTCCCCTTGCACTGGTGCCATTTTGACAGCCTAGCGCCAACACAGGCAGGCACACATGCACCATGGTGCAAGGGTACCTGTGTTGTAGGCAAGATTGTTTCTGTGCAGGAAGGGACACCTTCCTGCACAAATACAATCCTGGTAGTCTTTTTCCTCTTTCTATGTGTGCTGCAGAATGCAAGGACACATAGAAAGAGGAAAAAACGAGGAGCAATGATCTAATATCTTTTTGCCACATTACCAGGTTTACAAAGTCGTGTAAATCTGGTAATGCTTCAAAAACCATGGGAGCTGCGTCGGAACACCCACGCAAATGCCATGGAATGCCAACCAAGGGCAGAGTAACACAATGCAGCGATTTGTGCTGCTTTGCGTTACTGCATATTTTTGGAGCCATACAAGAGCTATGCAAACCAGGTCATACATATGGTCCCTAGGTTCCTAAGTAAGAGTGAGATGTCACCAAGTTTTAAACAATCTGGGACATTGCCTTGGGGTTAAGAAGTGGGAAGTAGGATTGTTAAATAGGGTGACACAGAGGGGTCAATCTCTTCCTAGCGTGATGAGGGCATTGGTTAAAGGAAATGGGATGATACTTTAGTTCTGCAATGGGCAAGAGCATTTCTGCTTGGGTCACAGCTCTAAAAGAAGACCAAGAAGATAGAGATTTCCAGATCATGTTGCTACAGTCCAGAAGAGTCTCTCAGAGCTTTTGTCATCAAAAAAGTAGACAACACCACCCAATAAGCATGCTCACAAACCACCTCTTCCACCCAGTAAAATCTGTCAGGACAGAACCTGCATGCTTTGGCATTTACCCTCTACCCACAGGTACTAGCCCTGCACAGAGTCGAACTGGCTGATAGGGAAATCAGGCAGTGCCCACTGGGCTCAGCTGACAGTTCTGTGTGTGTGCAGTTTTTTTAGGAGTTTGTGGGACTGTTTTATGGCAAAGTAGGCCAGTTTCCACTGTAGATTTCCCTTGTATAACCACAAATATTGCCTCAGATAAACATACATTCATGCAGTCTTCCATACCTTGCAAAATACCCACCCCACACAGCGAGTCTTTTCAAGTTAAAAACTGGCCTGATTTGCAAATGTGGGCCACTTTTTTAGCTATCTGGTTTGTCAATGGGTGCCACTTTTATTTAGTGCCCAGACTGAATTTTTGTCTTAGCCCGACCTTGGCCATGCACCTGCAACATCTTAAGCTGGCACTGCACCTGCACCCACTCGCACCTACATGACACCTCTCCTTCAACTGCATTTATACTAAAGCTGCATTAGCTAGCCCTACACTGCATCAACACTCATGACACCTCTATTGCAGCTATACCCAATCCCCCTTATCTGTGCCCACACCCACTGACATTTTCACTTTATATCTTACCTGGCATTTCAATCCACTGTTGGCACCCATTGAGACCTGCACCAATACTACAGTACCACGGCAAGTGTCATTTACATAAGCCACTGTACATATACGGGCACCATTATATGCAAACTGACACAGACACTAAGTCACTGACACTGAGGCGTGGAGGTACTTGGCCGCTGGGATACTAGGAGGGGGGGAAGACAACAATGAGGAGACATACGAATGGAAAGGCACAGACACTATAAGAAACAAGTACAGAGAAATAGGTAGAGAGAGAAACATGGGGAAATGCACAGTTTGACAGATGCAAGGCCACAAATATGTGGACTAGAAGACAGAGAAATTAGGACACGAACCACGAATTCTGGGATAGGAAAACTCTTACACATGGAAATACTGTGACAAGGTAAACCAGGACAAGAGACAGTTAGACAAGGATAAAACAGGACATTTACATGGGGAGAGGAGACATTGTGATACACTCGGACATGGAAAAAAGGGTATGATGGGACATGGGGAATGGGAACATGTCAATGGGCGAGATTATGAGGAGATGATGAGATGCTGAGACAAGGAGTCACGGGATAGAGATACAAACAGGCAGGCCATCCTAGGGACCAGGCAGCATGGGAAGCAGATGGCACAGGGACGGAGTGACAGGGGGATGTTCAACAAAGAACATTGAAACCCTGGACAGGAATAGACAGCTATTGGAAACACAGGGCCAAGGACACTCAGAATATGAGACACAGGGAACAAGAATCAGACAATAGGAGTGAGGGACATAGACACGAGGAATGATAAACTGAAACAAAAAATACAAGAGACATAGACATTGAGATTGACAGACACTGTACACTGAAGTCACAGGGAAAGGCTGGTGCAGGAGGACACAGGCCATAAAGTGGCAGAGAGCCCATATTCTCACCTCAATGTTGAGGGGAAGGAAAGGCTATGTTCTCAGTTGCGGGCCGTCAATGCCATGCCTGTGGATGAGGGTTTACTGAAGATGGTGATGCAACAGCCACCAAATTTTGAGTTGAAGTTCCCTCATCATTTCAATGATGCCTCCTTCATGCCAGGCCACCTTGTAGCCCATGTCTGACATATAACTGCAGCAAAGTGTTCCTGATGTGCAGTGTGAAGAATAGATTGTCGGCATGTGGGTGCAGAAAATGTATGCCTAACTTGGGGTATATTTTGGTACCTATGTGGTCCAGAGAGCAATAAAAGTAAAGGATGTAGCCTGAGCTTAGACCAATAGAGGGCGGCAGCCTATGGGAAATAGTCTTGGGGAAAGGTGAAGGTGGAAATGGAAATGGGGGTAGAAATCACACAGGGGAATGGACAAGAGAACTGAAGCCCTGTGGTGTAAATGAAAATGAGGGGCTCCTGAGTAACCAGGTTCGGTTTCTGAAGGACAGAGTTATTGGGGCAGTGTTCTGGTGGTCAGGGGAAAATGTATAGTTGGGCTAATGGTCGTCTGCCACAAATGTGCTTTGCTGTGCAGTCACACAGAGGCATTCTGAGAACTGGAGTCTTTGTTTTTTTTATTTTGTTCCAGGACACCAGGGGTGGAAACCTTTGATTTTGATCCTTAGGGGCATATTCACATGGAGCTATCTCCGAATTAATGGCACTTTATCGCAGCCAAAGTCGTGATAAATGTATCCCCCATTCACAAGCCGGTGTTAACAGCCCACAGCACCAGTTTACCCGCGATAGCAGCCGCAAAAAACATCGCCACAGAGGACCATCCCAAATATGGCTAATGAGATGCAGAGTAGGCGTTCCCGTGACAAAAGCCGAGACAACAGCACACCTCAACATTCACAATGACCAGCCACATCCGCGATAAAAACACAAAACAGGCAATAAGGCGCATTAGCACCAGGAAATCTACACCTGCTCATACCTGGTGTAAAGTCGGACGGCAGCCAGCACCACGAAAGGGAGCACAGCCCAGGGCCACATCCGAAGGGCAACAGATGCCATGGAGCCACTCATCATGCAGCCCGGACACCCATGAGGGCCACAACACCCACCTCCACCACCCCAGGACCCCATCCCACACCCGGAACGCCCCCCCCCGGACCAACACAGACGCAGCGCAGACAAAGACAGCGGAACCCCAGGAAACGTACCAGCTGCACAGACCCAACATCTGACAATGTCACCCTCCACTACAGGCTGAAAGGGACAACCAACCTACCCATCCTGACCATCATCGCCTAACAGGCCTACGGCAACAACACAGCGGACAACCAACATCCCACCCCACACAAAGCAGATGGCGTGGCTGCACCTGTTGGTCCCTGGGACCCCCCATCCAACACCCGCCAGAGTCGGAGGAGTCTCACAGCCAGCCACATCCAAGTCCCCCACACCTGTCCTGGACATCACCATCACCCTGGTACCCCAGTCCCCATACGTACAACACAATGCGTAGGATCCGCTGGAGACCAAGCAAGGACCATACGCCCTAGCAGGATGCACGCACGTGTTGGGGGCAATACACAGCACACATGTACTACCTGTGCCCCCTGGTGACACAGCACACAATCACCGGAACAGGAAGCACACGTCACACACCAATGTGAGGCAACAACAGAACACCGTGCAACACCCAACAATGTCGCCTTCAAATACACAGCCAGTGTGCATGATACCTTCATCCTCCGACAGTCCATCATCAACCAGCGTTCCCAGGATGCCAACAAGGGAAATGTACAGCCCCTTGGCAATATATAACTGAACACCCCACACACCTCAACTCCACAACCATGCAACTCACAACTCTGGCAATGCACACATCACAAAATCACATACAACAGGCACAACAATATGCCCACCCACCAGACACGACAGAACAACTTACAATGTCCACATGGGCAAGGCCTGAAAATGAGCCAGCAACGGCATGGCACCTCAGCCACATACTAGCCGAATGTGGGGAGAGGTGGCAACCAGGCATGTGAGAAGGATGCAGTAGAACCATGATTGGGAAAGTACACAATGCCAACAGTGCCGGAGATGTGCTGGACACCTCGCAGTATGCAGAACACACCCATATCCATGGCGACATACAACCCTTGCGTATGGAGTGTAGTGGACAGTGGATGCCACCATGTCACCCCAGCCAGTGGGGGACCTCGCGGAAATGTTGCCTGTTACGCCCCCCCCTAAGCGTCAGCGGAGTGGGATAGCCCGGCGTACGCCACGCCAGCGTAGGGGTGTGAATAAAAACCACGTAGGCCTGGGCGTGGTCCTCTTCCGGAAAGACCCAAGTCTCTGCCAGGGCGGCGCCTCCCACCTCGCCACGAGGCCGACATCATCCTCGTGAGCGGAGTTGCCTGAGATGCCGTGGTCTGCCGGACCCCGGCACGCTGGTCCACGAACCCGTCAGGCCAGCCCCTGCGCAGCCAGGCCACACTGATCACCTTCCGACTCCGGCGTGTGTCAAGGATGGCCCACCACGTGCCGGCACAAGCCACAAGCCCGAGGCCTGAGGCCCGAGACCTCGGCAGCCACCTCAGACCATCACGGCCGCCACGACACCGGCCTGCTTTATTCCTTTTTCGTTGACGTACTCCACTGCCGCCCCCGGCCTACTCTTTGGACCAGTAGGTCCCACATGTGGAACTGTGTCTTGAGTCATGAATGGCAGTGACCCCATATCCCGGCCAGCGGCCACAGCACCAGACCCCCCCAGATCAGTGAGGCATAGTTCAATATGGGCATCTTGCGACACGTGGTGCCACTAACCCTGTTCAACGCCAGCCTGCTACACGTGGTGCCACTAACCCTGTTCAACACCAGCTGGCCACACGTGGTGCCACTGAACCTGAACAACGCAGGCTGGTGGGGCCATCCAACCTATGCCGGAGACACTCGGTGAATGGGCCGTGCTGACCGCTGCCTCAGGCCTACACCACGGTCAGGTAGGTCACACATTTGGAACTGAGTCTTGATTACACCATGGCAGTGAACATCAATTATGGCAGAGAACAATTCACAATGCGCCCCTCCGATGTGGTGGCAACAAGTCTGTGCATGGCATCACAACCACACGTGTCTGTGGGCCTACGCGGACCACTGCCCTCGGCCTAGGCTGCGCACGAGTGGGATCACAGATTTGGAACTGAACATCGGTAATTCAAGAGGAAGAATACATATCTTCGCACGCACGGAGGGGCGTAAGAGGATGACACGTTGCAGTCCGGAGGGAACAGGATCAGCGTCACGGAGGTGATTGAACACTCCCGACAACTGCCACTGTGTCACTAACTCTGTGCCTCGCGAGCCAACGACCCGTGGCTGTGGGCCACTGCTGACCGCTGCCTCCGGCCTACACTGCGGTCTAGTAGGTCACAGAGCCTTGATTTGGCATTCTTGGAGTTCACATATGTGTACCGGCATCATCGCAGACTGCATGCCCTCACAGCACCTGTGCCACTAAGTCTGTTCCCCGACATTCATGGACACTCACTGGTCGTACATTGGTGGCGTTTGAGTCTATGGACTAGGGGCTAGTTTTCATCCTCATGTAGCTGATCCCGAATTGTTGGTGCAAACGAGGGTTGCGCTTTCCACTCCTCCATTTGCTGCTTCCAGATAACATCATACCTTCCGCATCATGCCCTGGAGGACACCTTCGACTGTCACCCGAAACCCTCCGCAACATACACCTCGGACATTGATGGGGACCCGCTCAGGTTGCATGCCCCATCTGACTGCACCGCAAGTCACCGTCCCGTGGCTGGGTGCCTGTGCCGGTCGCAGTGCATCCGGGGCCACTAACTCTGTGCTGCTCAGGCCTGGGACCCCTTGTTCTGAGACATTGAATGGCCTCTGTAGCGATGGTCTTGGGGTCATCAACGCCATGTGTCTGTGGCCCTGCGCTGTCCGCCTCCTCCGGCCCCAACTGCGGTCTCCCAGGGCCCACACATGGCATCGAGTCTTGACCGGCCCGGACGTCGCATCACCGCAGGAGGCACACGCCACCACCGCAAAGACCACCTTCAACCGCCATCTGCCAGAGTCGAAAAGGTGGTCCTGACAGACCTAAGGAGTTGCTCAGACCTGTCGTGGATGCCATCATCGGCCTGATACCCTGCTCAGCACTCCAGGTGCCAGTGACTCAGTGCACCACAAGCCATTGTCCGTTTCTGATTGTGTTTTGTGCTGTTGTGAGGTTGCGCAGCAATGTCACCTCATGCAGTGGGGTAGACCTGGGACTATGATGAGGAAGATGTGTCAGGTGTGTGGAAGGGAGAAGGCACAGACAATGGGAGGGCAGGAGGCAACAGCCCCAAGGCAGGAATGCAGTCTGGTGGTGGTAGACAAGCTACACACCCGGATCTATTACTGGGTATTGTGCTGTGGACTGCGGACGCTACTGTCACCTCAGGCAGTGTGGGAGAACTGGGACGTTGATGAGGAAGTTGATGCAGGTGTAACACACCCCACTGCATCTGCATCAGGACTGACCCGAAGGGACACAATCCTAGCAATTTCTTCACGTGAGCGCGCTCTTCTCTAGTGCCCCTGCCTCAGTGCACTGCAACTCAAGAAACGTCCAGACTGAATATTGGGTGACCTCTATCCTTACTCCGGATCCCTCCATGTTGCTCTGTATTTGACTCTGTTATGCTGGTGTTTTCTGTTTCCATTGCACTGGTGTCCACTGTTCAGGTTGTTGGCAGCACCAAGCACTCCGTGCGGGCTGGCTTATACTCACCCCACACACATCCAGCACAGGCGTCACTGTACATGTGGCCCTGCCAATAAAGGGGCCTGGCGCACGTGCCCATAGCCAGTTCAACATGATATGTGCATGTGTCTCTGTGGAGGTGTGGATCTCCTTTGTGGGGTGTGGGGGGTCCCTGAAGGGTATTGGACACCCACGTATGTGTTCTAGTTCACATTCCATGGGTTCGGCAACACCCTCACCTGTTGGGCCACCTCCTTTTGGCCTTCTGCCACCTGGCATTGGGGTGCCATGTGTGGGTGGGTGAAGTGTTGTGAGGCAGCCGTGATTGCGGGTGCTTCATGCTGTGTGGTCTGTTGCAGGGGCTGGGTTCTCCTCTGAGTAGCTTGTCTGCCCTGGTCCTGGTGGTGGGTTGTATGGGATGTCCATGGGCTGTTGCATGGCGTCGGTGTCTGGGCTGTGGTGTTCATCTCGGGCATCACTGATGGGTTGTCTGATCTGACCTGCTGGAGGTGTTGTTTGTCCCTCTGCATTGTGAAGGGGAGGTGCATGTTGGCATTGTGTTGGCGCCTTGTTCTTGTCGACATGCAGACTGTGTGACAATGTACATTGTGACTGTTTGGGCGGTGGTGGCTATTTGAGTTGGGACAGTGTACATTTGGCCTACATGGCTGATGTGGGGTTGTAGGGGTGGATGTGCATCTCACAGTTCCCTGCTCTGTCCGATGTGATTGTTCTGTTACTGTGCCTGGTTGGACCCAGTTGTGACCCCTGTTCTGCAGTGTGGGTGTTGCACTTTGTGCCACATTTTCATGGTATGTGCTGTGATTGCTATGTGTGAGTGCTGCAGTATGCCACGGGGATGGGGACATGTCCCTGGGTAATTGTGGGTGTGCAGTGTGTTACACATCATCGTGCATGTGTGGCATTGTGCCCATCACCCCCCCGTACCCCCAGTCCCTGTTGGATCCTCACCCTGTTGTTGTTGTGTCAGGACCTGTCGGGCTGTGTCCGTACTCCCTACTCCTTGCACCCTCTCCACACTGATGACTGTGGCCTGGGTTTCCTCCTGCTCCTCCTGTGGCGCTGGACTGCCACCTCCTGTCGCCGTTGCTGCCTTCCTGTTGGCAGCGGGTTTGTACCTGGTTTGGGTTGTCAGGTCCTGCCGGGGCCTCTTGGCCTCCTGGATTGGCCTCCTGGGCACTGCGACTGCATTCCAGGTGGTCTGCTTGTGGGTCAGTTGCTGGTAGTGTTCTGTCGCCTCCGTGGCCTTGGTCTTGTTTGCCTGCGGTCTGCACCCCGTCTTCCTCTCCATTTTCTCCTTGGCCTTCCCCGAGCCAGTTGTTCCTTGCTGGTGGTCTGTGGGGGTTGTGGGGTTCGCGTTGCCCTCTGTGCTGGGTCAGGGTGCATCCATGTTGCTACGTGCTTTGGCTTGTTTCTGGTGTGTTGTGTCTGTGGTTTTTATGGTGCAATTTCCCACCAGACGTGTGGGTTTTGCAGGCCTGAGGCTGCTTTTCGCTACTTTTTGTACCGCGATGGCCTCATCGCATGATTTCTCGTGTTCACGTTTCGCATTTTTTCGGCGTGGTGTTGATTTTCACGCTGGCATTTGACGCGTTATCTGGTGACTATCGCATGGTACCGCCTCCTTGTTGTGAATTCCACGTTGACACGGGGTTATTTGCCCATGATAGGCTGCGTTATTGAAAGTTGCGTTACGCTACTCTTGCGGTAGTTATCACACGTTCTTGTGAATATACCCCTTAGTGTTTGGGATTCATTTTGCCATTGCCTTAGCTTATGACTTGGCCATATGTGCTTCTTCATTTTTTGGGTATAACTTAGGTCTCCAGGGAATGGCTTCTGCTTGGACTGCGTGCAGTCAGTGTTTGTTGACGGCATTTGTAGGGCTGCTCCTTGGGCTTCCTCTTTCACATCTACATTACTGTAGTTTCGATATCTCAGTGCCTTCTACTTCCCTTAAGGGTTAATTATTCTTATGCACTTATTGGATGTATGTGAATAGAGTGGCCGAAGGGAAAGGGCTTACGTAAACAAGAAATAAAATGAATAAGAGGTAAATGTTATTTAAACAATAACAAACATAGCATCCATAGAGGAGATATAGTTGAAGTTAGCAGCTGGAGGTGGAAGGTGTTGTGTTCAGTGCTGCCTCTCCTTCCTCGGGTCTGTGTCCTCAGCTGGGGTATGTCGTGTCATAGTCCCCATTGCAAGGAAGAAAAATGGGCCGATTGGGAGCTGTTTGATCTACAAGACAACACAATAAGCAGGGCTCAGTGGGCCCCTCAGACCTTTGGGCCCTGGTGTTACTGCACCTGCTCCACCAATGGAAGCTACACCCCTCCAGGAATGTTGCATTTCTTTTGTTGTTTTGGTGTGCTAAACTCTTTTTCTCAAGTACGTTGCACATTCATTTTAGTGTGCATGTTCTTTCGGCACCCAACTGTTGCTTGCTACTTCTCATATGTTTTCAGTGAGAGAAGGAAGAGGGACAAGGAGGTAATGTAGTAAAGCCCTGTCATCTCCATTACTTTGATTCCTACTCTTCCTGATTACAGTTCCAAATCCCATCCTCCCTCCATGCAAAGAGCGGTTGTCCTCTGTTGTTCCATTGGACTGCCCATTATGAGGAAGTTCCAGGCATATAGAGTCCATTTTTAGGAGGGAGCATAAGGCCCTGAGTGGCACAGAGGACTGCCTTCAGTACTTTGAAGCCACTCCACCGGATTCCATTCAAAACCCAGATCAAAACAATGCCTACTGGAGAAAAGGCCCAAAACATTTGCATGGCCAAGCACCACCACCACCCCAGCCAGAAACCTTTGCTCATCCGTTGATAACTTGGTATAGTAACAGTCGTTCTAGTGGATGAAACATGGAGGTAGATAACTTTGAGCACAAGGCCTGAAACTATGAATTGCCCTTAGTCCCTCCCGCAGACCCTCTTAGACACATACACCTGAGAAAATACTCTTTAGACTTGTCTTCCAAACTGACCTTTCTGACTATAATGGGGTCGCGACTGCAGAACAGCTAGGAGCACCAAGCATGACTGGATGGATTCTCCGCCATATCACTGTTTGTTAGCAGAAACTTGAGGGGGCATCCCTGCAAAGTACATGGTGGGGGCCCCCAAGCTCCAGACCCAGTCTGCAGCTCTCAGGCCAGGGTTCCGTCAAGCCAGAGGGAGCTTCCTGGAGCTCGGGCGCCCCCCAGCACTGCGGGGGCTAATGTTACGTCACTGTCTGTTACCCTTATCATTTTCTTTTCCTCTTTTGCATGGAAAAGTAGCTGAATAGTTACATTTAGCACACTATAATGCTACATAAATAAGCTACATAGTAAAAGAACTTTTAGTTTTAATTTGCAAGATTCCTGTTACTGGAAGGGTTAAATTTCATAGGTTTGCGCTCCGCTGAAGCACTCAGAGTAATACAGATAAATTCAGGGCTGGACAGGCCTTCTATTCTACCGGAATTTTCCCTTGGAGGCTGGTTTTGAAAGTACAGGGCTGGTGTCTCTTTCACTTTCCCCAGCTACACGAGGTTCATTGCAGCAGGCACTGGAACGTTTCAAGAGAGAGAGAAAGAGAGGAAGGCACAGATAAAGCTATCAAAGCTGGAAAAGAGCGAGAGGAGAGAGAGAGAGAGAGAGAGAGAGAGAGAGAGAGAGAGAGAGAGAGAGAGCTGCTTTTGGCTCCTCTGTCTCACCCTGTAAAGATTTTCAGGGGCGGCTCCTCCGTTTGAGTGGAGGAAGGTTGCTCCACAAAGAAAAATCCCAGGCCAGAGCTGAAAAAAAAGATTGTAATTAAATTCATTTATTACCATTTTATTTTTCAGCAACCGACCCGTCCCGAACTGCGTTTTAAAATGAGCATGTCTCTTTGGCTGGCTGTCTTGCGATGGCCAGCCAGACATGTGCATTTTAAACTTCTCTAACCCTAACCCAGCTGTCTTAGACAGCTGGGTTAGAGAAAGCGCAGGCCTCCAGTGCTCTTGAGAGCGCTGAGTGAGGCTGCTCCCTCCAATCCTGGCGCTGCTAACATGCTGGTGAGAGCAGTGCCAGTATTGGTTAGGGGAGTTGGCTGGGTGCCGCATTGGAGCCTGCCTGGAAGTGAGACGACCGGTGGAGAAGGACGTCGCGTCTCAAGGTAAGTGTGTTTTATTTATTTATTTATTTATTCTTGTGCCCCACCACCCTCGGTAAATGCCAGCTGCCACAGTAAAGATTATTGAAAAGTACTCCAGACATTAACTTTAGCAACCTAATGATGGATGTGGTTTATGTGGGGGGTTGTGATTTTCAGAAAAGTGGGCAAGACAATGTTCACCTCAAAGAAACATTTGGAAACAGCAGAAATGTGAGCTGCTGTGAATGAGGAAAGTGGTGAACCGTCTCAACTGCTCTACAGAGAGTCAACCACACAGGCCGCACTCTGGGAATTCATCGTAAAGCCAGTGAACCTTTAGACGACTGGGTGACACAAACATGTTAAATTCATATTAAATGCATGACTGGCATCATGGCCGCACGCGAGTTCAAAAAGGTGGTGCTGGCAATAAGAGCATGGCCCCCATCAAAGAGGCTCATTTATGCGGCTTAACAAGAGAGCGTCTTGATCTGCTGACATTTTCTTTCTAAAACCTACACTTTCATGTTAGCGGCTGATGCAGTTATTACTTGTTAATGAACAGCAGCAAAGTATGTCCTCTTAGCAGGGCTCCTAAGATCACGCTGTTACTTGCCTCTGCTTCCTCCAAGTGTAAAAAATAAATGCCTGGAAAAGACATGCTTTGCTTGTTGGCTGAGGAGGACGGGCTGCGATTAATCATGGTCTCTCCCTTGAGCTCTACAGACTTTCCCAAACATGATGTGAATTACAAACCTGAGTGACCAGTAAAGGCGCCATGAAAGGAGTCTTACTCTTAAAAGAAATGATGCTGCAGTCACAAGGCATTCAGCTGATTGTACTTTTGGAGAGTCTTTGAATATGCAATGGAACTGACTCATGAATGGCGGCTTTCACAAGAGTACTGACAATGACACAAACATGCGACATAGCTCCCGCGTGGACCCCCGCACTGCCAGCCAAGTACTACAAATCATACCTGAGTATCTGTCTGACACTTACCGGCACAGGTCAGATTGGCTGTGTAAAAGTACTGTGATTAGTAAGGGCGGTACTATACAAAGTACCCTGGGGGCAAAGAGGGCGTTTGCCCTGGCTTTTTGAGCCTTTGGGGCAATTTCTATAACAGAACGGCCCACTGATGCGTCTGTGTCCTCTTCTGCAATACGGATTGCACCGGCGTGACGACAAAGAGGCGTTCCCTCATTTACATGGGGACATGGACTCATGCAACTAAAGGAATCTTTTGCGCACATGCCATAAAACAAACATTGGGTACAGAGGCATGAAACCTGCCAGGAGGCGCACTCACCGTTGACCACATTTGAGCTGGCACCCAGGTAGGTTTCCCCTCCAGGGTGTCCACTGAGCTAAGGTAAGAGGGGTCACAAACCCCGCCAGGCATTCTCTCACAGACAGATACAGTCATACACCGCACCCATCTGTTAGGGGATCCCTGCCCTCCCCTCGAAAGAGAGGCTGTGTCCACCGCCTATAGTGAATGGAGACAGGCAGCTTCAGCAGCTGGTCCAGCTTTCACTAACCCACTGCTCTCACTGTCGGCACAGGTTCGTGCCTGCATTGGGAACAGTGCATTTCCTGTAATGGGATGCACTGTCCAGTGGCGTGACAAAATTTGACGGGGCCCCCCATCAAAGTTCAGGGAGGGGGGCCCCCTCCGGACTCAGTCAAGAGGTATCAGGCCAGGTTACTGTGCTGAGGGGGCACGACAGGGGCTGTGGGAGCCTATGTTACGCCACATCCCTCACTCGTCATCCCACATTTCCCATCCACCACCCATCGTCCATCATCCTCCATCTATGAGCTGCTCAATAGCTTGAGCAATCTTATGTTCATTCAATCACGCAAATAGAGTACTGTAAATTGCAGAATAACTCTGCTGTCTATGTCTTCAATCTGACAGATTATCTAGGGACAGCAAGAAGCATGCATTGGGGGTGTGAGCCCATTATTTTCCGTTGCCGTGACAATATTTAGAATTGCCTGATGTGGGAAGTAATAGCTTCCTGCCACGTTTATTCATCACGCCAAAGTCTGTTATCATTGCAACATATGCTGCCAGCCGTGGCCCGTGCATGTAAGAGCGGTGGGGCCTGGTGGGGGGTGAGGAGGGGGTTTCGACTGACTATGACGAGGGAAAATTAAATAAATAATTAATTTTCCCTCGTCATCGTCCGTCGAAATCCCACCCACCGGGCCCCACCGCCCCACCGCTCTTACCTGCACGGGCCGCGGCTGTATGCTGCAACAAAAGTAACAACAGTTTTCACCATGCTAAAGTGTTCTTATCTAATGTAGCAGCTTTTACATCTGCCTAACAAAGGAATACATAGTAAGGGCCAAAATAAGTAGATGGAATACTCCTGTTTTGTGACTTACCACATCTTCTGTAGAATTTACTCCCTTGTGAGTGTGCACATCAATTGCCTTTTCTGCCTCTGACCACTCCTTGGACACTTCTTTGCCATTTCAATTTTTGCACGAGGAAATCAAGTTTTAGAGATAGCACTGCTGTCTGAGAAACCAGTTTGCAATGAATGAATGATGGGTGACAGATGATGAATGAAAGCTGAGGAATGATGGATGAGGTTGTCCTAAAATATTTGCTATTTATGTGGATAGAAGGCTGGGTGGACCGATCCGAATTTCAGCCAAGGGTACCTAACCCCCAGCTATTTTCCATCCTGGATATCTATGTTTTAATCAAATTATTGTTTTTTATACAGTGTAACCTAATCAATACACACCAATACGACTTCAATGAAGTATACATTTGTTATTTTAACTTGATATCCCCTTGTATAATGAGATTTGTTGTACAGAGGCTTAAAGTATCTATTTGAGCATTAAACATTAGAAAAACTGAAGATTTCAATGACTGGTTACTTTAGTGCAGTGGTCATCATGCAGATGGTATTTATCTGGCCACATGTATATATATATATATATATACATACACATACGCACACACGCACACACACACACACGCACACACACGCACACTCCCAAACCTGTATTCCAACTCTCAATAGTCACAATGAATGCCCCCAATATTACTGATAAAATGCCCTACTTCAAGCCTCATAAAATATCACTCTTTTCAAAATGTTATTTAATGTTCCAAGTCGTCTTTAGTGTGTGTGTGCTAATTTCATTGCATGCTATCTGTTCAATTACAGGTATAAGTCAGGCCTCACAAACACTCAGCACTAAACGTAAGCCACACCCAGAGAGCCCCAGAGTCAATTAAAAGTATGGCAGCATGACAAAGTAAAAAGCATACAAATGTACTTATTTTCTACGGAATTGTTTTGATGAATTAAATGAATAGATAGTGGATATTAATATACTTAGAAACAAAATATTTGGGGTAAAGCAAAACAATTATTTTGGAAAGTGAGAGGGGGGATTTTTTAAATAACTTGTGGAATGCACCAAAACATTTACCCTACTGGGGTTAGGTTTAGAAAACTGTACTATAAAAATTAGACAGGTCTTAAAGTTGTCGACTTTTAAGCAGCAGAGCCATATCTCATGTTTCAGAACCCTTATAGGCTCAGCATCTAAACAGCAGAGATACCTCTCAAGTGGTACAGAATGTACGGGCATTGGCATTAAACAACAGAGCTATCTCTCATAATTCATAAATCTTACATTTGCTTGGGTTAGACAACCAAGCGACCCCTCAGTTGATGCAGTATTTACAGGCTCTGGTGCTAGTCAGCAAAGCCATCTTTAAGGTTACACACAATTTACTTGTAGAGTCTGAAATACCAGAGCTCTGTCTTTTGTGACAAAGATTCACAAACTGGAGGCCTCATTTACGAAGAATTGGAGTAGAAAAGTGCTGCAAGTCTTCTCGCTGAGCTGCCCTATGCCAAATTGAAAGGGCAGAAATGCACTGTATTTATGAAATAATGTGCATTCATGTCCCTTCCACCTGTGCTGACGCACAATTTGCTGCCGAGCGCCAGCGTAGGCACCATTTGCACCATGGAGCAAGGGTGCCTCTGTTGCAGGCAGGATTGTTTTTGAAGAAGGAAGGGGCATCTTTCTGCGCAAAAACACTCCAGAAAGGCGTTTTCCTCGTTCCATGTGTGCTCGCCAAAATACAAGCGTTCCCCAAAATGCATTCCCAAGGAGAGGCTTCAAGTTGTTCAACAGAACATGGAATGAGTTGACCGACAAGTCCCACTTGACTAGAGATTCCATTTTGTTCTTTTTTTTAGGTCTCGCCTACGCAGCGCGCATGCGCTGCATAGGCAAAAAGACCTTTTGCAATCGATTCGGCTTTTCAGCCAAAAACGTGCACGCGTTCCATTGCCTTCAATGGCAACGCGTGCACGTTTGGCGATTCACTTGCGGGAGCGAGCAGCTGGCGCCATATGGTAGCAATTATCGCTCCTGGCGCCGCTCGCTCCCGCAAGGGAATCGCACTCCCCCCACCCCTTCCACTTCTTTAACCCAGTACTGTTTCACTTTCGCGCCCGCGGCCGCACTTGTGTTTCAGTGCTTGTTTTTGGAGATACGGCAACAACATACAACAACATCCAAAACAAGGAAATGACAGAAACAGCAATCCTTCAATCACGAAGCGGAACGAAACGTCCGCTTCAGGCAATTCGAAGCGATGCTTTCTCATAGCCAATCCAAAAGGAGAAATGTAAACACAGCCTCAGCCAATGCCGGCAAAATGCGGAATGCAACGCTGCTCAGTAACCAAGCCAGAAGGTGAATATAAACAACCTCAGCCAATTCCAATAAAGTGCTGAAGTGAAACGCTGCTCTGTGACCAATCCAAAAGTTAATTAGCACAAAAATCCATAACGCTACACGTAGCTTTGCCCGCTTGTCGTCAGAGTACAAAAAGATGCACTCCACAAGTAAAACTTGGTAAAATAATACGCAGGTAAAACAGCGTCTTTTATACAAAAGAATTGCCGGTTTATTTCATGAGATGGACAGCGAGGTCAAACAGGCACGATCCAACAGTTGAATGGCAAAACCGACACACGGCTGCCATGTATAGACAATTAGCCCCCATTCAAAACCCGTACCTCCTCACGAGCAAGCTTGTTACCAACTTCGAGCGCCACATGTCACACTCATGTCAGTCTCGTAACGGCGCTGCAATACAAATAATACAAACGCGTGAGCGCAATGGAAGGATTGCACAAACACGCATGCAAAAGTAAGGTTTTCGCAACTTTATCTGAACTCCCTCACTCTCTACCCTACCTTTTCATGGGCAAAATTAAAAAGAAATCCTCATAATAACCCTGGATTGTCCCGAGTTGCTGAATTGTACCAAGAGGTGCCCTTCAACTTCCAGACGTCCCCCTCTGGGGAATAAATCCTGTCACTAATTGGAACCTCCTGGAGGGTACCCTTAACAAGCATTTGCAATGCAATAGGTCTCGCAGTTACACGAGTTTAAGCTATTGGCATTATAAATGACAATGCCTTTTATTTATGTTTTTAAAACGAAAACAAAAATAAAAGGCATTGTTATTTGCAATGTCAATAGCTCAAACTCGCGTAAATGCGAGACCTATTGCATTGCAAATGCTTGTTTTTTTTGGCACCAAAGTGTATTTTAAGAGCTGCATGCAGAAACACGATTGCAAGAGCTACCAGTAGGTACATGCCCCCCTGACTCATTAAGCTACAGTGCACCTTTCAACACCACGTATCTAGGGAGGATACATGTCAATTGAATGGCATATCTTTTCCCTGAGGTGATATATGTGCACAGCAGGATTCATCATGTTTACACAGAAGAAGACACTATCTGCATTTATTTTTAGAGATTTTCTTTTATTTGTCGTATTTTCTTAGTACAGACCTAGCACAAGGGGAACACAGAAGAACAGTATGTAGCTTAGCAAACGTATTCAGGTTCGTGGTCAGGAAGCAGTAGATTCCATGTGCTTGTTGCACTCAAAATTACTAATCAAGAGCAATAGAAAGGGCAAAACCACCTCAAGTGCTGCCGGTGTGCTTGCTGTTAAGTAATATTTATTTTTTCTTTTACAATAATTAATCGCATCTCTTTCCTACAGAACGCGGCCCTCTATGCTTTCTTGGTTTGTATTTTTCTTTATTTTTCCTTAAGTTCTCCTTCTATCAATATTGGTGTTTGTAGTCCCTTAATTTCTCCTTTGCATTACTTTCTTCTTTCTCAGAGTATTTCCTCCTTTGTTTTTTCCTTTTCCTTCTCTCCTTTTACTTACTGCGGCAACCTGTCCTCTCCTCTCTTTTTAATGCCCCCTCTTTATCTTTTCTCTTTCCTTTTTTACTTGTTTTCCTTACCTTTTCCTATCCTATTTCACAGACTTAAAAAATTATTGCGGTAAATATTTGACTATCTTGTATTTAAAAAAAATAGAAGTTAGCGGTTCAAGGTGATGATTTAGGGCCTGATTTAGATCTCGGCGGATCGGTAACTCCGTCACAACGTGACGTATATCCCGTCTGCCGAAATATAAATCCCATGATATCTTATGGGATTTGTATTTCGGCAGATGGGATATCCGTCACGGTTGTGACGGAGTAAACCGTCTGCCGAGATCTAATTCAGGCCCTTAGTTAGCAATAGTTTCATTTTCTTTCGGTATTACGTTTTTGATCATGTGCAGTTAGAGCGGTTGATAGTGAAATGACTAAATAAGTGCCTTTTTTCCAGGGCCCACAAACGACCAGATGAGGAGCCAGGAGTGGGGAGGGGATGGGGGGGCAGGAAGTATCTGCTGGAGCGAGTGTAAGTCAAGTTCCTTTTTTAAACCATACTTCATTTTTGAACCCTAGCAAGGTATTCCTTTCTTGACCCTAAGCGCTTTCTCCAACCCTTTTTAACCAATTTACTATGTTTGTGTCTCAGCACCATGATCATTTCATGGGTAGAACTGGGTGTGCTTCTCACCCACACCTGCCACCTCCCATCACAGCACGTGCGACATTTCTCCTATTTCTTCTTCCTATGTTTTTTCTTATGCCGCTCTTTACACCGGTCCGTCTTCTACCTGCCATTAAGCTACCTCAGCCATAACCACATCTAAACTAAGCTCAAGTCATGGCATAAAGTCAACCTTACTTAACACTCACTCACTTCCTAACCCAAAAACAATTATTGTTGTACTCATGATAAATTGGGGGGACCATATGGTGTGGGTTGGAAGACAAGAGGGAGAAGGGCAGTGCTACTGGAAATGTTGTTATGCATTAACAGTTGTACAAAATCATATGACGGCGTTAGATGAATTAATTATGTTGCATGAAATGTCAAATAAATTGTGCTGCATTGATAAATGTGCCATATTTTTCTGTGGCAGTATAGCTTTTCAGTTTGATTATTTTAGATGTGTGCAAAATGTGAGTAATTTTTGTTTTGTGTAACTACAAGAAAAATTACGCCTATTTAAGCAAAATGCACCTCCATAATTTTGCCTTATATTTTATAGCAGATTGCTCCCTTCTGTTAATTTTGATGCGAGGATGCATTTTGAGCTAAAAAGAATTAGTGCAAAAGACAAAAGCCCCATGAACAACAGCTGCTCGTGTTCTGTTGTCCCCGTGTGCTCGCTGTAAAAATTTCCTGCAAATGGTGTGTAATTAAACAAAGTGACATAATCGTATGTTTTCATGAATTCCACATAACAAGCATAATGCAAAATTCCTGAAATTACATGAATTATGATGGTGTAATTTAACTTTCTCCCAGGCTTAGTGTTTTTTTTAAATACAGGTTAACAATGTCCTGTAAAAGGTGGCCAAGCCAGCCATGATGGCGGACGTGCTTGCTTAGCGCTCTGAGCGGCGGCCCGCTCAATCTGCAAGAATCGATGCCGATATAGCCCCTATAGCCGAAGCCAGCACCGGAGGCAGCGGCAACCCCCAATGACAGTCTGAGCACGCGACCGCGGTGCGGGAGGTGATCCCCGCGCTGCAGGAGACTCCGACAGCCGACCAGCATCAGGGCCAAAATGGCGGCGCCTACCTGAAACTAGCTGCTCCCAACAACACGGAGGGCCCGAAAGGCCATTTACGAGGAGCCCTGCACACTGCCACCACAGCACGGCCCCCCCCGGATCCCCCGGCCGCCCCATCAACACGGCAGGTGAGAGCGCGACCTGATGAGAGCGGGATCCGGAGGGACGGCCATAATTGCTTCAAGGCCCTGTGTGGGATCACTCGTCGCCTAGCGGGGTCGGCCCGGGGGGCTTACCTGCCCACCCCCGGCGCTGTGAGCAGCCCGGACCTGCACCGCTTCTCCGTGCCCTCCACCGCACCAGCACACTGACAACCCCGCCCCGCACGGCGCTAGGCCTCGAGGCGCGTGGCGGGAGGGCCTGCAGAGCGGATAGCGCATTGGGCACAGTCGGCCTCCCCGGGCGCCCGGCCCCGTCACCGCCAGGGAGGCGAATGCAACTGATCTTATTAACGAACCAGCGCGGATCGGAGTGGACCCCCCCAGGTGACACTATCCATCACGTCGGCCTTACCAGCTCTCCATTACATCAGCGCATCGCAAAGATCCTCTGACTCTCCCGAGGGGGGGGGGGCAACCGCTTGTCTCCCAGGCCCAGAAGCGTTCTTCACCCGCCTCCCTGGAGCCGAGTGCCACCACCTGAGCGGGAGTAGCTCATCTACCGCATTCGCTGATCCCCTTCCCCCTCTCGGCAGACCCCTGGGCCCCATCTGCATGGCGCCAGGCCGCGAGGCGCGCAGGGGGAAAACCAGTAAGAGGAAAACAGAGATAGGAAGACTGACGGCCGGGAACATCTTCAGTGACCCCCAGTACCGGCTTGGGTGTGGCCAGAGGTGAGGGAACAGCAGGGATCCATCAAGGGAGAATACCGGAGGGCACAGCCTACCAGGGGTCATTGACAACAGGATTCGGCGGAATCACACGACTGAGAAGGACCTTCGCGCAGCCCAGAGCCCCCCCTAGACGACTTCCACAAACGGTGTGGGCAGCGACGGGCGGCCTCTTCCTCCCCCTTCTACGCATGGCAGAGACCGCATAAGCCATGGTATCTACACACATCTAACCACACGGGGTGCAATCCTAACTCCAGCCACGCCCTAGGACAGACCTGTGTGACTCGGGGCCCGCACACACCGGAACCTGCCAACCCGGTACACTAGACGAATGTCGAGACTCCCTCCGCAGCAGCTGTGCCTCAGGGGCAGGGGGCACCCGCAGGTACATCGAGTGGAGGTGGCCACGAGTGTGCACAGACGGCGGCACAATCACCCTGAAGGTTGTGAGGGCTCCTCTGGACTCATCAAAGGGCACGCATAACAGCACGTGGTGTTTCCCGGCCCCTATCCCTCGACCCAACAGTGGTGGTGCTCTGGGTGCTGGCAGTGGACTGTAACCCAACCATATCATCGGAGGGGCAGCAAATACCGGGACGGGTGCATCCCGCGCCGTGGACCTCTACGAATACCGGCGGACCCCAGCAGGAGGGTAAGGGTAATAACGCACAATCGGACAGAAGGGTATACAGAAACTCACCACCGCCCAACCGCGCATAACCCCAAACCGGCTTTCGAGGCTCTCCCACGAGCGACAACAAGGCAGCAGGACAACATGGGGCGACAACGCAACACAGGAACCACGTAGACGCCGGCCCACATGAGACAGACCTCCCCAGACCCCAAGGCCACACAATCGGACGTGGAACCTTCCCACGCAGCGTCCATGTCTGACAAACTAGATAAGGTGCTGGCGGCAATTGAACATTCGAGAGTAACCATGGAGGACAGATTCGGGGCGCTGGCCATGGACCTTAACCTGCTCAGGGATGATTACAGGAAACTGGCGGACAAAGTAAAGCAAGGGGAAAAAACACTCCACACCATGGAACCTCAACTGCAATCGCAACAAGAAGCCCCGAAAGACCTGCAGTCTAGAGTGAAGATCTTGGAGAGTAAATCTGACGATTTGCAGGGGCGCTCCCGCCGCAGCAATATCCAAATCCTGAATCTGCCGGAGGGAGCAGAGGGGTCTGACCCTATTCAATACATCGAAACGTGGCTCAAAACTTTCACCCAGACAAAAGACTTGACCCCTTTCTTTTCCGTAGAGAGAGCGCACCGAGTTCCAGCCTGCAGGCCGCCCCCGGGATCACCACCCAGGCCGTTCCTACTGAAACTATTACATTATCAAGACAGAGACACTGTCCTTCGGGCTGCTAGGCAGCAAGGGCCACTCCGACTCGAGGACAAGCAAGTCATGTTATTCCCGGATTACTCCAGAGCTGTCCAGCGGCAAAGGGCGACCTTCTTGGAAGTCAAATGTCACCTGCGCCAAAAGAACATACAATATGCACTCCTGTTCCCTGCCCGCCTTAAAATCATCCATGAGGACACTGCACACTTTTTTACAGATCCCAAAGAGGCGAGTGATTGGGTGGAACAGCGACTAGAGGTGCTCAACAATCCCAGAACGACACGCAACAATCGGTCCCACAGACATCAGCGGCGCCAATACAAAAGGGTCACTCTGAGGCAACTGAGCCCCCGACCTGGACCCTCTGTAAAGACCTCCCCAGACCGAGAGCAAATTATAGCGGAACGCAGGAAGGTACTGCAAGCGGCAGCAGAGTTGGGGCCGACATTGGAAAGCTCAGACGGGGAAAAAGGCCCACATATCTTCACCTCGGAAGAAGAAGTTAGTGACACGAACACCTCCCGAGATGGCTCAGTCACTCCACCGTTGGTGACTCCTCAAACGGCGGACACGCTGGTCTGAAGGCCGTTATGGGGTGAGGCAGAAGTAAAGTGATGTTCCCATCAAGACCTAAGTACCCAGCAAGAGGACACTGTTATAGACATGTGTGCCCCCATGGCAAAGTACTCTGAATGTTGCTGTTTTGGGCGCCAGGCTAAGGTATCACAGATGGGCGATGTCGAGGGGACTCCCTCAGGCATTCCAAGTATATTGCTTCTATGCGGGCAGCCGTGAGAGTAATGGCTGGCAGAGACGAAAGGCAACCCCCCTCAGGTTACGCACTAAGGAAAGTGCATAATGTCTAGTTTGGACATGTCGCCTCGAGTGATACGTCCTTCCAGTTGGGAATATTTCCCATTATTTAGTTACACCCTTTCCCCCACTACCCTTTCCCAAATAACCCCTAGTGAGACACACGGGCGGGATGCTGAAATGCGCGCAGGTGGTTGGTACAATGGGGAGGAGCCACAGGGGCTAGATCCGACACTACGACCGAACAGTCTACTCTTACTCACTCAACAGTATGACCCACAAGATTCCTAATACAGATATAATGCTCCTTACGCTAAAAGTCAGGGGTATGCATACTGCAAGTAAGCGATACGCCGTCTACGCATATATAAAAAGGCAGCAGGCACAGATTGCTCTCCTACAGGAGACACACTTGATGACTGCTGAGGTAGATCGCCTACGTAAGAAGTGGCGAGGTATTATATGTTAATAAATTGTAGGTAATGGATGCACACCTATTAATCAAGAATATTCTCGTTTGTCCACATCCTCCAAGAGTGCGTGCGCACTGGAAATAATGCCTTGCCCACATGGCACTTGAGTAAACATCACCTTAAGTGTGGTGCGACACTTCGCCACCACTTCCAGTCGCACAGCTAAGATTACGCGCGTTCTGCGCACTTAAATGTTCTTCCATTTTAATCCATATTATCCATGTAATCCGTGTTTTTCATTCTGATTTTCTCCACTTCTTTTCATTCACTCCACCCGCAGGAATACTGCGCCATTTCCAAAGCTTCCCATGTTTTCATTGTGCCCTCCGGACCTCTTACAAAAACACGAACTGATGCACATTCGTCCAAGACAGTGTTTATTAAAAACCCAATGCATTTCGGGCTACCAAAGCCCTTCTTCGAGGGTAACTGTAAACAACAATAAAACATTTACCATTATCTTCTTATTTCATTAATATGCATTTTACATATTGTTTCAATTATCATTCTGATATGTTTAGCATAATCGCTTTTCACTATACACTACTAGATTTCAAGTGCCTGTTTTTACTAAACATGATCTCCATTGCCAATCCCCTGGACCAGTGGCTGAGAGGACGGTTGAATCTGGATAGGCGAGAGGAGTCTTGCAAAATGTGACATAAGAGAATATGAGATTTGGTGAACAGAACCGGCATGAATGCAGCGCAAGCAAGTTGGTAACATGGGCAGTTAGAAAAAGGTTCCGAGGAAAGACGAAAGCTGGGGAATGTAAGGAGAGGTTGAGTGTGTGAGGATAAAGGGAGGATGTAATGGGATTAGCTGAGGATTACGTGACGATAATAGTTGGGGGAAGCAAACAGCTGTTTATTGGTAGAGCTGTTGTGGCAGGGGATTGGCAATGGAGATCATGTTTAGTAAAAACAGGCACTTGAAATCTAGTAGTGTATAGTGAAAAGCGATTATGCTAAACATATCAGAATGATAATTGAAACAATATGTAAAATGCATATTAATGAAATAAGAAGATAATGGTAAATGTTTTATTGTTGTTTACAGTTACCCCCGAAGAAGGGCTTTGGTAGCCCGAAATGCATTGGGTTTTTAATAAACACTGTCTTGGACGAATGTGCATCAGTTCGTGTTTTTGTAAGAGGCCCGGAGGGCACAATGAAAACATGGGAAGCTTTGGAAATGGCGCAGTATTCCTGCGGGTGGAGTGAATGAAAAGAAGTGGAGAAAATCAGAATGAAAAACACGGATTACATGGATAATATGGATTAAAATGGAAGAACATTTAAGTGCGCAGAACGCGCGTAATCTTAGCTGTGCGACTGGAAGTGGTGGCGAAGTGTCGCACCACACTTAAGGTGAGGTATTATATGTGCCACGACCTACTCGGCGTTCGCTAGGGGCGCCCTGATTTGGATAAGGCCAGGGACTCCCTTCAAGGAGCATACGCGTATAGTAGACAAAGATGGCCGATATGCCTTACTTGAGGGGTTACTGGAGCGCCAGTCGGTACTGTTGGGGAGCATATATGCTCCTAATGTAGAGCAAGAATGATTCTGGAGTCACCTGACAGGGGTATTAATCCAATACACATCCGTCCCGTGGCTCTTAGGAGGCGATTACAACTGTGCTCTAGACCTCCACCTTGACAGATCCCACCCCCCACCAGCGCAATCTCCTGCGCGCAAGCAGACGGAACAATATCAAAAATGGGTAACGCACTGGGCACTGGCGGACGCATGGCGGACACGGAACCCAGTCACTAAGCTGTATTCCTTTCACTCCATTCCACACAACCTGCGAGTGCGGCTTGACAGATTTCTCTGCTCCACGGTACTACTTCCTAGAGTCTAATACACTGACTATCTCGGTAGGGTTTTGTCGGACCACGATGCACACATACTGACCCTTAGATGGAGGCCACCTCACCCCCGTGCCCACTTGGAAGCTGCCACGTGATTGCCTCACAGATCAGGCATTCTGCCACGACCATGGGGACCACATTCAAGAGTATTTCACACTAAACACAAGGCACGGCGACGTCCAGACTAATAGAATGGGACGCTTACAAAGTAACCACCAGGGGGCATTGTATACAACAGATAGTGGGCATACGTAAAACAATCACTACAGCGAGTGGAGGTAGCTTTAGCGGCATTAATGAAAAAGGCCGATGCGGGTGAGGCCACCCCAACCCAAGTGGCGACAGCCAAGACATCACACGCAGAGGCCATGAGAGATTTACGTAAGTACAACTTTAGGATGTACGCCACTAAGGTACACAGAGAGGGCAATAGAGCTGGGATGCTCCTAGCGTGGCTAGCCAAGCAAGACACAGACATGAAGCCGGTTACGGAACTAATTGATAAGACCGGGATCTCCCGCTATTCGCAGGTAGATATCTTGCACACATTTCATGACTATTACTCGGGTATTTATCAAGCCCCAGCGCAGAAGGACCACCTCGCCGTAACCCGCATCCTCCGCCCGCTGCCCATACCCCGTATCCCGTCAGCAGTCAAGACAACCTTGGAGGCGAAGATCGCGACCCCAGAAGTCACCCAAGCCATTAGAGCATTGGCGCGAAATAAAGCCCCGGGAATCGACGGCTTCTTGTTGGAATAATACAGCGCCTTTTCAGCCCTACTGACGAAAAGGCGCTGTACGACGATGCACTAGAAAGAGGCGAGCTCCCAGGATCACTTCGTGAATCTATCATAGTAAACCTTCCCTAAGCCGCACAGAGACCCGACGCTTCTGGCCTCGTACAGGCCCATAACACTACTTAACGCAGACTGTAAAATACTGGGTAAAATACTGGCAGATCGCTATGCCCAAATTCTCCCACCGCTCATTCACCCAGACCAAAGTGGGTTTGTCCCGGGACGAAATACCTCCCAGAATTTACGTAGGCTGTTTCACGTACAAGATAGGGAGAGTGCTCAATTCCCCAATGCAGCATGTCTCATTCTAGATCTCGAAAAGGCCTTTGACACTCTCATGCAGCCATGCCTGTTTGCTGTCCTTCGCAAAGTTAATCTGGGGCCTACCCTGATGTCGTATACACGGCTTTTATATAAAGGCCTAACCTCGCAGGTGTGAATGGGTAAATACATCTCAACTCCCTTCCCGATAGAAAGGGACATGAGACAAGGGTGCCCCCGTCCCCCCTACTATTCGCTCTGGCAGTAGAGCCCTTGGCGATTTGTTTGCGCCGGGAGGGTGTGACATGGGGTATTCTAATAGCTGGCACGGTACACTGTGTGTCCTTGTATGCAGATGACCTCCTGTTATACGTCCGGGATATTACTAGTGACCTCGCCCCAATCTGGACAGCGCTGCGAGACTTTGCGGAGACCTCCGGTCTCAGAGTAAATTGGGACAAATCCATGATTTACCCGCTGAGTCCACACTTAGCCCCTCTTAACATAACTGTCGGGGATCAGATAATTACCTGGAGGGGTGAGACTGTATCACTCACCCAAAGACCTGTATGAAGGGTACCACCGCAGGGCACTAGCGGGAATAAGGACGGTGGTAGGCTTCTGGAGAACATTACCTCTAGCCCCTATTGGCCGAGTAACCCTCGCTAAAATGATTATAGTCCCCAGACTACTCTATCACTTCGCTAACCTTCCAGTGATACCACCGCGCCCCTTTTTCCGGGAGTTGGACACGCTGCTTGCCTCCCTGATTTGGGGAACGGGTCGCCATAGGGTAGCACTAACCACACTGTATCTGCCCACGGATCAGGGGGGTTTGGGAGCACCATCATTCGAAGCGTACTTTCTGACAACGCAGTTACAGTGGCTATCGCACTGGACAGTCGAACGGCATATTGGAGAGACAATCACTGATGAGGGACGGATACCTCTCCCGGCAATACGGAGAATGCTAATGCCCGGTACCAAACCGATGCGCACTTACCCCCTACAGGTGTCAATAGCCCGTTCGTGCATGCTGAGGATACACCGCATGTCACGAGACAAGCCCCTATACTACCCTCTACTCCCACTAGTAGGGTTCCCCCGAAAGGACAAATACTACACTACCCGAGCCCTTCAGGTATGGACTGAACACTCCGTCACTGAGGTAGAATCACTATTTGACGACGGATGGTTACGGACCTATGACCAAATGGTGGCGGACTACAGCCTCCCTCCGGGCCAATTCCTACTACATAGGCAACTCTTAGACAGTAGTTATCAATGCTGGGATTTGAATGAGGGGGAACCCCTGACACATCCGGTACTGCACACAATTCTGCATATGGGGGCGGGTTGACACCTAATTACTTGGCTCTATAAGGCTATCAGGGAACTGCTTCTTAAGCCGCTGCACACGTTACGGCAGACATGGGAAAACGAGGTAGGAAGGGCATTCAACGATAAGGAATGGGAGAAGGCATTAGAATACCCAAAAAAGGTTTCCAGGAACGCACGATTCTAAAACATACAATTTAACATTCTCCATAGAGCGTACCTCACGCCACAACGCCTTCATCATTTTTATCCAGACACACACTTTGCATGTCCCCGTTGTCAGACCCCTGAGGCTGGCTTCAAACATATGTTTTGGGATTGTCCCACTATCCAACAGTATTGGAATAAAATACATCAGACACTCTGAGTAACAACAAACATCACGAACATCTCTACATGGGAAGCGTGCGCCCTCGGGATATTCCGCAGGCGGAAATCCGAAAAAGTACAGGGTCGCTTCGCATCCCTAGCTATCCTTTTGGCGAAGAGGGGACTAGCCATGTATTGGCGGGCCCCGGAAGCAGCCTGGGTGGGTGCGGTGCGAAAGTGGGGTGCAGCAGAAGAAGAGGTGTTGAGGGATGAGGAAGTGAAGGGAACGCGCAAACACCCCATATCTCTGGAGTGGGCACAGATATTGCACCAATTCAAATACTAAACCACACCTGCGGAAGCACCTGAGGCCTCTCCACCCCAGACACCAAACATATCCCCGATCAAACCGACAGCAGTATGTAATAGGCTAAGCCAGAGGACCTAAGGCAGACCCCATATCCAGGCCAATCCAATAAGCCCCACACGCCGAGCCAGGACTGCCCGTAAAGGCCCCCCCCACGTACTTACGATCACACTGTGAAGTCCCACTATGACCAACCGCATAATGGATCTCAGCGATACATATCCCCGCCGTCCCCTCACAACTTCCCCAGTTCATCCCCAAAGTTTGAAGTTAATACTCTCCATCGGCAGTTCCACAGCCGGTGATTATCAATAGGGAATGCATTCATCATTCACCACACTACATAGCGCCCATACGTCAGCATGGGGATAGACATACCTACGGGCCCATGGGAAACGTATCCAGCCAGGTTCTTACACATGTCCACCAAAGTATTTGGACCTGCTAAACAGGTAGCACCCAGAATGTACCACCGAGAAATGTTACTTGTGTATTGTATGAAAAGCTATTGTAAACTCGATCATCAGTAGATATTCTAATTTTTGTCCTTACTGCAAACATATGTCGTTCTATTATAATTGTACTGTATCAATCTGCTATGTGTTATGCTAAAACCCAATAAACAAATTTAAACAAAAAAAAACAATGTCCTGTAAAAGCTTTGCATTCATTCATTTTTTGAAACTTTTGTCATCCGTTTGAGCTAAAAATCTTTTTTTTTCCACAGGTACCAGTGGTCCTTAAAGTGCAAACTCCATGTTACAGGTTGATGCACAGAACATTATATTTAAAACATACATCTGGGTTGGAGGGACCCTTAGGCATTACCTCATTTTCCTTGACCACACACTGCATTAAGGGTCACGTGTGGTACACGTGGCTGTGCTTGAAGGTACGAAGGCAAAGAAGCATAGGTATTTCAGGATGGTGTGGCAAACTGACTGCAGGAAGCCATTTCACATCATAGACACATTTACCAGAGTAGCTTAATTGGTGTGGTGGGTGGATTCAGGCAGTCACTGATTTGTCTCACAGTTTGATAAATACTGGTAATCTTTATTGTAGGGCCAAAGGATTTGACAGGTGGTTCATGAAAGTTATTCAAAATGATATTGCAGGAAGCTCAAAGAGTTGCCTCAGACCATAATCTCGCCAACTGTGACATGGCTGTTGTAGCGGTCTAGATGCCGGCGAGAGTGTTGACCCCACATCCCCGAGCCCGGAAGGGTTTTCACACATTGTAGCACTCTCTGGCCAGGCGTGGCCGGAGAGCATAAATAAACGAGCGGAGGTCGCTCTGGACTTCCAGCCCACACTAGCTATCCAGTTGTTGGTGTGCATTATTGAGCGCTGCCAGTTTAGGGCCTGCCGCTCCTTCTGGAGCAACATCACACTGGCGACGAGGGTGGGCGTTCCATCGTCCGTCGACAATGAACGGTACCCCGCCTGTCCTGTGGCGCCAGCTCCCGGCCCGTCGGCCCGGCGGAGCAAAGAACGACATCGCAGTGTCACGAGGAGAAAACGTGCTGCAGCCCCCGGCTGCGTGTGGCCAGGCATTGAGAGGTTGCGGAATACTGTCCCCGAGACACATACGTCCCAGACCCCAGTGACACTGAGCCCGCATGCACGGAGCTTCCACCGCCGCATCAACACAGGTACGCGTCTGCCTGCCCCCTACCTGAGCCCCGCACGATCTCCGCGTGTCCTGGTGACGCTGGTGCTCCCGGTGAAGGCCCGGTCGAAGCCCGCGTCGGGCTGTGAAGTGCGCGCATGCGCCGGACGACCCGCAGAGCCCCAGTGACGGCGTGCACGCGGCCTGAGCCACGCCGCTATCCCTGAAGCGCTCTCGGCCCCTGGATCGAGCCACGTGGTGGCAGCACCTGTGGCAGCCTGCACACCCATAGTCTCTCCCGGAGCTCAAGCGCCAATCAAGGGGGGGAGTCTGAAGCATAGTGAAGAAGTCCCACATGACAAAAAATAAATAAATAAATAAAAGAAGAAAAACTCCAGAGGCCACCTCAGTGAGGAGCACGTGGGACTCAGTCTGCGACACCCTCAAGCAGCGTTTTCAAGCCACGCCCAAGGAAAGCACAAGCACAGCCCAAGGCACACGGCGCACATGCAGAGATGACTGACCCAGCAGCTCAAGCAGCACCACAACCCCTGCCGCCTGCCCAACAAGCTGGGCCCCCAGCCATACAGCCAACGGCGCAGCACTCGCAGATCAACGCGCTGTCCCCGTTCAGGGAGCTCATAGACCCGGCCACCGCCTCCCCCAGATGGACAGTCTGGATTAGCAGGCTAAACAACCACTTCACAGCAACGCGAAAAACGAATGGCGCAGGTAAAAGGTCCTTACTGCTGCACTTTGCGGGAGAAGAGATATACAAGTTATTTTCTCACCTACCCGACACCGGAGCACCCAATGATTACAACGCAGCAGTGAGGGCTCTAAACGCCCATTTCGACCCTCAATTGAACCCTGATTATGAAAGGTTCAAATTACGCCAAGCGCGCCAGAGGGAAGGAGAGTCGATGGACGCATTTAATGCGCGGCTAAGGGAACTAGCTAGCACATGTACAGCCGACGATCAGAACAAAGAAGTAAGGGCCCAGGTAATCCAAGGATGCCGAAACAAGAACCTCCAGACCCTCATCCTACGACAACCAGGAATCACCCTTGAGGACATCCTCATAATGGCACGGTCACACGACCTATCTGACGCCAGAGCGACGGCAATGGACATCGCTATAACACAACAGGCGGAAAAACCAGTGACGGTCAAGACTGAGAGAGCGGATGCTGTACGCACGCCAAACAGAAGCACCCGCGGGAGGTGGCCGAGCAAGAGCGCGCAAGGGTCACGTTGCAGATAGTGCGGGAGGGAAGAGCACCCTCAGGAAGAATGCCCGTGCAAGGCCGAACATGCTCAAAGTGCGGCACTCCCAACCACTTCGCAGTTGTGTGCAGAGGGGGACCACGGAATCGAGGAAACCGAGGAAGAAGACCACCGTCCAAATCAGTAAAACACCTGTCGCTTGAAGACCACGGAAATCCATAGACGCCCAGGACATCAGTACGGCCAAAACAGTACTTGGAAGACTCATCCACAGATGAGGAAGGTGAGTGCTACCTCATATTGTCGTGTGGTTTGTGGCCTCATGGTCTGCCTTGCTAAGTTGGCTTGGACCTGGCTGCCATGGTGCCTTTTTGCGCACGTTACTTTGTGCCTTTGTTTTTCCAGCCTCTGCTTGTGCCCGGCTATTTTAGAACTGTCTGCCTTTTGCCTTTCACCTTTCCTCCTGTTCCCTTTGGGTTTCGTCTGCATATCATGTACAAGGTCGAAAAACAATGTCCCTTGTTCTTGCTGATCTGGTCAGCCCCTCGCACTTAGACATAACACTGAATGCAGCTGCACTGGAGAAATTTGTGTGCTTTTAATATTGTGATTTCACTGTTAGAGACACTTGGAGAAAAACCTTTCCAGAGAGAAGAGCTGTGCTTGTCTGATGATGTAAACCTTGCATCTAGAGATTGAGGTATGAGGGTCCGCCTGACAAAGCCCAGAGGTCTCCTATTTTTATAATAAACTAGCTAATAGCACGGGGAGGGTGGTGTGGCCATTTAGCCCTATATCCACTGCTTTATGAAATGCTTTCCCCGTTTGTATTCTATGGAATTGTAACCATGCTTATTATTTTATCCTTATGCATTATGCTGATAGTACTGGCACGTGTACTGTATCTTAGAGCACGATAGTTGAAATAAACATTTTAAACTATACTGTGTCTCTTATTACGCATGTCGTGGACAGGTATGAGTGAGTTATGAAAGGGTGTTCTTGCTCCCGCGAGTCCTGAGAGAGAGAGACCGTGTTTTGGGTTGTCTAATCATTGGTAGCATCGTTGCTAATGAGACGCTAAAGCTAGTCGGATTGGGATTGTGGGTACTAAGGTGCATGGTTGGTTCACCACTATCCTCCGAGGTCCTATTATCCTGTGCATAGCTCTGTGTATGTGCAGAATCCCTACAACATGGTGCCACCAACGTAGTGGGCTGCTTATCTGCGAGACGCTTGAGTAGTACTTGTGCTTGTCCACAACACCCTTCGCAGACGTTTCCGGAAGCGTGTGTGAGGGCGATACCTCCTATATTAACGTTTTTATAGGTTCTTTCAAGCTTGAAGTTGTTAAAAGGTGTTTAAATAAAACCCTATATTGTGCTGCCTCCTATTAGGTTGTCGAATACTTTTAGCCGTAAATGGCTGTCCAAATTGCGGCACATAGCCGCGCAGCGCTCCGGGCTCATTTGACAGCATATGGAGTGCCTGACGCGGGTGTCGATCTGATCTTTGTGGTACAAGCGGATCCTGCTTACCACTTTGAGGTGTTTTACTCTTGGGTCACCTTTCTGGCGGTGGATGGGACTGATAATCTGTTCCATGAATATACAACCACCGCTCTTCCTATAATTTATAGGCCTTATCGGAATCTTGAAGTACCGCTCACGGCGTGGCAACACCGTGTTTGGTTTAATGGCGCCCTCTCCCAACCGGTTACCCCGATTCGTTTAGGCCCCCTAACTATAGACGGGGCCACTTGGCCAGTCTTGGCCGGGTATACCCCTCATCCGCGTTATATGACGCTTGCGGTTGCTGAACTGCGTGAATTGCATACGTCTTTGATACGTGTGCATAGAGCTTTAGTACAATATGTTACTGGTAACGTCCGGGGAGTTCCTCCTGGAGTTGCAGCGCATCCAGCTGGACCGGGCGGTGTAACCATAAGTCCCGTCATGGTTATTTCGGTGATGGGCAAGTGCCCACAAAATAAGGATGATTTACCTTATTGGCTTGCAGAAAAATTTGACCAGCTGGAGGCAGTTTTTCCAAATACTTCTCCTGTGGAAAAACACCGGATTCTGACGATTAGTTTGCCAAAAGACTTGATCCCCGAGTTGGCAGAATGCAACAACTGGGGTAAGGTATTCGCAGCAGTATATGCGAAGTGTTTCGGCACCCCTTCCATGACGGTGCTCCCCTCTGTAATTAAACGAGTACAGGATGAGCATGGCCCTGAGGCGGCTGTGGAATTGGGGATGAGACTGGTGGGAGTGTTCGATGTAGTGGCTGATTTGATCCTTGCGAATGTCAAGGGCGATGCAGTTAACTTTCAAGTAGCTAATGCTTTGGCTTTGATCCCAGAACCGGACAAGCCGCGCGAATTACCGAAAATTATTGCACAGGCTTACAAAACCATTGACAGCAATAGCCTGGGAGTTAAGCCTTTTGCTAAAACGCAAACACAATCGCAAACCCAACCAAAAACTCAATCTGAGAAAGATGAGAAACCGTTCTTTACTAAAAAGAGCTGGAGGTTGAAAAAACAGGGTAAGCAACAGAAGAAGCCAGGGTCGCGAGGCGCATCCCCGGTTTCCGTATTTTCTGAACGCACTTATGATTTGCGAGATAGAGCAAGAATTAAATCTCCAGAGAGATTTCAAGTCCCTGATCCGCGTTCTCCTCGTTCTTCAAAGGCACCGTCGATCTCCCAGACAGGTGGAGGAGAACGCCAGGATAGAGGCAGGGGTCGAGAGGCTCCACAGGGACGAGACCAACCTCGACAACAAGTCCGAGAGAAACCAGGAGATTTTCCAAGTTCTCACCCACAGTTTCAGAAGAAGAAAGTTGCAGCTGTAATAGCGAGGTATGCCACAAACGGTGAGAACGAGACTCCTGAATTGGACGTGGGCAGTGACGCTCCTAGACAGCGCCGCGGAAGTTACCATAGTGCGGGAGGCACTACGTCCTCATGTGGAGGCGACAGCAACTGATACATTCATTACTGTCGAGACAGCAGACACCAGAGTGGCACCCCCTGACAGACTATATAATATTGTCATTCAAATTGAGGGTGACATACAGCGTGTTATTAAAGGGATTTTTGGGAGAATCTGACCTCTTCTTACGACATTTTGTTGGCGGAGGCGGATTGGCCGCCCCCATTCGTACTTGCTGCGCGTGAAGGGGAGGAGGTAATCCTTCCGAGCTTTTCTCGTCATGTCCCCAAGGACAAAGCGGAGGCTCTCGCAGCGGAGTGGGCTGTGTCCCTGGCTCCGGCGTTATACCGCAACCACGTGGGCTGGGATGAAGACTCTCCCCCCCATGATATTCCTTTGCGGTCGCTGCCACAGCCACAACCCCAATATCCCATCAAGCGGGAAGCTAAAGGTCCCGTTTCCGAAATTCTGACACAGTTAGAATATCAAGGAGTAATTGAAACATGCGTATCACCAATGAATAATCCCCTTTTCGCGGTTTCAAAACCCGATGGATCGTACCGCCTAGTTTTGGATTACCGACATTTGAATTCTCATTGTCGGACCTTTGCGGTGCAAAATACCCACAGTTCTGCGCTTGTAGACAGTCTTGTTCGTAAAAAATACAAAACGATACTTGACCTATCCAATGGATTTTACACGCACAACTTAGCCCCGGAGTGTAGCCAATGGAGCGCTTTCACTTCCGGTGGTAACCAATTCAAATTCCGGCGTTTACCCATGGGCTACCAGAACAGCCCGGGTGTATTCGCCGCCCGTGTTGTCTCTTTGTTAGACAGCATAGACCCAGATGCATGTTCGTACGTCGACGATATCTATCTGACAGACGACGAATTATGGCCGCATCTTTCCCGAGTGGATGTATGATGCTACATCGCAAACGATAACATCGCATACCTTTACATCGGCGCCTTTACATCGCATGCACATTTTCAACGCAAGTTTTCACCACGCAAACCATTACTTCGCTTTCGTATTGAAATGTATGCAAAACACATTTTCAACGCACACAAACACTCCGCATGCTTTAACATCGCGATTTCCCCTCAAATACCCCCTACATAACACACTACCCTAAAGCCTAAAAAGTACCCCACACTCCCCTGACCCCTAAGCCCTAATACGCTACGCTTAACACACTGCCCTACATAACACACACTACCCTAAAGCCTAAAAAAGTACCCTAAACTTCCCTAAACCCTAATACACTACGCCTAACACACTGCCCTATACTACGACCACCAGACAGTGCCCTAAACCCTAAACACTACACTGTAAGCACAATCTCCAGACACTGCCCTAAACCCTAAACACTACACTGTAAGCACAATCTCCAGACACTGCCCTAAACCCTAAACACTACACTCTAAGCATAATCCCCCTTACCTCTTTCTCCTCACGTTGTCCCGGTGCTCCTCCGCCTCTGTCCCGGTGCTCGTCCGTGCCGCCCGCCTCGCGTCCATTACACCACATACGATTTAAAAGCGTATGCGTTTTAAATGCGCATGCGATGTAATGGTACGCGGCGTAATGGGCCGCGTCGTAGCGTCGCTTGCGTTGTAACGCTCGCGACGTAAACGCATGCGACATAACGCATGCATTGTAGTGGGTGTTCTCCTCCCGAGTGGACCGCATTATTCTTGAATTTGCGGTCTTAGGATACAAATTTAATTTTGCCAAATCACACATTGCTGAATTTACCGTTTTGTTTTTGGGCTATGAGCTCAACAATGAAGGTAAGGGCTTAGCTCCCCATTTTTTGGAGAAATCCGCACTCTTGTGCCCTCCAACCACTCTGAAGAAGCTTCAGTCTTTACTGGGTTTTCTAAACTTCGGGCGTATTTATATTTCCGAATATGCCCAGCGTATCAAGCCTCTTTATGCCTTGATACAACCTAACTTTTCGAAGTCATGCTGGCTTCCCGAGCATTCCTCTATCCTGCAGTCTTTGCAGTCAGATCTACTTGAATCTAAATTCTTGTTGACTCGTGATAACCACACAAACCTGGTGATTAGAATCGTTCCAGGGGCGGTGGGTTTCACGTACTTAACCTTTAACGAAGGTGACACAGTACCGATTGCATACAAGTCACATCTTTACACTTCCGCAGAAATGCGCTTTTCATCTGTGGAGAAAGTTTTGACTGCAGTGCAAATGGCGATTCTGAAGGAACGCGCACTGGCACAGAAAAAACGCATTTTGGTGGTAACACCATATCCTGCCCTTGAGGCAGTGACGAAGGCAAGTGTCCCGAACTCTAAGGCTTTGCACCCCCGTTGGATACAATGGGCTACATCTCTGACATCTCCGGATGTCACTTTTATCTTTGATTCTTCACTTCAGACACAGGAGTTTTTACAGTATGAATTTGTTCATCCTCCTCCTCTGTCCTTGCTACCGCTTGAGGAGTACGAAAGTATTATCTATACCGATGGTTCGGTACAACCGGCCACGGGTTCTAAGCATGCTTATTCAGCAGCATGTGCTATTGTTGCAGGTACTATGGTGAACGGAGAGTTCAAACAAACGGTAGTGCACACTCAGGCACTAGGAGACAGTACTGCACAATTTGCCGAGCTGCGCGCTTTGGTGCTTGCACTTGAGTTCGCTAATCCAGACGTGACTACCCTTATTGTATGCGATTCCTACTACTGTGTTCAGTCTTTCAATGACAATCTATTCTTTTGGTCGGAAAGCGACTATAGAGATGCAAAAGGCAGCACAATTAAGCATAAAATGCTTTGGGTTCGAGTGGCAGATTTGAAACAATGTCTGCCTCTCACACAGGTGATTCACACCCTTGGCCACCAGCGTGTGGGCGCACACGCTGTCGGTAACGGTTTGGCAGATGAAGCTGCCAAATCAGCAGTAGCCACGTGCTCAGTAGCGGCAGTTACAAGATCCATGACTAAAATAGATAATGATATTTTGGCAGCTATTGCTGCGACAAAGGAAGGTGCTAATTACCCACGGGGTTTCCCTTCCAAATACTCTTATCAATTAGGTCCCGAACAGGCTCCTTACGTAAGAATTCCAGACGTTGGTGATCGGCTGATTCCCAACGCGGACCGCAGACTTTCCTTGATAACGGCCGCACACAAAGGCATGGCTTCGGCCCATGCTGGCGTGGCAGCGACTGTTTCCATCTTTCAGCAGCGTTATTGGTGGCGTGGTTTATCTAAACAAACCCGTACTTATGTGCTTTCTTGTGACGTTTGTCAGCAAATTAAGCCTTCCACGGTTACACGACCACCACAGACACCGCTCTGCATTTCAAACAGACCTTTTGGGTGTGTTTACCTGGATCACTGCGGTCCATTTTCTTCTGACACTGCATATAAGTACATCTTGGTTGCAGTGGACTCGTGCACACGTTTCATCTGGGTTTGGCCACAACGGAGTGCTGACGCTCGAAATGTCATAAGGGATTTGCGTGTCTTTGTGGGAATTTTTGCCTGTGGCACCTTCCATTCTGACCAAGGTCCGGAGTTCGCCTCTAAGGCGTACAAGGACGCGATGGGGTCACTGGGGGTGCGGGTGAAATTTTCGTCTCCATATCGGCCTGAGGGCAATTCGATTGTTGAACGAATGAACCGTGACTTAAAGCAATCCTTGACAGCTAGAGTCTTAGGTACTGGCAGGAACTGGCTGGCCCACTTGTATACCGTACAACGTGCACTTAATAATCTCCCTAGAAGACCTCTGGGTGGGCGGACCCCATACGAAATGCTCTTTGGCATACGAATGTTTGTGCCCGACCTTGATGGTCTAGACATGGCGGCGCAATCCGCAATCTTTGTTGTAGATAACCAGTCTACTATGTTACAGGACTTACAAGAAGCCCGAGACAAACTTGCAATCGAACATTTACCTTCAGCCACAGACGCTGCTCTGCAGATTCCGGTTGCCGGCTGGCTTCCGAAGGTTGGAGACCTGGTCCGAGAGAAGGTGGAGAACAAAAAAGAATTTGGCCCCTCTTATCGTGCACCGGTTCCAGTTCTTGGCTTGAAGGGTACTCGTACAGTCATCTTACCACCGCTTCCTGGTCGCAAGGACAACAGATACATCTCAGTGGACAATGTCAAGCTACAACATCTGGCCGATCCTGAATAGTGTAACACCAGCGGTCTCTTGTCCAGTCATTTCCCGGACAAATGTTTGTGGCCCTCCAGCCCGCATGGTCACTGATGTTGCTATCGAGATGGTAGATTTGCCTGATCGCTTACTCGACTACCCGGATTCCCCCTGCAATGAGGAGACCGAGTATACCTACCCCGCCACCGAGTCGGTGGCTCACCTACCAACAACGCCACTGAGCCCAACACGTTATTCCTTTGACTCGGATTCCACCTCAGCACTTATCCCGTCCAGATTCAGTATTTTTGTGTCCTGGTTCAGAGACAATTTTTTGATCCCACCATGCACATACATCTGGTTGGTACTATTCCTGATTTTTCTGTTCATGTCCATTGGCTTTGTCACCGTTTTTTTCCTACTCATCAATGGTCACTATTTACCTGAACGCTCTGCAGTGAACTGTGTCGCTGGAACTTTGGCTCCGCATTCTTCTTCTCACATCATGAAGCGTGACCACACATTTGTAAACATTTCAGCTTTCCCAGTCCATTTTGAACACCTTAGCAGTTGGTGGTTATGAGCACTGGCAGGACACCATTGACCTAAAATCTATTTGGGGCACTAAATCGTGGCAGGTGCAAGGCATGGAAGCCTTGCACCGTGCTTGCCTAATCCCGGCCCAAATTTGATTTTTAAATCATACTATCTATCAAACGACCTGTTGGGGTTTGGCTACTTCCAAACAATTAAATGCCCCATCCATTCCTATATTGTCTTCCACTCCCAACGAGACCTTGCGCTTCAATATGTCCCTTACATATTTGCAAGCTTTGTTTCAAAACAATTCGTTTAATGTCTCTACGTTTGTTCAGTCACCCTGGTTGGCTTGGCCCATAGCATCTAATGCCTGCCAACTGCGTTTTCATGACACGGATCCTGGTTACAAACAGGATCGACCAGATCCAAGGTTTTCTGACTCTCGTACTGTTACAACATATTCTGTTGGTAAATTGTGTAAACAGTGGTTGCAGCACTCTTCCTTAGATTCTGTTAAACAACATTTATCCCTCCTATCAGGCAACATTGATCTGTCCGATTTTGTTCTGGGGCCTCGTGGTCCTCGACCTAAGAGATTCATTTATGAAACTTATAATGAACTCTGGAAGCTTTCGCAAATTGAAGCTGCTTCATGTCTTCGGGAAATAGATCAAGCAAATTTAGAAAAGGTGCTTGCTGTTGTTGACAATAGTATTAATACCCTGTCTTCCCGCATTTACACATTAGAGAATATTGTTTCCTCTGTTGTTGATATTGTACAAGATGATGTTTCTGTGTTATATCATGGTCAAAATCAGTTGCGTTCAATAATGCAGTTTGCATGGACTTTGCAGACACTTAAAATGGGTAAAGTTCCTTGGCACTTTTTGAACACCTCTGCCTTATTCTTGCCTTTTAATTTAACTGAGAAACAGCAGTTCATGTCCATGAAAGATGCAACATACATTCTGTTACATATCGACAAGATAGAGCTCTTACCATTCTCTGTGGCGGAATTGGATTCTGCAGTGTGGCTAGTACACGGGGGTTATCGCATTGCCTTTTTCTTTATTTGAATTCAGTTCATGCATGAAGCATTATCCTGTGGGCCGTTTTCAGCCCCTCAGCAGTGCCTTCCTGCATGAACTTTGGTCTCTGCCTTTCATGTATAAATGCCTTAGGGACGGAAAGGAAGTTTTTCTCACGGGGTAGTCTTGCGATTCTACTGTGGGTCATTCCCTTATTTGCAAAAACATTAAATTGCACGGAGCTTGTAATGTTTCGGCTCCGAATCTTGCTTGTGTTTTAAAGGGCATTCCTGCTCCTGCTATATCTCCTACTTTCACTGTGCTTGCAAATGGTAGCTATCTCCTTCTGAATAATCAGGACTGCTGTGGCATGCTAGCCGGCATACCCTATATTGTAACAGTTTCCCACAGGGTTGTCTGCTGCAAAAATGTGCTTTTTCCTCCCCCGCACGACATCATAGATAGTTCCATTTGGCCTTCCATTCCGACTTTGAAGGCAGATTTCAATAAATTGAGCAGAATAAAGGCGCTATTATTGCACCAGGAGGTTCTGCTCACATCCGCCCGGGAGACATTCGTTCTCCAGGTGGCGAGTACCCACAGTGAAATACAGGCCCTTTTGAACACAAACCTCCCACAGCATTTCAGTGAACTGATTCACCGTGTTTTTAATGCATCACGCACCGAAGGTCTTGTGCACTTTTTTAAAGTTGTGGGCTCTGGCCTTGTTACCTCCTTTCAAACTATCTTTGGTGTAATACCGGCTTCCATTCCATTTTTTCCAGCGTCTTTGGCGGCTTTCCGTTGATCCTCGCCTTAGCGGCTGGTATATTGCTTTTGGTCTGTTTGCTACGCAATGGCTGCGCTTCCTGGGGGCCTCCTCGACCAAGGTCGACTCCGGATGCTCCGTGAACGCATCCTCGCCGGCTTCGTGCAACCTGTGATGTCTTGCATTCGATGTCCTTTCTCATGGTCCTTGGATTATTGCCTCTCCAATACGTCTCTGTCTCACACGGATTTTGTCCAGTTGGTGGGTCTCTTAGAGGCCCATGAATGGGACTGTTCCGGTACTGGCTACATGGCGCGTGCGGCTGCACTTGGAATTTTGGCACAATGGGATGTCTGGGCGGCTGCTACAACAAAGTTATATTGAGTATCACGCAAGTTGTCCCGCAATGCTGTTCACTGCTCCCTCTTGCGAGGAACATGAATGCAGTTTTGATTTATTGGACTGGATGGTGTCTCTTTTTTCTGACGACTCCAACGATGTCCTATTGGAAGGTGTGGCGTTTTTCTGTACTTACACTCTCTTGGATTAGGGGTCTCCGCTTTCAGCGTCCTGCCTCCCTGGATTTGTTTGTTCTGCATTTTTTTTTCTTCCTCTCCCATTCATTGTCCTTAATTGGGGAGTATTCCATCACGGACGCTGCCATTCTGCTCCATCTATTTGAACTCTGTCTTTGCCCTATGTCTTCGCCAATGGACTGACCAGGGGAGGGTGTCATGTGGTTTGTGGCCTCATGGTCTGCCTTGCTAAGTTGGCTTGGACCTGGCTGCCATGATGCCTTTTTGCGCACGTTACTTTGTGCCTTTGTTTTTCCAGCCTCTGCTTGTGCCCAGCTATTTTAGAACTGTCTGCCTTTTTGCCTTTCACCTTTCCTCCTGTTCCCTTTCGGTTTCATCTGCATATCATGTACAAGGTCGAAAAACAATGTCCCTTGTTCTTGCTGATCTGGTCAGCCCCTCGCACTTAGACATAACACTGAATGCAGCTGCACTGGAGAAATTTGTGTGCTTTTAATATTGTGATTTCACTGTTAGAGACACTTGGAGAAAAACCTTTCCAGAGAGAAGAGCTGTGCTTGTCTGATGATGTAAACCTTGCATCTAGAGATTGAGGTATGAGGGTCCGCCTGACAAAGCCCAGAGGTCTCCTATTTTTATAATAAACTAGCTAATAGCACGGGGAGAGTGGTATGGTCATTTAGCCCTATATCCACTGCTTTATGAAATGCTTTCCCCGTTTGTATTCTATGGAATTGTAACCATGCTTATTATTTTATCCTTATGCATTTTGCTGATAGTACTGGCACGTGTACTGTATCTTAGAGCACGATAGTTGAAATAAACATTTTAAACTATACTGTGTCTCTTATTACGCATGTCGTGGACAGGTATGAGTGAGTTATGAAAGGGTGTTCTTGCTCCCGCGAGTCCTGAGAGAGAGAGAGAGAAAGTGTTTTGGGTTGTCTAATCATTGGTAGCATCGTTGCTAATGAGACGCTAAAGCTAGTCGGATTGGGATTGTGGGTACTAAGGTGCATGGTTGGTTCACCACTATACTCCGAGGTCCTATTATCCTGTGCATAGCTCTGTGTATGTGCAGAATCCCTACAACAATATCCTTTGCCAGTGAACTCAAGCGGAAGAGGCGCCCACAGCCCACATGCGCCCTCGAAATCGCCGGATCACAGGTCACCGCCTTGATTGACACTGGCGCATCCGTTAATGTGATGGGGTGCCAACAATACAAGCGACTAAATCCGAGACCCACATTGGTCCCGTTGCATGTTAGGATTCTCACATATGGCAGTCAAACGCCACTACCCCTCAAGGGTAAGATGATAGTGCAAGTAAAGTCGGAAGACCACGAGATTACCACAACCTTCCACGTAGGCGACAGAGAGGCCGACACCCTAGTAGAAAGCCACACAGCCAAAGACCTCGGCCTGGTCACGTTTGCCAACGTGGTCAAGACCTTGCAGACAGAAGATGTCCTAGAACTATTTCCACAGCTGTTCAGAGGACTGGGATGCGTGAAAAGGGCCCGATAAAGTTACACATCGACAAAGCAGTGAAACCTGTTACCCTGCGACATCGACGAATACCTTTCCATCTCAGGCCACTCGTTGAACAAGAACTCCTCGATCTCAAACAGCAAGGAGTCATAGAAAAGATCACCGGGCCGACACCGTGGGTCTCACCCATGGTGATAGCGGAGAAGCCGAAACAGCCAGGCAAGATCTGGCTGTGCATCGACATGCGTCTGCCTAACCAAGCAATCAAACGTGAAAGGCACTTGACACCAACAGTCGACGACATCGTGGCTGACCGCTGGTTCTCCAAGCTGGACCTCAACGCGGGATACCATCAGTTGAGTCTGGCCGAGGAGAGCCGATACATCACGACCTTCTTGACCCACATAGGCCTACGCCGCTACAAGAGGCTAAACTTTGGGATCTCATCAGCGGCGGTAATATTTCAGAACACCGTCCGAGAAATATTGTCAGGGCTCCAGGGAGTACTAAATGTCAGCGATGACATTTTAATACATTCAGCGACCATAGAAGAGCACCATCGCCATCTCAGAGCCACTCTCCAGCGTCTCGCAGAACATGGAGTCACCCTCCACTGAGATAAGTGCTTGTTTTTCCAAAAGTCCATAGAATTCTTTGGATACGTATTTAGCCAAGTCGGGATCAGGGTAGACCCACGGAAGTCACAGGCCATTCAACAAGCCCCTGCTCCAACGACAGCGTCAGAAACTCGAAGCTTCCTTGGGATGGTCACCTACTGCGGGCGGTTCATACCGAACTTGGCCACGCTAGCTGAACCCTTGCGAGCCCTAACGAAGAAAGACGCCAACTGGACGTGGGGCAAAGAAGAAGCATTCCAGAACATCAAAGCGGCGCTTCTGGGGAAAACCACCATGGCGTATTTCGACACGACTCGAATGACCGAACTCCTGGTGAACACCAGCCCCGTGGGACTAGGAGCACTCCTGACCCAAGAAACAGAGCCTGGGAAATGGGCTCCACTCTCGTTCGCGAGCAAGGCCCTCACGCCGACGGAGGCTCGCTACTCCCAAATTGAGAAGGAGGAACTGGCGATTAAGTGGGCCTGCAATCACTTCCATCTCTATGTCAGCGGGCCCCCGTTCAGAGCGGTGACTGACCACCAGCCACTAATCCCGCTGTTTAGAGCCACCGCACCGCATCCCCCACCGAGGATTGAGCACTGGGCGATACAACTACAGCACTATCAAATGGAGCTAGTCTACAGACCAAGCGCGAAGAACCCGGCCGACTTCCTGTCACGACACCCCCCAGAGACGGCCGGAGATGGCAGCGATCAAGAACGGAGAACGGAAGAGTAAGTAAACATGGTGTCTCATTGGGCCTGCCCGCGAGCCCTCACCATAGACGAGATCAAGGAAAAAACCAGCACAGACGCTGTGCTCATGAAAGTGCTAGATTACATCCAAAGAGGCTCCTGGGAAGACTTCCTGCATGGCGCCAACAGCTGGAACGAAACAGACAGAGACCGACTAGGGAAGTTCTGGAGAGTGCGGGACGAGCTAAGCGCTGCTGCAGAAGGGGTGATACTGAGAGGGTCCCGGATTGTCATCCCCGCAAGTCTCCAAGAGCGAGCCACGATCCTGGCTCACGAAGGACACCAAGGGACCACGAGAATGAAGTTGCAGATGAGGGAGAAAGTGTGGTTTCCCGGGCTAGAAGCCACCCTAGATGCCCTGGTGAGAAACTGCCGACCCTGTCAGCTCACAAGCAGCCAGGAACATCCCGCAATAACAGATGACCCAGCGACATCCCCGTGGTCACGGGTGAGTCTCGATTTCGGAAGCTTTCCGGATGGCAGGGTGACGGCGGTGCTGATCGACAGCTACACCAACTACCCCATAGTCGAGGTAATCGCATCCACGTCCTTCGTTCACCTCCAACCAGTCCTGGAGAAGACGTTCGCGCTCTTTGGATTGCCCCACGAAGTCAAGACTGATAACGGGCCCCCATTTCAAGGAGCCGAGTTCAAGAACATGTTGGAACTACTTGGAGTCCACCACCACCGTATCACTCCCCAATGGCCGCAGGCCAACGGAGAAGCAGAACGCTTCATGAGGACACTTAACAAAATCATCCGGATCGCAGTGTTGGAGCAATCGGACCAGGAAACCCCACTACACAGATTCCTGCGGGACTATCGCAGCACACCACACTCCACGACCCAGAGATCTCCCTGGTCTCTGATGCTGGCCGGGCCCTGCCGAGACACCATCCCCGCAGGCAATGGCTGGGCCCCTGAACTCTACCACCCTGCTGGCACCCAAGCACGACGAACAACAAACAACGAGTGAGCCAGCGAGAAGAGAGGGGCGAAGACCCGGGTCATAGCACCGGGGAGCTCTATCCTGGTACGAAACTGGCGCAGCAGAGGGAAGTTTCGCACAGCATACAAACCTGGGCCGTGGACGGTGCTGACAACCAATGGCACAGCCGTCACAGCTCTACGAGGTGATGAAACAATCACCCGGAACATATCGTGGTTCAAAAGGATACGAAACTCGGACACCGAGAGGATACCGTCTGGACCTACGGAGAGCGGAGAGGCAACAGCAGAACGTATCCCCCTTGCCTGGACTCAGCCGTAGCAAGGCCGCCCTTTTCCATGGTCACTGAAGCCAGAATAACCGCGACCAACAACACTGTGTTGCCAGGCAGCCCTCTGAAGAGTCAACAAAGCCGCCAACCAAGATATAACCTGAGACCCAACCCCAGACCGAGCCAAAGACTCACATAATTTATGTGCTAATTTGTTTTATTGTTTTTGAACACTGACTTGGGAAGGGATATAGCTGTCTAGATGTCGCGGAGAGTGTTGACCCCACATTCCCCAGCCCGGAAGGGTTTTCACACATTGTAGCACTCTCTGGCCAGGCGTGGCCAGAGAGCATAAATAAACGGGTGGAGGTCGCTCGGGACTTCCGGACCACACTAGCTATCCAGTTGTCGGTGTGCATTATTGAGCGCTGCCAGTTTAGGGCCTGCCGCTCCTCCGGAGCAACATCACAGCTGTGACCACTGGCTGCTGGAAAATTAGTTGTGCCGAATGAAATGCTGCACCATGAAAAATTGACATACATACAGTAATCATACAGTAACCTATCGTGTCAAAGATGACTTTCACATTCTTAAAATGACAACCACTGCGACTGAGAAACAAATGTCCTTTATGATTCCATACATGTCATGCTACATGTGTACAGTCATGTGCGCAAAGCATACATGGCACATCTACCACAGCTTAAAATACCTGACTTCTCCTGTGATCTGCCTTGCACAGATTTGTCATGTGGCTGTGATGCACCATAGCACTGCATATAGACGAGCTAGATGGGGTTGCTACTCTACTGATTGCCTGAGGTGAGACACTAGCCAGGAAATGAAATGCTGCAAGTGCCTCAACATGAGAAGGGATGGCAAGGAAGCATGCATTGGGGCTGTGAGCCCATTACTCTCCTTTGACATGAGGATATTTAGCATTGGGGCTGCCCACGGCGCGAGAAGCGCGGCCAATTTGGCGGACAGAGACCTAGCGCCGCATCTACATGGCCCACTGGCCACTTCTCTTCCCTCAAGACCATCCGGTTCTAGGGGGTCACAGCTGGCTGGCTACCCTTGGCCCGCCTCGGGGAGCAAGGTAGTCTTCCGGGGCAGGCGCACCTGGTGTAGGGGGCCCGCGGCAAGGGGGATAAATATCTGGCTCACGCGGTCCCTAACTCCCAACCACGTTTATCGGTCATGCCAAGGTCTGCTATCACTGCAATATAAGCTACAAGAAAAGCAACAACAGTTTTCCCCATGTTAAAGTATTCTCATTTTATCTAACAGTTATTACATCTGCATTAAATAGGAATATATAATGAGGGCAAATTGAGTAGATGGGCTCCTATTTTGTGACTCACCACATCTTCTGCAGAATTTACTACCTTATGAGTGTGCTCGATCCATTGCCTTTTCTGCCTTTCACCATTCCTTGGACACTTCTTTGCCATTTCCGTTTTTCCACGAGGAAATCAAATAACTTTCTCGACTGCAATTAATTCTGTACCTATTAACGGCACTAGAATTGATACCCATAAGGTCACCCAGAACCATACTAGGTTAATGGCAATCACGGTAGATTTCTTCTTCCCCATAAAAAACACCAGGCCAAACAGGAAACCCCCCCACCCTTGGTATAACGACCAATGCCGCAAGGCCAAAACAGCCGTGATTACATCTATCAAGGCCAAGGACCGCCCCCTAATTAAAATATCTAGAGCGGCCTACAAGGCCAGTGTCAACGAGGCAAAAAGAGTGGGAAAGCGACAAGTGGGACTCCTTGAGAAGCTCCCTAGGTGCCCGTGACATGAGGACCTTTGGAAAGTGGTCAACACAGGCAGCTCCGAGGCCAAATCACCGATAGAGCCAAACCTGGAGGCAGATGTATGGAGGGACCATTTTGAGTCCCTCTATTCAAGGGTGGTGACATTGGATGACCCAGCCGTTAAGGGCTGTTCTGTGGGGATTGATCATTCGATTGAACCCATGTTCACCAACAGATCTCTGGACGACACCCCTACTATAACCCTTAATGAGATAAATGGTGCCCTCTCTAAAATAGCCCCGGGTAAAGCTCCAGGATTAGATAAGATCCCAGGGGATCTATTCCGCAGTGAACCCACCGTCTGGACACCATATCTCTGGGTCCTATTCAACGCCATACTCCAAGGTATGAAGATCCCTGCTAGCTGGGCCGGAGCCGAAATAATCCCCATATACAAAAAGGGCTCACCGCTGTTACCAACAAATTATAGGCCGATAAGCCTCATAGATATTACACAAAAAATCTTCGCACGCGTGTTGTTGCTCCGGCTGCAGAGTTGGATGGAGGAGCACAAGATACTTACCCCTCTACAGGTAGGGTTCAGAGAAAAAATGTCCACGTTGGATCAAATCCTCAGGCTACAAATCCTACATTGGAAGTACGTGTGTTTGGAGGGTGGCAGTCTCTACCTAATATTTGTAGACCTGAGGTCTGCGTTTGACCTGGTTCCAAGGGAGAAGATGTGGGCAGTTCTCCAGGAGATGGGGGTTCCGCCTTACCTGTGCCAAGTCATGAAATGGTTGTACGAGGGAAACTATGCCCAAATCAGATATGGCAAGGAAGGGAAACTTACGGCCCCCATTCCCGTAAATAGAGGCGTCCGCCAGGGATGCGTACTCGCCCCGACCCTTTTTAGCCTTTATAAAATGGGCTCGTTGACTTCTTGCTCAGCGAGAAAGACTTGGACGTCCCTAAGTTGGCATCACGCAAAATTCCAGCTATGATGTTTGCCGATGACACTCTACTAGTATCCAAATCGCCTATGGGGATACAGAGGGTACTAAATAGATTTGATGCGTTTTGCAGGGAAAGAGGGCTTGAAATTAACCTTAAAAAAACTAAATTCATGGCGTTCAACTCTGCCAAAAGCACTCGACCAAATCCATCCTTAAATGGCAAACCCCTAGAGAGAGTATCCTCATTTGATTACCTCGGCATTACCATTACAGAATCTATGGACTGGGGGGCCCAAATTAAAAAATCAACCCTAAAACTGGCACAATCTTCAGGGGCCTTAATGAAGGTTTTCCGAAAATCAAGCCATAAACCTGTGAGTCCTGCCATAGAAATATACAAGGTCCAAGCCAGGGGAGGGGCGCTGTATGGAGCAGAATTATGGGGTCATCGCAGCTCTGAGAGTCTCACACAGACAGAAAACACCTTTCTCAGGCAACTGTTTAGCCTCCCGCGGAGTACCCCTCTCATGCCGCTCCGACTGGACCTGGGGGTAAGGGCCATTGCCGAAGAATCCAATCTCAGACCCCTTCTATTCTGGCAGCGTCTGTGGGTTACCCCAGAACTCACAGAATACAGAGACGAATTAAGAGAGGTGATGAGTCTACCGGGAGGCGGGCAAATTACCCTGGCTTTCCTATATTCGACACACGTTAGCGAGTCTAGGACGGAGCAACCTTTGGGGTGACCCGGAGGTTGCCTGTGCCTTGATTTCTAGGAAAATGCTAAAGGACTGCTACGGGGAGTTCAAACTGGCCCAACTCCAAAGCAACCCTTTGGCAGGTAAGCGGACTGCAGTCTTCCTAGAAACCAAGGACAGATATAGCCTAGAACCGGCATTGAATGACATCAAGCCGGCAGCCGCAAGAAAGCTTTATTTGCAGTTCAGACACGGGGTCCTGCCATTACGCTCTTTTACAAACAGGTGGGGGGGTTTGCAAATTTTGGAGTGTCCGGCATGTGACTGCCCCACAGAATCAGACCTTCATGTGTTTTTTAGCTGCCCTGGCTACCACAAAGCAAGAAAACAGTGGCTGGTCCAGATCTGTAGAAACCTAGGTACCAGGCGCTGTTGCGAGGCTTTTAGGATATTGAAACACGATTCTAGTCTCCCGATAGTATACTCGGTAGCAGGCTTTCTATTCTCTATGTGGTGCACCCGCAGAGCATTTTTAAAATCATTTTAATAAATAAGGTCCATAGCTTCGCACAAATGACATGAGGAATTTTATAGGGCCTTTTACCCTCACTGTTTAACTGAGATCATTTGTATTGATGCAGTTTATTTATATTTTGAATTTACTGTTATAGTGGTTTGTTGCTCCCGAGAATTTGCATCTAGTGGTTAAGATCAAGTTCTGACCTCACACATGTGGACTTGTCACTTGCTTATATAGCTTGCACATGCACTTTGAATTGCCAGTACTGTTTCCATCTTTGATCAATTTACTGTCTCATATGACTTGATTTTCCTACTTGTTGAGCTGCCTGAATAGATCGTTCCACATTTTATATTTTTGCGCCAGGCCATACCTCTGTATGTTTTATCCAACTGTTTTTATTGTATGTGTCCAATCTTGCTCTATTTCTTTTTACCCATATCGATTTTAAGTAAATGAATTGTATGTAATTGTAGATGTACTTTTAAGGTCAAACTGACCGAAATAAAGTTATTATTGATTGATCGAAATAACTTTCATGTTTAACCCGCTGAATATCATGCCCATTTTAGGTTACTTGTGGTTGATCTATGTAGTTCAAGGACATATTCCTACACTCGAGGCACACACATACTCTTGCCTAGAGTTTTTTTGCTTTTGTGAATCATGCCTCTTGGAGTCATGAAAACATACACAACATTGTCTCTTAAATAAACAGGTCTTTGTAGTTCCGTATGAAGACCTTGAGGTTTAACTATTTCAGTAGCGAGTATGGCTGATGCCGGGGAGGTACCTGGTGGCGGTGGTGATAGTGGACATGGTTGAGTGTTAATATAACCTTCACAGAGTACCAATTACCTTTTACCTCTCATACTGTCCTGCAGTTTCAGTATATATGGACACCGATCTGGCATGAGGCATGCAGCTCTTGCTAGAATTTATTAGCCTAGTATGGTACATGTGCTAAAGACCCTCCTCTCGGCCCTCTCATGCACCCCTCTTGCTAGACTAGCTATCTCAATGTAAGATGGCCTTGGCACCCATGCATTATTATAGTTCTATGTGAATTCTGCTGTAACTCTAGAAGGTTATGTTAGTACTGTTAAAAACATATTACATCCTGATATACCTAGAACCCAGAGGCCGGTTTTGCGTTATTTATCATTTCTGTGGTACTCCTGGTTAAAAAGCACATAAAATGTGAATGTAATAAGAGATGCATTTCTGATCATAATTCCTTATGTCTGAAATGTATATCAATTGTATGATACGGTTTCACTTTCTTCCCAAAGCAATCAGGAACACTTAAGAAAGGATTAGACTTTTGAGGGCTAGACATACACTACATCATTCTTAAAAATGAAAACAACTGTTTACATTTGCTTTAACAGTCGCATATTATTATGAGGCAAAATAATTGTGAGTTATTTGCTAATACTATTGATTCGAACTGATCTGAATCGAATTGGCTTCCTAACAGCTAGTAACAATGGCTTTGAATCTAAACATATCACTGTTTTTCTACAATCAGGCGCTTGTCTTCTTCAATGTACTGAGTAATTCTTTTACTCCTCTGGTATATGCTTCATGAAAGTAAGTTCAAGTCATGCCATTCAGCAGCACTGCTAGCTCTTAAAAGTAAAAAATTAATGTTTTGCCCATCTGTCCGCTCTTGGGATACTTTTGTTTGTTTGATATCCTACCAGCAAATTACATCTTGTAATATCTAAGCAATACCATGCTATTGAGACATCGTGGATGGCTGAGAATCGCGGACTATAAAGTGAAACAGAAGTTCTCTATGGGTCAAACAAGCCCTGGCAATTCCGCTCGACTGGGCCGGGGTGGGGTAGGGTTCTACTGAGTAGAGGTGGACCGGGGGTGGGGGTCTTGTTACTGTGGGCTCATCTCAAGCATCGCTGCCGCTTTTGTTACAGAGGGCCCATATTGCAGCCCTGCTGCAAAACCAACCCCCACGTGTCAAAAACCGGCCCCCACACTTCCGGCCTACCGGGAAAAAACCTTGTGCCCGCTACTGCCAGTCCGGCCCTGAATGATTCCAATAACTTACATCTCTGCTCCATGTCACAGTCCTTATTTCATGTGGACATACCAAGAAGTGACAATCCATTGACTAACATCAAAGGAAGATCCACTGGAACAATGATATTTTGCGGCTGCGGCATTTTTCTGCATAATTATGGGTTTGCTGCATTTGCCACACAATCCATCATCTGCTTCGCAAAAGTTCACTAGTCACCTTCTAGTTGCTTATTACTGTTTTTGGGTGTTAAACTGCTGCTAATGAGGTGAAACCTCGCCCAGTATGCGTTATCTTGTAAAAAGGGCACAATAATGAATGAATACTTTCACAAAATACGCCAAATTATGCAGCAGAATTTGCCTTTTCTTGACGCATGATTTAATCAATCCTGCCGTGTACTTTGGTTCTCCCTTGTAGCATAATTCTAGTGGCTTTGATCAAAGGTGACTAAACCACTTACTAAACATGAGATCTTATACTCCAGGGAGAGTAAAAGAATGTGGCTAAGTTCTTTACACTTAAAAGCAAGAAAGAAACACATTTAATCTTACCCTCTCATTCGTAAGACTATGAAATAGTGGACCTATTTTAAGGAGATCGCTTGAAATGAATTAGAACTATTGCCTATCTGAATCAGAACGCGTCTAATAATTTTTCGAACCCTAGTAAATTCGACCAAGGCAATCAGTCTCCATCTTGTCCAAATTGGAGAAATCTAGGGGCCTATTTATGACGCGGATTGTGTCACGTTTGCACCATGCAATGTCATACATGCACAACGCAAACCTTAAGTGAGATTTATGAAGCCACGCAAGGCCACTTTGCGTGGCTCCATGAATCTGGAGTAAAGCAACACAACGCAAATCGCTGTGTTGCCTTACTCTGCCCTGGGATGGCGTTCTATAGGCGTTGCATGTGTGTTCCCACATAACTCTCATGGATTTTGATGCATTCCCAGATTTACCAGAATTGATAAACCTAGGAATGCGCCAAAAAGATACAGCTTCCCAGGGGGGCGTAAGGAGGAGAAATATCTTTATTTCTCCTCATTGTTTCATCTTTCTATGTGCTCTGCATTCTGCAGAACACATAGAAAGAGGAATATGCCTCTCAGGATTGTCTTTGTGCAGGAAGGTGCCCCTTCCTGCAGAAAAACAATCCTCGAGGTAACAGAGGCACCCTTGCACCATGGAGCAAGGGTGCCCGCATTGGTGCTACGCTGCCAAAAGGGCGCCAGTGCAGGGGAAAAGGCAGGAATGCATCATATTGACTTAAATACTGCACAGTCCTGCCCTTTCCCTGTCACGCAGCGCAGCGCATCAAGGTAACTTGCTGCGCTGCTCTGCTTTACAAGCTCACAAGTCTACCCCTAGTTAAAATGTCTCTCACTCATGTTGCATTCCCAGATTGTCTAAAAAAATAGGGCAGAGCTCTACTGTTGTAATAGAAACGATTGGCAGAGCCTGACAATCTCCATGCATTCAGTGCTGTTGCAGCTCTTCCATTTCAGTCAAAATTACTTGAAAGGTGCACAGATGTCCAGTGAAATAAATGCATTAATGTAAACAACCTCTTGGACGACCTGCAGTTTGTCTGTAATTCTGAGTCCTTCTCAGAAGCCACTCCTCGTCAAGCCTTTCTTAGAATGAGTGCCGAAGATTTTGAACTCTCGCCCATCTTCTGTCCGGACCAATTCATCATTTCATTCTTTCAAAAACGAGATGAAAAGTCTTTTGGTACAATGGCACCTTAATTTCTTAGTACTTACTTTCTCTCTACTTCTCTTCCTTATTGGGGGTCTTCAGTATGAGACAGTCATCTAATAGCATCAACGCTATTCTTTTTATAGAATTTGTTACCTTTATCCACGTTATTAGTGCCAGGTTTGGCTTGGTTGTTTGTGAATTTCCTTCATGTCTTCTGTCTTGTATTTTATAATCTTTCCCGTGTTTTCTTATTTAATGTTGTTTATTCGCCTGTGAAGTATCCCCTGAACGACCTTCAGTATTTTTCTGGATTTCATGTAACATTCAACTGATTACTCTGTAAAGCGCAATCATGCCTAGTTGACCTTGTTTATGCTATGACTAATAATTCATACAAATAAATAAATTATAAATAAATACATTTTGAAATCTACTCACATGTCACTCACAAACAGAATGCATATTTCTGATTATATGCTCATCTGGTCATTTTCTTCATGGACCTTACTCATTCCTCACCAGGAATTTAGGCATTCAGATGTCTTCCAACTTGTATTTGTTAAAAAAAAAAAAAAAACTTTTATTTTATTGAAATTTTCCTTCAGATATTTTACTATTTTTTATAACTCGTTTGGCTATCTAAGCCACATTACCTTCTCGTCCCTCTCGCTGTGATGAATGAATCACATATTGAGGCTCCTGTGCCTCCATTCACAATCCCTTCCCAACGTATAAAAATCCCTCCTCACTTCCTGTTCCTTTTTTGTGCGTCATACTGAATTCAGGGCAGGCGCAGTGCGTGTGCTCCAGCGCTTGAGCCACCCCCGTCTCGCCACATGGTGCTGGTCAGTTCGGGGAGAAGTGGAACCATGACTGTCCTACGGGTGGTAAATAGAAGTAAGGATAGATGGTCAAGTGTAATATTTGAAGTGGGAGAGGAGATAAACTGCTTGCCCCCACGTATAGAAGGCATGCTTATGCAGAAAATAGCACTTTGCTTGTCAATAATGTGTCAGGGGTGAATGCTCGAGAAAGAGCTACCAGCCTGGATTGAAGTGCTGGACTAAATGGGACAATGTAAACATTACTGTCCTAAGGATGGTAATTAAAAATTAAGTCAGGTAATTGAGGTACAAGTATGATTTAAGCTAAGCATTGAAGGGGAGAACGAGGAGAGAATAACACCTGTCAATGCGCTCGCAGACGTGCATAACTTGCACACCATCATTACCCCCTCATGGGTCCTCCTCGTCCCAGTCCTAACATAGTGAGGCAATCCTGCCTCCCGACAGCCAATCAGAACAAATATAATATTTTCAAAGGATATATAAACACCCCTCCCACCCACCGCCATGCCTGTTTTTTTTGCTGTCCGATGTCGGTCGGAACGCTGGTGTGCTCCGTGTTTCCTGCTTGCCGGTTTACGAGTTTGACGGGCTGGATTTGCGGTGCCGTGAGTTTTTTCTTTTCTTTACTGATGAAGTGTTTGTTTTACTTCTTTTGTTGTACGTGGCCACACCGGAGTTCCGGTCGATACGCGTTCTTGCTCCTTGGCCTGAACGCGCTCCCCGCGCATGTGCTGGGCTGGGGCGGGGAGCTTTCTCTTGCGTTCTGGCCTCGGGCCGTTCCGGTGCTGGGGTCTTCTTGCGGCATCCGGCTCCCGCTGCCATAATGTTTGTTCTGTGGCTGTGGGGGAAACTGCAGGGCTGTCCCTTTTTCTTTCCCAGGTCTCGTGTTGCTATGTCTTGGTTGTTTGGGGACAGATTTTAGGGGAGTTGCTGGGCACTTCCTGGTGTGTGCTGTGGCTTCCTGATACTGCTGCATGTGGCCAGGGGTGTTGAGGTTTCCGCTCCAGTGCCTGCAGGATCTTTGTTTATGCATCATCATGTTTCGGGAGCTGCAGGTGGTTGACCTGTTGCAGATTTCCGGGTCTAGCCTGCGGGATTTGGTTCATTCTGCTGTGATGCCTTCCCATGCGGGCTGTGCTGCTTGAACCTTTTGCTTCCTCCTCTCCGAAGGGTGGGAGTACGTGGTCATTTTCCCTGCTGGAGGGTATGTCCAATGAAAGTTTTTTTTTTTCGGTCCTGTTGGTCCATTTCATGAGGTTCTTGGCTTTACGCCTGCTTCATTGTCTGCGGAGGGGTGACTCCCTGTATTGCTCCTGTGTGGTGCATGGCCTGCCTTTCCATTATGTCGTCTAGGAGGTTATGGCTGTTGCATTGCTTGAGGTCGCTGTGCGGGGGATTCCTCGTTTTCTGGGGAAGCAGTATCTCCTGACGGTGTTTGATACTGATTTTCCTCTGGTTCCTGGGGTCTATCTATTTTGACCTCCTTGACTTTTTCCTCATCTTTGTCTTCGGAGGAGTCTGCTCTCATGCGTTCTTCTGCTGCTTCTCGTTTTGGGGTTCGTGCTTGCACTTCCTCAGCCTCTGCTTCGCAGGTCCATTCTTGGGGTTTGGGTACCTGTTTGTCTGTCTTCCGGATCGTGGCGATCTCACTCCTATCTTGGCGCAGATGGAGGTCTTGGCTCAGTTTCTGTCTGCTGTGTTTTGTTGCCCTGAGGGCCCTCACCTCGGCTGCTGGGGTGGCGGTGGCTGGTAGGAGGTCTTTCTGGACCGCGCTTTGGTGCCTTGACGCTGCGCAGACGCCTTGGTCCGTTACCGGCCTTTTGTGATTCTCTGGCTTTTTGGCTTACTCCATAGGCAGTCTGTGCGGAGGGACTTGTCTTTTTTCCTGCTTCTGGGGTTTCCGGATTCTCTGTCTTCTTCTCGGCACTTTCGTGGTCGGGCCCATGGTCGGGGGGCTGCGTTCCATTTGGTTCCCGGCCTCTGCAGCGCCTGCTGCTGCCCCTGGGTGTTGGTCAGATATTGTTATGTCAAGGAGGAGTCACCGTGGCGTGGTGGTTCTGGTTGTGGTCTCTTCCTCAGAAGGTTATGTGTTCAACTTCTGGTGTTTCACTGGTTGTGAGTTCCCTGTCTACAGTGTTGGCGATGTTGCAATTTTTGGGACTCGGCTCGGTTGTTCCTGGATCGTTGGTCCGGTCTGATTTCTGCCTGGTGGGTCTTGTCGGTCATCGTTCTTGGTTACCGGATTCTGTTCCGTGGCCGTCCCCCTTTTGGATCGTTTTTATGGTTACCCCGTTGTCCATTGGCCCCGTGATGCGCTCTGCCATCTTCTCTGGCATCGGCCTGTTTTTGTCCTGGGGCACTGTTGTGCTGGTTCTGGTGCCGGAGCGGGACCTGGGTTTCTATTTCTCTCTGTTCCTGGTCCCGGCGCCCAATGGTTCCTTCCGCTCGGTTTCTGATTCCCCGGGCTTTGTACAGTTTGGTGCGACTGGGTCATTTTTGGATGATCCCCTTGCTGTCCGTCGTTCCCCTCCTCCTGGTGGGCGATTTTTTGGCTTCCCTGGGTTTGGGAGTCACCTGTTTTCACATTCCCGTCTATCCGGCAGGTCAGCGGTTCCTGCGGTTTGCGGTAGACGGGTTCCATTACCAATTTCAGGTGTTGCCTTTCGGCCTCTCTACTGCTCCCCATGTTTTTCCGCGGTGTTGGCTCCTGCTGTGGGGGTTTTGCTGAGTCTGAGTTTCCCTGTGTTTCCCTATGTTGCTTTTGTCTGGTTTCTGCTTCCACCCTCCTTGTGGCTCTTCTGGCGGTGGTGGCATTGATGGCCTTGTTCCAGGATCTGGGGTTCATGTTGGATCTGGCCTTTTCTCATCTGGTTCCTGTTCTGGGACTTCAGTTTCTCGGAGGCCTGTTCGCCGCTTTCCAGGGGGCTGTTTTCTCCCTCCGGCTCGGTTCTCTGCCCTTTTGACTCTTCTGCGGGTCCTGCTAGGCCGCCCTTCTGCCCCGGCTCGGGGTTGGTTGCAGGTCCGGGGGTTGGTGGCTGCCTCCGTGGCTGTGGTTCCTTGAGCTCGCCTGCGCCTCAGGTCCTTGGTGATTCTTCTTTTGGTTCGTTGGGACCCTTCCCATACAGGGTGCGTGGCTCTGGTTCCTCTCTCCCCTGTTCTGGTTCCTAATTTGGTATGGTGGCTTTGCTCTCCCACCCTAGTGTGGGGGTGCGTTTTCTGCTTCCTTCGCTCCTCTTGTTGACCTCAGACGCCTGTCCTTGGGGTTGGGGGGCCGCGTTGGGGTCCTTGGTGGCTGTGGGGTCTGTTGGTTCGTCCCGACAATCAGGTGGCTTGTTGTTACTTGCGCCTTCTTGGGGGGTCCGGGTGCGCGACTCTGTACCTGCTGCCTTCCGTGATTTGTGTCTTGGTGAAATCTCATCTGTTGGCGTTGAGGGCTGTTTACGTTCAGAGGCATCTGAATTTCATAGGGATGGCTTGGGCCTCTTCCTCCCGTCCTCTGTTTTGTGCCGTATGTCTGTTCCTCTGTTCTAGGACCTTTGTCTTCGGATCAGGACTCTCTGGATTGGTCTTTTTGCTTCCCCTCGCGTCGCTCTTCTCCCCCAGTTTTGTTCCGGGGTGGTCTGTCCTCAGGCTTGGGGGTTGCTCTCTCGTTTCCTTGGCCTTCGGGCTTTCTGTATGCCTTCCCTCCTATTTCCCTCTTCCCCGGAGTTCTGCACAGGATTCGGGGGGGTGAAGGTGTCTGTGCTGTTGGTTTCTCCTTTTTGACTTCGCTGCCTTTGGTTTCCGCTCCTGCTGCTAGAGGGGGGGCGGGTTTGGCCGGCTTCCCTTATCTCCAGCTCTGCTTCTGTGTCTGTACCTGTCTTTGCCCTATCTTTGTTGCCTGCATCTGTCGGCCTGGCTCTTGAGCGGCTGTCGTTGGCGTCTTTGGGCTGTTCTTCTGTGGTGGCCTGTGGCATTCCGTTGTCGCGTTGGCCTTCACAACTTAAGGTCTGTGGTGTTCGTTGAGGCTCTTTTGTCTCTTGGTGCTCTTCTCTTGGTCTGGATCCATGGTTGGTGGTCCGCCTTCTATTCTTGTCTTTCTCCGAGATGGGTTTTTGATGGACCTTTCCCCTTCCGCCTTGTCTGCTCGTTGGGCTGTGGTTCAGGCGTGTCGGGGTCTCGGGGCCTCTTTGGAGGTTGTTGCTCCTTGGGTGAGTCGGATTCTGTGTTGTTTTCGGTTTCCACATTCGATCTCTCCTGTGCTTGTGCCTTCTTGGGTTTGCCTACTGTTTTGCGGGGTCTGCAGTTGCACCCTTTTGTGCCCTTTTTGGAGGCTGTTTGTCCGCAACTGTGGCTTTTTTGTTGTCCGTCTCCTCCGCGCGGCGGTTGGGTGAGTTGGGTGCTTTGCTTCTCTCCTTCCCTTACTTGCAGTTTCTGAAATGGTGTTGTTTTGCGGCTGGGCCCGTTTTTTTTCCCTGAGCTTCCTCCGGGTTCCATTTGCTGCTGGAGGGGATTCCTTCCTCTTTTGCCTGGGGATGGGGATTCCTTTGTTCCTTCATCCTTGGTTGTTCGCACCCCTCGTTTTTTTCTTCCTCCGTACCTTGGGGTTTCGTCTTTCACCTGCCCTGTTTTTCTCATGTGGGGGTGTGGCTCAGGGTTGGTTGGTTTCTCCTTCCATCTTCACTCGCTATGTGCGTTTGGCGGTCTGGCTATCCTGTGGGTCTACCTCCTCCGTCTCTGGTGCTGGGTCGTTCGACACGTTCTTTGTCCGCTTCCTGGGCTGTGGAGGCGGGGGTCTCTGTCCAGGTGTTTTGTGGAGCGGCCACTTGGCTGTCCCTTCACTCGTTTGTTCGGCATTCTCGCTTTGCTGTTTTCCTTGCCTCTGTGGCCCGTTTTGCTGTTGGCATTTTGCACGCCGCTGTTCCTTAATCCTTTGTTTGATTAGGTTTTGTAATTTTGCAAGGATCCCTGGTGTCCTGCGTTTTTTCTTCTTGGGTCTCTGCTTGTGAGTTCCTCACTATGTTAGGACTGGGACGAGGAGGACCCATGAGGGGGTAATGTCTTGTTACTTACCGGTAATCTTCATTACCCCGATTAGGGTCCTCCTCGTCCCAGTCCTGTTCCCTCCCTCCCTCCCGCTGTGTTTGTGTCAGGACTTGTTGATAACAGGCACGGTGGTGGGTGGGAGGGGCTTATATATCCTTTGAAAATATTATAAGCGTTCTGATTGGCTGTCAGGAGGCAGGATTGCCTCACTATGTTAGGACTGGGACGAGGAGGACCCTAATCGGGGTAATGAAGATTACTGGTAACTAACAAGACAGTATTCCAGATGGGAAAGTGTGCAGGTGGGAAACAGAGCATCTTATATCCTTCAAAAGGAGACTGGTTACTGGAGAATGAAGCTATTGAACCCGTGTAGAGAGGGCAAAAGGAAGGTTGAGAATCCAATGGGAGTTTGTTAAGATTTCATCTTTACAATACCAAGTGGGCATATGTAATAAACACATAGATTCATGTAGCGGCCTCACAGAAAGAGTAAATCTGATTACGGAATAAACAGGAAAGGAATTGCAAGTGAGACATTGAAAGCCAAAGCATACATTATTCATATTTGCAATGGATCATAAACAAAACGTATGTGAGAAAAAAAGTGTCCATAATCGCATTTTCGTGCATCAATGACAGTGATAAAAGATTCTCTGATTCATTCAGTTCATTCACAATAGCTCTGTGTTTTTGAATCCAGTGGCTCTCCTTTAACTGTAATGATGTCACAATGGTTCCACCATGTGTGCTAGGTTGTACCTACTCAGTCACTTGCTATAGAATTCTTTGTGTTTGGTGATGCATTTCATCATGGCATCTGATGCAGCTCATACTCTGGAGAATATGTGATTTTACCTGTACGTTGTTTTGCTAACATATATCTTATGGCAAGGAATGCTTGACGTTATAGCCCCGAAGCTCTTCCTTGCTCAAAACAGCAGTTCTCCTCTGACATACACTTTGGTAAGCCAAGTCATAGTTTCCTCATATACTTGCCTCAAGTAATGCCTTTACTTCTGCTAACCGAATTATTAGTGTTGCTTATGACTTTTTAATTCATTTACTGTTGGTTGAAGCATGAATATAGAGCCCTCCCATATGCTCTAGGTCAGTGGTTCTTCACCTTTTGACTTCCTTGGACCCCACTGAATCATTATTGGAATCCGGGGACCCCCACTGAGCCATTACTGGATGCCAGAGAACCCAGCCTAAGCAGTTTAGATTATTTGAACCGCAAAACAATACATAAAATTACGGAGACGGAATTCATCAAATAAATACAAAAATGATGAAATGTTTATCTAATTCACAAATATACATTAAAAAAAAAATGAATGGAAAGGTTGGAGCTAAATTCAATTGAGGCCACCCATCTTCCATATTATATTATGTTTGATGCACTTGTAAGGTTCCATGAATCAGCCTGAGGATACCAACTTAGGCCCATATTTAGCAAGGTTTTGAGTTGTCCTTGCACCACGCAAGGGGACACAAGAGCGATACAAAACCTAAATGAGATTTATCAAGCCACGCAAGGCCACCTTGGTTGGCCCTGAGTAGCTTGATAATTCTAGAACCCCCTTACAGTTTGAAGAACCCAAGCATCTGTGGTAGGAGCCGCCCAATTGTGCAGACATTCCACCAACCTGCCCCCAAGTTTGATCTCCTCGGAAATCTACACACTCACCTTGAGGGGTATTGTAGGTGCCATTGTCTCTGGAACCTCCTCTCGCACCCCAGCGTCAGGTATAGCTCTTGGTTGGATAGAAGTTGCCAAACTTGGATGAGTCCTGCCATTGTGCTCAGCACGTGTCCGAACCCTTAGCCGAGGCTTGATGGGAGGAACATCCAGTCAAGCGCCCCCTACCATGACCGGCTTTGGCAAAAACACGAGGCGTAAAAATCCTCTTAATATATGACTGGGCTTTGTCCTGGGAATTAAAGGTATTTACGAATTTGCCAAATTCACTGATAAATGGACCCCCAAAGAGCTCCCTTGTGCTATGGGGCTTGCTTCTGATGTTGATAACTCCCCCAGTTTTGGGTCTATTTTAATCAAGAGGAATCTATTCCTTTGTGTAGAAATGGCACAATTGGCATTTCCCAGAAAGATTAGGGCATCCGGGGAGACCAGGGAGCTGGATGCCTTGGCATCTTCAACTACGTCCAGTCTCTTGGATAGGGGCCCTGCTACATCCAGTAAATTATCTTGGCAAGAGTGCCAGGAGTGATCTATTCCCTTCTTGGGATCCCAAATAAACTTCACCAAAAAAGTAGCCATCTTGGCGTATATTTCGGGATTGAGGGCCACTTTGCCCTCCAAGGAAGGTCTAGGACACTTAGCCCGGAGACAACTCTGTACTTCCTTGTCCAGTGGTTTTCGCAACTGGCCCACTATAAAAGAGACCACCTTAGGTGCCGGGGACCAGTCCACAGAGCGCGGATGTAAGACAGACTGTGGGAACTGCATCTGCAGTGGGGTCATTGTCTGGGGGAAAGGGATTAACAGAATGAAGCACCGTCCCCATTAGAGGCATTGGGATAGTGATCCCAGTCTCCAGGATCTGGGGGGAAAGAGGGACCACACGAGGTACTAGGGATCTGAGAGTCCGTAGGGGTAGTTTTTGAGTCCATAAAGGCCTTTTGTAAGGTGCACAAAGGGGTCTAGATCGACCCCTGGGTCATCTGTGCACTTGCACTCATTTTCCAGTACTAGTGCCGAAGGCTTTCCTGAAGGTGTGGGGCCAGAGGCGCAGAAGGTTCTTCCCTCGGCTCAAGAAGTATTTGGCACTGAGCTAGTAGCTGGAGTATTTTCTTCTCCAAGGGCTCCACAACCTGGGATACTGCCTTAAAAATGGAGGAGTCCATAACCTGGCAAAAGTGGCCATTAAGGGAGTTAAGGGCAATAGAAAATACAGGGATACATGGGCAAACACAGGAAATTATGTGTGAATCCCAGAAGGGATTATGACTTTAACAGGCCCTGGGACCAGTACTCCCTTCAATATATAGGGTAATACATGTAAATAGCTGCCAGGGACGTGTCCCAAAAAGAATGCATCGCTCGAGGCTTACTAACCCGTTGAGCGGGATTTCAGCTCCAGGTGGTGGCTCTGGTGTACTCATTTATTTATTGTGGCAATGAAAAACAGCCACTGTACGCACATGTGGCCCGACGTGCTTCACCAACTCGAAATAGAATGGGTGAAATTGAAGCTCCGGCCATCGGGAGGTAGAGCGGGCAGAGCACGATTATTCAGAAGCGCGGGCACCCTAGCGGTCGGATGACTGCACCGCGCACTCCTTGTCTGAAAATTAATGAAGCAGCCGCGAAGGAGCAGGAACGTTCCTGCAGCCGCACTGTGAAAGTAAAGCAATTTAAATTAAATAAGCAAACACCAACATTAGAGGCAAGCTTTCCAGCGGGAATATTTGCAACAACACTTGTTTTAGGGAAACAGCCTTTACAGCAAGGTTTTTACCTCACTGTGCCTTTACCACGCATTTTTTAGCACGCATCTTTACCGCGAATATGCATTTACAATGCATGCCAAGTACCACGCATTTAAGGTAAGTTGGGGGGTGGAGGGTCTCCCCCCACAAATACATTGTTTTTAAATCTAAAAATAATGCGTGGTATTGGCATGCGTTGTAAATGCATATTCGCGGTAAAAACATGCATGCTAAAAAATGCGTGACAAAGGCATACGATGTATTTATATGTGTTGTACTGTCATACAACCCTTGTTTTAGCCTCTAAAAAGCATACGAAATGACATTATAAGTGCAGAGGTAAAAAACACTTAGCTGAGGCTGCTGGAGCAGCAAAGAAAGAGGGGGATAGATCATCTGCAGGGAATGTTGAGAGAAACATTTCGATTGGATGGACTATTTTCTGTTTTCTTTCCCCAATGACTCATGGGAAATGAAGTTTAATGTTGAGATCTTCATAATGGTTTATGGCTGCTGGATATAATAAAGTGGAGAAAGTTGAAGCCTAATCCTCGCCTCCAGTCCTGAAATAGAATTTTACGCCTCCCTACCAATGACACAACGAGGAGAAATATCTTTATTTCTTAAATATCTTTATTTCTGATGGTTTGTTTCCTCTTTCTAAATGTGCTGCATTTTGCAGCACACTTATTTTGTTTTTTGATCTGTTTATTGAGTTTTCATATTCGTGATATACATATATCAACCACTTGCAAGATACTCGTAACCAGCGTACACTTACAACAGTTAAATCTTTTACAGCCAGTAAATTGCAATATAGATATATATCGGCCAAACGGGCCATAAAGATATCATGCAGTAAACGAAGTCCCGTACAGGGAGACTAAATTGTCTCCATCAACACCATTCACAGATTGATGGAATACCAGAATTACGGATCACGTGCCGTAAACAATTACATTACACTCACATTTCTCCCAATGACTATAGGCGGCCTTGCTGTTTCTTCAGTGTTGTTGATCAAACTACTTTATAGATAACCGTCAATTGATGAACAATAAACCAATAAAAAGAAAAAGAAGGAAAATAAAAAGAGAAGGGAGGGCAGGAGCTGCACATTAATATAATAAACATTCGAAAGCTACCATAAGGATGTCGGTATGACAGATCCCGATGTATCCATATGAGTCATGAACTGCAGCACTATGGGCCAGTATTCAATAACTATTGACAAACATTTCTGAGCATTCCAGTAGACAGGCATATCACAGTATATGCGCATCCCGTATTCACATGACATCAGGAATGTCTGAGGGGTCCTCCGGAGCTATATCCACCTGGAGCGCCGTCAGAATTGTACTCCAAGCGGACGAAATAGGATATTTGGGTAACCCAAGTGTATCCTCTTTTAGTAGGGAAACAGCTTCGGCTTTGGCCCAATTTAACATTGATTGTGTCCAAGCTTTTATTGGTGGGGGGTTTACAGCCTTCCATCGCCGCGTGACGAGCTGCTTGGCCACCGCCAGCCCCAAATCTAGGAAGCGAAAAGTTACTCTATTTTTCTTATCTCTGGGAAATATCCCCACAATACATGCCTCCCAGGTGTGCGGTAGCTCCCCGACAGTGCTTATATGTAGTAGCCGATTCACGTCCTGCCAATACTCTCGCAGTCGGGGACACAACCAGAGTATATGCAGGAGGTCTGCATTTGCTATTGCACAGCGTGGGCAGCAAGCGTCCGTTCTATTAAAATATCTGTTAAGCTTGTCTGGGGTTAAATACGCCCTGTGAAGTATATAGAATTGAATTAAGTTGAACCTTGCGTTCCTGGGAATGTTTTTAGGGCTCTCCAAAAGCATGTCCCATTCTTTAGGTGTGTACGGTCATGCCAAGTCTGCCTCCCATTTACCACGCAATGGTGTTAGATCAGTCAAGGTGTGTTCCTGAATTGCTTCTACAAACCATTTAGTAAGATGTCGCCCTGTGCCCATCACGTGTATGTATTGTATTAAGAGATGTGTCTGGAGTTCTTGCGACATATTACCCCAGTGTCGCCCCAGTGTTGCCATCCAAGCGGCGTGACTCAGGAACTGCCCAGGCTGACTACCCTCCTCATCAATCAGGGAAAGAAAGGGCCACAATGCACCTCCCTCATTGAGGTCTCCTAATGTGCAGATGTATGCATCCTGCCACCCCGCGAGGTCCACCACACGAACCCTACCCCCCTCTCTCGGCATCCCCAACAATGGAAGCGTAGGCGCAAAGGGTATGACATGTTTCGTGAGACGCAAGGCTCTGCGGAAACATTTCTGTGCTACTTGAACCAGTAAGGGAAGAAAAAGAATGCGGTTTGGTGCAGGGGTGAAAAATAAAAAGAATCTTCTCCAATGTACACGGGAGAGTACCTTCCGCCGTATCCGTGAGATGTAATTCTGCTACCCTTTTCGCAATCCACTGAATCTGGGACACCAGGTAATAATGTTCAAAATTGGGTAGGGCCAATCCTCCATGCGCGACTGGCAGGTACAACTTAACTAAAGCCACCCTGCAATGAGTATTATTCCATATAGGTCTCTCATCATGCTCTCTAATGGCCGAAAGGACGACGCTGGCAGATATAACGGGAGGTTAGCAAAATAGTACAATAGTCTGGGCAGCATTACCATTTTTATCAGTGCCACCCGACCTGCAACCGAGAGGTTGAGTGTCTTCTAAAAATCTACCTGAGAGCGTAGAGCAGCGATTGTCCTAGTGAGGTTCCCGTCCAGGAGGTCCCGGTCGGTATGGTAAATGCGAATTCCCAAATATTGGAACACGACCGGCTGCCAGGCCACCAGTGCGCCATCTACCACTAAGTGGGGGACGTCCGCATGAGGAGTGAAGAGGAACAAGCCGGACTTTCCCCAATTCACGCTCAATCCCGAAACCGCGGTGAACTGCCTGAGTGTGTTCAGTATGACCCGGGGGATCACCTGCAGATCTCTAATATATAACAGGATGTCGTCTGCATAAAGAGATACATTTCCTCACCCAGTGGTATACCCCATTGTGCAGCTGTACTGCGCAACGCCATAGCCAAAGGCACCATGACCAGGGAAAAGATCAATGGGGAAAGGGGGCACCCTTGTCTAGTCCCTCGTCCTATCAGTATGGGCTCAGAGAACAAGGTTCCAAGACGGACACGTACCGAAGGAGCTCCGTACAATAATTTGACAAGACTGAGGAAATATGGCCCAAATCCGAAGCGTTGCAATACCGCAAACATGCAAGGCCACTCCACTGTGTCAAAGGCCTTCTCCAGCCCGCTGCAGGCCACTCCGCCGCCGTACTACGCATCACCCTGAAAAGCCTGAGAATGTTTAGTGGTGTTATGGGCCGGAACAAAACTGTTTTGATCTGAATGGACCAGATGTGAGGTGAGGAGCGCCAATCGGCCTGCCAAGACCGCTGCCAAAATCTTATAGTCTCCATTCAGCAATGCCAAAGGACGGTAGGCGCCTGTCTGTGTGGGGTCTCTGTCCAGTTTCAGGAGTGTGATCAGTGTCACTTCTGTCAGGGAGGCCGGGAGGGGGGCACCCTCCAAGGCCTCGGTATATACCTTTAAGAAGTGGGGCCCAACAAGTCAGCACACGCTTTATAGAATTCGTGGGGGAAGCCATCTGGGCCAGGAACCTTTCCAGTAGACAGGGTACGCATTGTACCCTTTACCTCCTCCAACAAAATTGAAGTCTCCAGCTCCCTGCGCTGCTCAGCAGTGAGGGTGGGGAATGAAAGACCATCCAGAAAGGAGCACATTGTCGCTTCGGATGTGACCAAGGCCGACGAGTATAGTCTTGTAAAGTGTGTGGTCAGTACACATTGGGGCATATTTTCAAGGACTCATCGCCGAGTTAGCAGCACTTTATCGCAGCCAAAGTGGCGATAAATTCATCGCACCATTCAGAAGCAGGTGCTAACAGCCAATATCACTAGTTTACCCGCGATAGCAGCCGCAAAAAACATCGCCACGGATGACACCGGCAACTAACGCTAATGAGATGCAGGGTAGGCGTTCCCGTGCAAAAACCAGCAAAAACACCACTCCGCAATATTCTCAACGACCAGCCAGATCGGCGATAAGGTTCAAAAACATGCGATAAGGCATGTTAGCAGCATGGATTTAACACCTGCTCCTACCTGGTGCTAAGTCGGACGACAACCTGCACCATAAAAGGGAGCCCAGCCCACAGCCACACCAGAAGAACAACAGATGCCATGGAGCTACTGATCATGCAGCTCGGAGCCCCAAGAGGGCCACAACACCCACCGCCACCACTGCCAGGACCCCAAACCCCCCCAGGACCCCCTCCCGGACTACCACAGAGGCAGCGCAGACAAAGACACTGGACCTTCCGAAAATGCATCAGCGTCGGAGATTTAACGCCAGAGGAAGTCATTGCCCACTACAGGCTCAAAAGGACAACCATCCTCCGCATCCTGACCCTCATTGCCCACAGGCTGACGGTACCAACACAGCGGAGAATCAACATCCCTCTGCAGACAAAGCTGCTGGCCGTGCTGCACCTGTTGGCCTCTGGGACCTTCCAACCAACAACTGCCATAGTCGGAGGAGTCTCACAGCCAGCCCTGTCAAAGTTCCTCACACCTGTCTTGGATGCCATCATCAGCTTGGTACCCCAGCAACTTTACTTCCCACACACTGCGCAGGAACAGCTGGAGATCAAGCAAGGCTTCTACACCATAGCTGGCTTCCCACACGTGTTGGGGGCAATCGACTGCACACATGTACTCCTCGTGCCCCCTGCCGCCACTGCACACAATTACCGCAACAGGAAACACACGCATTCCATCAATGTGCAGGCAATAGTGGACCACCGGGGACTCTTCACTAATGTCGTCGCCAACTACCCAGGCAGTGTGCATGATTCCTTCATCTTCCGACAATCCATCATCAACCAGCGCTTTCAGGATGGCACCTATGGAAATGCACTGCTCGTCGGTAAGTAACAACTGAACACACCACACACCTCAACTCCACCAACATACAAGTCACAACTCTGTGAAGGCACACGTCACAAAATCACATACAACATGACAACCAACATCCCCACATTCCAGACACGACAACACAACACAACTTACTGTGGCAACCTGGGCTAGCCATGTACACAAGCCATCAACGGCATGGCACCTCAGCGACGTTAGCAGAAGGTGGGGAGAGGTGGGAACCAGGCATATGCGAAGGAGGCAAGTGACCCATGAATGTGAATGTCCACAACGCCAAGTGTGGCGTGGATGTGCTGGACAGACTTGAGTATGCAGACCACAGACATTTCCATGTCGACATACACTGCTGGTGTCTGCAGTGTACTGGACAGTGGACGCAACCATGTTACCGCAGCCAGTGGGGAACAATGTGGAAATGTAGCTTGTTACATCCCCCCCGTAAGCGTGAGCGGAGTGGGCTGGCCCGGCGTATGCCAGGCCAGCGAAGGGGTGTGAATACAAAGCCCGTTACTCTGGGCGTGGTTCTCTTCCGGAATGGCCAACATGTCTGCCAGGGCGGTGCCTCTCACCCCGCCACGAGACCGACGCCATGAGCGGCGGTGCCTGCGATCCTGTGCGCCTGTTGCACCCCAGGCTGCTGGTCCCAAGACCCGTCTTGCCCGCCCCAGCACACCCAGGCCTCACTGCTCACCTGCCGACACCGGCGTGTGTCAAAGAGGGCCCACCACGTGCCGGTGCAAGCTCCAAGCCCGAGGCCCGCGACCATGGCAGCCTCCTCAGACCATCACGGCTTCCGCGACACAGGCCCCCAGTACTACTTTCTCATTGACGTACTCCACTGCTGCCTCCGGCCTACACTGCGGTCCAGTAGGTCACACATTTGGAACTGATTCTTGATTATACAATGGCAGAGTGCATATGTTTATGGCAGATTTTATATCACCGTACTCCCTTCGATGTGGTGCCACCAACTCTGTGCATAGCATTCCAACGACACGTGTCTGTGGGCCCTTGCTGACTACTACCTTTGGCCTACACTGCGGCCCAGCACCGCGGGGTCACCTGTGTACTGCCTACACTGCGGTCCAGCAGGCCTCACACCAATCCAATCCAGTCCGGACCAGGCAGGGCACGGCATCGTTGCAGGCTGCACACATGCTCAGCTCTGGTGCTTCTACCTCCGTCAACCACAAATCATCGCCACATGGCATTCCAACGTCGTGTGTGAGAGTACCAGGAGGAGGAGCTGCCTGAACAGCGGTTGGCCCGCGCTGACCGCTGCCTCCGGCCTACACTGCAGTCAAGTAGGTCACACATTTGGAACTGAGTCTTGATTGTTCAATGGCAGAGTCCATATCATTGTACGCAAGGAGAGGAGTAAGAGGAAGACGCGGTTCAGTCCGGATAAAAAAAGGATCCTCGTTACGGAGGTGACCGAACACTACCAACAGCTGCTCTGGTGCCACTAACTCTGTGCATCGCAAGCCAAGGACACGTGGGTGGGGGCCCCTGCTGACCGCTGCCTCCGGCCTACACTACGGTCAAGTAGGTCACACATTTGGAACTGAGTCTTGATTTATTTATGGCAGAGTTTATACCATTGTACAGGCCTCATCGCAGACTGCATCCCCTTTCGGCTCTGGTGCCACTGACTCCGTGCCCCGAAATTCATGGACACTCTCTGGTTGAACTTTGGTGGCATCTGAGTCTATGGCCTGGGGGTTGTCTTCATCATCATGTAGCTGATACTGATTTGGTGTCAAAAATGAGTCTGTAGCATTCATCTCCTCCATATTGCCTGTGTCTGCTTGGTACTGCCCTCTGTATCATGCCCTGGAAGATCACCTTCCACTGTCCCCCAATACCCTCCGCGACATTCACCTTGGACATCGACGAGGACCCCCTCAGCTCTCGTGGCCCTACCTCTGTGCACCGGTAGTCACCGTCCCATGGCGGTGTTCCATGTGCCGGCCGCTGTGCATCCGGGGCCACTAACTCCGTGCAGCTCAAGTAATGGACCCTTGCTGTTTGGACTGTGAACTTGTGATTGTCTGATCACTGTTGTAGTTGTTGTCAGCACCAACTACTCCTTGAGGGCTGGCTCACACTCACCCCACACCCATCCAGCGTAGGCGTCACTGGACATGTGACCCTGGCAATAAAAGGGGCCGGGCGCACGTGCCCGTGGCCAGTTCCACAAACTATCTAAGTGTGTCTGTGTGGTCATTGTGTATGCATGAGGGCCCCGGGCCCTACCACATTGCATTGTGCTGTGTACAGCGGACGCAACCATGTCACCTCAGGCAGTGGGTGAGACCTGGGACATGTAGCTGTGTCGTACCCCCCTGTAGGCATTGCCGGAGTGGGCTGGCATACGACAGTCCAGCGTAGGGGTGTGGATGTTCACCCCGGGGCTCTGGGCGTGGTTAAGTGTTGGGCTTGCCAATGAAGTACCTAATGCGTGTGTCTCTGTTGTAGTGTCGGCGCCACCCGTCCCGCAATGGACAAAGTTGCAATGTAACATGCCCCCGGAGTGCAGGCTCGGCCGAAGGGATAAATGTATGAGTGCAAGCCCGCTCGGGGTCCGGGATCATACATGCCAACTGTTGTGTGTGTATCGCTATTGCCGCAGCATAAGCCAAAGGTCTTGCCTCGACCGCATCGCGAGTTCAGTCAGCCATGAACTCTACATCTGTGCCCGCCCTATCCTTAACATAGGCCTACACACACGTGGCCACCCACCTTCAACGCACAACATCACAGTGTCGTTGTCAGGCTTGTGGACATGCGCAGAGAGGCATGACAATGGTGTGCCGTAGGAGTGCAAGTGATGCAACCGCGCAGCGCACACAAGTAATTAGACTCGGGGGGAGGGAGGAGCAGCAGTGAGGCTACGTAATACACATTGATGGCGCTCATTTGCTACAAGCAGTACATGTCAAACAGGAATCACTATGACACACATATAACATGCCAATCAACTAGTGAGCCTGCCAACACATCATGCAGAACCAACTATTGACTCATGTCTCTCTGCACTGTCACAGGTAATCAAGGATATGCACTCTGCCCTTGGATGATGACACCCCTCCGAGCCCCGAACACACAGGCCCAGAGGCAGTACAATGTGGCCCACAAATGCACCAGGGGCATCGTGGAATGCACATTTGGTGTGTTGAAGTCCCGTTTCAGGTGCCTGGACATCACAGGTGGGAGGCTCCTGTACAGCCCAGACATCGTGTGCAAGATGATCGTTGCATGTTGTGTGTTGCACAACATATGTGTACGCACCAATGCCCCATGGTTACAAGTGCCAGATGCACTGGACGAAGATGAGGAAGATGAGGCAGGTGGACCACACCCCACTGCAGCTGCAGCAGGAATAGCCCGTAGGAACAACATCATTGACAATTTCTTTACATGAGGACGTCACATTGTGTCAGTCCTTAGCAATCATGAGACAGTACAAAATGACCACAGGCACAGCATGTGCAAATAAATTCATTTCAACACACATTCCCTGAGTTTCTGTATGTGTGCTGCAGTGTGGCACGGGGATCAGGGACATGATCCAGAGTCATTGTGGGTGTGCAGTGTGCTCTACTTAATTGTGCATGTGTGCCATTGTGCCCATCTCCCCCCATCCCCCAGTCCCTGGTCGGTACTCACCCTGTTGATGTTGTGTCAGGTCATGTTGAGCAGTGTCCCGATCCCTGACTCCTGGCACCGTATCCCGACTGATGACTGTGGCCACCATTTTCTCAATGTCATCCAGCTCCTGGTGTGCCACTGGTCCCCCACATCCAATCTGCGTTGCTGCTTTCATGTTGGCATCGAGTTTCTTCTTGGTTTTGCCCTTCACATCATTCCTGCGCCTCTTGACCTTTTCCATTGTCCTCCTCGACACTCCGACTGCATTCACGTTGTTCACGATGTGCTGCCATATTTCAGTTTGTGTTGCAGATTGACACAGTGGAGGTGACGAACAGTTGTTGGTAGTGTTCTGTCACCTCCGTGACGATGACCTGGTTTTCCTGCGGACTGAACCCCGTCTTCCTCTTCCTCTTCTCCTTGCCCTTCCCCGGCCCCGGGGTTCCTGGCTGGTCGTCTGTGGGGCTTGTGGGGTTCGCATTGTCCTCTGCACTCGGTCCGGGTGCGTCCATGGTGCTACGCAGTTACAATTTTTTCTCTTTTTTTTTTCTCTGCATTTATAGTGCATTTTCCCGTATGTCGCGTGGGAATCGCAGGCCTGTCGCTGGTTATCGCTGATTTTTGTTGCGCGATTTGGGATATCGCAACTTTTTGGGCGTTCGTGTTTCGCATTTTTTCGGCGTTGCATTAATTTTAACCCAGGCATTTTTCGCGTTATCGTGAGACTATCGCATGGTGCTGCCGGGTTGGGAATACTGCGTTAACACGGTGTTATTTTCCCACGATAGACTGCGATGTGAGAAGTTGCGTTAAGCGAATTTGGCGATAGTTAACACACGTTCTTGAGAATATCCCCCCATGTGTTTCGTGCTGTGTGTATTTAATGTTGCCTTCCTGCGAACGAAGTGCAGTGATGGGCCCGGTGACTTTATCCTGTTTAATCAGCCAAGCTAGTAAAGGCCCAGATCTGTCGGCCTTAGCATGCACTGACGCCGAGTGCGCCGCGAAATTCAGACACTGTTGGCGTTCAAGAAGCTCTGTATGCTTCCTGCGCACTCCCAAGAGACGGGCCGGATCCGGTGTGCCCGCCGCTACCTGGGATTCTAATGCCATTAACTGCTTTTCAAGTGTTAAGAGCTCTGAGTCTATCTGCTTCTTAAGGCCGCCGCCCAGTCCCAAACCCCTACCCCGTATAGTTGACTTAATGGCATCCCACTCAATCTTGGTGGACGAGGCAGACCCCGCATTTAGAGTAAAATAATCACCAATGGCCTCCCCAATAGATTCCCGAAAGACGGGATCTTCTAACATCGCCGGTTGCAGTCTCCATGTGGGGATGGCAGGCGTTCCACCCTACCACGCCAGTGTGACGAAGTGCGGATTATGGTCGGAGTGTGTACGACCCCAGTAGTCTGGGCCCTTCGCATAAGGAAGTAAAGAGGGTGAGCATAGAAACCTGTCCAGGCGCACATGTAAATCATGGGGCGCTGAATAAAAGGAATATAGTTTCCCTACAGGATTGTGATGTCTCCAGACATCAACCAGGTCCCACCCCCCGCACCCAAGCACCCAGCATTGTTGAATTAGTTGAAGTGACTGCACACCGGTCAGGGGGGAAGGATCTGTCTAGACTTCTGTCTAGGGCACTATTAAAATCACCCCCAGTCAACCACGGGATGTCGCACCACTTCGTCAGTTCTAAAGAGAGAGAGCTAAAAAATTGCCCTTGATCCACATTAGGGGCATACACATTGCCCAGCAGTACATAACGCCTGTCTAACCGACCTTTCAAAAAAACATATCTGCCGTCCTTGTCGACAAGGACCTCCTCCTCTACGAATGGCGTGCCCGGGCAGATCCACCCCAGGACCCCCCATGCAAACAGAGAGTAATCAGTAGCATAAACCCTCCCCCTCCACTTCCCCTGCAGCCGGGACTTTATTTAGGTGTGTTTCCTGCAATAGGGCAATGCGTATGTTATGCCGCTTAATATAGGAGTAAACTGCATACCTGCAAGATGGTGTACGGAGACCCTGCACATCCCAAGTAAGTATAGTGTGATCAGCCATTACCCTGTCTGAGACAAACGGTTAGTACAGCCTGGCCCATGTATGCAGCTACATATATAAAATTACAAATGATGGCGTCATCACTCAGCCCTCCCATAGAATAACCCAACATTGCAACTAGAAAGAAAATTAATAAACCTATGCAATAACCATAGAACATCAATAGAGCGGTCTCCATGAAGCTAGAGGTACTACCCAAACCCTGACGAAGAAACAACCCGTCAGTACAAGTGAACTGGTTACCTTAAGAAGAATGGTATAAGGGGGTGTGAAGCCACTTCAAACCTGCCACCCAAAAAATCCCCACGTACATTGTTATACCTCAACATGTCCATACAGTCACATTATTCCCACCTTATACTAGGCAATGCAATGTTTAAGAGGACCAGATGTCACTAGGACACAGTCTTGCATCCAGTTTTAATAAGGGTGCAGTAGCACCCGGGTCTCCAACTATTATACAATACCATCCGCAGTCTGTGGCATCACATCCGGCATCCGCAGAGACACAACATCCAACAGGCCCGCCGCCGACTTGTCTTCATCTTCCGATGTGTGAACCAGAGTCCCTTCCTTACTGTTTGTCTCAGCGGCCTCCAAAATTCTCTCTGCCACCCGGACCCATGCCTGTTGTTCCTGTCTAATCTGTTCGGGATTGGGCACCACCGATGAGACCCGGCATCTCTGTCTAGACCCTCAGCGACGATCCTTCGTGCCATCTTTCTCCATGTTGTTGCCACCCGGGACACCCGTCGGCCTGGGCCTGTGAACCGTCCCGTCACCTCAAGCCAATCCCATGCATCCTGTGGTGTATCGAAGAACCTCGTCTTCCCCTCAGAGACCACTCGGAGCCTTGCAGAATAAAACAGCGAATATGTGATGTCAAGCTGTCTGAGTTTCTGCTTGACATGGAAAAAGGAACCCTTTGACGCTGAACCTTCAATGTATAATCCAGGAAAAAAAGGACTTTCACATTCTCATATTTAATCTCTGGCATCTTCCTGGACTCCCGCAGGATCATATCACGGTCTTTGAAGTGTAACAACTTAAAGATAAGAGGGCACGCCCCACTGTCTTGCGCTGGTCTGCGGTGTGCACGCTCTATGGTAAAGAAGGGAGAGAATGCGTCTCCGACCGCCACTCCGGCTGGTGACCTGCCTCCCCTGCTCACCGGTATGTTCTCCACATAGGCGTTTATGTGCTCACCCTTTCTGTCTCAAAACACAGCACCGGTTTATGTCCAATCATGGCGTCCCGGGACCCATAGGCCTGTGTGTTTGCCCTCCTTGTGGTTCGTGCCTCTATATCACAATCCCGTTGGGAGACAAGCCTCGCCTGTAACTTCCAATGCCATCAATTGGTCTGCCCGAGGCTATGTCAGGTCCCCCGCACCTCCACTCGAGCCATCCCTGCAGAGGTTCCTTTAGGATCTACTCCAGGCCCAGTACTGCTACACCACCAGCACGTAGTACCGGTGACCGGGGGAGGTCCCAGCCCCTGTCTCCCAGACTGTGCGGCTCTGCAAGTATTCACAGCAAACGGGCGATGCAGGACCCAACCTGCTCCTTTCCACGCCTCACCCGGAGCAAGCCCTCTTTCATGGCATCACCACCACTTCGCCACAGGTGGTCGCTCCTGCGGTGGTTTTTCCCTTCTCAGCCCGTCTCAGGGCAACTCCGCAGCGTCTCTGCTTTCTCCAGACCCCAGGGGAGAGAGGGCTCCACCACTCTCCCGATCGTATGCGGCCGCCGAGTCTCGGCACAGCAACCTCACGGTCCCAGGGCCCTGTTCAGCCGGGGTTCCACTCCACACAAGGTCCCCTCACAGTCACAACTACCGTGGCAGCGGTCCGCAACCCGTCCACAGCAAGAGCAGGCCACGGGCGTGATCTGGTCGGGCCCGGCCCACGTTGTCCAGTCAGCACAGCCGCACCGGCGCCCTGCGGCAGCAGGCAAGGCAGGTGAGGGCGTCTCTCTTTTGGCAGCCCACTCAGAGCAGGATACACGTCCTCCGTCTCCTCAGCAGGCCCTATGGCAGGCCCAGGCCGCTTCCGAAGCTCCAGCCGGGCCCCCAGCAACTGCGTCACTCGCTCCGGTCCCAGCAGGCCAGTGCCGCCGCGCCGACCCCCATCTCCAATCCACTACAGGGGGGAAGAAGCGGTGGGCTCCTCCACTCTTACACTTGTTTGCGGCAGCCAAGCTGTGGAGCAGTGACTCTGTGGAGATAGGGCCGCTCTCCGCTGAGACCCATCACTCGCTCCCAGCTCCCGTACAGCGGGCGAATCAGCAAAATCACCGCGTTTCCGACGTCCGGAGGGCTCGCCCTACACTTCACTAGAGCATATTGTTGAGGATGCCAGACAGCAGGAAAATTATGCCGGATAAATGGGGATTAGTGGCAGAGCGGTCTCACAGCACGTCCGCCATGTTACCCGTGCTGGCCACGCCCTCCTTTGCAGCACACTTATAAGGAGGAAAATGCCTCTGAGGATTGTTTTTGTGCAGGAAGATGTCCATTCCTGCACAAAACAATCCTACCTGCTACACAGTGCCCTCTCCCTTTCACGCAGCGCAGCAGTGCATGAATTATTGATAAATATGGCCCTTAATTTTTAGCCTCCACTTTCAAATTCCTTCACATTTACAGAATGTTTTCAAATTTTCAGTTTTATATTTTGCTTTTTTATTTATTTACACTTTATTAATCTGTCAATATTATTTAATTTTATAAGCAGTCGTGGCTCCCCTAAATAGGTATTGCAGAACCCCCAGGGGGCCCCAGACCACTGGTTAAGAACCACTGCTCTACTTAAGCCATCTACCTTTGCAGCTGACCTTTTACCTATGGTATGGTTTTCCATTGTCTTGACTATTAATTGAATCATCCCCTCACATCTTTTGTAGATAGTCTTGCTTGGAGCACAAGACAAGTGTTTAGGTGAGTACTCTTCTCCTCTAGGTTCTTTCTCCTTTGCTTGCCTACAATTAGCCCTCAGGTAAGCTACTCTTAAGTCATTCTCCTCCCCAAACATCTCTCTGTATTTAGTATTTACAATTCTCTTTTATATCTCTCTCATAGGGTTGCTACTTCATAACTTCTACTTGTTGTAGTGATGACCCAATGAATTACCCTTGTGGGGTAGAAACATTGACTATTACATTGTGGTCAAGGTTCAGGGTAAGACATTGCACAAGAAAGTTAGGAAACATGACACATGGAGGAGATGGAGTACAGGGCAACGGAGACTACAGCCAGGGAGAGCCACAGCTTCCAGGGTAGAGTCTGAAGCATGCAGCCCCAGACACAAGAGGACTGGTAGTTGACTTTCAGGTCAGAGATGGCAGAGCCCTATTTAGGGTTAGTGGACGCTGAAGATTGTGTCTGGCCATATCATTTTTTTACTCCCTCGCTTGACCTTACAGCTTGCACCCGTAATTCCATTGCCACATATTTGTTGTTTTCCCCTATGCCATTTCCCTCAGTCTCCGTTCTCCCATTTCCTTGTACTGGTACCCATATTTGTATTTGGCCGGATCTTGATATTTTGACTTGTCTATTGTTTATTGACCTCTCTCCAGTTATCTCATGTGATTTGACTAAATTGAAAGAAATCTGTTTTTGACCTGGCTTTGGATTTCCCCTTTTGGTTTGGTGACTGTGATTCAGCTTTCTGGTGGAGTGGCGCACTACTCATGTTCAGTTCTCAGGCAAGTTCCAGGTGTGCCTGGCGGCTAGTTGCCGCAACACTTCACCTCATACTGGAGAGTCTTATTGTGCCTCTGAAACACTGTGATATCCTATTTCTCAGAGAGTCCATTCAAGGTTTTCTACTGAGCATCCTGCTGAAAATAAGTGTTTTCTCTTTCACTAATGTCACATCCCCTCTTCCTGTTTTTAGAATCAGGTGTTCCCTACTTTCCTGGAGTGAGATACATAAAGTAGGACCACCAAGAAATGGAGAAGGCAGGATTAACCTTGCTATCCTTCGGCTGAGCTTCAAGGGTCATTTGGACCTTAACCTTCTTAAAATAATAGGGATCCTATGAGGGAGTAGGTTAACTTGAAAACTCCTCCTCGAGTTTTTAGTAATAGTGATAGCTGCTGCATTTTGTTCACCACTTGAGCACTGCACCGCAATTCATTCTGCTCGCAACCTTTGGAAATGGTTATTTTGCATTGAGTTTTGATTGCTATTGATTATATATGCATATGTTACATGATTTATGGTGTTTGTGCTATTGAGGTGGAATTATTATCATGGGGTGCAATTTGTTTGCCTTTAAGAACCCTACTTTAGACTAAATTAACCTGGCAGAACCACAGTGCCTTTATATGTATTGGGGCTACCCAGATTCTTGGGGATATTGGGTCACCCCTGTATTATTGTTTATATCTGGTGGTTGATGTGCCATACCTTAAAGTCTTATCAGATAATGTTATTCTCTGATCAGGCCCTCTCCTCATACCTGAAAGTTGTTCTAGGTTTCATTAAGTTCACTAATAAAAAAGATCTCCCTTTTCTCTACACACATTCACTGAGATCTCTTCCATTCAAAATGACTTCTATATGCCTTCTAATCTGAAAATACTCTGTTGTCATGTATAAATAACCATAAAGCACTGATACCTGTATTCATGTAAAAAAGTCAGATTTATTACACATTCTTTTAAATAAAGATTATAGTAATACCATATATAAGGTTCAAAATCGTGGTAAGCGGAAAAAGAAGGTACATATGTCTAATCTTCTAGAATCTATGTTTTTCCACACAGAAAAAGAAATTGTTACTAACAACTTGGACAAAATATGATATTGTATATTTGAGTCTTTTATGATAATTCTCTTTGATTAAGAATATGGATAAAATGTGATGATTTTAAGTCTTTTTACAACTGCCTTTTTTAAACTATTGATGTATTTTAATAATGTGTTATTAAACAATATGTTTAAAGTGATTTGAACTGAAAATAGGTCTATATACTTGTGTGGAAAAACATAGATTCTAGAAGATTAGACATATGTAGTTTCTTTTCCGCAGACCATGATTTCGAACCATATATATGGTATTACTATAATCTTTATTTAAAAGAATGTGTAATAAATCTGACTTTTTAAAAGCAAGGGGCAAAATTGAGATCATATAAATCCTCAATCCATGAAGAGAACCTAATGGCCAAATACCTTTTTGGCTGCACATTAACACAAGAGACTATGGGGCCGATTCCGATCTCGGTCGGAGGCGCACCTAACACCATTCGGTCGGGAAAAAAGCCATGCGAATGCCTGTTTCCCGACCGATCCGCACATTGATCCGAACGAACAAGTACGATGCGCACAACAGCACAGATTCCGACCCAGTCGTACTCACCCAATCCAGGTCCTGTTCCCCGACCGAGCCGGATCCGTAACGCAGATTCGAGTCGCCCGGAAGCCAAAAAGCAGCCCCGTCCGGCCGGACAAGTACGATGTGTTTCCCGTACGCGCCGAACCCGTCGCTACGCACGGCACGTCAAAGCATCCGGGAGAGGCGCACATAAGCTCCGATTCGCGCCACAACACGATCCACGGCTACGAGACGAACACGCAAGCGACGAGGACGAGGCGAAGCAACGACACAGACGAACGAGACGAACCAACCATGAATCCCATCGTTCCGATCCTACCAATATTCTACATCTACTACCGGAACAGGCACGGACGCGTACGGCGCAGAAGGTAAGTCAGACACCAACCACAAAATCAAACTACACGTACCAGACATATCACACACACACAGAGGGATGCACTAATTACTTACACCAGAAACAGCATGTTAGAAATGGGATCTCTAGTTGGCAAGGGCTTGCACCTTTGTCCAAGTAGGAACCCTTCTTCCTAGTCAGTGTAAGGGTGTTACACTCGTGAAGTAACCCCTGCTCACCCTCGTGGTAGCTTGGCACGAGCAGTCAGGCTTAATTCAGAGGCAGTGTGTAAAGCATTTGCACATAACCAACAGTAATACAGTGTAAGCACTACAAACGGACACCACACCAGTTTAGAAAAATAACCAATATTTTATATACTCAAGACAAGACCAATTACGACAAAAATCCACAATACTATACTTTAAAAATGAATGCTTGATAAGGTAACTTCTTCTTTGTAGGAATAGTTCAAAAACAAAGTTCGTACGAGTCGGTAGCTCCGTCCGAGCCTACCGCGATGCTGAAAACCACAGAGTCTAACAGTTCCAGCCGACCGCGTCGATATGGGCCAGCAGAGTCGTGAACAGACTCGGTCACAGTACCTTTCTCGTTGTGGCTGGTACGGAGCGTACGAGCCGGTCGGCGTTCGTCGCGGTGCAAGACGGAGCGATGCAAGGTGCGGTGTCCCTCGATGCGGTGCAGGCAGCGGCTCGATGAGCGTCGTGCAGACGGAGTCAGTGAGTCCAAGGCGTGCGATGCAGGGTGAGACGATGCTCGATGCGGTGCTGACAGGTTGCGATGCAGGCGACCAAGTCGGAGTGCGGGAGCTGGCGTCGGACAGCGGTGCGAGTCGGAGCGGTGCGTCGCAGACGTGCGAGCGGTGCCCCAAATGCGATGCGGTCACGACTCTTGAGCCAGTTGCAGCGACCGCGTCGGTCGGGTCCGGCTGATTCAGTGAAGCGATGCGAACTGCGGTGCCCACAGGTCACGGTGCAAGCAGCGGCTCGGGGTTGACGGCGTCGGACGTCGCCTACGATGAGACCAGGGTTGCGGTGCGAAGCGGGGCGATGCGGTTTGCGGTGCAAACAGGTCACCGGTCAGGGATGGATTCGGTTGATGGAGTCGGTTGCAGTTCCCTTCCTCTGTGGCAACTGAAACAGCGTTCCAGAAGCGGTACCCAGAGGCTTGTGAAGTCTTTGTAGTCCCTGAGACTTCTTAACAGGAGGCCAGCTCAGTTCCAGGCCCTTGGAGATACTCAGCACAAGTTTGTAGAAAGTTCAGTCCTTTCACTGCCAAAGGCAGAAGCAGCAGCTGCAGGCCAACCCACCAAAGCAACAACACAGCAAAGGGGCAGTACTCCTCCTGGCAGCTCTTCCAGCTCTTCGTCTTGGCAGGTTCCTTGATTCCAGCGAGATCTAAATTCATGGGGTCAGGGCCCCAATATTTATATCCCAAATTCCTTTGTTCTCTGAAGGCAGAGAGGCCTTTGCCTAGTCCAAACCAGTTCTGGAGCACTTTGTTGACAAGTCTCCGTCCCTTCTTTCAGTGAGTAGGCCAGGGACATCAGACGCACCACAGGAGGTGGAGCCAGCATTGTGGAGGGAAGGCACTGTCCTATTCAGGGCCCAGGTGCAACCCCTCCCACCCATCTACATGTAGATCTTGCTATTCAGCCCTGTGCTGACTCACCCTGTCTCCTGGCATCCCCCAGCCCCTGTCACTCACACTCCAGACAAGGAATACACAACCTCGCAGAGGCAGGCTTGGATGGTTAGACAAGAAAATACCCACTTTCTAAAAGTGGTATTTTCAAACACAGAATGTTAAAACCAACTTCACTAAAAGCTGCATTTTATCATTCTGAGTCCAGGCATACTAAACTCGAATTTCTACCATGTTCCCCGGGTCAGTTAGGGTTATAAGTTGTAATAATCAAAACTGCCCGTTCTGGCCTATGGGGAACAGGTAGCCTTGCAATAGTGAAAAACGAACTAGGCTGTAATTCACTATCAGGACATGCCACACACACCAGGGCATGTCCTACCTTTCGCATACAACGCACCCTGCCCACAGGGGTACCTTGGGCCTACCTTAGGGGTGACTAACATGTAGAAAAGGGAAGGTTTAGGGACTTGCAAGTGTGTGCACTTGCCAAGTCGACATGGCAGCCCCAGGCTGCGCACAGGCTCTGCGTTGGCAGGCCCGAGTTACACTTTACAGGCTGTTTGCGTGGGTGGCACAATCCAGTGCTGCAGCCCACCAACAGCATTTGGTCTATAGGCCCTGGCACTCGCAGTGCACTTTACAAGGGACTGACACATAAACCAAATAGGCCAATCATGGAAACGCCAATCCGTAACACATTTATACAGGAGCACTTGCACTTTCCCACTGGACAGCAGTGAGGAAAGTGCGCAGAATCATTACACCAGCAAAAACAGAGTCAAAACCGGGAGGTCAGAAAGCAAAAAGTCAGGGGAAACACGCCAAAAGATGCCAAGTCTAACACAGCAGCACCATAGGGGCGGGATGCCCATCGCCAATGCCACATATACACATAGGGGCCCGGATGCCTGTCACCACTACCACCTCGATCCAGGGGGGGCTGGATGCCTGTCACTACTACCACCCTTACCCAGGGGGTGCCAGGTGCCTACCACTACTACCACCTCTACCCAGGGGGTGCCAGGTGCCTACCACCACTACCACCCTAACCCAGGGGTGCCAGATGCCTACCACTACTACCACCTCTACCCATGGGGGGCTGGATGCCTACCACTACTACCACCTCTACCCATGGGGGCTGGATGCCTACCACTAGTACCACCTCTACCCATGGGGGCTGGATGCCTACCACTACTACCACCTCTACCCAGGGGTGCCAGATGCCTACCACTACTACCACCACTACCCATGGGGGGCTGGATGCCTACCACTACTACCACCTCTACCCATGGGGGGCTGGATGCCTACCACTACTACCACCTCTACCCATGGGGGGCTGGATGCCTGTCACTACTACCACCTCTACCCAAGGGGTGCCAGATGCCTACCACTACTACCACCTCTACCCAGGGGGTGCCAGGTGCCTACCACTACTACCACCTCTACCCAGGGGGTGCCAGGTGCCTACCACCACTACCACCCTTACCCAGGGGTGCCAGATGCCTACCACTACTACCACCACTACCCATGGGGGCTGGATGCCTACCACCACTACCACCTCTACCCATGGGGGCTGGATGCCTACCACTACTACCACCTCTACCCAGGGGTGCCAGATGCCTACCACTACTACCACCTCTACCCAGGGGGTGCCAGGTGCCTACCACTACTACCACCTCTACCCATGGGTGGCTGGATGCCTACCACTACTACCACCTCTACCCATGGGGGGCTGGATGCCTACCACTACTACCACCTCTACCCATGGGTGGCTGGATGCCTACCACTACTACCACCACTACCCATGGGGGGCTGGATGCCTACCACCACTACCACCTCTACCCATGGGGGGCTGGATGCCTACCACTACTACCACCTCTACCCAGGGGGTGCCAGATGCCTACCACTACTACCACCTCTACCCAGGGGGTGCCAGGTGCCTACCACTACTACCACCTCTACCCATGGGTGGCTGGATGCCTACCACTACTACCACCTCTACCCATGGGGGGCTGGATGCCTACCACTACTACCACCTCTACCCAGGGGGTGCCAGGTGCCTACCACCACTACCACCCTTACCCAGGGGGTGCCAGATGCCTACCGCTACTACCACCACTACCCATGGGGGCTGGATGCCTACCACCACTACCACCTCTACCCATGGGGGGCTGGATGCCTACCACTACTACCACCTCTACCCAGGGGTGCCAGATGCCTACCACTACTACCACCACTACCCATGGGGGCTGGATGCCTACCACCACTACCACCTCTACCCATGGGGGGCTGGATGCCTACCACTACTACCACCTCTACCCAGGGGTGCCAGATGCCTACCACTACTACCACCTCTACCCAGGGGTGCCAGGTGCCTACCACTACTTCCACCTCTACCCATGGGTGGCTGGATGCCTACCACTACTACCACCTCTACCCATGGGGGCTGGATGCCTACCACTACTACCACCTCTACCCAGGGGGTGCCAGGTGCCTACTACCACTACCACCCTTACCCAGGGGGTGCCAGATGCCTACCACTACTACCACCTCTACCCATGGGGGGCTGGATGCCTACCACTACTACCACCTCTACCCAGGGGGTGCCAGATGCCTACCACTACTACCACCACTACCCATGGGGGGCTGGATGCCTACCACCACTACCACCTCTACCCATGGGGGGCTGGATGCCTACCACTACTACCACCTCTACCCAGGGGGTGCCAGATGCCTACCACTACTACCACCTCTACCCAGGGGGTGCCAGGTGCCTACCACTACTACCACCTCTACCCATGGGTGGCTGGATGCCTACCACTACTACCACCTCTACCCAGGGGGTGCCAGGTGCCTACCACTACTACCACCTCTACCCATGAGGGGCTGGATGCATACCACCAACAACACCCCCACTCACAGGATGGCAAATACATGCCACAAGAAGCACACACCAGCAGAAAGAATGCAACACAAAGACATCCCCCCAACACCATGACAAGCGTGTGTAGACTGTGTCAAATGCCTACAACACTGAACAGGACTGTGAACATACAATGTGACCCCTATCACAAGTGCCACACATAAATGTGTGTGGCACCCACAATGCAAGCAGGCCATGACCATTGTGGCAATGGGGTCCAAACCCCCATCATCCCAGTGCCCAAAATGTAAGTGTGAGGTCCATAGCTGAAGCACATTTAGAACATTGTGGCAATGGGGTCCAAACCCCCATCATCCCAGTGCCCAAAATGTAAGTGTGAGGTCCATAGCTGAAGCACATATTGAACATTGTGGCAATGGGGTCCAAACCCCCATCATCACAGTGCCCAAAATGTAAGTGTGGGGTCCATAGCTGAAGCACATATTGAACATTGTGGCAATGGGGTCCAAACCCCCATCATCACAGTGCCCAAAATGTAAGTGTGGGGTCCATAGCTGGAGCACATATTGAACATTGTGGCAATGGGGTCCAAACCCCCATCATCACAGTGCCCAAAATGTAAGTGTGGGGTCCATAGCTGGAGCACATTTTGAACATTGTGGCAATGGGGTCCAAACCCCCATCATCACAGTGCCCAAAATGTAAGTGTGGGGTCCATAGCTGGAGCACATTTGAACATTGTGGCAATGGGGTCCAAACCCCCATCATCACAGTGCCCAAAATGTAAGTGTGGGGTCCATAGCTGAAGCACATATTGAACATTGTGGCAATGGGGTCCAAACCCCCATCATCACAGTGCCCAAAATGTAAGTGTGGGGTCCATAGCTGGAGCACATTTTGAACATTGTGGCAATGGGGTCCAAACCCCCATCATCACAGTGCCTAAAATGTAAGTGTGGGGTCCATAGCTGAAGCACATATTGAACATTGTGGCAATGGGGTCCAAACCCCCATCATCACAGTGCCCAAAATGTAAGTGTGGGGTCCATAGCTGGAGCACATTTTGAACATTGTGGCAGTGGGGTCCAAACCCCCATCATCACAGTGCCCAAAATATAAGTGTGAGGTCCATAGCTGAAGCACATTTTGAACATTGTGGCAATGGGGTCCAAACCCCCATCATCACAGTGACCAAAATGTAAGTGTTGACAAAGAAAAAGCTGCAACTGCCAAACTGCATGGATGATTCCTGGTCACAGAACAACAAACACATCAGTGGCAAAGTAGTGCTTGTGTCCCATAGCAACATAGAATGGGGGAGGCAAACAGTGCAGTGCAAATAAGACATACCTTTGGCCATGTGCAGACAAACATCACCCATGGGGGCTGACACTGTCAACATTCATCAATGACACAATGACAGAAGTGACCATCAGAATGCAGACCCACATATTTGCACCAATGGGCACACAAATTCAGATACCCAGTGGAGACTGTAGATGTGAGGTGAACAGATACCATACCATGGCAGCAATGGGACACACACACAATGATCATTGTGCTGACTGATGACCTAGGAGTCCCAGGGACAGCAGGGCAAACACACCAAACAACATACAACCAATGGCACACCTAAGATATGCCAATGCAGTGGTGCCGATGCACATACACAAACAGGCAGACCCACACTGCACATCAAACACAACAGGTGAGGGGGGGGGGTACCAGTGTCCCCAGGCAACCACACAACACCTGAGGAGGCCTGAATACCAATTACACAGATGTGCATACAGTGCCACACAAAGGTAACTCATGGATCCAAATCCCCTATGTGGGCAATGAGGCATTGTCAGATGAGAGGGAGCACAAATCACACATGTCACACAAGCATGTAGGAACAGCAACTGACACAGCAAGACACAGAGACACCACAGCACTACCCCCAGGGCCCCCACAATGTGGTGACCCTGGGCTGCATTACAATCCCACTGTGATGACAAAGCTAGATGTCATTCACACTGTGAACCACAGTCATGTGTCCTGAGCAACAAACTACCATCACACCTACACAAGCACAAATCAATCAGCACGGCCTGTCAGCCAAGGCCAACATGGAGGCAGGGGTCTAGCCGGGCAACAACTCTCATCTGCACACACTCAACACCACACACCTCGACCTCCAACAATGTGCAGCAGTGAAGCTCACATGCACTGGTGACATTGCACATGCACCCATGACAATCCCAGGGGTGGTGGTGGGAACCAAGGTGCAGAAACACATCACACATGGCCACTCAACCAGACTCCTGAATGTCTGACACACTGCACACTACGCTGTACATGGACATGACGGCAATACCACACCAACCAATGGGATCCCAGCCACAGTCACACACCTATGAAGAAGCCAAGGTCACCCACAAAGAACACACATAGACAACTACCAACATTGCAGCCCTCAGGAGTGCCAGCAGTCACACACACAACGTGTCACAACCAATGAAAGCTAACACAAACAAGAAATCACATGACAGGAGTAAACAACAAGTGCAAAGGGGAATCCTGACTGTGACACATCAGCGTCTGCCCACAAACTCAGCCCTGACAGCAAACACACCTATGGGTGACACCCTGATGACCAGTAATGTGCCATGCACCCACATCACAGAGAACCCAGGGAGAAGACTTTGGGGGAACATAGGTCAACTCAGCAAGCATCACAAACAGGAACATCACTAGGGATCCCAGCATGCACAGCAAAATGGAAGTGAACACACAGACATGCTCATACAACACACACCTTGGGCGCACGAGATGTCACAGGAGTACACACTGCCATGAGGGGACTCCACTCCTGTGTGAGGAAAGCTGTGCCATATGTCGCATCAGTAGGGCTCCATCATGTCAGCAGAACACTTGGTCACACAGTCAACAATTAGCACAAAATGAAGGCTCCCGTCACATCAGCCTGGTCATGGGAATGTCAACGAAATCAACAGCACAGATCCAACACACATGTATAGCAAGTTGCACTGACAACACAGATGAGTCCTTCCCCATTGATGCCCAAACCTGCATGTCCAGTGGAGATGGCCACACGGTCAGGGAAGTAGACTAATTGAACAATGGCAAACACAATAGATGTGCATGGGTGGAACCCACAGATGTGACATTGCTAATGTAAGTAGGAAATCCCATTGCCAAATATTGAAAACATTACACCCTCAGATGCTGCTAAGGATGACATGGATACACCACAGGATAGGACACTGTCCCCCTGGACCACATGGGTTCCTGCACAGTAACACTTCATTTTCATGAGACCAAATATCACCATCACTGCAGCAAGTGCATGGTTAGCGTCATCAACATCATGTACATCAGAAGTAAAAGCACTAGTGAACAGAAAGTTGCTTTATTCAGCATATGTGGGTTCATAACTTGGAAAAACTGTAAGCAATCAACAAAGGCCAATGGCCAGTCCATCAAGGAAGTCAATACAGGGTGACAGTGGCAGATGTCACCCTACGCATGCCTGCACTGATCAAAACCAGGGACAATCCCCTAGGAGGGGCACACGGGGGCAGGCCAGGCACTGCAGGGACAGGATCAGGGCTCACCAGGAGGAGGCAGGGAAGGGGTGGTGGATGCTGGAGAGCCACTGACAACTGCAGTGGAGGTGTCTGACATGGTGTGTGCCGGCACAACTGGGGGGCATGACTCAGATGTTGTGGGTGCCGGCACGACTGCAGTGGACCCTGCAGATGGAGTGGACAGGTCCGCCACTGCAGTGCCCAAGTCAGACAGGGTGATAGTGGACTCCACTGCAGTGCCTACCTCCAGGGGAGGATAATGGGGATCAGGTAAGGTGGGCAGGACAGAGGGGGAGGACACCCTCACCACATCAGTGGTACAGACAAGCGCAGCGGGGGTGTGGGGCCGGAAGAGCAAGTGGCAGGGGGTGAAGGCCTGACCCTTCTGGGGATGGTGTATCTGTGGGTGGGGGAACCTGGGGCAGGGTGTGGTGGGGGCACCTGTGGAGTGGGGGCCTGAGGGATGGTGGAAGGAGACTTGGTGCCTGAGCTGCAGGGCGGCGGCGGGGTCTTGCTCTTCCGGGACCGGGGGACTTGCGGGTGGGGGCCTCAGTCGGTCTGCGCCTGGGGGATGGTGTCCGGGGGCCAGGGGCACTCCGCTCCGTGTGGGTGGGCTTCCTCTTCCCCCTGAATGCTGGATCAGCTGGGTCGGAGGGGAAGAGGCCAAGGTCACAGAGGAAGAGCTGCTGTGTATTTGGGGTTGCAGGTGAGGCAAGGGAGGGGTCTTTGGAGGGAGAGGCAACTGAGGACTGCGCAGTGCTTGTGGATGCGTGTGTTTGTGCCTGTGCCCCATCCCCTGTGAGTGTGGTTTCAGTCCCCTGACGGTGCGTGCGTGTGCGTCTTGTTTGTGGCGTGTGTGTCTGTCTGCTGCATGTGTCTGTGCTGGTGTGTGCATGTGCCAGTGTGTGTGTGCTTGGGACGGGTAAGGTGCTGGGGAGTGTGGATGGGGCAGAGGCAGGAGGGGTGAGGGACTGTCGGAGGAGGGACACTGCTGCCGTCAGGGAGGAGTCCATGGACCTATTGCCCCTCTGTAGGTCAGACATGCCCGATGAGATGCCCTCCATGAATGACACCAGCTGAGTCAACAGACTGGTGTGTGCATGGAGGACACTCAGCATCGCTGCCTGTCCTACATGGAGCTGGCGGAGGAGGTACACAGACTCCTCACTCAGGGCAGCAGGGGACACAGGGGCAGGGGGTGCGGTGCCTGGCCCGAAGGAGACACGCTCCCGAACATGGGAGCCTCCACGGACCTCGGGAATGGGAGCCAACGGGAGGGCGGTGGTGGTGGTGGTGGCGGGGACAGCAACACTAGCTGGGGTGTGGTGGCTGCTGACACCCGCCTCCATAAGGGAGTCATCGTCCGAGTTGCTCTGGTCCTCAGCTGAGGTGGATGGTGCTGAGGACTCCTCGGTGTGGCTCCCCTCGCCCTCCGTGCCACTGGGTCCCTCCGACCACTCCTCGGCTGCTGACCCAGTCTGGCTCTGCGGCTCCTCCTGGTCCGTGGAGCTGTCCCCTCCTGTGGCCGTGGATGTATCTGCAATCAATAGGGAAACAGACAGACATCAGTCACCTGCACCGAACGCACACACCACAGTAAGTACAGCACATTACAGAGCAAGCCCTGGCATCCTTAGTTGAACATTGCTAAAACTGCACAAACAGAACAGGAGAAGTCAATTGTCAGTCTGATGGTCAACCATGGCACTCACATCCCACCTGGCCTTGCACCCATCTGTCTGGTGTCTGTTGGATGGCAATACCCCAGTGTGGACACATGCACCACCTACACAGTATTTGGACAGTGCAGAGAACCCGGTGAAGCATGTGGACATGCACACATCACAACTCTTGCCACTGAGTCAGTACAGGTGTCCGGATGTAAGGGATGCCCAGAGTCAAATAGGAAATGCATGTCATGCATACCAGCGACAGACACCATGATGCACCCATGTCCTGATAGCCATTGCCACAATGGTGTGCATGTAGCACATGTCACTCCCCTGCAGGATCTCTAATAGGAAGTCACATGCCATGGCACAACCATGCCTGCTAAGTCATACATCACTGTCTCCAGTCACATGGGCAGGGCAGCCAGACAACAACACTCTGCACTGTGTCACAATAGTAGATCATGGGGAATGCAAGTCCTGGAGCTGAACAAGTGCACATGTACATCCCCCACACACCACATCATCTGAACCCTCATCTGTCCAGGTCATACCCATTGGACATATGGGAGACCTGTAACACTACCCTCTGCACCTGAGCACCTCACAATCTGCTGTGAATGGGAAACAGCTGCCTGAACTTCATATTCGCATACCCCAGTCTGCAGGGTCAGGTGATCAAACAACTATGTGTCACACAAGTATCATCTCCTATGGTCACATCTCCGGTGGCATGCGGAGCCCCAACCGAGGAACACCCCAGCAGACCTGACAACGAAGCCACAGCACACTGACACAGAGGCAGACACCTGAGGGGACAAATCACTGAGCAAAACGTGTCAGCTGATACACGGCAGTGGGAGTACAGAGTGTATTGTATGGCCTGGAGTAGGCATGACTGTCCTGCCCCACATGAATGAGGGATGAGCCGTGGACAGTAGGCAGCTGGCTACGTATGTGTGACACACGTTATATACACACTCCTGGGGCCCAAACATTGTTCCCACCGCAGCATGGGTGTGTGCCAGATACCCAGGCACATGTGGTGGATCAGCTCAGCAATTGGGCCACATATCAAAGTATCACGCAGAACACATGTCAGAACACAGGCATTGTGTAAGCAATGGACCCACCCATGATGCCCACCACAGAGTCAGGGAAACAGATGCTGTCCCCCACCTTGAGTCAAGCAAACTGCAGGGACACAGTACCCAAGTGACACAATACCCTGACTGTAAGGGCCACACCTGGGTATCAGATGAGGAGTGGGCAGTGCACAATAGAGGGACATGGGTCCTGGACCACAAGACTGATGTACTGTGGAAGTTTAACCAGGCCAGAGGAGGGCACATAGCATGGCAGACATAGTTCACAATGCAGACATGGACTCACCCCCTCCTTGCTGCTCTCTGGCCTTCTGCTGCCCATCCAGATCAGGGAAGACCACCGCCAGGATCCTGAGCATGTGGGGGTCAGGGTCCGGTGTCCGCCCCTCCTGCGAGGAGGCGACAGCTTCAGCTGGACCCGTGCGATCCTCCGGGTCCAGCCCCGAAGGTCCTGCCACCTCTTCTGGCAGTTGCGGATCCGGCGCTTGTAGTCCCCCACGGATCTCACTGCCCGGACGATGGTCAGCCATATCTTCTGCTTCTGGTGGGCATCAACCTGTGAGGATGACAAAGTGAGAATGCCATTACTACACATGCAACATAACCGTGCATTACACAGTTGGATATACATGTCTCAATCACAGGGGCACATGATGTACACAGGCAGTGCAACGATGGCCATGGACAGTATGCCAGCAGTTACTACATGGTATCATTGCCTGGGCAGTAAAACCTTGTTTAAATGCACTGTCACTGCACTATTCCTGTCCAGTGCATATGACTACACACTATGGGGGGTGACAACTACTCAGTGAGCCTGCTAGCCAGTGGCGTGCAGACTGTTAGCCTTGCTAGTCAGACAACATGCACATTTAGAAAGGCAGTGGACAGAACACTCACCTGCTCCCCTGGTTTCCCATACAGCTTGCTGTACTGTGGAAGGAGGCTGTCCAGCAGGGCCTGGTTCTCCTCAGTGCTGAAGGCTGGGGCTCTCTCCACAGTACGTGCCATTGCAGGGTCCAGAGGGGGCAGAGACAGCAGCAGTGTAGTGGCAGATGTCGTCCTGGAGCATGTAGTGCAGGCAAGTGAGCTCTCAGGGGAACAGCCATCATTATATGTGTGCTGCAGAGGCAGATACTGTCCCACGTGTCCAAAGTGATAGGTCCAAGTCGTTTGCATCTTCTGAATCTGGCCAATCCATGGAATCGCACCACTTACACACGCCCCCAGCATCCTTCAAATGTTCAACTTCATGACACCCATGAAATTGCAACATTGTTGTGGGTGACCAACTGAATTTACAGCATCAGACTCGTTCAAATCTTGAAAACGCGTCCGTTGCCAGGCCAGGCCATAGCCAATGGGTGCGCACCGATCGGACCATTGCCGTTCAACGCGTACCTAGGATACAACGCGTACCCGCACACATTGAATGCAATGGGCCTGCCGGGCACACCGATCGGACCATTGCCGTTCAACGCGTACCTAGGATACAACGCGCACCCGCACACATTGAATGCAATGGGCCGGCCGGGCTCACCGATCGGACCATTGCCGTTCAACGCGTACCTAGGATACAACGCGTACCCGCACACATTGAATGCAATGGGCTGGCCGGGCACACCGATCGGACCAGTGCCGTTCAACGCGTACCTAGGATACAACGCGTACCCGCACACATTGAATGCAATGGGCCGGCCGGGCACACCGATCGGACCATTGCTGTTCAACGCGTACCTAGGATACAACGCATACCCGCACACATTGAATGCAATGGGCCGGCCGGGCACACCGATCGGACCATTGCCGTTCAACGCGTACCTAGGATACAACGCGTACCCGCACACATTGAATGCAATGGGCCGGCCGGGCACACCGATCGGACCATTGCTGTTCAACGCGTACCTAGGATACAACGCGTACCCGCACACATTGAATGCAATGGGCCGGCCGGGCACACCGATCGGACCATTGCCGTTCAACGCGTACCTAGGATACAACGCGTACCCGCACACATTGAATGCAATGGGCCGGCCGGGCACACCGATCGGACCATTGCCGGTCAACGCGTACCTAGGATACAACGCGTACCCGCACACATTGAATGCAATGGGCCGGCCGGGCACACCGATCGGACCATTGCTGTTCAACGCGTACCTAGGATACAACGCGTACCAGCGCACATTGAATGCAATGGCCAATGTGTGCGCACTGATCGGTCCATTGCTGTCCAACGCGTGTTGCGAATACAACGCGTACCAGCGCACATTGAATGCAATGGCCAATGTGTGCGCACTGATCGGTCCATTGCTGTCCAACGCGTGTTGCGAATACAACGCGTACCAGCGCACATTGAATGCAATGGCCAATGTGTGCGCACTGATCGGTCCATTGCTGTCCAACGCGTATTGCGAATACAACGCGTACCAGCGCACATTGAATGCAATGGCCAATGTGTGCGCACTGATCGGTCCATTGCTGTCCAACGCATCCCTGTACAAGTCACTGGCATATGTCACCATACCTGTCACAGGTGAACATATGCCAGCCACATATACTTCCCAGGGAGTGAGGGGCACACCTACAACACCACAGCCTGTCCAAACTGTATCCTACAGCATGTAAGGCTGCATTACCTATTCCGTGTATGGGGGTGAAGATGTTGTTCTGTGGGTGTCACTTGGGGGCAGCCACCCCCAGGCTGTGCACGTGTTCATGGGGACAGAATCCTTGGTGTTTCGTGTACATGACCACTGTGATGTGCAACAGTTCATATCTGAGCATGTGGCATGGTCACATTTCACGGTGGTGTATGTGTATGTCATGTCACATACACCCTGAGTCCCATGTGGGACGGTATGTTTAACCCAGGGTGACCCATTGGCACAATGGTGATGGTCCTCCACAGTCTGTGTGCATGTTGTGTTACCAATGTCTCTGATTTCATGTGCACAATGGGAGGCAGTCTCCACATCCACGTTGTTTGTGCATGGACTTTGATGTTGTGCGTGTGTGTGTCACAGACGTCCATGTCTGTCCTGCCGAGGCAACAGGGACCACTACCTGTGGGGGTCATGGTTGTTTTGCTGTGGTGTATACATGATACACCATGTCATGCCAGTGTCCATGTGGCAATACAGGGTCCCTGGGAATCTACGTGTCGTTGAGCTGTGATGCCTGGGGCACATCAGTCCTCACATGTCACTGTGGGGTGTGTTTGTAATTTGGCAGCAGGAGATGGGAACTGGGACACAGCCTCATGATATCCAATGGCACGACCTGGGACTTATTGATGCCACTTGTTGAACTGTGATGTTAGATGTTGGCCATGTATGTGCCATACATATCCTTACGGAACTGCACACATCATGTACTTGTGCCTCATAATGATGTATCATGTGATGTTGAGTGTGTTCAATGCCACATATGTGGGGTGACTGACAATCTTGCTTTCTTCACCTATGCACTGCAGGGCACCAGCTGTCCTTAGACCATTCCCTGACCTGGCAACGATGGTGGAACGTGACAGCATCCGACGGTACCGCTTCACCAGGCAGCTGATTGAGGATTTGGCAGTGCGCTTGGCACCACATTTGCAACCTGGCCATCCGTACCCTACAGCGCTGACCCCCAAGGTGAAGGTGATGGCAGCCCTACACTTCTTTGCTACCGGTACCTTTCAACACACTCTGGCGACTGCTGGTGGGATGTCACAGACCATGTTCAGCCGTGTGCTCCGGGATGTTTTGGAAGCTATGTTGATATACCTGAACCAGTACATCTATTTCCCTAGACTCCAACGACTCACTGGCGTGAAGAGTGACTTCTATGCCCTGGGGAGGATGCCGCATGTCATTGGCTCCATTGATGGGACACATGTGGCTTTGGTACCACCACAGGCCCAAGAGCAGGCCTACCGTAACCGCAAACACTACCACTCGGTCAATGCACTGGTGGTCTGTCTTGCAGATATGAGCATCACACACGTGTGTGCCCGTTTCCCTGGTTCTGCACACGATGCCTACGTGATGAGGAGTAGTCGCATCCCGAGGATGATGGCACAGATGCCAAACCAGCGTGCCTGGCTTGTTGGTGTGTACTGACTTTGTACCATTGTGTGTGTTCTGCTATGTAGTGTTCCACCCTCTTTTCCAACTCTGCTAATGTGCAATTGTCTGTATGTAGGTGATTCCAGATACCCCAACATGCCGTGGTTGCTGACGCCCCTCAGGAACCCTGTGACACCAGCCCAGATGCGCTACAATGAGGCACATGGTCGGACGAGGAGAGTGATTGAGCGGACATTTGGTCTCCTGAAGAGCCGCTTCCGCTGCCTCGACAAGACAGGAGGGTCCCTCCCATATGCCCCAGCAAAGGTGTGCAAGATTATCATCGTCTGCTGCATGCTCCACAACCTGGCAGTGCGGAAGGAGTTGCCTCTCATCCTGGATGACGATAACCAACGTCCGCCACCTGTGGAGGATCCTGGCCTGGACCACGATGCCAGTGATGATGATGATGATGATGGTGATGTCCGCACACAGTTCATCACCAACTTCTTCAGCTGAATGTGAGTATCGAGAGATGTCATGTCAATGATGTGAGTTAGCATGATATGTGTTGGTGGTGCTCTGGTGCTGTTTGAGTGTGTCCATGGGCTACATGACTGTATGCGTGTAGCGATGTGTCCTTGCAGGTAGTCTGTACTCCCCAACAGTGTTGACATGCTAACTTGGTTCTGTGTGGGTATCTTGTAACATGTATTGTGCATGAGTATTGCAGTTCTGTCCTGTTCTTCAGTGCTTTTGATTGTGTGTCATTTCTGTCCTTCACAGGGTACTTTCAGAGTCGTTTGGTCAACTGTGTTCCCCAACACCGTGATTTGACTTCCCGGGTGGTAGCTGTTGTGTCCCTACAGGTGATGTGCACCACACCCATGGACTTCCTTCCTTCTACACTTGTTGACTGTGTGCCCGCTGCCAGGTGGGATTACCTTGCATCTGTGGTGGTTACAACATGTTGCAAATGTGTAATAAACCTGTGCTTCACTTTGGGATATGCGTTGTCTGTGATCACACATCTGACTGACATTTGCTTACTGCACCAGTGGACTAGTTAACACAGACTGTGAATAGGTGTTGGGTCTGTGCAATGCAACGTATTTCCTGGCAACATCAGTGTAGGCGATGAGTCAGATGGCCATGGTGTGTATGTGTTGTGTAGCCCTGGTGGTGTGCCTCCCTCATATGTGTGATGTCGCCATGACTCACATGCCGGTGTTGTACTTGCTGTAGCAGTTAGCATGCACAGTGTCATTTCCCAGATCATCATAGCCACTTCTGAGACAACATAGGAATCACAACAGAGGCAAGTATGGTGTATTAGTGAGTTTATTGACATACATGTGTGAGTATAGTGCACAGGATGGTGGGTGCTGTACATTGTGATTGTAATCCAAAGTTCCTAGATGATTTGGAAGTCCTGGTAGCAGAAATGTCCAGAGTGAAGTCAACAGTAATCAGAGACATTGGTCCAACTTGAGCTCCCCATGTCATGTGGGAGAGTTGTGTTGCAGTCAACAGGGTGAACAGTTTGCGCACAAAGGTGATTATCCAGAACAGGTTTTGGCTTCCTGGGGGTTGCACATGGCCATCGGCCTCTCACTTGCCCCTCCTCGGACGGCCCCTCTTCTTGGGGGGGGGGACCCTCAAGTGCAGGCTGCTGCGGTGCAGGAGACTCTCCGCCAGAGTCATCCTCCCTCCCTGTGGCAGTTGCAGTTGTTTCAGCACCAGATGTTGTGGGCACAGAGGGAGGTGTTGACTGGTTGCTGCTCATCTGGCGGAGGCATTGTAATATGTCCCTATGCACCGCCGTCATCTCTTGCAGTGTGTCCCACTTGGACTCCACGCGGGCCATGTGTGAGTCCAAGCGGGCATGATGGGCAGCCTGCTGCTGTTTAATGTCCCTGAGGAGCCCCACTACCTGGCTGAACTCTCCGGTGCTGAACTGGTACGCATCGGCTATGCGTGCCAGTTGTGGGTCATCATGCAGTCCAGACCCTTCTGTGAGCAGCGACCTATGTCTCCCACCCCTCCCACCACCCCTGGCGACACGTGCAGTACCTGAGGTGGCACGCACAGGTGACCCTGGGCCCCCTTGTGGGTTGTTGGTGGTGGTGGTGTCCATGGCCCCACGTTGGTCCAGGGTCCCTGTGCTGGTGGTGGTGGTGCTCCTTGGTCTGTCCATGTCGGCAGGGGTGGTATGTGTGTTGACAGTCGTTGGAGGGGTGGGTGCAGGGGGTGCAGCTAGTGGTCCTGCTGGTGCTGCATGATGACTTGCTCCGGAGGTGCCAGGTAGGTCTTCTTCATCCGAGGAGGGCAGAGGCTGTTCCCCACCAGTGAGCTCCGTATCCTCTTGAGCCTGGGACGAGGACTCCTCAGCGTCTGCTGCTGTGTCCCCATCATCACCTGTTTTTGGGGGGAAACATCCTTTACCACGTAACCATTACATCGTGGTATGGTTACATCGTGGTTTTCACAACGCAAGTCGTTACATCGACTTGCACTGGAGGGCGCTCTAGACTAAGGAATAGTGTGAATTACTATTCCAACACCTTCCCTACTGTACGTAGACTGGAGTTGGAATAGTAATTCACACTATTCCTAAGTCCACGCTCTGCAACGCAAGTCGATGTAACGACTTGCGTTGTCAATACCGCGATGTAACATACCGCGTTGTGATGGTACGCGTTGTACCATCATACATTCGTTTTTGGGAGACACACACAATGTATGTTATGTTTCTGCAGGCATCAATGGTTGACACACCTGACAGTTGTGACTGTGCCTCTGGATGCGGGCCTGTACATTGCATTGTCCTAAGTTGTCACAGTCAGGGGTTGATATTGGTGTAGCACATTGTCCTGCATTATTTGGGCATTTCTATGTGAATGTTGGGGTGTGTACATGATCTGCATTGGTTGTATTTGGTTGACATCCGGTCCTCCTTCCCACCCAGCCAGATATTCCACCATGGAACGTGCTTTCATTGCAGGGAGTGCAAGTTGTCTTTCAGGATGTCAGTCAGTGGTGTCCTGCTGTTGGTTGTTGCACAGTTGCCAGCAGGGCCTTGTGCTCCCCACAGCAGTAGCCAGTGTCAGCCATCTTGTGAGTCCTTTTCCACTCCCTGTGATGTGAGCATGGTTCAGGGTGGTGTTGATGGGACAGTTGTGGGGGTGACCAATATCTGTGACTACCACTCCCATCATGCTATTGCGTCCACCCCACTTCCCAGCATGCCCATACTTACTTGCTTTTGGGTGGACTTCAGTGTGTGTGAGTGTGAGAGCAATGGCAAGATGGCTGACAGTGGTGTCCTGCTGTTGGTTGGTGGGCAGTTCCCAGCATGGCCTTGTGCTCCCCACAACAGAGCACCAGTGTCAGACATCTTTGATGGGGCTTTCCACTCTCTGTGGGGTGTGCATGCTTGTGTGTGAGCTTGCTGGCCCATGTGGGTGGGGGATGTTGAGCTGTGACTACCACTCCCATCATGCTATTGCGTCCACCCCACTTCCCAGCATGCCCATACTTACTTGCTTTTGGCTGGACTTCAGTGTGTGTGAGTGTGAGAGCAATGGCAAGATGGCTGACAGTGGTGTCCTGCTGTTGGTTGTTGCACAGTTGCCAGCAGGGCATTGTGCTCCCCACAGCAGTAGCCAGTGTCAGCCATCTTGTGAGTCCTTTTCCACTCCCTGTGATGTGAGCATGGTTGAGAGTGGTGTTGATGGGCCAATTGTGAGGGTGAGCAATATCTGTGCCTGCAACTCCCATCATGCTATTGCCTCCACCCCCTTCCCAGCATGCCCATCCTTCCTTCCTTTTGACTCTGCTTCCCTGTGGGGTGGGCTGCCTGTGCTGAATGGATGGCTGGGAGTGTTGTCCTGGCAGTTGTTTGGCAAAAAGTCCCAGGAGTGTCCCTGTGCTTCACACAGCATACCCCAGGGTGGTGGTTCTTTGTGGGATCTTCAGTTAGGATGTGAGGCATTGCATTCTCCCAGGTGGGTTATGTGGAGTTTGTGTTGAGGGTGTGTGTGAGGGGAGGTGCTTGTGACTATGGTCAGTGCTGTGAGTCCTCCTTCCCACCCAGCCAGATATCCCACCATGGAACGTGCTTCCATTGCAGGGAGTGCAATTTGTCTTTCAGGATGTCAGTCAGTGGTGTCCTGCTGTTGTTTGGTGCACAGATGCCAGCAGGGCCTTGTGCTCCCCACAGCAGTAGCCAGTGTCAGCCATCTTGTCTGTTGTTTTCCACTCCCTGTGATGTGGGCATGGTTCATGGTGGTGTTGATGTGCGCATTGTGAGGGTGAGCAATATCTGTGACTACCACTCCCATCATGCTATTGCCTCCACCCCCTTCCCAGCATGCCCATACTTCCTTCCTTTTGAGTGTACTTCACTGTGTGTGGGTGTGACAGCAATGGCAAGATGGCTGACAGTGGTGTCCTGCTGTTGGTTGGTGGGCAGTTCCCAGCATGGCCTTGTGCTCCCCACAACAGAGCACCAGTGTCAGACATCTTTGATGGGGCTTTCCACTCTCTGTGGGGTGTGCATGCTTGTGTGTGAGCTTGCTGGTCCATGTGGGTGGGGGATGTTGAGCTGTGACTACCACTCCCATCATACTATTGCGTCCACCCCACTTCCCAGCATGCCCATACTTCCTTCCTTTTGAGTGTACTTCACTGTGTGTGGGTGTGACAGCAATGGCAAGATGGCTGACAGTGGTGTCCTGCTGTTGGTTGTTGGCCAGTTCCCAGCATGGCCTTGTGCTCCCCACAACAGAGCACCAGTGTCAGACATCTTTGAAGTGGCTTTTGACTCCCTGTGAGATGTGCATGCTTGGGTGTGTACTTGCTGGCCCATGTGGGTGGGGGATGTTGGGCTGTGACTACCACTCCCATCATGCTTTTGCCTCCACCCCCTTCCCAGCATGCCCATGCTTCCTTCCTTTTGACTCAGCTTCCCTGTGGGGTTGTGTGCCTGTGCTGACAAGATGGCTGACAGTGTTATCCTGGGGTTTGTTTTGCTACAAGTCCCATGTGTGTCCCTGTGCTTCACACTGCATGACCCAGGGTTGTGGTTCTTTGTGGGATATTTGATTGGTGTGTGAGGCAATGCTTTCTCCCAGGTGAGTTGTGTGGAGTTTGTGTTAGGGGGGTGTGTGGGTGGAGCTGCTGGTGACTATGGTCAGTGCTGTGAGTCCTCCTTCCCACCCAGCCAGATATCCCACCATGGAACGTGCTTCCATTGCAGGGAGTGCAAGTTGTCTTTCAGGATGTCAGTCAGTGGTGTCCTGCTGTTGGTTGTTGCACAGTTGCCAGCAGGGCCTTGTGCTCCCCACAGCAGTAGCCAGTGTCAGCCATCTTGTGAGTCCTTTTCCACTCCCTGTGATGTGAGCATGGTTGAGAGTGGTGTTGATGGGCCAATTGTGAGGGTGAGCAATATCTGTGCCTGCAACTCCCATCATGCTATTGCCTCCACCCCCCTTCCCAGCATGCCCATCCTTCCTTCATTTTGACTCTGCTTCCCTGTGGGGTGGGCTGCCTGTGCTGAATGGATGGCTGGGAGTGTTGTCCTGGCAGTTGTGTGGCTAAAAGTCCCAGGAGTGTCCCTGTGCTTCACACAGCATAACCCAGGGTGGTGGTTCTTTGTGGGATCTTCAGTTAGGATGTGAGGCATTGCATTCTCCCAGGTGGGTTATGTGGAGTTTGTGTTGAGGGGGTGTGCGAGGGAGGTGCTTGTGACTATGGTCAGTGCTGTGAGTCCTCCTTCCCACCCAGCCAGATATCCCACCATGGAACGTGCTTCCATTGCAGGGAGTGCAAGTTGTCTTTCAGGATGTCAGTCAGTGGTGTCCTGCTGTTGGTTGTTGCACAGTTGCCAGCAGGGCCTTGTGCTCCCCACAGCAGTAGCCAGTGTCAGCCATCTTGTGAGTCCTTTTCCACTCCCTGTGATGTGAGCATGGTTGAGAGTGGTGTTGATGGGCCAATTGTGAGGGTGAGCAATATCTGTGCCTGCAACTCCCATCATGCTATTGCCTCCACCCCCTTCCCAGCATGCCCATCCTTCCTTCCTTTTGACTCTGCTTCCCTGTGGGGTGGGCTGCCTGTGCTGAATGGATGGCTGGGAGTGTTGTCCTGGCAGTTGTTTGGCTAAAAGTCCCAGGAGTGTCCCTGTGCTTCACACAGCATAACCCAGGGTGGTGGTTCTTTGTGGGATCTTCAGTTAGGATGTGAGGCATTGCATTCTCCCAGGTGGGTTATGTGGAGTTTGTGTTGAGGGTGTGTGTGAGGGGAGGTGCTTGTGACTATGGTCAGTGCTGTGAGTCCTCCTTCCCACCCAGCCAGATATCCCACCATGGAACGTGCTTCCATTGCAGGGAGTGCAAGTTGTCTTTCAGGATGTCAGTCAGTGGTGTCCTGCTGTTGGTTGTTGCACAGTTGCCAGCAGGGCCTTGTGCTCCCCACAGCAGTAGCCAGTGTCAGCCATCTTGTGAGTCCTTTTACACTCCCTGTGATGTGAGCATGGTTGAGAGTGGTGTTGATGGACCAATTGTGAGGGCGAGCAATATCTGTGCCTGCAACTCCCATCATGCTATTGCCTCCACCCCCCTTCCCAGCATGCCCATCCTTCCTTACTTTTGACTCTGCTTCCCTGTGGGGTGGGCTGCCTGTGCTGAATGGATGGCTGGGAGTGTTGTCCTGGCAGTTGTTTGGCTAAAAGTCCCAGGAGTGTCCATGTGCTTCACACAGCATAACCCAGGGTGGTGGTTCTTTGTGGGATCTTCAGTTAGGATGTGAGGCATTGCATTCTCCCAGGTGGGTTATGTGGAGTTTGTGTTGAGGGTGTGTGTGAGGGGAGGTGCTTGTGACTATGGTCAGTGCTGTGAGTCCTCCTTCCCACCCAGCCAGATATCCCACCATGGAACGTGCTTCCATTGCAGGGAGTGCAAGTTGTCTTTCAGGATGTCAGTCAGTGGTGTCCTGCTGTTGGTTGTTGCACAGTTGCCAGCAGGGCCTTGTGCTCCCCACAGCAGTAGCCTGTGTCAGCCATCTTGTGAGTCCTTTTCCACTCCCTGTGATGTGCGCATGGTTCATGGTGGTGTTGATGGGACAGTTGTGGGGGTGACCAATATCTGTGCCTACAACTCCCATGATGCTATTGGCTACACTGACTTGCCCAGCATACACATATTTCCTTTCTTTCAGTGGGCTTCACTGTGTGGTGGTGTTGTAGCGGTGGCTACTTGTCTGGATGTGTTTGTCAGTTATATTTGTGCCACTGCCTAGCTGTAGTTGTAGTTGTGTTTGTACATGTGATGACACAGTTAAATGTCACTTTGAGATGGCATGTGTTGTGTTTCTCTGAGTGACATACACATTTTGGGATGATTCTGTTCTGGTTGCTGTGTATTTGCTAAGAGTGCATGGTTTGACTCTCCCCTTGACAGTGATGTGTGTGTGTAGTCGCAGAATATTGTGTACATTTGTTGTGTACTCACCAGGCTCTGGGATGTTTTCTAGTCCATAGACGCTCACTGGTGGTAGGATGGCCCGCACCTTCTCCTCCCAGGGCCTGAGGTATACTGGCTTGGCAGGAGGGCCACTGCCGGTGTGTTGGCTCAAGAGGTAGTCCTTCTTCAACAGCTCCTTGACCCTCCTGCGCACGTCATACCACCTGTTCTGGATGTCTGTCTTTGTGCGCAAACGTGGTGATTGTGCGTTCACCCTGTCGACGATCCTCTCCCACATCTTTGTTTTCTGTGACATGGGTGTCTGTTGGACCAGTGTACCAAAGAGCTGTGGCTCTACCCTGAGGATCTCATCTACCAGGACTTCCAATTCACTATCTAGGAACTTATGATTCTTCTTTGGGGGCATGGTGATGGGTGGTGATGGTGAGTGATGTGTGTGTTGGTGTGCAGGTGAAGGTGTGTGAGTGTGTGTTTTGCTGGGTGTATGTGAGGGTGCTATTTGTTGAGGTGCTGATGGTGTGTGGCTTGTGTGATGGATGAGCTGTGGGTGTGTGGTTGCTGTCTGTTGAGTGCTGGCAGGTAATTTGAATTTGCAAAGGATCATGGTAGGGATTTGTGTCCTTTATATAGGTGGAGTTGTGGGTGTGTCTTTGTTCCCTGCCCCTCCCCCCAGTATTTATTGGCTTTGTAATTGCTTGTTTGGCCTTTTTTGTGTATTTTCCCTTTGTACTTTTCGTGCATGTAGGAGACGTTCTTGTGACCGAGTCGGACCCTGCAGTTGTCTCGTACGGGCTTATCCGTTTCGTTCACGCTATGTTTGTGCTGTTTTCTATGCTGCGTACGCGTCGGTCGCGGTGTTTTGGGTTGCTTCGCCTCGCAGTTTTGTATGCGTGCCGGTCGTACGGTTTGTCCTCCGTGTGACTCGGTCGTGTTTTCCACGCCTTGCATCGTACTTGGCGGGTGGGAGTCCGCGGGTACGTCTCGTTCGGTATTGTTCCGGGGGCGAGTCGGTCGGTTCGAATCGCGTGTTTTTCCGGCTGGATTGCTGTTTTCCGCGCGGCTCGGTCGTTTGGCTTGTGTTCCGTACGAGTCGGTCGGGTTTTGCTCGCTTTTCATCGTACTTGGCGGGTCGGGCTGCAGCGGTACGTGTCGGTCGGAATTAATTCCGGCTCCGAGTCGGTCGGTACGTTTTCCGGCCGGAATCGGAATCGGCCCCTAAGTCTGGGTGTAGCATATCCGAATTACACCCAAATAAAAATGATTTCAGTTTTCTTCCTATTGATTTTATAGCACCCCCAATTTCTCACATTGTGCAAAAATCTCAAAAACGTTCTCCTGTGAGCGTTTATTAATATTGAGAATGAACATAATATCATCGGCATATACTTTTATCCTCCCCATCTGTGCCAGGGGAGGACGGATGTTGCCTCTCTCCCTAACAGCTTAATAAAAAAAGCGAAAATGATCGGCGATAAGGGGCATCCCTGCCTGGTCCCCCGATGAACTTGTAATTTCCTGGCCTCTGTAGCATTAACTATAATATTGGCTTCGGAGTTCCGATAAATCCTGTGTATCAACTCCGTGATCTAGGAAGGAACCACAAATCTGGTTAGAATACTAAACAATGTTTCCCAGTCCACGAGGTTGAATGCTTTTTCGGCATCTAGCAAAAGAACTCTAGTCGATACATTATTAACTGAAAGATAATCCAGAGCTTCCGCTAAATAATGTGTGTTTGTACCTAACTGAGGTCCAGCAATAAAACCGTTCTGGTCCGAATGGATCAACTTTTGTGCTATTGAATTGAATCTGTTAGCCAATAATTTTAGGAATTATTTTATAATCTAAATTTAATCATGTGATTGGCCGATACGAGTTCAGATCTTCGCCATCTTTCCCTTTTAAAAAAAACTTACAACGTTCCCCATATAGAATGAGACCGGTATAGGGCCCCCTTCCAACATTATGTTGGCAACCAGTCAGAGATAGTCAACCAGAACATCCAAAAATTATTTAAAAAATTCAGCCGAAAAGCCATCAGGCCCACAAGCCTCACAGTTTGATAGATTTTTAACCACCTTCTCTAATTCTTTTTTTGAGAAAAGTCGAACAATATTTTCCACATCGTCCTCATATAAAGTGAGGATATTAAGATCTGCTAAAAAATCTCCCAGTAGATCTTTATCTACCATTTGATTTTGGGTAAAAATCTGCTTATAATGATCAAGCATAATTTCCCCCACTTTCTTCTGTTCATTGCACCTAACCCCAGAAACTGGGCATTTCAGTGCATGTATCCTATTATTGGCTGTTTGTTCACATGCCTGTCAGGCTAAAAACTTCCATGTGTAATTACTCTCCTCATAAACCCTTTGCGTATAAGCACAATTTAATACCTCGCAATAAGCATAATACATCTCAATTTGTGCCTGTTTAGCCTTATCCAACGCACTTCTATTAAACGTGGATGGATTCCTTAGAAATATTTCTTGACTGTCCTGGACAGTCTTTTGCATAACTTACTTTTGTAGTCTAGCCCTTCTACTATTATCAGTGTCCTTCCCTATCACCAATCCTCTAATATAGGCTTTTAAAGCATCCCACACTACACTTTGAGGGTGGACCAATGATTTAGAACCAAGAATTCCTTTATCTCCTCTTTGAAAATCCGAACCCAGCCTTCCTCCATGTAACTACTGCTTGTTAAAAACCCATTGCCTGGAGTACTCTTTACCTTTCTCCACCAACATCTCAAAGACAATCATTGCATGATCTGAGAAACCATTGGGTAATGTCCGCTGGCTCTTAAAGTCCAGGGCCTTTGAAAATAGTTGATACGAGAAGAGCTACGAAATCGACCATAAAAACATGTATATTCGATTTTTGTTGGAAAAGCCGCCCTCCATGTATCAATACGTACCAGTGTTTATTGATAGTTTTGTAGAACCTTTGTAGTTTTGGGCTTTAACTGCCTCTTTAAGTTTACAGAGGAATCTAATCGTGGATTCTGCAAAAAGTTAAAGTCACCTCCAAAAATAATTTTCCCTGGGACTTGTAATAATGATTGACAAAGCACCTCATAAGGCGCGGCATTATCTTCCACTGAGGCGTACCAACTCACAAACGTAGGTCGCCTGGACAGCGCCCTATAGCTCACCCAACACCAGCATCCACATTTGTCGCTGGCAAAATCAACTGCTTCGTCGGCCAGCCTCTTGGCCATGATGTGCCACCTGGGCAGGGGAAAAACCCCTATAATCCACCCAGTTTTTAAACATTGAAAATTCAGAAAGCTTCCCTACTGGGATATGTGTTTCCTGCAATAAAACCACTAAAGGGTTTTCAGCTGTAATCCAGGCTTCTAATGCTCGTAATTTCTTAATATTATTAAAACCGTTAACATTAAAAGAGGCTACCTTCAGAATATTATTCATCATCGTCTCGACTTTCTTTTCCCAGGAAATCCATTAGGTACATTTAAAAAAACACCAAGAGTGTGCGAAAGAAACAATAAAGTGTTTCCCCAATCCACTAACCTACCCCAAATAAAAAGCGTGCATACCCAGTCTGCCCAGCTATTGCCCACAGATACATGCTTACTAAAATACCTCCCCATCTTGCAATTCATACCAGATTTAAAGTACCTGACCTTTTCCTTTAACAGACCATCCAATCCAAACATTAAACTGATGTGATACAAAAATGGAATCAACCCAGCACTAGTGTCCCCCTTCTTTTAAATTCAACATTCTGAGCCTTCAGAACTGGTGCATGTTCCTACAAATTGCAAGTTTGGATCTCTTTTTATCAAGCCTATTACACCCTCTTTCCCCCCTAAACCACCACCTGCACCCCCAACCCACCCTCCCCAAGCAGCGCTGGGTGGCCCACCTTTCCACCCACACCTGACATGCTTCCCCACCCATGAGAATACTTGCACTGTACACTGCGCCAAAACCCATTGACCCCTCTCCTCCAGTCCCCTCATCCCTGCACAAGAAAAAAGAAAAAATCCTGAGTGCCACCTTACATATGACATAAAACATTAATATTAGGCACATCCACTTAATGACAAAAAAACAGACAGTTAAACAGCAAAATCCTAATATCTACATACTAAAGATGGCCACTATGTGTTAGATGTTGTATCAGGTAATTAAGACTTATTAGAAATCTGCTGTTAAAGCTCCTGTGCCTCTGAAACATTACAAAATAAACGGAATTGCCCTTTTACCAGCCCCTTCAATTTGAATTGCTGCACAATCATTGCCTGAGCAGCCTGAGCTTTGAACAAATAGGGCATTTTCACAAATTCTTTCCGGCGCCTAGCTGCGGAGGCCGATCTGTCAGGGAAAATACAACAAAGAGGTACTTCTGGCATAGTGAACTGTCTCTGTCTGACTGCCTTTGTTAGCCCTTGCTCTTTAATTCAAAAGTCCCCAAAATGTACCAGTATTGTACGTGGAAATTTTTAGTTAGGGGGCAACTGTGCCCACATACGATGAGCTCTAGTAAGTGTCAAGTCACCGGATGTTCCGGAAGGATGTGGGATTTTTAATAAATGAATCGACCCATTGAAGAACTTGTTGACCCTCGCATCCCTCCGGGACCCCTACAATGTGGAGATTAGTACGCCGAGAATGATTTTTCTATTCCTCTAATTTATTTTCCAACGTGAGCTTTTGCTTGCAAAACTTATCCACCTCTTTCTGCATCATGGTGACCTGGACCTCAAGCTCTGAAATCCTGAACTCTGCTTCTTTTCACCTCTCTGGAGTCTGAGCCATGGTATCCTCGATCTTGCAGAGCCTGGCATGCAAAGCAGCAATTTCTACCGTTTGAGAGGCTTTGAGTTTTCTAATCTCATCCAAATAAGATTAAGCATATTTTTAGCATCCCATTGCATCATAAGTGTCCTACCCCATGCTGCGGATCCTCATGCAGCTGATCTGGTACTGATTCGCTTTACTCCCTCTCGCTTTCCGAGTTGTCCCACTCAGAGACTACAGGTATGGACGGTGGCAAAGACTTCTGTGAAGCAGGCGATAATAATTGAGAAGTGCCGCCTTCACTCCTGGCTGGCATAGCCAAAATTAGAAGGGGTGAATGTGGAGCTACAAACTGAAAGCCCTCAGGTGAGTCAGCCCCAGCACCAGAACCTGGTTTGTTTTTTAAAAATAGGGGCTATTCCTTGATTTTAGACAAGCTTGCTTCGGTCTCCAGAGAGGGCTCCACTAAATTTCCCACAGATGTCTGCTTAGGTAAAGTTGCTCCAGCCACCGAGCTGTTTGCATCCGGTGAATGAATAATATCTGTCTCTTCCAGTTCCACTTCCGAGAATTGAGAATGTTCTGGAGCATTCAAACTGCCTTCAAGGTTTTCTATATTGGTGGAGATCCTTACGCACTGAAGCATTGCGGTTTGCACGAGCTGCGGCCTGCGCATGCACTTTTCCACCCTCTGTGTCAAAACTGTAGTGTCCAAGTTGGCGGTTGTGCCAGGTGCTTTTGAATGACATCGCATACTTTACACAGGCCCTGGCCCTTGACTGTGAATCAGAGCTGTTTTTCAAGAGACTTAAAAACTATACTCCAGAATAGTTCTTCAGTACTCCCAGTTCAATGTCGTAAAATTGTAATACAACCCACCCAGCCACCCTCAACCGGGTAGCAAAAACACACCCTCCCTTTACTACCTGCAGAGCGGTACACATACCTCAGTTGAGAAACCTGGTGGCCTTAGCTTAGTTGTCTCACGTTGTGTTAATTCTCCTTATGAGGTTTGCTGCGTGGAAGAAGTACAGTCATGAAAACGGACTCCGAAACCAAGGTAGCGAATCTAGCCCAAACGCACTGCCTGCCTCCAGCCTTGTTCGCGCGTGTATTGTGTCTCTCGCATGTGGTCTCAGGCTGTACAAAATGCAGGTTTCATCAAACACCAAAAACGGAGATGCGAACAACAGCAACAGTCCACGTCTTTGCAACCTCAAACCGCCATTACAAGCCACTGCAGCAGTGGAACAGTCGTGCGACAGCCAAGTGGCATCCTGGCCTATGGGGGGAGGAGGAGCTCCTGGCAATCAGCAGTGGATCATCGCCGAACCAACAACAGATTGTTGACTGAGCAAAAGCCCCTGTCATCTTCCTGTAGTGACTCTTATCGTTCCTTATCTACTTCTTCAAGGGTGAAAATAAGTTGCTGCCCTGAAGTCACCAAATTCAGACCTTCCTTTCCAGACCCACCCCTAAATGGCATCCTTTTACATTGCTCTAAGCCAGAAAAACATCCCCTTCTGCTGGCTATTTCAGAAACTGAAGATCCCAAAACGTTTTCATTGAAGGTTGAGTTGTCTTCTAAGATGTAAACATGTTAACATACTTGATTCTAATTTTCATCATTCCCTCACCAAAAGATGAACTGACTTTGGATCCTTAACTGCTAAGACCCCAACCTAGGGTTTATGTTTTAAGATGATCTTTTTAGGTTCTAATAAAATTATAGAGTTTGCATTACAAAGGAGGCAAGAATCTCTGTTAATCCATCCATTTTATTAACAGGTGCTCCTGTATTGTCTGCTTCTGCCGCCTTACCAAAATAGGAGCTAATAGCTCTGTTTTACCAATACCCTACCTCTCATATCTTTAAAGACCTAGCATTCTTCCTGTCAACTGATAATATATATCCTGGGCCCTTATGTTCATTTGTGCATAGAGTATTCAGCATTATTTCCTAGGTCACCACTATCTGAACAATAATAACCATCATCATCTCTGTAATGAGGGCCATTGTATATGGAATTTATGTATTCTTCAACCACATCCTCCTCAAGATGAGTGGGTGGAATTTGATTTCGTGGAATAAGGTGGAATTACATTAAAATGCTGCCAGATTTCGTGGAATTCCACAGCTGGGCGGAGTGGGCATTAGACGCTATTTCCTTAGAGGAAAATGCACCCTGGCGTCTAAAAATGGATGTGAGGATGCATTGTGCTTAAGAAAATAGCAGCACGCGCCCTAATATACTCTGCAGTGATTGAAAGTTTTAATCACTGCAGAGTATGTAAGAGTATCAAGTGATATGCAGTGGTTTCTAAACATGGAGGGACTTCTTCCTCTTCCTGCCATGTTCAGAAACCACTCCATACCACTTGGCGCCCTTGCATACTCTGCAGTGGTTAAAACCTTTAATTGATATATTACAAGCCAGGTCAGTGATGCAATATTGTGCACGTGTGATCAGCCTCTCTGGGCCGTGCTTGCAGTCCCACAACAGGCCTATATTCTAACTGCTTTCCTGTTGGACTTTAATTCACATTATGTTGGTTTTGTTTGCCCAGTGTTACTAGGTGAGACCCATGCAAGCCAATTATGTAAATGTTAATTCCGCCGGCAGAGCGGTGGAATTTATCAGTAATTTGGCATTACAAGAGTAACGCAGAATTACTTTGGGGCATATTATCAAGCACGGCGTTAAAATTATCGCCGGTTTAGCGGCAGAAAACTGCCGCTAAAGCGGCGATAATGGGCTTGATAATATGCCCTGGAGAATTCCAATAGAAGCCCATGTTGACACCAGAACATGGGCTTCTATTGGAATTCTCTAGGGCATATTATCAAGCCCATTATCGCCGCTTTAGCGGCAGTTTTCTGCCGCAAAACCGGCGATAATTTTAACGCCGTTTCTTGATAATATGCCCCTAAATTCCTCCAATTCCTCCGGCGGAATTAGAAACTCTACCCAGCCCTACTCAAGATTTTCGTCAGGATTTGGTGTGTGTGTGTGTGTGAGTGTCACTAAGGACATGTTTATCCTTAAGGCAACCATTCTTGCTTTTTAAGGTGAATGCATGCTTTTTATCTGTCTTAAAATGCCTAACTTCTTTCTCTTCATGTTTTAGAAGGGCACCTTAACCTATACTTTAATCTTTTGATTAATGTGCCTCATTTCCTGAGTCTGTTAGTGTCCGATTCAAATCATCAGAATTTAACGATCTCATTCTTACCACATTTTTTTACATTTGTTTGTGTTTTAATATGTTCTTTGACACTATTGTGACATTAGTTTCCATCTGATCATTTAACATATATTTAAAATCTTGGTCCATCACTGAACCAACTGCTGCTATCTCACTTTATTTTAGAATTTATTTCATATAATCTTTTTCAGTATCTGAAGATCCTCTCATTTGTACAAGAAAGAGGCACAAAAATATCTCTACACACCCTAGCAGAGTAAGAAGAGGAGGTAAATCTCCCCTTAAATAACCATGCAGCTAACTCATAAACAGTAAATCCCATAAAGATTACCAAGGTTAGAAAAACCAGTCCCATCAGACTGTGGGGCATATTATCAAGGGCATTATCGCCGCTTTAGCGGCACTTTTTGCGGCTAAACGGCGATATTCCTATCGCCCTATTAGGAAGGCGGCGCTAACATGCATTAGCGCATGTAAGCAGCCGAATTCCTAACGCCACGCATCTTAGCGATATACATCGCTAATGAGATGCAAAGTAGGCGTTCCCTCCCAGGACAACATGTGAAAAGCTCGCTAAACCAACATCGCGCTATTACCAACGCTGCCCCTGAGCAGCGAAGCGATGAGAAAAGGCGCGCTAAGCCCCCATTATCGCAAGGACCTAACGCCTGAATAAAACCTGACTTAGCATTATTGCCTATGGGAGGTGGATTGTATGGTTAAGTCCACACTCCCCTATTACTAAGCTTTTCATTAGCGCTGTGAAATCCTCGCCGGATTTCACACGCTAATGATCATTATCGCTGTCTATCGCTGGATTGTATTTCGCCTGTTAGCAAAGCGTTGCTAATACGCCGCTAACACGGCGATGCAATCCAGCGATAGCCGGCGATAATAAAAAAGGTGCTAAACGCGCTTTGCGATAATTATCGCAAGATCTAGATAATATGCCCCTTTGTCCCATGGCCAAAAACTACTAAACAGCAAAAGAGAAACAGCACTACAATGGGCCTGCAACACAAGGGTAATTGAACACAATGTAAGAAAGTGGGCTATTAGCTTTGAAGAATGTGGGTCCTTCACAAGTAATAAGTCTGCAACCTTCTGTCTACTGAGGAACGAGTGCTCCGTTGTAGCACTTGACTCTCTCAGGTTAGTGAGGAAGAGCAGTTCAAGGCCTACTCATAGAAGGTGGTCTGGGCTAGTACCCCAGTCCACAGTAAGCACCAAACAAAATCAATAAATATTTGTCCAGTTGGTGCTTTTACTTATGAAAATGTAAAGTACTTTATTATGCACACACTACTCAATACTACGGATTAATTTACAAATATATTCATGACGGGAGGTGGAAATACTTATGGTGACAATCTCCTTACAGTTCACACCCCTGGGAAGCCCTTAACCCTCCAACCTCAATAGTACCCCCATATACAAGACAACATATAATGAGGTGTGGTTACCAAAATACAGGCCTCCTGACTTTGTCTGGCTTTCACCACATTACTAAAAGCAGAAATATGTCACAATAAACCAATGTAGTACTATAGATGTGACTATCTTACAATCACATTCATTAGAGCATATAATGTTTCACTGTAAATAAACTAACTACATGATACTTTCTTTTACTTTTATACATATTACAACACAGACTTACAATTCCTCCACTGCAGACCAACTTTGAACAAACATCAAAACTCCAGGAGTGCTTAAAATACTGGCAAGCATCTCTCGGGAATCAAGTTTCTCCCCTGGGAGTCGTAGGGTGAGGTTCCGAAAACCCTTCAATGGTTGTTCTATGGGGACTCCTATATTAATGGCAGCCCCCAGTGTGCTTTGCAAACTTTCTTGATGGTACCACTACCCTCTTTCAACTCAGCGGGCAAATATGCACATTTTTAAAAGTGCCCAGAATCTTCTGGGGGCACTCCTTGACTCGGCCTCGCAGGGGCTTATAGGGCAATCCCCAGCCTGAGTCTGTTACCCTTTGTTTACTTTTCTTGTAATGCGGCTTTGCTCTGCAACCAAGCCTTACTTCTTGCTTTTTTATTTAAAAGGTGATCTCTCTGGTGCACCTTTTCTTTTTCATTAGTGACTGTGTGCTATGCTTTTTTTAAATTCTTCTATGCAGGCGCGCCTGCCCCTCCTATGGGGCATCAGTAGGAGTGAGCGGAACTTGCAGACTTTCTTTCACTCCATGGAATTCTGCGGAGTTACATAAAATATCAGCAGGATTCCACGGCGTTCTGCGTGCGTGTGGAATTCCGCATTTTGCTTTGCTCGTGCTGAGTTTTAGCGCTGGTAGCTTGTTTCATGCTGTAAAATCAGCTTGAACGGCACCACGTGGCGCACCAGAGAGTTACCCGGTATATCTCAGGATACTAAGACACACTCAAAAGCCAGTCACCTATACACTATGAGACCCCATTCATGCAATATAAAATTGAGCTTGATACAGGAGATGTATCCACCTGCTTTCATGTCCCAGGATCGCAACAAAATAGATGAATATGAATTTCTGGGTGTGATCATGTGTTCGTTATCTCAGGGGTAGGGCTAGGGGTGCGACTAATTATTCGTGCTATTTACGCCCAGCAATATTGCATGGTTTTGAGATATATACTCACCTCCATAAAGGACTGTCAAAAAGAAAAGAGACATGATGTTAACAGAGATTACTCTTTGTCTTCAAAGATGAAATGCAATTTTCTATTTTATGTTGTTTGCTGTAGTTTCAGAGATTGTTAACTGTATTGAGTCATATGTTGCTAGGACAGGTACTGTCCTAACGGTGCATTCGAACTACATCAACTCCACTAAATCGGCAAAGGATTACAAAGAGTCCAATGCTATTGGTTCAGTGCAGGTTGAGGGTCAGGGTTAGGGTCAGAGTTTGGGTGCTGGTTAGGGTTCAAATTAGGCTTAGGGTTTGTGAAATATTGTCTGATTCCTCCTGACCCACACCACCCTTCTTCCCTTTTTATGTTAAACCAAAATGAGTTTCTGTCTCTCTTCCAATACATTTGAAAAGACATTGAGAACCTGCAGTGTGCTGGGGTGAAGCATAGGCTGAGCTTTCTAGATAATGTAGCTGAGTCTATGCAATGCCAGGTCGATGTACTGGTGCCTATATGCAGCATGTTGATGTAGTGGCTGTCGGGGAAGAGTCATCAGTTCTACTCTGTAAAATAATTCTGCTATATAATTGGATTACAATGACTACAATAGCATACTATATAGATATAACTTATATTTTTCATTCAATGTATTTTCCCTTTATCCTTCGTTCTTTATTTGTATTTGCTTTTGTTGTTTTATCGTATTGCTGTAATTATCTATCGATAAGCTACATGAAGATCATTATCAATCAAGATTATGGGGCATATTTATCAATGTGTTGCGTCGCCCTTGTTCCATGCAAGGGCGGCACAAGGAAAACGCAACCGTAAGTAAGATTTATCAAGCCACGCATGGCCACCTTGCGTGGCCCTGCATGGCTTTATAAATCTGGAGTAACGCAACGCGGCGCAAACCCCCCCCCCCAGGGAGGAGTTCTATGGGTGGAGCGTGGGTATTCCCATGCATCCACCCATGGATTTTGGCGCATTGTCAGATTGAGCAACACTGGTAAACCTGGGAATGTGTCAAAATGCTACGCCTCCCAATGGAAAGAGTGCAACAAGGAGATATATCTTTAACTTTCATTGTTGTTTCCTCTTTCTAAGTGTGCTGCATTCTGCAGCACATTTAGAAAGACAAAAATGTTTCTGAGTATCGTTTTTGTGCAGAAAGGTGCCCCTTCCTGCATGAAAATCCGGCCTAAAACGCAGGCACCCTTGCACTACGGCGCAAGGATGCCTGCATTGGCGCTAGGCAGCCACAAGGGCGGCAGCACAAGGAAAGTACATCAATGCAGTGTATAATGTTAAATACAGTGCATTTCTGCCCTTTCTCCTTCACGCAGCACAGTGGAGCAAGGTGGCTCGCTGCGCTGCACAGCTTGAAAGCTTCATAAATGTGCCCCCTTATTGTTTATAATATGAACTCGAGCCGGAGATGCTTTAGTAAGCTGAATTCATAATGCAGCCCAGGTTTGCATTCAATGCTGGTGTTTGCTCCACACTACCATGAAAAATGGCCCGAAATTTGTCAGATATAGAATACCATTTTTGTATATACGTATTACAAGTAAAACTCCTTTACATATAATGGTATAGCTGCCTATATGTGACGAGCGATTTTAATGGCTGCATGACTGTATGGAACTCTCATGAAAAATATATAGAAACAACATGCTGTGAGTGTTTTTCCCGACTGCTCTATAACTTTAGTGCTTGAAATATAAAGTTATGATATTTTCATAAATATGTTCTCAGACAACTAGGACTGTGGCTTAAGGGGCATAGTGGTGTCAATATTGGTAATGTTTTCTTATTAGAAAATATATAACTTTCTGCTCTTTTGTAATCCAAATATACTTGTATATAGTGTTTTGAACGAGGGAGTCCTAAAATTAATGAAATTTTCCTAGTTACATGATGCAAAACACTCCAATAACAATATCTGCATATTCAGTTTAAAAACGTTTTTAACTGTTCAGCTAAAATTACACAGAAACCTAATTATCTTACACTGAAAGACGTCAAATTGATTTTACTATGAACATGCGCTTAGAAAGTGCGTTATGAAGCGCTATATAAAAAGCAATTTTTTTAACCTTTTATATATCTGCTTCCCTTAACAGCACAGACGATATTGGGCCCAAAACTGCGATGGCTTTTGTATGATTCTGTCATTTCTATGGTTTTCCTTCATTTCTGGAAAGAAAAAGTTCCTAATTCCCCGCCTTCCTCCCTCGTTCAGGCTTAAATTAAATAAAGGATTTGCTGTCTCCCCAAAAGCTTTCGAATTTTTAAGAGGTCTGATAAAAATCCAAATTCATTCTAATAGGCATTGGTCCTAAGCTGTAAGCACACTGGTCGCAGTATTTATGTGCTGGTAACATGAGTCTTTTTTACATGTGCCTTTTCACAAGCAGGAAACCTCTTAGGGCTATTGCCTCACTCGCACGTTAATGAGACAATACTCTGTTTTGTAAATAAGTGACTGTAAAGTCTAGCCGAGAAGTACGTTCTTCCGGATTGCATCAATAAGGTCACTATTTGACTAGTCGGGGAAAAAAATCCTCTCTTCCAGGAAAATGTCTGCTTCCTTTTTGCATTGCTAAAAGTTGTCAAAGGCCGCCTTATAAGGCCTTTACATAAATATCTGTCAATGTTAGGCAGGAAAGCTATGGATATTCAGGTACGTGCTCTCGGTGTCTGACGAGACACTATTGTTCACGTGGGCCCACCTGCTGCAGCGAGGAGGGGGCGGGACTCCTGAAGAGACGCTCAGGTCGAGTCCCTTGATGTTCATAGGTGGTTTTAAAAAACATAAACAAGAAATTAGCTTCACACCTACTGCACTTAGACAGCTTGGAGTAGTGATGCGAGGGGCCTGCCAAGTCTATGCGGCGAAATAAGGCTCAGCATTCAAACCCCTCAGAGCCAACCAGAACGCAGGGCTCAGTCCTACCCATATATTCACTCCTGGCAGAGCACTGATCGCTTTCAGGTTTTGGGAGCAGGCCATGTTCCATATCATTAGCAAGATATATGTTTTGCTTTTATGTCTTTCCCTCGTGGATGTCAATGAGGGACAGCTAGGGGTAGCAGCTACTACCTCGGATTGGGCCTTTGTAGTTTATTCTACTCTGCAGGGGAGGGCTCCTCCGTTATGGTGGAGGAGCGTCGTTAACCCCTTCCTCCCCCCACCACCTCCCTGAAAGCCAGCAAAGGACAAAAATAAAAAGATAAACATTTTTACTATCATTTTATTTTCAGCCCTGCAGGCTGCTAGCCGAGAGAGGGGCGTAGCCTCCCATACTGACGCTGCAGCACCAGGGGGAGTGGTGAAGGCACTTAGAAGTGCGCATGTCGGTTTGGCCGGCCTTCTGGGGCCGGCCAAACCGTCATGCGCACTTAGCCTTTCTGTACCCGAGCTGTTTTGTACAGCTTGGTGGAGAAAACAACACAGGCTTCCAGTCTATGTCTGAGCGCCGAACCGAGGTGCTCAGTCCAATCCCAGCGCTGCTCACATGTTGGGAAAAGTATTCCCAGCATGTGAACAGCGCTGGGATTGGGAGCTGGGAGCCCGCGCCATGTCCAGCAGTTCCTGGACGGGATGCGAGGATTGGGAGAAATGTGGCGGCTTTCGGAGCAGGTAAGTCTTATTTTCTTTATTTATAGTAAATTTTTTGGTGTTCCCCCTCCCCATGCCCCACCACTTAGCAATACGAGTGACCACTACTGCTACTTTGTTTCCCTTCCTGAAGGTAGTGACAGGAGCAAGTCACTAAAAAAACTAGGCAACACATTGCCAAGCAGTGGAAAGTAATTTGCAAAAGTTAAAAGGTGACCTTTCTGTTGCTTATTGCTGTATTTGGATGTTAAACTGGTACCAATATGGTGAAACCTTTGCCCAGATGGTGCTAACATGTAAAAATGACAAAATATTGAAGTACAAGTACCACAAAATGTGGACATTATGGGGCGTATGTACAGCAAAATGTCGGAGCGAGGAGTTGTGCCAAATTTGGCAGCTCCGTGCTCTGACATTTTCAAAATGCAGGGTTGCGCCATATTTACTACAATACAGCGTACCCTTGTGTTTTCCATAGTGCTGGCGCTAACATTATCTGCCTAGCGCCGACACAGGCACCCTTGCACTATTGCAAGGGTTATGTGCAGGAAGGCGTCCCTTCCTGCACATAAACAATCCATTGTGGCTATTTGTTACTCCTATGTGTGCTGCAGAATGCAGCACTCATAGAAGTAGCAAATCGTCATTACTTAATGATGATTATTTATGTGCAGGAAGGGACACCTTACTGCACATAAACAATCATTAATCGCTTTTTTGCTCTTTCTATGTGTGCTGCAGGATGCAGCACACACAGAAAAAGCAAAAACGAGGAAAAATAAAAGCATTTCTCCTCGTGCGCCATCTAACTCCTGCTCTTGCATGGCATTAGTTTTTCGTGCTGCCACAGATTTACACCTCCTTGTAAATCTGGGGCAACGTCAAAAAGCAATGGGTGTTGCGGTGGAACGCCACAGCACACACCCATTGCACGCCCCTTGCACACAGATATCTGCGTGAAAAGGGATCATATTTACAAAGCGTAGTTAAAAATGGAGCAGGGCATTGCGCCACAGGAACGTCGTTAAAATTGATGTTGCTGTGGTGCAATGGCCTTGTAAATATGCCCCTATGTCGCATAATTTGCCTTTCTTGCCGCATTTTTTACTCAGCTCTGTCATATAATTTGGTCTTCCCCTGTCATTATATAATTTCAGTGACCCTGGCTATGTGTAGGAAATAGAGTCAACCCAGTGATGTCATTGAGCGTCAAATAGTGTGTCACATCACTTCCTCCACCCTCAGCATTTTGGGGAGCCCACAATTGCAGGTAGAGTGAAACAAGCCGAAGATATGAGTAAATGTAAAAAAGGCTGCTTTTAAGTTTTCGGGCACAGCTTATGCAGTCATTAATAATTTCAGTCTCAATCGCCTCACAAAGCCACCAGGCCCCAACCGTAGTTTATTACACCAAATCTCCATCTCCCCTCGCTTTCTTGGCCTAACACAATTCACCTTCCTGGGCCCAGCGACACCGTCAATCTAACCTCATATTATTCTGTGGGCCAAAAGATAACACAATGTTTGTAGGCCTCTTTGCTCATCAAAGCCTCACATCTTTGTTTCGCCTCAAGGTGCTCCGCCACTCTGTCTGCCTGAAACAAGGTTGGCTCCCTGTTCAACTTAACCTAAACAGGAACTCTAGCTCTCCCTGGTGCTTCCCAGGTGCTATTTTACAACTGCAACAACCATCACCAACCATCAGTCATCAATCCAGTGGAGGGGGCTCACAGCTTCAGAGCATGTGGAAGCATTCAACAAAGTAGAAAACGGAGATATATAAGAAGGGCCAACAAGAGTGATTGCCTTGATGGCTAGTGCAAGTCAACGCAACCTTCACTGTCGCACTGGCCAGCAGGTGGCAAGCAACTAGGCCAACAAATGACCGATAAGGACTACACGACCATGGAACTGAGCGAAAGCAAGGCTGCTGGAGATTAAAAGAATTTCAGGCAAACTGTAAAAGGACGGCTAACCCTGGAGGCTCTTAAGCACTTCCCTCTGGCTTTGCAGTCTCAGCTCGACAGGAAGAAGCAATCTCTTGCAGAGGGGATGTCAAGAAATGATGGAGAAGCAATCTCTTTGATGCACAGTTCACCTTTGGCAGGATGTACAGTAGCACTCTAATCTTAGTGTGTGGTCGTCTCACAAGAAGCAGGTCTAAGGCCGCAGTCAAAGTAGTTTGCTTCACAGTCCATGAAGTGATTTTGGGCCCTTGTGGCAGTCTACCTTCTTCTCCTCAGGTCACAGCAACAGCAAGCATCTTCATCAGTTCTACTTCTAAAGTCTATCCCTGGCTCTCAAATACGGACAGAAACATTGAGCCTTGCACCCCGTCCAAAGCTTATGCTGGTGCACAAAGCTTCATTAAGGTACAGGTGAACTAATGTTCTGGTCTCAAGGAGCAGCGTGTATCCCAGAGTTGTGGTCAACTACCAGGACAATTAGCTATTGAGATCTTGATCAATACTTGCAAAAGGTCATAGGAGAAATCCCCGGGAATGAGATGAAATTGAACTCCAGACAGGCCTCAATAAATCAGAAGCTATTGATTGGTGATTACTTTCCATAGACTATAAAATATTATTCAGATGGACACAGAGAACATACTTTTGTCTCAGATGAGAATAATTGAGCATGCCTTGAACTAGCTGCTGTATTGTACAAGTGTTAGTTCTTGCAGGTCACGGGCAGACCTGCTAATTGTTGCTCAAACTGCTGGACTCCTCTCCAGTCAAACTTAGTTCTTGAGGGTCCAATTCAAGCCCACAACACTTGCGCTTTAGTGGTCTGCACAGGGAGGGGGATGAGATAAGAAGTAGCAAAATCACGACAGGGGACGAAGTGCGACATTTACCAGAAAGGTCTATACCTGTCCTACATGTTAGGTTTTATTAAAGAGATAATCACGCACAGGGTCCACAGATAGGGACAGTCTATCAGCATTGGCAAGACTCTCTGTACAGAATCGAGGGAACACAGTCATGACAGACTGTGTACGAGGCCACCACTCCAACAGGAGTGCAGAAAAAGACTGGTGCCAGCAAACCCTGATTAGCTGACATCAACTGTCAGCCATGCCATACCCGTATGGAGGCCTTCATAGACAAGAAGGTGTCCTTGGTGTGAATTGTCATTTTCCACAAATTGAGGCATCTTCTGGGCATTTACATCCCAAATCAGCAAAGTAGCTCCTCTAAAGGAGCTCATGATGTGTGTCCGCTGAACAGGGATACATGCCTTGTTGGCTAGAAAGCATTACATTAGGAGCAGGGCAGCACAAGGGTAATAAACCAAGAAACAGACACTCTGACCAAACACTAACCTGTCTGCTAATCTTAAACATAACCAGTACCTTAAACCTAACCCTAATCTTAATCCTGTCTAAAACCCAAAGACTATACATTACCGTTTCCCTTACCCTCATCTTTGCGTTAATGCTCAATATAACCCTAAACTAATCCCTCCCTCTGCCCTAACCCTAACACTGCTCTTGGGACTCATAGTCATGTACACATATGCAGAGGTGAGGCATGCATATTGTGCATTTTGCTAGTTGTTAGAAAGATGTGTGCATGTCAGTACCAGCAGCTTTCTTGAAGGTACTCTTACTGGTGTTGTATGTATTTGAGATTGGTTCTTTAGCCTTTGCACGTCATCAGGTACACAGTATCAGGCCACAAAGGTAATAATATCCATTTAAGAAAGTGCTGAAATTTGGTAGGTTCATAATGAGTATGGATTTCTCCTTCTTGGAGGACGGGCCATCGTTATCTCAAGATGGCCCTGTCTAAGTTTAAGGAACTAAGGGACACATTTACAAGGGCATTGCGCCACAGGCATGTCACTTTTAATGATGTTCCTGTGGCACAATGCCCTGCTCCATATTTACAAGGTGGCGTTAAGCTACTTAACGTGGCTTAACGCCACCTTGTAAATATGCCCCTTACCGCAGCAGTCCGCTGCGGCAAAGTGGCGGGCAATGGGTGTTGGTGTGGGTGTTCCACCACAACACCCATTGCTTTTTGACGCAGCCCCCTATTTACAAGGGTGGCGTAAATATGGGGCAACGCCAAAAATAAGACCAGGGAAAACCTGGTCTTAAACAGGCGCAATGAGGAGAAGTAAAATATTTCTCCTCGTTTTTGCTGTTTCTATGTGTGCTGCATTCTGCAACACACATAGAAACAGCAAATCGCCATTTCTGATTGTTCTTGTGCAGGAAGGTGCCCCTCCTGCACATAAACAATCATTAAAAAATGATGTTTTTGTAATCTTCTCTGTGTGTGCTGCATTTTGCAGCACACATAGAAGTTACATATCACCATTATTGATTGTTTATGTTCAGGAAGGGACACCTTCCTGCACATGAACAATCATTGTTCCCTGCAACTCAGTCACCCTTACACTATGGTGCAAGGGGGCCTGCGTTAGCGCAAGGCAGCTGAATTTAGCACCATCGCTAAGGGAAATGCAGGAGTGTACCGCATTCTTGTAAATACGGCGCATCCCTGCGTTTTGAAACTGTTTGCGCGGCATTAGCAATTTTGGCTTAATACCGCGCTCCGACAGTTTCCTTGTAAATATGCCACTAAATATTTCAAGTTGAACCCAGTGTTATGGATGGACTGGTAGGATGTTGCAGTAATGAGTGTTTTGAAGTGGTTGATAGGTATGGTGTGTGTGTGGCTCTGTGATGTGGTATTAAAGACTTATGTCACATGATATGGTGAAATATGTTATGGCCAGCGTAGTTAAGTGTGTTTTAGTAGGAAGGCATGACTTTGAATGGTGTTTTGACATGATAAGGTATATATGATCAGGCATGGTGTGTTGGGTATGCTATGGTATTGGTAGCATGGCAAGGTGTATTCTGATGCTGTATTGGATAATATGGGACGGTATTGTGTTCAGTGGTGTGTTGGAGTGTTATTGGTGTAATTGAATGGCTGATCTAAAGTGATGAGGTCAGGGCAAGTAAGGTGGTTGGTGGAATAGTGTGTGTTGGGGGGTTTGTGTGTTATATTTTAGCCATATGCTGTGGTGAGATGTAGAATCATTTGGAAAGAGCAAATGTTTTATTAAGTTTTGCATTGTGGTGCAGAGCTATGTAGTGTGCCATGGTATGTCTGGAGAATGCCTTGATATATGGTGCCCTATACAGACCCCCCAGGATATAGCGGCATGGATTAGCAAATTTAGCGGCACAAATATGGAAATTTAGCGGCACACATATGGAAATTTAGCAGCATTTTGCGGCACTTTATTTTGCAATTTTTCCTACAACAAACACTGATATCTTAGTTTTTCTGAGTTATTTTACAACATGAAGCTATGTATATTTGGTTTATTTACAATTTAGACAATTTGTTTTGCTTCAAGGCTACATATAGGACATAAACATGTTATTGAATAAATGCCCACGGAACCTGTATGCTTGTTGTGTTAATCTTGGCCATGTATGTGCAGTTCTTCTGAGCAGTCCAAATCTAGCCCTATATTGTGCTGCTGATTATAATGCAAAAACAATAATGCCCGGATGGATTGCTCTGAGAGGGACCGTCGTCTGGCTGACAGAATAATTTTGTAGATGCTGTTGCTCCTTTCAGCATCTGCAGAACTGGTCACACAGTCCTTGTACACAGCTGCAAGCTGTGAAAGGGCAGGAATGCGGTCAGCCATCCCACGCCAAAAGAGGTCAGTGTCAATCACCCCAGAAACAGATGCCTGTACTGCTTCCGGGCCTACATGTTCAAAGTAGAGGCGAAGCTCCTGATCGGGAACTTCGCTCAAACCAGGGATGGCTGAATATGCACTCTTGTCCTTAGGCAGGATGCAGAGTCGTGCAGGATTGAAAAGGCGCACTTGCTTCAAGAAACCAATGCCTGGTTGGGCCTCCCCATGTATTTGCCCACCTTTTCCAGAGAATTTTCAAAAGCTTCATTAAGCTGGGCTGTCATCTTTTTTTCTGTGTCAGAGATAATTTAGCCCCTGCAGTGGTCTGTAGAAATGGTTGTAGTGACTCCACAGTGAGGACTGAATTGTTTGTTAGGTTCATGTGGAGGTCCTCCAAATAATCATACACCTTCATTGTCACTGGTGTCTGACTCTGGAATAAGTCCATCAGATGTAAAATGTTTTGGCATTTTTCTGCCACAATCTCCAATTGAACTTTAATGCAGTTTCTTTGGTCGCTGTTCAACATCCTTTGCAGATTTTCAAGGGAATCTGGGGGAGACTTGCTGAGTTGCATCTCCGACTCAACAAACCCAGCATAGGCCTCAAAGTGCTTGCAGTGGTACTGAACAGCAGCAAACCAAGAATTCCACCGGGTACTGCAAGTGTCAGGTGCCATCCCTGGTTTCATCCCATGGTTCTCAGCAAGATGGTGCAGGTACCTTCTCTTTCTGCTACCGGCCATGTAAAAGATGCGCGAGAAGTACAGAAGGAAAGCATTTAGCTCCACAAAAGGCTTCCTAAATGACTCTCCAATAAGGTTCATTATGTGTGCCAAGCAGGTGATATGTATGGAGTTTGTATACAGATTTCTCAACACAGTGTTGTATGCCTTGAGCATGTATGCCGCATTGTCAGTGTTAAAGGAAATAACGTTCTGAAAGGCTATGCTGTACTCTGTGAGCACCTTCACAACAGCTTGCGCTACAGTCCCATGGTTGCACTGTGAGAGGAACACTGTGTCTGCTAGGTGGGTGTGGATCTGACGGCCACCCTGTGCAGAGACCACTGCAAATAACACATTCAATACACACCGCCCTTCGACATCAGGTGTTTCATCAAATATAACACTGATCTTTTGATCTTGCAATTGTTCTTTCAGCTCGTTCTTGGCTCCTATATATCTCTCTGGGAGATAACGTTCTTGAAGCTGATGACTTCCAGGTATCGCTCCACCATTTTGTACTCGCTCGTGGAGAAACTTGCGCAACACAGGGTGGTCGGTTTTGCTCAGCGGAATGTTCAGCGCTGAGCAGACATTGACCCACTCACTTATAATTTCCTGGTTTGAGGCACCGGCAGCTGTACTCTTTGTGAAAAGTGAGTTCACAGTCATCTGACGGGCACGTTTTGGCGAAGAGTGAGGGTCTGGATCATCTGAACAGCGCTTCAAGTGTTTTTGTGACCGCACATACATATCGACTGTGTGTTTCCGGATGTGGTCCACCGCCACATTGCACACACTGCAAAACAGCACGCCACCATCAGCATGCATCACGGTGCTGTACTCTCTGGCCCGATCTGCTGCGGTTATATGGGTAGGTAGATGTAATCGGTGCTTCACAGTCTTCACAGGCTGCAGAAACTTCTCCATCGTGCTTTTGTTGTGGTGGCTTGTTGCTCCCTTGGAATCCAAAAGATCTCGGGCTTGTGGCGCTGTCACGTAACTCACCTACAAATATATTTGGTGTTACTAGATGTGTTCCAAAGGGTAAAAGGGCATTGCAATTGTTGAATGGAAAGTTAAGAAAACGTAGTGAAGCAATGATTAAAAATGCATGTAACTCTGAAGCACCTGCAAATGGCAAAAAATTTGAAAACTTGTTGGGACAGATCCGCAATGGGAAACGGCACTCCCCAAACGGCGTTGAGCAAACAGTGTTAACACAGCAAGGGCAGTAGCAAAGAAAGGAGAACGTGAAACCTTTTGAAGCAAAGTTGCATACACGGTGCGTTAACATACAGGTAGGCAGCGGTCCTTCGAAGTGGAATGGCACACTTGTGTGGTCCCGTTAGGCCACTTTGAGTCGTCTGTGGAGGGCAGTGGGGGTGCGAGGTAAACATAAAAAACAAGGCAAAAGTGTTTCCCCCAAAAAAACAACCCTGCCCCAAAGTGCCTGCAAATAAAAAATAACATTTGGAGAAAAACGAGAAAAAGGGGAAGGATGAGCCACCTGCAAAGAAAGTGAAACCTAACCGTTCAAAACAAATTTGTACAAGTGTACTTTGTAGGAGCACATAAGCCAGGCGTTTACACTCGGGGGGGCAACAGTGCTTAACGCCCCAAACCACCCCCACGAAAAACAAAAAACAAAATAACAATTATGAAACCCACATGATCACACAGAATCCCATCACCAAACCATGCACAGCGCTCCCACCCATCGCAAGTAGGACTTCACAAATATGGGTGGCGACCTCAAGCTTCTGCACTTTAGCATATGTAGTATTCATCTCCCCGGAAGTGTACAGAAACCAAAACTTACCCGTGCTGTGCAGCAGCAAGCATATACTAGTTGCCAGACGGCCCAATGGCTCTTGAACCAGCAGATTCTTTCCTCCGGGACTCTACAAAAAGAAGAAAAAAGAGTTTGAGCAGGCTTGGCTCGCCTTCCCATGGCACCTGTCCCACAACACTGCCACCTCCCCCACTACGCCTCTTTAAAAACCACAGCACCCCCATATGCCCCCTGGGCCCGCATGCCCAGCGGGCCCCAAAACAATGCCCCCAGGGCCCGCCGCACACTGGGCACGCGGCGGGGACAAAACTTACCTGTGCTGTGCACCGGCTCTTGAACCAGCAGATTCTTTCCTCCGGGACTCTACAAAAAGAAGAAAAAGAGTTAGAGCAGGCTTGGCTCGCCCTTCCCATGGCACCTGTCCCACAACACTGCCACCTCCCCCACTACGCCTCTTTAAAACCACAGCACCCCCATATGCCCCCTGGGCCCGCATGCCCAGCGGGCCCCAAAACAATGCCCCCGGGCCCGCCGCACACTGGGCACGCGGCGGGCCCAACCAACAATAAAAAAAAAAAGGAATGCCAGGAGGGGCCCGCCGCGTGCCCAGTGTGCGGCGGGCCCCAAAACATAATGCCTCGGGGCCCGCCGCACACTGGGCACGCGGCGGGACCAACCAACAATAAAAAAAAAAAGGAATGCCAGGAGGGGCCCGCCGCGTGCCCATTGTGCGGCGGGCCCCAAAACATAAATGCCCCGGGGCCCGCTGCACACTGGGCACGCGGCGGGCCCAACCAACATTTTTTTTTTAAATGCCAGGAGTGGCCCGCCGCGTGCCCAGTGTGCGGCGGGCCCCACAAACATAATGCCCCGGGGCCCGCCGCACACTGGGCACGCGGCGGGCCCAACCAACAATAAAAAAAAAAAAAGGAATGCCAGGAGGGGCCCGCCGCGTGCCCAGTGTGCGGCGGGCCCCAAAACATAATGCCCCGGGCCCGCCGCACACTGGGCCCGCGGCGGGACCAACCAACAATAAAAAAAAAAAAAAAAGGAATGCCAGGAGGGGCCCGCCGCGTGCCCATTGTGCGGCGGGCCCCAAAACATAAATGCCCCCGGGGCCCGCTGCACACTGGGCACGCGGCGGGCCCAACCAACATTTTTTTTTTTTAAATGCCAGGAGTGGCCCGCCGCGTGCCCAGTGTGCGGCGGGCCCCAAAAACATAATGCCCCCGGGGCCCGCCGCACACTGGGCACGCGGCGGGCCCAACCAACAATTAAAAAAAAAAAAGGAATGCCAGGAGGGGCCCGCCGCGTGCCCAGTGTGCGCCGGGCCCCAAAAACATAAATGCCCCCGGGGCCCGCCGCACACTGGGCACGCGGCGGGCCCAACCAACAATAAAAAAAAAAAAGGAATGCCAGGAGGGGCCCGCCGCGTGCCCAGTGTGCGGCAGGCCCCAAAAACATAATGCCCCCGGGGCCCGCCGCACACTGGGCACGCGGTGGGCCCAACCAACAATTAAAAAACAAAAAAAGGAATGCCAGGAGGGGCCCGCCGCGTGCCCAGTGTGCGGCGGGCCCCAAAAACATAAATGCCCCCGGGGCCCGCTGCACACTGGGCACGCGGCGGGCCCAACCAACAATTTTTTTTTTAAATGCCAGGAGTGGCCCGCCGCGTGCCCAGTGTGCGGCGGGCCCCAAAACATAATGCCCCCGGGGCCCGCCGCACACTGGGCACGCGGCGGGCCCAACCAACAATTCAAAAAAATAAAGGAATGCCAGGAGGGGCCTACCGCGTGCCCAGTGTGCGGCGGGCCCCAAAAACATAAATGCCCCCGGGGCCCGCCGCACACTGGGCACGCGGCGGGCCCAACCAACAATTTTTTTTTTTAAATGCCAGGAGGGGCTTGCCGCGTGCTCATTGTGCGGCGGGCCCCAAAAACATAATGCCCCCGGGGCCCGCCGCACACTGGGCACGCGGCAGGCCCAACCAACAATTAAAAAAAAAAAAGGAATGCCAGGAGGGGCCCGCCGCGTGCCCAGTATGCGACGGGCCCCAAAAACATAATGCCCCGGGGCCCGCTGCACACTGGGCACGCGGCGGGCCCAACCAACATTTTTTTTTTTAAATGCCAGGAGTGGCCCGCCGCGTGCCCAGTGTGCGGCGGGCCCCAAAACATAATGCCTCCGGGGCCCGCCGCACACTGGGCACGCGGCGGGCCCAACCAACAATTAAAAAAAAAAAGGAATGCCAGGAGGGGCCCGCCGCGTGCCCAGTGTGCGGCGGGCCCCAAAACATAAATGCCCCGGGGCCCGCCGCACACTGGGCACGCGGCGGGCCCAACCAACAATTTTTTTTTAAAATGCCAGGAGGGGCCCGCCGCGTGCCCATTGTGCGGCGGGCCCCAAAAACATAATGCCCCCGGGGCCCGCCGCACACTGGGCACGCAACAGGCCCAACCAACAATTAAAAAAAAAAAAGGAATGCCAGGAGGGGCCCGCCGTGTGCCCAGTGTGCGACGGGCCCCAAAAACATAATGCCCCGGGCCCGCCGCACACTGGGCACGCGGCGGGCCCAACCAACAATAAAAAAAAAAAAAAAGGAATGCCAGGAGGGGCCCGCCGCGTGCCCATTGTGCGGCGGGCCCCAAAAACATAAATGCCCCCGGGGCCCGCTGCACACTGGGCACGCGGCGGGCCCAACCAACAATTATTTTTTTTTTAAATGCCAGGAGTGGCCCGCCGCGTGCCCAGTGTGCGGCGGGCCCCAAAACATAATGCCCCGGGGCCCGCCGCACACTGGGCACGCGGCGGGCCCAACCAACAATAAAAAAAAAAAAGGAATGCCAGGAGGGGCCCGCCGCGTGCCCAGTGTGCGGCGGGCCCCAAAAACATAATGCCCCGGGGCCCGCCGCACACTGGGCACGCGGCGGGCCAAACCAACAATAAAAAAAAAAAAAGGAATGCCAGGAGGGGCCCGCCGCGTGCCCAGTGTGCGGCGGGCCCCAAAAGCATAAATGCCCCGGGGCCCGCCGCACACTGGGCACGCGGCGGGCCCAACCAACAATTTAAAAAAAAAAAAATGCCAGGAGGGGCCCGCCGCGTGCCCAGTGTGCGGCGGGCCCCAAAACATACATGCTCCCGGGGCCCGCCGCGTGCCCAGTGTGCGGCGGGCCCCAAAAACATAAATGCTCCCGGGCCCGCCGCACACTGGGCACGCGGCGGGCCCAACCAACAATTTTTTTAAAAAATGCCAGGAGAGCCCGCCGCCTGCCCAGTGTGCGGCGGGCCCCAAAAACATATGCCCCCGGGGCCCGCCGCGTGCCCAGTGTGCGGCGGGCCCCAAAACATAATGCCCCGGGGCCCGCCGCACACTGGGCACGCGGCGGGCCCAACCAACAATTAAAAAAAAAAAAGGAATGCCAGGAGGGGCCCGCCGCGTGCCCAGTGTGCGGCAGGCCCCAAAAACATAATGCCCCCGGGGCTCGCCGCACACTGGGAACGCGACGGGCCCAACCAACAATTTTTTTTTTTAAATGCCAGGAGGGGCCCGCCGCGTGCCCAGTGTGCGGCGGGTTCCAAAAACATAATGCCCCGGGGCCCGCCGCACACTGGGCACGCGGCGGGCCCAACCAACAATTTTTTTTTTTTAAATGCCAGGAGGGGCCCGCCGCGTGCCCAGTGTGCGGCGGGCCCCAAAACATAATGCCGACAGGGCCCGCCACACACTGGGCACGCGGCGGGCCCAACCAACAATTCAAAAAAAAAGTAATGCCAGGAGGGGCCCGGCGCGTGCCCAGTGTGCGGCAGGCCCCAAAAACATAAATGCCCCCGGGGCCCGTCACACACTGGGCACGCGGCGGGCCCAACCAACAATTTTTTTTTTAAATATGCCAGGAGGAGCCCGCCGCGTGCCCAGTGGGTGGCGGGCCCCAAAAACATAATGCCCCCGGGGCCCGCCGCACACTGGGCACGCGGTAGGCCCAACCAACAATTCCCAAAAAAAAAGTAATGCCAGGAGGGGCCCGCCGCGTGCCCAGTGTGCGGCAGGCCCCAAAAACATAATGCCCCCAGGGCCCGTTCACGCTGGGCACACGGCAGGCACCCCCCAAACACAGCTTCCTTCCAAATCCCAAATCCTTACCTGGGCCGACGGTGCGGTGATGAGGTGATGAGGTGAGCAGCAGTCCTGAGAATGAGGGAACAGCACAGCAGGGCAGGTGAGGAATGTAAATATACACCACCTCGCCTGCCTGCTGTGAGGACCCTCCTTCTATTGGACCCGTGGCGAGAGCCACCGGGCCAATAGAAGGGGGGTCTGGAGATATCTGGATTTCGCGGGCAATTACAAAGGTGCCGATTTCACGGGCACTATTGTAAAAATCGCGCTTTTTTACAAAAGTGCCGATTCGCGAAATTCTGGAGGGTCTGCCTATATTGTGTAATATATGGTACAGTGATGAGTGGGTTTGATACTTTGTTGGGTGGCATGGGCATGTTGCTTGCTTAAAGGTCTGAATTTGGTATGCAGTCGGAAGGCTTGGTGGATGTAGTAATTATGTGTTGTGGTCTAGTGGTATTTTGGTAGTTTGGTGTTGTATAGTGCTCTGTGTAGTGATGTGGTGTGTTATATCATGTGGTATTACATGATGCAGTATGTAGTGTTGTTCAATGGCAATTATGGTTGTGGCCTAATGTGATTTACTATCTAAAGTAACCCTTATTCTGTGTTACGGTGCAGTAATCTTGTGTGGGATAGAGAGTTTTGGTGTGTTGTGGTGTTGTGTGGCCTGGTCTGGTGTTATGTTGAAATAGATGATGTGATGAGGTGATATGGAATGTGGTGTTCTATTGTTTTATGTGGTGTTGTGGGTCCACTGGAAGGTGTTACGCTATGGGATATTTTAAGGACCTATTTTATTCCCTGACTGTGGGACATCTTTCTGAGTGCATGATTACACTGAGGTTACATTTCTCTTTTCTGATGTCTTCTTTGATCGGCTATCCTGTGAAGGAGGGGAAGGAATGAACATAAGGGACATGGAGAGGAAGCAGGAGGGAAAGTGAGAGGAAGTGGGAGAATAGGGCAGAAAATAGATTCAGGGGAGTGAAATGGGAAACAGGGAACAGATGGGAACAAGGAGAGAGAAAAGGCAGGTGGGGTGGAGGTAGAGGGGTGAGGGTGGGGGAGAAGCAGAGCAGGTTTGAGAGAGGAGTAGAGACAGAGACAAACAGGAAGAGAAGAGGAAGGAGAGAGGCACTGATAGAAGGATGTGATGCAGCGTAAAAGCTGATCATGCTTTGCACGAAACATAAACCTATCTTGACAATGAAAACACAAATGTGCACTTTGCACAAGTCTAGAAAAACGATACTGAAATTTAAAAAAGTTGAGGTACCAGCACCATAAAAGTGTGTTTGACTAGGTAGTAACAGTAGGATTAATCAAATAGTGAATTCAAGACGTTTAGTATCTGATTGCTTAATATTCTTAACAAAGATGTCATGAAAATTAATGATGAAACCTAGCTTTTATATTGACTTCCTTGAAGAGAGCCATAACAACCTCGACAGTGGTGCAATACATGCATGCAATATGTTAGATGATTGAAACTTTGAGTATAAGTGCCTAACATTATGAAAATCATTTATTCATAGAAACAATTTTACTTTAATGATTTTTAGAAATAGTTTATATGTTGCTACTTTTTGAAATGATGGTATCAGGCTACAATTAAAGTTGAGCATTTCTGTGTAACAATCATTGACAAACTTATCAAATGTTCATATATGAAATGTTTCATTTATTTCATTATGCTTGAAATTAATTAGGAGTTTATTTTACTAAATAAGAAATGTTAACTTTAAAAAGCATTTTAATTGAGTTTCTCCTTAGGCTGCATTATTTCATAGCCTTGAGCAAATGGACCTTGATTCGTTTCTTCAAATGTTGCTTTATTTGTTCTTGTTTATGCGACATTCTTTAAACTACAAGAGACTTTCTTACAGCCCACATTTGTGTATGAATGGTGGGAAGATGACCGTTAAACTATATCCATGGAGAGCAACAAAGTAAAGAAGCTCTTTGTCAACTAACCTGTGAGGCCGGAATGGACAGTCAATTCTCATAATGAGCATGGGAAAATATGCTGGAGTATCAATTTGTACCTGGAAAACAGAAGAATGATCACATGACGATCAGACCATTGTGGAACGACCATTGTTGTCATAATGAAATGAAAGTGAACTATAAAAATTGACTTTCCTAGGAGGAGGGAGCACAAGCTCTTTTTGACCTGCCTTCCCCTTTTCACTTTCCTTGCCTCCTGCCTGCCTGCCAGACTTTCTCTTTTATGCCCTTTTGTCTTTTTGCCCTTGTTGATGAACTTGCCTGCTGGACGATTTGGAGCAGTTTGGTGAGAGACCAGATTCTAACTTTCCTGATTTATTCTCAATTCCCCTTGCCCTGCCCATGGACGTTCCCCATGTGGACTTTAACTTGAACCTTTTGCCCATGCTAAGAGAACCTTTGTGAAACTATCCTCCTTCCTTTGTTGGTAGTAGAAATCACTAGCAATTAGGAACCATCTTCTAATGGATGTCTGTATTTAGAAATAGATTTACTTTGACAAAATATGTGATTCTATATTTCATTCTATAAGACTCATGAATGAACTGTTAAAAAATTTACTTTTATGCATTCCCTTTGCATCTTTAATACAATAAGCAAATTATCTAAATTCGACTGAGTCTTTTATTGTGTCTTGATGTTCTTTCCACAGAAACTGTGCCTACACTTATCTGATTGATTTTAAATGCCTGATAGTGAGAGTCAAAGATTATTTTTCAGAACATCAGGTTCTTTTGCTCTTGTTCTGTCGTGTAGTTCCTATAAAAAGTATACAGGATCTGCGCGTTTAGACAACATACACGGTAGGATTGGTGTCAGACGACCTCTGATCACCCCCACTGGGTATGTTGGCCTTTTGTTCCTACTGGCTCACAGTGCCACTAGAATCTCCTTTTACCAAGGAGAGAATAGTTCCTGGCAACCATCGAACATGACAACCCTGATCCCTCAGGACCGTGGAAACAATATACTACCTTTCGCTCAGTCACTCGTGCTTACTTCGTCTGTCTCAGAGAGATACACCGAATAAACAGGCTGGGCGTTTTTCAATAAGCATTTATTGAACTGTTATTATTCTGGTGTAGAATAAATGAGCTGCAACAACCGCTAGACAGTATAAGATATAAATGATTAGCAGTACTATAAAAGTAAATGGATGATATAGTTCTACCATCTTACAATAATCATGAATACATTAGAGTATATAAAACACATGATAAAAGATGCGTACTCCTACGATGTCTCCCTAACTAGATGTACCTAAGTATACCTAGCATGTATGTAGGTGTTAAGCCAAGAATCCCTCTAGGATTTAGTCAACCCCATTACCTGAAGTGAGAGACTGTGGGACCCCGTCCTGGTCTCGAATTGGACACCCCACAAGGTATGTTAGACCACTGCGAGCTGGAGAGTCTGCATGCAGGAACCTCAGCGTCTCTGGTCAGTGTGTCGGCCGGGAAGTCTCGGTCTCCTCTGTTCTATCTTAGCAAGATGTGATGTATATATACCCATAGGTCTACCCAGGGGTCCTACCTCACTGTATTACTGTGTCGGCCTAAGGATGACGTCGGGCATGAACTTTGTACATAGATTTTATACAGGAGATGGTAGTCCTTCTGTGCTCCCAAGAATCCTCATGCATAATGCATGAGATTTCGAACTAGGGAAAACCCGCGTTCTGAATGCAGTGTCGTATCTAGGTAAAAGGTCAGTCCCTGTAAACCGTGACAAGTGTAATGTAGGGAAAAATATAGGTGAAGGGTAATGAAGTTACCGGGGCCTATATTATGGTACCTACATGGAATATAACACCCACTCCTCTTCCGAATGGACGACATAGTTAAATTCTAACCGTACTACTAGTTGAACTAGAAACTTGTACGCAAATAGTTAAAACATTAGTTTCAAGTTGTGCTAAAAACAATGTTTAAAAAGTTCTAAAAAATCTTTAAAAGTTTTTAAAAAAAAGAAAATTTGTTAATCAAGCCATAGCCCTAATGTGTCTGTAGATATAGGTCTACCTACTATAAGCATTTGAAAGCCATGCGTGTTCAAAAGAATGTCAATTTTGTTTCAATTTTTCATTTTGTTTTTCAAAAGGTCGAATTCTTCCCAGCGCACGACGGGCCAAATGAGTCAAATGTTTATGTGTCCTGGCTGGTAGATGCAACATTTTCGTTGCTTGCCTCCGCTGTCGACGGTCCCTGTAACACCTCGCAGATTATGTCAATTGAGCACAGATGATCTTCCGTACTATCCAGAGCCGATGCTGGGGCAGCCTGTGCACCATCCAAGGCCTGGGTGTCAGGGGAGGAGCCGGTGTCCATACCAACAGGAGCAGATACTACCTGTGGTGGTTCTAGGAATGCCGCCATCAACATGGGAATATGCTGGGGACACTGCAGAACATGGGCCGTTATCGGGTCCAGTAAAGCATCAACGTCCGGTTGCACACATGATGGGAGTGTCAGACAGAGATCCAACACGCATTTTTCTCCGCAAAACAGGCATCGGAGGACAGGTAAGATGCAGTCCATCCAGACTGATCTAAATGACAAGAACCAAGATGCACTTAGTTCTCTTAGGCGAGGTGTGCCTAGAAGTTGTACCATGCGATCACAGTATTTTCGCTCCAGGAGTACTGTTTCCATCTCCTTGGTGACTGGGACGTCCATTGCGTAGCAGAAAAGCGACAATCAGGATACCTGCTATTAGAAACAGGATCAGCTTCCAGATACGGAGTGTATAAAATTTGGTATAATTCCGAGGACCGTCTGAAAGGTGCTTAATAGTCCAGAACCTATGGTCTTAAATAGGTGGGCGATGCCTGTCATATCAGACATGTTAAAGATACGATTTACCATTTCTGCAAAATGGAAGGGGCAATTGGTACGTATGAGTGCCTGTATCTCTGCCGAAGACCTGGCTACTTGAAGATCAAAAGTCTCTTGAGCGGAGGTTAAGGGCACGGATTTCTGTATAAGCATGGCTTTCATTCTGCTCAAAGTATCAAACCGTATTAGTGAAACATTTAGCGAAGGCCATAACTGCGCCTCCCTGACTGTATGTGTTGATGGAAACAATACTTCATACAACAAGTAACCCTGGAGCTCACGGTTACCAGATATGCGATGCCCGGAAGCATCCCACAGCAACCATGATCGTTCAGCATCAAGTAACTCCCATTCGAAAGTAGCCTGAACACTGGAGTGATCACGGCAGCTGGGGCACCCGTTAAGTGACAGGATACGTTTGCTACCGAACCGTTACAGGCCCCATGAAGCATTATATCCTGGCAAATGAGTGATCCACTTAAAGTATTCTCGCAGTTAGTACCGCTTAGAAACACTTCTTTTTCCCCACTCCGGCATCGAAATCTGTACGGTAATTCCCAGGATTCCTTAATGAATTCCCTACCCATTTCTTCATATCTGCCTGCCTGCATTTGTTTAAGGCAATATCGGAATTGAAAGGTAGTGACCGGAAGAGTTATGTGGCCATGGATTAACCATTCCGTGGACGGTGATTCTGCCACTGTAAAGGCTAATCTACCCAGTTTTTCAATACGCAGCATTGTATATTTTGCTCCTCTTTGTGCCATTTCTATCTGTTTTTCTGTCAGAGTGTACGAAGAAAACAGAGACGCACTGTTTATGAAACGCCAAGGCACATAGCATGCATGCAAAGATTGCAGTGCCAGCTTAATAACATAATAGAACGCAATTGTGATTGCCCGTGTTGTAATATGGACAGATCCTGTTCTAGTACATCAATAGCAGAAGATGCAATGCTGCCTAGAGAATTTATTCTGGAGGTAAGTGTCGTTAACCCATTGTCAACCACTGCTAGAGCTTTCTCTAGAGTTATACGATCTATTTCTTGTAATCTTTCCGCGGCATCTTGCTGTGATATTTTCCAAATCTCATTGTAGACAGCATAATAGAAACGTTTGTGACGTGGCTTCCTAGGACCTAATAAAAAATCCCGTAGGTCCACATCCTCTGAAAGTAAGGATAAGTGTTGTTTCACGTAAGTAAGTGTTGAGGTTTTGTCTTGTGGTTTGTGGCCTCCTGGTCTGCCTTGCTACGTTGACTTAGGCCTGGCTGCCATGATGCCTTTTTGCGCACGTTACTTTGTGCCGTTGTTTTTCCAGCGTCTGCTTCTACCAGGCTATTTTAGCACTGTCTGCATTTCTGTCTTTCACCTTTTCTCCTGTTCCCTTTGGGCTACGTCTGCACACCATGTACAAGGTCGAAAAACAACGTCCCTTGTTCCTGCTGATCTGGCCAGTCCCTCGCACTTAGACATAACACTATGTACAGCTGCCCTGGAGAAATTCGTGTGCTTTTAATATTGTGATTTTTCACGGTTAGAGACTCTTGGAGAAAAACCTTTCCAGAGAGAAGAGCTGTGCTTGTCTGATGATGTAAACCTTACATCTAGATATTGAGGTATGGGGGTTCGCTCGACAAAGCCCAGTGGTCTTCTGTTTTTATAATAAACTAGCAACTAGCACGGGGAGGATGGTATTGTCATTTAGCCATATATCCACTGCTTTATGAAATGCTTTCCCCGTTTGTATTCTATGGAGTTGTAGCTATGCTGATTATATTATCCTTATGCATTATGCTGATAGTACTGGCACGTGTACTGTATCTTAGAGCACAGTAGTTGAAATAAACATTTTAAACTATACAGTTTCTCTCCTTACGCACGTTGTGGACAGGTATGAATGAGTTATGAAAGGGTGTTCTTGCTCCTGCGAGTCCTGAGAGAGAGAGATACTGTGTTCTGGGTTGTCTAATCATTAGTAGCATTGTTGCTAATGAGACGCTAAAGCTAGTCGGATTGGGGTGTTAGGTGCTAAGGTGTATGGTAGGCTCACCACTATATTCCGAGGTCCTATTATCCTGTGCATAGCTCTGTGTATGTGCAGAATCCCTACAACAGTTTTTAGCCAATCGAGGCATAACTTCCCAACACTGTAAGATGTCACTATCCCTGGGTGTTGTCTCTGTACATAACGTGGATCTGGCCTATTGATACTAAACCCTTTAGTTTTACCCAAGAATCTTTTCTGACAGTTATTGGTGTCTAAGGGCCAAATCAACCAATCCTTCCAATCGGGGTCTGATCTATTGTATTGCATGATGTCATCTAGTGTAACTTCTTCTTGTGATGTTATATTACCCTCAGTGTGTGATGGTGTGGGCATCCGAGGTGTATTCAAATCTTTATTCTTGGCTAATCCAAGACAGGTCGTTTGTTGCACTGTTTCATTCAAAAACATTATTTGCTGAGGAATAAGGCATGCTCTAAATAGTGCCTCTGTTCCCTGGACCTGCCACTCCCTAGTACCCCAGACTGATTTTAAGTCTATGGTGTTCTTCCATAAGTCGAAACCCTGTTCAGACAATTGGGCAATAAAGGCAGCGGAATAAATTTGTTTGGTGTTTGTTAACATATTTTTCCATGCTGGTGTTGGTGTAACCTTATAATAATATGAGGCTGGGTCTGATTTGTTAAACCCTGAAAAATATGGAAACTTTGGTACAAATGTTTTTGAACTACTTTTCGGCGGTGTCGGGCAATGTTCCCATTGGTGGTATGTGAAAACATTTCTGGGATTAGCAGATTTATGCAGAAAGTGATGACCATAATGTTGATTGCAATACATTGTTTCAAAGTCTGATGTGCCCTCTAACATTTCATTAATAGAAAAAGCAGCAGATTTTTCAAAATCAGACAACATAATATTTACAGTTTCATAATCCCAATCATCGGAAAATGTACTGGAGGTAATGATATCACTTAATGAAATCTTAAATAAATGTGGTAATTTTAAAAGTTCAGTCGGTCCAAATATATCGTAATCAACCTTGTCTCACCCTATACCGTCAGGTATAGGAACTGCTGTAATGTTCACTGATGATAGGTCTCTTTTTTCATGATGTGATGACAGATGTGGTTTCAGAATCACATTCACTTTTTGTGCTGCAGAGCCTTCTCAAAGATAAGTTCCATTAATAAGCATGCTAAAGGCAATTACTAGGTCTATCCAGAAAAGTATCCCGGTAGTTACCCAGAGTTCCACCCAAGGCGATACCAGGTAAGTCTTTTTAAGAAAGTTCAGGAAATCTTTAAATTGCAGTAGACGAGTTCTTTGGGCTGGCGTCGTTTCAGGTTCACTTGGATCCAATGGGAATGTATCAAAGTCAATGAAATAGCCAGATGCAGTTCGATTAATTTTCAGTAATTCCGCAGGTTTTGTGGAAACTGTAGCTTGCTCTCGTTGGGGCATGTTGACGTAGATATCTGTGTATGGTCGAATAGAAATTTGTCTTTCTGTTGAGTTTTCATTTTGAACTTCGGTGTCAAGAGGAATGAGTTCCATTGCATTGTTGGATATTCCATCATCCTGCGTAGATGACCCTTCAAACGTGATGAGTCTTTCTGTTTGAACCTCTTGTGTAGTTGTGAGAGGAGGGTGTCTGTTACTCCGGAGTCCACGCGGCCTACTACTTAGTATCGGCCACATAGTGTGGTTTGATCAGGTCTATTGAGACAAATCTTTTTTCCTTTTTACCGGCAAGAGGTGGCAGAAGTATCGTTCTTGTTCCTTCAACTGCCAGGATAGGTACAGGCTTTCTGTATGACGGCCCAAATTCTTTTTTGTCCGCTATCTTTTCTCTGACCAGATCACCTACTTCAGGGATCCAGACAGGTCTTGCCGTGACACTTTTTACTTCCCCAGTGGTGGTCCTTTTCACCTGGACATTACTCTGTAGTGCCCTGGATTCATTCAGGTCCTGTAAAACAGCCAAACGTTTATGGATGTCAAAAGGTTTATCATCCGCCACTGTGCCTTCACAATCAAGATCAGGTACCCACATTCACATCCCAAATAGGACCTCATAAGGAGTGACACCCCCTAGAGAGCTTCTTGGCCGATTATTTAATGCCCTTTGTACTCCATACAGATGTTTTACCCAATTTCCACCCAAGCCTAATACTCTAGCTGTTAAAGACTGCTTTAAGTCCCGGTTTTTCCTCTCCACAACCGAATTTCCCTCGGGATGGTACGGAGAGGAGTACTGCAATGCTACACCCAAACTTCCCATGGCTTCCTTGTAAGCCCTAGAGCTAAACGCGGGGCCACGGTCAGAATGTAATGTGCCAATTGCGTATGTCCCTATAAAGGCTTGCAAATCTTTTATAACAGTTCGAGCATCAGCCGAGCGCTGGGGCCACACCCATAGGAACCTAGAGCAGGAATCCACTGCAACCATAATATAATTGTAAGCCCCATCAGATTGTAAGGGGCCGCAATGGTCCAAATAAACACACGCCAGTGGTCTGTCTGATATTAATAATGGTGTCTGTACTGGACTTGTTACTGTGGAGCCTTTCATCTGCTGACAGATGTCGCATTTCAAGACGTAGTCCTTAGTCTGCTTTCTTAGTCCTGGCCACCAATAGCGCTGTTTCAATAGAGAAACAGTCGCTGTAACACCTGCATGTGCAGATCCTATACCCTCGTGTGCTACTAGAATTAATCCTTACCTACGATCCATATTTGGTATTACTCTATCCCCCACTCCAGGAATTTGAGCAAATGGAACATTGTTTGCATCTAACTTTTAGGAGTATTTGAGTGGAAACCTTTTCGGTACTGCTGAGTTATTGCGTGTAGCAATAATCGCAACCATTATCTCACCGTCTATTCTCGTTTTGTAACGAGTGATTGCAGCTACGGAAGCCGTGCGTACAGCCCCCTTTGCGGCTTCATCAGCCAATGAATTCCCTTCAACGTGAACGCCATCACGTTGATAACTCAGTGTATGTATCACGTGAGCCTTTGGCAGTTCGTTTTTCAACTCCACTACCTGTTCCCATAGCGTTTTGTGCTTTATTGTGCCACCTTTTGCATCCTTAAACCCGTTTTGTCCCCAGTGATGTAGATATTCATTATATGACTGTACACAGTAAAAGGAATCACACACAATTAGTGTGGGGAATTCTCGATCCGTATTTATCAGTGCCAGTATAAGTATTTTTAGTTCTGCCAGCTGCGCCGTGTAGTCTCCTAGAGACTGTGTTTTTGTGCATTTCGGGTGAAATTTTCCATCCTGCATGCATCCTTTAACGATAGCACACGCGGCGCTGTATTGCTGTTTGCTCCCTATGGCCGGTTGCGCAGAACCGTCAGTATAAATTATATATTTATACTGATCTAGAGGCATTATTTTATTTGGTAGAAGATATTCTTGTTCGTATTGCAGAAATGCTTGTGTTTTTAAATTTGGGTCATACCTGTATTCTACATCTGTTGCAGTGAGAGAATTAGCCCATTGTATCCATCTCGGATGTAAGGCTTTAGCGTTGGGAATGCTTGCCTTTGTCACAGCCTCCAAGGCTGGAACTGGGGTAACGACTACTATACGCTTCCCTTGAGCCTGAGCTCTTTCTCTTACTACAGCAGTCTCTACTGCTGTTAGAATTTTTTCTGTTGATGCAAAGCGCATCTCAGCATTTGTGTACAAATGTGATTTGTACGCTATTGGTACTGTCTCACCTTCATTATATGTCAGATAGGTGTACCCAGATTGACCCACAACTATACGGATCACTAGATTGCGTACATTTACGCGTGTCTGTAAGTGTTTTGAAGCTATCATGTCAGCTTGTAAAGAACAAAGGATATCAGTGTGTTCCTGTGTCCATTGTCTGATTGAGAAATCAGGTTTTATTAAATCGTAGAAAGGTTTTACTCTTTCTGCGTAATCTAAAATGTATGTTCTGCCAAAGTTCAGAAATCCCAGGATTGATTGTAAATTTTTAAATATTTTTGGAGGTTGGAGCAACGCACATTTTTCCCACAAATTAGCTGCTAAACTTTTCCCTTAACTTGAAAGTTCATACCCTAGAAAAAGGACATTAAGGTGGGCAATCTTCGATTTTTTGAAGTTGAATTTGTAACCCTTGGAGGCAAACCCCAAAATTATGGTGTTTACTCTGTTCAAGTGTTACTCCAGGTCATCATCTGTCAGATAAATATCATCTACGTAGGACAATGCCTCCTCATCCAGATTTTGAAGTAATTCAGTTACCCTAGCCGAAAACAACCCCGGGCTGTTCTTATACCCCTGGGGGAGTTGACAAAATTGACGCTGGGACCCTAGCGCTGAGAATGCGGTCAAATATCTGCTCTCAGGCGCTATATTCTGGCAGAAAAATCCATTTGAGATATCTAGTGTGGCTTCGTATTTTTTCCGCACAATGTTATTCATTAATGCGACACTGTGTGCATTCTGTACTGCACATGTTTTAGTGCAAGTGTTTAAATGTCTGTAATCCAACACTAGGCGGTATATGTTGTCCGGATTTGATACGAGAAACAAAGGATTATTCATTTGAGCGGTGAATGTTTCAATCACTCTTTGGTATTCAAGTTGATCTAAGATCTCCCTGACCTGTTTTTTTAGCTTCTTGCATTATTGGATACTGCCTTTGTGCAGTCAGAGTATTTTTCAATGGAATTATGTGGTGGGTTGAATCCTCATCCCATCCAACATGGTTTTTGTACAATGCCGGAGCTTGGGCTACCGCCCACTCCTGCGCATATGTATATTTTAGATGTTTGGGAACATGGTCGGAGAATGCTGGTAAAATTACTGTTTCTCCCTTAGGGCAATCCATGACGAATGCTAGCGGCCAATCTTGTTCAGCTAACAGAATGTCATAGCCAAACGTTAGGTTCTCCCAAAAGAGACCTCTAACTGTTTTGCATTTGTCCCCCTCCATTTGGAGTGTTATTTCATACAATTTGTGTGGGACACTTACCCTAGTATCAGGTGTTTCCACCGTGATATAATCATTCAAGTCCGCTGTCATCAGAAATTCTATCAGGTTCTGGCGAGCTATTGTTACTTCTGCCGCACTGTCTAGCATCGTCAGAGCCCATTCCCCGTTCAGTAGTCGAGTCCTCAGAATTCTGGGCATGTCTGATCTTTAGACCTGCAACTTTCTTCTTTTTGAACTGTGGCTTTTGTTTTGGTTTATCTTCTTTTTTGGAAGTATAGTGTTGAGCGTGCTGCTTGTCTCTGGACTTTGTACGCTCTTCTTGTCTGTCTGACCGTCCTTCTCTCTCTGAGTTTTTCGTTGAACCCTGAAAGGAACGAGAGGAACGTGTATCAGTATCCTGATACCTGTCAGGTTTCTTAATATTATCCCTGTTCCTAAGGTTGTACCTCCTTTCGGAGGTTCACCTCTGGATTGAGATCTATTTTCTTTAGCTTTTTGTTTTTTGTTATTGTCCCACTTCTTTTTAGAAGAAGCAGGTGTCTGCTTGAAGGTCTCCTTCTCGGGACTACCCATCAATTGTGATTTTAATGCTTTTCCACCCAAACTGTCCCTGCATAATTCTGCATACGCAGTTTCTATTACTTTTTGGTAGTTCGTGCTCTTGTTGTAAAGGACTGAACTCCCTTAGGCGTTGGCGGATAGCCACTGATGCTGCCTCCCTTTAATATTTGCTAATATTATGGCTGATACCTGGGCATAGTTACCTAGTAACTTCATTCCTAAGTTCAGAGCAGGCTCTGCTCTGTACTCATTTTGTATTTGTCTTATTACATCTGGTATTACAGCTAAGGATGGTATACCATGAGTTCTGGTATATATGGCCGCGAAAACTGAACCACAAGAGGTACAATCCTCTATCTATGGTGTTATTCCCATGGGCAAGCAGATTGTCAGCATCCTGTGTTTTTCATAAGCGCTGGTATTTGGGTATACTCCTTCTAGCTGTGTTATTTTCTGTGCTATCCAGAATGGCATTTGTTCATGCTTTGCGGGTATTTTACCCATTACTGCGTGTAACGTTTGTGGTGTAATCTTAGTTGCTGTGTTTTGAACGTGAGCTGTATTTGTTATTACTATCGCTGGCTAGACTGTAAGTGTCCTCATGACGAATTGCGTCATGTTTCTGTAAAGTTTTATTAATTCTTTGTGAAGTATGAGTAAGTCTGGTCCTGGCATTGTTTCGATGTCAGGATGTGGTGTGTAGGCTGCTAATATTGGCCATGTTGCTCCCTTTCTTGCGAGCGGGCAGAGTCTTACTCTACTTCTTGTATGGGGTAGGGCGCCTTTAAACCAGTATAAATGTTCCTGGTACGTGAGCGGAACCTCAATGTCCTCATACGGACACTATTCCGCTGGTGGTTCATCTTCTTTGTAGAAATGAAACGTTTTTGTTCTTGCATTCGCTGCTGGGAATGTAACCCATGGATAAAATACCTCTGTTCTGTATAATTCGTGTGCCTCTATCACGAAAGCTACCACGCCACCCCTAGGCGTTAAACCATGCGCAAGCAGTTTCAGGATGACTGCATTTCTAATGTTTGCCGCAATATGTATTGCGTCTGCATCGTCCTCGTCTTCCGAGAGCGGCAATGGCTGGTTTAGTGGGTCTGGTATTTGTTTAGTCATTATGTTTAGAACACGAAATAAATAACTTTTCAAGGGAACTAAGATAAGGTGTTTTGCACAATTTTTAGGAACACTGTGTCCTTCAAGCTTGATTAACCAACAGCTAATAAATAGCATTTTTCGCCTCCTCAGCTGTGGCAGAGTTTGTGCCCTCCCACTCCAGACATCTCTGGGGATTTGTGAGTAGGGGTCTCTGAGATTAGCACGACTGAACTACTCAGATTCTACTGTTAAATAAGTACCCAACCAATGTTGGCGGCGCCATGTCGTGTAGTTCCTATAAAAAGTATACAGGATCTGCGGGTTTAGACAACATATACTGTAGGATTAGTGTCAGACGACCTCTGATCACCCCCACCGGGTATGTTGCCCTTTTGTACCAACTAGCTCAGAGTGCCACTAGAATCTCCTCTTGCCAAGGAGAGAATAGTTCCTGGCAACAATCGAACATGACAACCCCACCGTGGAAACAATATACTACCTTTCGCTCAGTCACTCGTGCTTACTCAGTCTGTCTCACCGAGATACACCGAATAAACAGGCTGGGCGTTTTTCAAAAAGCATTTATTGAACAGATGTTATTCTGGTGTAAAATAAATGAGCTGCAACAACCGCTAGACAGTATAAGATATAAATGATTAGCAGTACTATTAAAGTAAATGGATGGTATAGTTCTACCATCTTACAATAATCATGAATACATTAGAGTAAATAAAACACATGATAAAAGATGCGTACTCCTATGATGCCTCCCTAACAAGATGTACATAAGTGTACCTAGCATGTATGAGGTGTTAAGCCAAGAATCCCTCTAGGATTTAGTCAACCCCACCTGAAGTGAGAGACTGTGGGACCCCGTCCTGGTCTCGAGTTGGACACCCCGCGAGGGATGTTAGACCACTGCGAGCTGGAGAGTCTGCATGCAGGAACCTCAGCGTCTCTGGTCAGTGTGTCGGCCGGGAAGTCTCGGTCTCCTCTGTTCTATCTTAGCAAGATGTGATGTATATATACCCATAGGTCTCCCCAGGGCTCCTACCTCACTGTATTACTGTGTTGGCCTAAGGATGACGTCGGGCATGAACTTTGTACATAGATTTTATACAGGAGATGGTAGTCCTGCTGTGCTTCCAAGAATCCTCATTCATAATGTATGAGATTTCGAACTAGGGAAAACCCGTGTTCTGAATGCAGTGTTGTATCTAGGTAAAAGGTCTGTCCTTGTAAACCGTGACAAGTGTAATGTAGGGAAAAATATAGGTGAAGGGTAATGAAGTTACCGGGGCGTATATTATGGTACCTATATGGAATATAACAGTTCTGTGTAACCACAGTAGACCTCTTGGTTTGTAGGGTTTTTGTCAGACTAAACTTCTTTAGGAGGTTGGGTCTTCCAATTGCAATTCTCTATTTTTACAGCATGGTTCTTTGAACCTGATCTCCAATTTGTGAGTAGGCTACCAATTAATGATCCTCATTGGGTGGCCGACTGTGGGACATCCTGATTCCTCACTCCTCACTATGATGCAAGATTCATAGATCCATAGGAGGACCATCGTCTCCGAGGTGAAGTATTGAATTTGAGTAAAAATCCTACCCGTATGGGCCCAGTTGGAGTGTTAAAGTTAAATTCGAGTTTATTGCTTCTGCTGCAACAGATGTGAGGAAGAAAAAAGATAGGGAGAGTGATGTTATAGAGAAATGTGGCACGCTGAGTGTCAAGGGCACTAAACTGTTTCTTCTGTGATTCTTCCAACAGCTGCAGAGTGACATGGATCCCACCAATCCCTCTGCAAAGTTCATAAACCAACTAGGAGAACAATGTGTGAAAGGGGGTGGGATATAGAGAGGTGACTGGTCTAGGGTTATCTTCGGGTATCTCTTCCTTTCTTGGTTCCCGCTCTCACTCATCCTGATATAGCCACTTGTTCTGGCACCAAATACCTCTTTGGTTTCTTGTGAGGATTCAACCTGAATGATAAGAGCCACAATTAAATCGTTTTCCCAACACAGTTCTCACTAATTAGACAACTTTCGCAAAATCTTAGTTCACTTACTTTTATCAGCATTGATTAACTTCCATGGATCATTCATTCAAGTCTCTGGCAGTTCTCTTTTCTGCCGTTGGTTGATGGTACAATTGCAATAATTTCTAGTTTCAAATGCTATATTTTTTTCCTTTACTAGGAAATCAGTTCTATAAATCACACTGATATGCGTTAACCCAAATTTTCAGCCTGTTTACACACTTTTTCTATAACTTCAGCTCTTCCCTTTAAATTCGCGGGATTGGAGCTCTACAATCAAGGCATTGATTTTTGGTACCAAAACACATTTCTTATGTCTTATTGCAGACTTAGAAAAGATCACTTTCTATCTTTAGTGCTGTCACTAATCGTGTTTTCTTCTTCTAATTTTCAGGATGCTGGCTTGAAATTCACAGAAACGATGCAGCAAGGGCCAGGAGATAAGTGCTCTAGACACGATGCAGGGTGAAGACTGGATTAGGTAACTTCGTTAGAAGCAACCTCCTCTCGGGACATGAGAAAGCCAATCAACTGGCACATGTACTGGAAGTGCTTTATTTACTCATTTGGTATCCAACATAGCCACCATATCACGCGACTCTATGAAATCTTGTTGAAAACTCACGATTTTTCTCCAGTCACATGCTAACAAAGTACCATTTACATTGCTGAGGCTACTGTCCAGTAGGGCTCTGGGAGAGACCATGAACACAGAAAGTGTTCACAAGGTCATTTGAGACTGACATGGATCCATCGGTTTCCCGCACTTGAGGGGCAGGATCAGAGGCACTGATTGTAGTGAGGGCATTGGGTGTTCTGGAAGGATTTTGGAGCTGTGGGTCTTCCAGGCTTTACTGGACACCGAAAGTCTAATGTAGTGTGCTTTGGCACTATGTGCTACTGTGTAGTTTTGTTTGTCCTGTGTGGTGTGACAGAGATGTTCTTGAGTTGTATAGTAGGAGGTTGTGAGAAGTTGGCCTGGTATATGCTGTCCACTAATTAAAGTGGGCACCTTGCACCAGTCCAAACAAACCTTATTATGTATTAGGTCAAAGGTAACCTTTAGAAAGCTATCCTAGTGGAAGCCGTGGAGAGCAGCCTTCAGGCTTAGGGGCCGATTCCAATTCGGGCCGGAAAACGTACCGACCGACTCGGTACGGGAATAAAGTCCGACCGACACATACCTGCGCTGCCCGACCTGGATAGTACGATGAAATGCATGTGAATCACGACCGACTCGTACGGAACACAAGCCGAACGACCGAACCGGACGGAAACAAGCTATCCGGCCGGAAAACCACGCGAATCGAACCGACCGACACGCACCAGGAAGGAACCCGAACGAAACGTACACGCGAACTCCGAGCCGCGCAGTACGATGCAATGCGTGGAAAACCAGACCGAGTCGCACGGAGACCAAGCCGCACGACCGACACGCATACAAAACCCAGCCGAAACAACCCAATACACCACGACCGACGCGTACGCCGCACAATAAACCTAGCAGAAACACAGCGTGAACGACTCGGAGAAGCTGGCACGAGACAACTGCAGCGTCCTACTCGGTCAGAAGAACGTCTCCTACATGCACAAAAAATACAAAGGGAAAAATACAAAAAAAAGGGCCAAACAAGCAATGACAAAGTCAATAAATACAGGGGGAAAAAACAGGGAACAAGGACACACCCCCAACTCCACCTATATAAAGGCCACAAATCCCTACCATGATCCTTTGCAAATTCAACTGACCTGCCAGCACAGAACACCAACACACAGCAACCACAGACACACTCACAGCTCATCCATCACACAAGCCACACACCATTAGCACCTCAACAAATAGCACCCTCACATACACCCAGCAAAACCTACACACACACACCCTCACTTGCACACACACACACACATCAATCACCACCACCACCCATCACCATGCCCCCAAAGAAGAATCATAAGTTCCTAGACAGTGAATTGGAAGTCCTGGTAGATGAGATCCTCAGGGTAGAGCCACACTTGTTTGGCACATTGGTCCAACAGACCCCCATGTCGCAGAAAACCAAGATGTGGGAGAGGATCGTCGACAGGGTCAACGCACAATCACCATGTTTGCGCACAAAGGAAGACATCCAGAACAGGTGGTATGATGTGCGCAGGAGGGTCAGGGACCTACTAAAGAAGGATTACATCGTGAGTCAGCGCACCGGCAGTGGCCCTCCTGCCAAACCACTATACCTCAGGCCCTGGGAGGAGAAGGTGTGGGCCATCCTACCACCAGTGAGCGTATATGGACTAACAAACATCCCAGAGCCTGGTGAGTACACAACTAATATACCCAATATTGTGTGGCAATACACACACATCACTGTCAAGGGGATAGTCAAACCATGCACCCATAGCAAATCCACAGCAACCAAAAGATAATCATACCAAGATGACTATGTTAGTCAGAGAAACACAATACCTGCCATCTCATAGTGATATGTAACAGTGTCATGACAGGTACAAACCTAACAATAAATAGAGCAAGCCAGTGGCACAAATATAACAAACAAACAGTCACATATGTTGCCACCACCAGAACACCACCTCACAGGGAAGCTCACTGAAAGGAAGGAATTCTGGGTATGCTGGTGAAGTCAGTGTAGCCAATAGCATGATGGCAGTTGTAGTCACAGATATTGGTCAGCCTCACAATTGGCCCATCAACACCACTCTCAACCATGCACACATCAGAGGGAGTTGAAAAGGACTGACAAGATGGCTGACACTGGGTACTGCTGTGGGGAGCACAAGGCCCTGCTGGGAACTGGGCACCAACAAACAACAGGAACACACTGTCAGCCATCTTGCCATTGCTGTCACACTCACACACAGTGAAGTCCACCCAAAAGAAAGGAAGTATGGGCATGCTGGAAAGAGGGGTGTAGGCAATAGCATGATGGGAGTTGTAGTCACAGATATTGGTCACCCTCACAATTGGCCCATCAACACCACTCTGAACCATGCTCACAACACAGGGAGTGGAAAACAACTGACAAGATGGCGGACACTGGAGACTGCTGTGGGGAGCACAAGGCCCTGCTGGGAACTGTGCACCAACCAACAGCAGGACACCACTGACTGACATCCTGAAAGCCAAATTGCACTCCCTGCAATGGAAGCACGTTCCATGGTGGGATATCTGGCTGGGTGGGAAGGAGGACTGACAGCTCTGACCATAGTTACAAGCAGCTTTTCCCACACACCCCTTAACACAAACTCCACACAACTCACCTGGGAGAATGCAATGCCTCACACTTTAATTTAACATCCCACAAAGAACCACCACACTGGGTTATGCTGTGTGAAGCACAGGGACACTTTTGGGACTTGTAGCCAAACAAACGCCAGGACAACACTGTCAGCCATCCTGGCAGCACAGGCACACTACCCCACAGGGAAGCAGAGTCAAAAGGAAGGAAGTATGGGCATGCTGGGAAGGGGGTTGTAGGCAATAGCATGATGGGAGTGGTAGTCACAGATCAACATCCCCCACCCACATGGCCCAGCAAGCTAGCACTGAAGCATGCACACCTCACAGGGAGTGAAAAGCCACTTCAAAGATGTCTGACACTGGCCTCAGCTGTGGGGAGCCCAAGGCCATGCTGGGAACTGTGCACCAACAAACTACAGGACCACACTGTCAGCCATCTTGCCATTGCTGTCACACTCACACACAGTGAAGTCTACCCAAAAGGAAGGAAGTATGGGCATGCTGGGAAGGGGGGTGTAAGCAATAGCATGATGGGAGTTGAAGTCACAGATATTGGTCACCCTCACAATTGGCCCATCAACACCACTCTGAACCATGCTCACATCACAGGGAGTGGAAAACAGCTGACAAGATGGCAGACACTGGGTACTGCTGTGGGGAGCACAAGGCCCTGCTGGGAACTGTGCACCAACCAACAGCAGGACACCACTGACTGACATCCTGAAAGCCAAATTGCACTCCCTGCAATGGAAGCACGTTCCATGGTGGGATATCTGGCTGGGTGGGAAGGAGGACTGACAGCTCTGACCATAGTTACAAGCAGTTTTTCCCACACACCCCCTTAACACAAACTCCACACAACTCACCTGGGAGAATGCAATGCCTCACACTGTAATTTAATATCCCACAAAGAACCACCACACTGGGTTATGCTGTGTGAAGCACAGGGACACGTTTGGGACTTGTAGCCAAACAAACGCCAGGACAACACTGTCAGCCATCCTGGCAGCACAGGCACACTACCCCACAGGGAAGCAGAGTCAAAAGGAAGGAAGTATGGGCATGCTGGGAAGGGGTTGTAGGCAATAGCATGATGGGAGTGGTAGTCACAGCTCAACATCCCCCACCCACATGGCCCAGCAAGCTAGCACTGAAGCATGCACACCTCACAGGGAGTGAAAAGCCACTTCAAAGATGTCTGACACTGGCGTCAGCTGTGGGGAGCCCAAGGCCATGCTGGGAACTGTGCACCAACAAACAACAGGACCACACTGTCAGCCATCTTGCCATTGCTGTCACACTCACACACAGTGAAGTCCACTCAAAAGGAAGGAAGTATGGGCATGCTGGGAAGGGGGTGTAGGCAATAGCATGATGGGAGTTGTAGTCACAGACATTGGTCACCCTCACAATTGGCCCATCAACACCACTATGAACCATGCTCACATCACAGGGAGTGGAAAACAACTGACAAGATGGCTGACAATGGTGCTCTGTTGTGGGGAGTACCAGGCCCTGCTGGGACCTGGGCACCAACCAACAGCAGGACACCACTGACTGACATCCTGAAAGCCAAATTGCACTCCCTGCAATGGAAGCACATTCCATGGTGGGATATCTGGCTGGGTGGGAAGGAGGACTGACAGCTCTGACCATAGTTACAAGCAGCTCTTCCCACACACCCCCTTCACACAAACTCCACACAACTCACCTGGGAGAATGCAATGCCTCACACTTCAATTAAATATCCCACAAAGAACCACCACACTGGGTTATGCTGTGTGAAGCACAGGGACACACATGGGACTTGTAGCCAAACAAACGCCAGGACAACACTGTCAGCCATCCTGGCAGCACAGGCACACAACCCACAGGTAAGCAGAGTCAGAAGGAAGTATGGGCATGCTGGGAAGGGGGGTGTAGGCAATAGCATGATGGGAGTTGTAGTCACAGATATTGGTCACCCTCACAATTGGCCCATCAACACCACTCTGAACAATGCTCACATCACAGGGAGTGGGAAACAACTGACAAGATGGCTGACAATGGTGCTCTGTTGTGGGGAGTACCAGGCCCTGCTGGGACCTGGGCACCAACCAACAGCAGGACACCACTGACTGACAACCTGAGAGTCAACCTGAACCCACTGCAAGGGTGGCATGCGTCATGGTGGGATAACTGGGCTGGGTGGAGAAGGAGGGCCGGATGTCCAGCAAATACAACCAATGCTGGCCATGCACACACCTCAACATTCACATTAAAATGCCTCAGGTTTGCAGGACAATGTGCTACACCAATATCAACCTCTTACTGTGACAACTTAGATCAATGCAATGTACAGGGCCGCATCCAGAGGTACAGTCACAACTGTCAGGTGTGTGAACCATTGATGCCTGTAGAAACATAACATACATTGTGTGTCTCTTCCAAAAACAGGTGATGATGGGGACACAGCAGCAGATGATGAGGAGTCCCAGTCCCAGGCACCGGGGGACACTGAGCGCACTGGTGTGGAACAGCCTCTGCCCTCCTCTGATGGCGAAGACCCACCTGGCCCCTCCGGCGTAAGTCATCATTCAGCACCAGCAGGACCAATATCTGCACCCCCTGCACCCACTCCTCCAACAACTGCCAACACACAGACCACCCCCGCTGACACGGACAGACCAAGGACCACCAATGACAACAGCACAGGGACCCTGGCCCAACGTCGAGCTACGGACAACGACCCCAGTAACAACCCCCAAGGGGGCCTAGGGACACCTGTGCGTGCCACCGCAGGTCCCGCACGTGTCGTCAGGGGTGGTGGGAGGGGTGGTAGACATAGGTCGCTGTTTGCAGAGGGGTCTGGACTGCATGATGACCCACAACTGGTACGCATTGCTGATGCGTACCAGAATAGCACCGGTGAGGTCACCCAGGTAGTGGGGATCCTCAAGGACATTCAACAGCAGCAGGCTGCCCATCATGCCCGCTTGGACTCACACAGGTCCCGTGTGGAGACACACATGGCCCGTGTGGAGACACACATGTCTGGCATGGAGTCCAAGTGGGATACATTGCAAGAACTGACAGCGGTGCATAGGGACATATTGACATGCCTCCGCCAGATTAGCACCAACATGGCCACACCTCCCTGTGTGCCCACAACATCTGGTGCTGCAACACCTGCAACTGCCACAGGGAGGGAGGAGAACTCTGGTGGAGAGTCCCCTGCACCGCAGCAGCCTGCACGTGAGGGTCCCCCCCCAAAGAAGAGGGGTCGTCCGAGGAAGGAAAACTGAGAGGTCGATGGCCATGTACAACCCCCAGGAAGCCAACACCTGTTCTGGAAATTCTCCTTTGTGTGCAAACTGTTCACCCTGTCGAATGCAACACAACTCACCCACATGACATGGGGAGTTCAAGTTGGACCAATGTATCAGATCACTGTTGACTTTACTCTGGACATTTCTGCTACCAAGACTTCCAACTCACCTGGGAACTTTGGATCACAATCCCAATGTACAGCACCCACCATCCTGTGCACTAACCTCACACATGTATGTAATAAACTCACCAATACACCATACTTGCCTCTGTTGTGATTCCAACGTTGTTATTGTCACGGAGATGATGATCTGCTAATTGACACCGTGCATGCTAACTGCCACAGCAAGTTCAACACCGTCATGTGAGTCATGGCGACGTGACACATATGAGGGAGACACACCACTAGGGCTACACAACACATAGACACCAGGGCCATCGGACTCATCGCCTACACTGAGGTTGCCAGGAAATATTATGGAATGCACAGACACCACACCTATTCAGAGTCTGTGTTAACTAGCCCACAGGTGCAGTAAGCAAATGTCAGTCAGATGTGTGACCACAGACAACGCACATCCCATAGTGAAGCACAGGTTTATTACACATTTGCAACATGTTGTTTCCACTACAGATGCTAGGTAATCCCACGTGGCAGTGGCCACACAGTCAACAAGTGTAGAAGAAAGAAAGTCCAGGGGTGTGGGGCACATCACCTGTAGGGAAACGACTGCTACCACCCTGGAAGTTGAATCATGGTGTCGGGGGATCCGAGTTGACCAAACAACTCTGAAAGCACCCTGTAAAGGACAGACATGACACACAGTCAAAAGCATTGAAGAACAGGACAGAACTGCAATACTCATGCCCAATACATGTCACAAGATACCTACACAAAACCAAGTTAGCATGTCAACACTGTTGGGGAGTACAGACTACCTGTAAGGACACATCGCTGCACGCATCCAGTCAAGTAGCACATGGTCACACTCAAACAGCAACAGAGCACCACCAACACATATCATGCAAACTCAAATCATTTACACTGTGGATTGTAATACAGTAGTGCCTTTCTCTACATTCTTTCTCTCCCTTACTATTAGACACGGTTGCACTTGCAACAATAATTCTAGTGAGAGAAATTTCCCACTATGAGTTTATCTTTTTGATTCTGCCGATGGGACTGTTGTCTGTCGGATTATGACTTTTTTGCTGTTTGTTTGTGTTTTGTTTTTTTCTTTATGTCTCCAGCAGGTTGGGATAGCATTAAATACGAACAAGACGTATTTTCTTAGCGCTGAGACGCACATTGACCTTAATATAGGTAGGGTGGTAGTACAGTGTGTTCTTTCCTGACTACCACGGTTTTATTATAAATTTTGTTACCGCTCACGGTCCTGACGAAGCGACCAGAGGATCCGCTAGGGGCCCACCATTTGCGCGAAACATGTTGGCCTCACATTACTTGCACTTCACTTTCATAGATTGAGAGCAGTGGGAGCTTACCTGTCCCCCCTACTTATCTATTACGTAGGGCGTACTCCAGTCCTCACTATTTTAATTTATCTCCCGGACCCCGGAATAAACTTACTTTGGGGATCTGGTGAGATAATTTTAAGATCACACACTCACTTCTTGTCACTGAGCCCACACACCCGCATGCACAACTGCGGCACCTCCTAAGAAGATCTCCGTCAAAGAGCCCTCTTGCGGGGCCCGTGGGGGACTGCAGCGCCACCCCCACGAGGAGCATAGCCCAAATGATGAAGCATGACACCCGCAAGGGTGTGTGAGGGCACTAATTTCAAAAGGAGGAATTCCCCTACCCTTCACTGATCCAACCTGCATACATTATGGAGACATACATCCGACCAAATTGGTTGGTTTAAATTATCTTTACTCCAGGAACAGTTACCATTTGTGTGTTTGATGTTAAACTCAAATCATTGACATGACATCTCTGGATACTCACATTCAGCTGAAGAAGTTGGTGATGAGCTGTGTGCGGACATCACCATCATCATCATCATCATCACTGGCATCGTGGCCCAGGCCAGGATCCTCCACAGGTGGCGGATGTTGGTCATCGTCATCCAGGATGAGAGGCAACTCCTTCCGCACTGCCAGGTTGTGTAGCATGCAGCAGACGATGACAATCTTGCACACCTTTGCTGGGGCATATGGGAGGGCCCCTCCTGTCTTGTCCAGGCAGCGGAGGCGGCTCTTCAGGAGACCAAATGTCCGCTCGATCACTCTCCTGGTCCGACCATGTGCCTCATTGTAGCGCATCTGGGCTGGTGTCACAGGGTTCCTGAGGGGTGTCAGCAACCACGGCATGTTGGGGTATCCGGAGTCACCTACAGACAGACAATTGCACATTAGCTGAGTTGGAAAAGAGTGCAGAATACAACATAGCAGAACACACACAATGGTACAAAGTCAGTACACACCGACAAGCCAGGCACGCTGGTTCCGCATCTGTGACATCATCCTCGGGATGCGACTACTCCTCATCACGAAGGCATCGTGTGCCGAACCAGGGAAACGTGCACACACATGTGAGATGCTCATATCTGCAAGACATACCACCAGAGCATTGATCGAGTGATAATGTTTACGGTTCCTGTATGCCTGCTCATGTGCCTGTGGTGGTACCAAAGCCACATGTGTCCCATCAATGGAGCCAATGACATGTGGCATCCTCCCCAGGGCATAGAAGTCACTCTTGACGTCAGTGAGTTGTTGACGTTTAGGGAAATAGATGTACAGGTTCAGGCATCTCAACATTGCCTCCAAAATATCGCGTAGCACACGGCTGAACATAGTCTGTGACATCCCACCAGCAGACGCCACAGTGTGTTGAAAGGTACCGGTGGCAAAGAAGTGTAGGGCTGCCATCACCTTCACCTTGGGGGTCAGCGCTGTAGGGTACGGCCGGCCAGGTTGCAAATGTGGGGCCAAGTGCACTGCCAAATCCTCAATCAGCTGCCTGGTGAAGCGGTACCGTCGGATGCAGTCACGTTCCACCATCGTTGCAAGGTCAGGGAATGGTCTATGGACAGCTGGTGCCCTGCAGTGCATAGGTGAAGAAAGAAAGATTGTCAGTCACCCCACATATGTGGCATAGACAAGACTCAATATCACATGATACATCATTACGAGACACAAGTACATGATGTGTGTGCCGTTCCGTAAGGACATGTATGGCACCGAAATGGACAACATCTAACATCACAGTTCAACATGTGTCCTCAACAAGTCCCAGGTTGTGCTATGGGATATCATTAGGCTGTGTCACAGTACCCATGTACTGCTGTCACGTTCCAAACACACACCACAGTGACATGTGAGGACAGATGTGCCCCAGGCATCACAGCTCATTGACAGGTAGATTCCCAGGGACGCTGTATTGCCACATGGACACTGGCATGACATGGTGCATCATGAATACACCACAGCAAAACAACCATGACCCCCACAGGTAGTGGTCCCTGTTGCCTCGGCAGGACAGACATGGACGTCTGTGACACACACACGCACAACATCAAAGTCCATGCACAAACAACGTGGATGTGGAGACTGTCTCCCATTGTGCACATGGAATCAGAGACATTGTAAACACAAAATGCACACAGACTGTGGAGGGCCATCACTATTGTGGCAATGGGTCACCCTGTGACGTACATACCGTCCCACATGGGACTCAGGGGTATGTGACATGACATACACATACACAACCGTGAAATGTGACCATGCCACATGCTCTGAAATGAACAGTTGCACATCACAGTGGTCATGTGCACAACACACCAAGGATCCTGTCCCCATGAACACGTGCACAGCCTGGGAGTGGCTGCCCCCAAGTGCCACCCCAAAAACCACATGTTGACCCCCATACACAGAAAAGGTAATGCAGCCTTACATGCCTTAGGATACAGTGTGGACAGGCTGTGGTGTTGTAGGTGTGCCCCTGAGTCCTTGGCAAGTATATGTTACTGGCATACGTTCACCAGTGACAAGCATGGTGACATACGCGAGTGACCTGTACAGGGAAGCGTGGTACAGCAATGGACCGATCGGTGTGCACGCACTGGCCATTGAATCTGGTGTGAGCGGGTACGCGTTGTACCCGGAATACTCGTTGTACAGCAATGGACCGATCGGTGTGCACGCACTGGCCATTGAATCTGGTGTGAGCGGGTACGCGTTGTAAAGCAATGGACCGATCGGTGTGCACGCACTGGCCATTGAATCGATTGTGAGCGGGTACGCGTTGTACCCGGAATACGCGTTGTACAGCAATGGACCGATCGGTGTGCACGCACTGGCCATTGAATCTGGTGTGAGCGGGTACGCGTTGTACAGCAATGGACCGATCGGTGTGCACGCACTGGCCATTGAATCGGTTGTGAGCAGGTACGCGTTGTACCCGGAATACGCGTTGTACAGCAATGGACCGATCGGTGTGCACGCACTGGCCATTGAATCTGGTGTGAGCGGGTATGCGTTGTACAGCAATGGACCGATCGGTGTGCACGCACTGGCCATTGAATCGGTTGTGAGCGGGTACGCGTTGTACCCGGAATACACATTGTACAGCAATGGACCGATCGGTGTGCACGCACTGGCCATTGAATCTGGTGTGAGCGGGTACGCGTTGTACAGCAATGGACCGGTCGGTGTGCACGCACTGGCCATTGAATCGGTTGTGAGCGGGTACGCGTTGTACCCGGAATACGCGTTGTACAGCAATGGACCGATCGGTGTGCACGCACTGGCCATTGAATCTGGTGTGAGCGGGTACGCGTTGTACAGCAATGGACCGATCGGTGTGCACGCACTGGCCATTGAATCGGTTGTGAGCGGGTACGCGTTGTACCCGGAATACGCGTTGTACAGCAATGGACCGATCGGTGCGCACGCATTGGCTATGGCCTGGCATGGCAACGGATGCGTTTTCGAAAGTTTAACGAGTCTGATGCTGTGAATTCAGTTGGCCACACACAACAATGTTGCAAATTCATGGGTGTCATGAAGTTGAACTTTTGAAGGATGCTGTGGGCGTGTGTAAGTGGTGCAATTCCATTTATTGGCCAGATTCAGAAGATGCAAACGACTTGGACCTATCACTTTGGACACATGGGACAGTATCTGCCTCAGCAGCACACATATAATGCTGGCTGTTCCCCTGAGAGCTCACTTGCCTGCACTACATGCTCTAGGACGACATCTGCCACCACCACTGCTGCTGTCTCTGCATCCTCTGGATCCTGCAATGGCACTTACTGTGGAGAGAGCCCCAGCCTTCAGCACTGAGGAGAACCAGGCCCTGCTGGACAGCCTCCTTCCACAGTACAGCAAGCTGTATGGGAAACCAGGGGAGCAGGTGAGTGTGCTGTCCACTGCCTTACAAATGTGCATGTTGTCTGACTAGCCAGACTTACAGTCTGCACGCCACTGGCTAGCAGGCTCACTGAGTAGTTGGCACCCCCCATAGGGTGTAGTTACATGCACTGAACAGGTATAGTGCAGTAACAGTGCATTTAAACAAGGTTTGACTTCCCAGGCAATGATACCATGTAGTAACTGCTGGCAAACTGTTCATAGCCATCCTTGCACTGCCCGTGTACATCATGTGCCCCTGTGATTGAGACATGTATATCCAAATGTGTGCTGCACGGATTTGTTGCATGTGTAGTAATGGCCTTTACACTTTGTCATCCTCACAGGTTGATGCCCACCAGAAGCAGGAAATATGGCTGGACAGCGCTCGGGCAGTAAGGTCTGTGGGGGTCTACAAGCGCCGGATCCGCAACTGCCAGAAGAGGTGGCAGGACCTTCGGGGCAGGACCCGGAGGATCGCAAGGGTCCAGCTGAAGCTGTCGCCTCCTCGCAGGAGGGGCAGACACCGGACCCTGACCCCCCACATGCTCAGGATCCTGGCGGTGGTCTTCCCTGATCTGGATGGGCAGCTGAAGGGCAGACAGCAGCAAGGAGGGGGTGAGTCCATGACTGCACTGTGAGCTTTGTCTGACATGCTATGTGCCCTCCTCTTGCCTGGTTAAACTTCAACAGTACATCAGTTATGTGGTCCAGGACCCATGTCCCTCAATTGTGCACTGCCCACTCCTCATCTGATACCCAGGTGTGGCCCTTACAGTCAGGAAATTGTGTCACTTGGGTACTGTGTCCTTGCATTTTGCTTAGCTCAAGGTGGGGGACAGCATTTGTTCACGTAACTCTGTGGTGGGCTTCATGGGTGGGTCCATTGCTTACACAATACCTGAGTTCTGACATGTAATCTGCGTGTTACTTTGATATGTGGTCCAATTGCTGATCTGATTCACCACATGTGCCTGGGGTATTTGGCACACACCCATGCTGCGGGTGGGAACAATGTTTGGGCCTCAGGAGTATGTATATCAAGTGTGTCAACCATGTTTAGCCACCTGCCTACTGTCCAGGGCTCATCCCTCTTTCACGTGGAGCAGGACAGTCATGCCTACTCCAGGCCATACAATACACTCTGTACTCCCACTCCTGTGTATCAGCTGACACGTTGTGCTCAGTGAAATGTTCCCTCAGGTGTCTGCCTCTGTGTCATTGTGCTGTGGCTTCGTTGTCTGGACTACTGGGGTGTTTATCGGTTAGGGCTCAGCATGCCACCGGAGATGTGACCATAGGAGGCGATACTTGTGTGACATATAGGTGTTTGATCACTTGACCGTGCATACTGGGGTATGCGACTGTGAAGTTCAGGCAGCTGTTTCCCATTCACAGCAGATTGTGAGGTGCTCAGGTTCTGAGGGTTGGGTTTCATGTCTCCCATATGTCCAATTGGTATGACGTGGACAAATGAGAGTTCAGATGATGTGGTTTGTGGGGGATGGACATGTGCACTTGTCAGCTACAGGACTTGCATTCCCCATGACCTAGGATTGTGACACAGTGCAGACTGTTGTTGTCTGGCTGCCCTGCCCATGTGACTGGAGACAGTGATGTATGACTTTGCAGGCATGCCTGTGCCATGGCATTAAACTTCCTAAGGGTGATCCTGCAGGGGAGTGACATGTGCTACATGCACCCCATTGTGGCATTGACTATCAGGACATGGGTGCATCATGGTGTCTGGTGCTGGTATGCATCACATGCATTTCAAATATAGACTCTGGCCATCCCTTTATCCGGACACCTGTACTGACTCAGTGGCAAGAGTTGTGATGTGTGCATGTTCACATACTTCACCGTGTTCTCTGCACTGTCCAACTACTGTGTATGTGGTGCATGTGTCCACACTGGGGTATTGCCATCCGACAGACACCAGACCGATGGGTGCCAGGCCAGGAGGGATGTGAGTGCCATGGTTGAACATCAGACTGACAATTGGCTTCTCCTACTCTGTTTGGGCACTTTTGGCAATGTTCAACTAAGGATGCCAGGGCTTGCTCTGTAATGTGCTGTACTTACTGTGGTTTTGTGCGGTTAGTGCAGGTGACTGATGTCTGTCTGTTTCCCTAATTGTTTGCAGATACATCCACGGACACAGGAGAGGACAGCTCCACGGACCAGGAGGAGCCGCAGAGCCAGACTGGGTCAGCAGCCGAGGAGTGGTCGGAGGGACCCAGTGGCACGGAGGGCGAGGGGAGCCACACCGAGGAGTCCTCAGCACCATCCACCTCAGCTGAGGACCACAGCAGCTCGGAGGATGACTCCCTTGTGGAGGCGGGTGTCAGCAGCCACCACACCCCAGCTACTATTGCTGTCCCCGCCACCACCACCACCACCGCCCTCCCATCGGCTCCCATTCCAGAGGTCCGTAGAGGCTCCCGTGTTCGGGAGCATGTCTCCTTCATGCCAGGCACCGCAGCCCCTGCCCCTGTGTCCCCTGCTGCCCTGAGTGAGGAGTCTGTGTACCTACTTCGCCAGCTCCATGTAGGGCAGACAGCAATGCTGAGTGTCCTCCATGCCCACACCACTCTGTTGACTCAGCTGGTGTCGTTCATGGAGGGCATCTCATCGGGCATGTCTGCCCTACAGAGGAGCAATAGGTCCATGGACTCCTCCCTGACGGCAGCAGTGTCCCTCCTCCAACAGTCCCTCACCCCTCCTACCTCTGCCCCATCCACACTTCCTGGCACCCTACCTGTCCCAAGCACATGCACACCTGCACATTCACCCAAACACACAGACACGAGCAGCACAGACACACCCACTACAAAACAAGACGTGCACGCAGGCATCCTCAGGGGACTGATACCACACCCACAGGGGAAGGGGTACATACACACACACAGGCATCCACAGTCACTCCGCAGTCCTCCGATACCTCTCCCTCCAAGGCCCCTTCCCTTGCCTCACCTGCAACCCCACCTACACAGCAGCTCTTCCTCTGTGACCTCGGCCTCTTCTCCTCCAATCCAGCTGATCCAGCATACAGGGGGAAGAGGAAGTCCACCCACACAGAGGGGAGTGCCCCTCACCCCCGGACACCCTCCCCCAGGCGCAGTCAGACTGAGGCCCCCATCCGCAAGTCCCCCGGACCCGGAAGAGCAAGACCCCGCCACCACCCTGCAGCTCAACCACCAAGTCTCCTTCCTCCATCCCTCAGGCCCCCACTCCACAGGTTCCCCCACCACACCCTGCCCCAGGTTCCCTCACCCACAGATACACCATCCCCAGAAAGATCCGGCCTTCTCCCCCTACCACTTGCTCTTCCAGCACCAAACCCCCGCTGCGCTTGTTTGTGCCACTGGTGTGGAGAGCGTGTCCTCCCCCTCTGTCCTGCCCACCTTACCTGAACCCCATTCTACTCCCCTGGAGATAGGCACTGCAGTGGAGTCCACTACCACCCTGTTTGACTTGGGCACTGCAGTGGGGAACCTGTCCACTCCATCTGCACGGCCCACTGCAGTCGTGCCGGCACCCACACCATCTGACTCATGCCCCCAGTTGTGCCGGCACACACCATGTCAGACGCCTCCACTGCAGTTATCAGTGACTCTCCAGCACCCACCACCCCTTCCCTGCCTCCTTCTGGTGAGCCCTGATCCTGTCCCTGCGGTGCCTGGCCTGCCCCCGTATGCCCCTCCGAGGGGAATGTCCCTGCTCCATATCAGTGCAGGCATGCAAAGGGTGACATCTGGCACTGTCACCCTGTTTGGACTCTTGTTATGGACTGGCCATTGGCCTTTGTTATATTTCTGGACTTTCACTTCTTGACACAAAAATGCTGAATAAAGCTACTTTCTGTTCTCTAGTGGTTTTGCTTCTGATGTACATGATGTTGATGATGCTAACCGTGCCCTTGCTGCACTGATGGTGATTTTTGATATCAGGGAAATGAAGTGTTACTGTGCAGGACCCCATGTGGTCCAGGGGGAATGTGTCCTATCCTGGTGTGTATCCATGTCATCCTTTGCAGCAATAAGAGGGTGTCATGTTTTCAATATTTGGCAATGGGATTTCCTACATTTATTTGCAATATCACATCTGTGGCTTACACCCCTTCACATCTGTTGTGCTTGCCATTGTTCAATTTGTCTATTTCCCTGACCGTGTGACCATCTCCACTGGACATGCAAGTTTGGGCATCAATGGGGAAGGACTCATCTGTGTGATCAGTGCAACTTGCTATACATGTGTGCTGGATCTGTGCAGATGGTGTCGGTGACACTGCCATGACCAGGCTGATGTGACGAGAGCCTTCTTTTTGTGCTAATTGTTGACTGAGTGACCAAGTGTACTGCTGATATGATAGAGCCCTGCAGAGACAACGTATGGCACAGCTTTCCTTACACAGGAGTGGAGTGCCCTCATGGCAGTTTGTAATTCTGTGACATTGCCTGAGCCCAAGGTGTGTGTTGTGTGAGCATGTCTGTGTGTGTTCACTTCCGTTTTGCAACACAGGCTGGGATCCATAGTGATGTTCCTGTTTGTGATGCTTGCTGAGTTGACCTATGTTCCACCCAAATCTTCGCACTGGGTTCTCTGGGATGTGGGTGCATGGCACATTACTGGTCATCAGGGTGTCATCCATAGGTGTGTTTGCTGTCAGGGCTGAGTTTGTGGGCAAACGCAGTTGAGACACAGTCAGGATTCCCCTTGGCACTTGTTGGTTACACAAGTCATGTAATTTCCAGTTTGTGTTAGCTTTCAGTGATTGTGACACGTTGTGTGTGTGACTGCTGCCACTCCTCTGGGTCAGAGCTGCAATGTTGGAAGTTGTCTATGTGTGTTCTTTGTGGGTGACCTTGACTTCTTCATTGGTGTGTGACTGTGTCCGGGATCACATTGATTGTGGTGGATTTCACATCATGCCCATGTACAGCGTACTGTGCAGTGTGTCAGACATTCACGAGTCTTGTTGACTGGCCATGTGTGATGGGTTTCTGCACCTTAGTTCCCACCACCACCCCTGGGATTGTCATGGGTGCATGTGCAATGTCACCAGTCCATGTGAGCTTCACTGCTGCACATTGTTGGAGATCAAGGTGTGTGGTGTTGAGTGTGTGCAAATGAGAGTTGTTGCACGGCTAGACCCCTACCTCCATGTTGGCCTTGGCTGACAGGCCATGCTGATTGATTTGTGCTTGTGTAGGTGTGATGGTAGTTTGTTGCTCAGGACACATGACTGTGGTTCACAGTGTGAACGACATCTAGCTTTGTCATCACAGTGGGATCATCATGCAGGCCACGGTCACCACGATGTGGGGTCCCTGGGGGTAGTGCTGTGGTGGGTCTGTCTCTTGCTGTGTTATTTGCTGTTCCTACAAGCTTGTGTGACATGTGTAATTTGGGCTCCCTCTCATCTAACAATGCCTGTTTGCCCACATAGGGGAATCCGATCCATGAGTTACTTTTGTGTGGCACTGTATACACATCTGTGTAATTGTGATTCAGGCTTCCTCATGTGTTGTGTGGTTGCCTGGGGACACTGGCACCCCACACCCATCACCTGTTGTGTTTGATCTGCAGTGTGAGGCTGCCTGTTTGTGTTTGTGCATCTGCACCACTGCATTGGCATATCTTTAGTGTGCCATTGGCTGTATGTTGTTTGTTGGCTTTCCCCTGCTGTCCCTGGGACTCCTAGGTCATCAGTCAGCACAATGATCATGGTTTGTATGTCCCATTGCTGCCATGGTATGGTATTTGTTCACCTGACATCTACAGTCTCCAAAGGATATCTACATTTGTGTGTCCATTGGTGCAGATATGTGGGGCTGCATTATGATGGTCACTTCTGTCATTGTGTTATTGAGGGATGTTGACAATGTCAGCCCCCATGGGTGATGTTTGTCTGCACATGGCCAAAGGTATATCTTATTTGCACTGCACTGTTTGCCTCACCCAATGTATGTTGCTATGGGACACAAGCACTACTATGCCACAGATGTGTTTGTTGTTCTGTGACCAGGAATCATCCATGCTGTTTGGAATTTGCAGCTTTTACCATTACTACACTTACCTTTTGGGCACTGTGGTGATGGGTGTTTAGACCCCATTGCCACAATGTTCAGAATATGCTTCAGCTATGGACCCCACACTTCCCTTTTGGTCACTGTGGTGATGGGTGTTTAGACCCCATTGCCACAATGTTCAGAATGGGCTTCAGCTATGGACCCCACACTTCCCTTTTGGTCACTGTGGTGATGGGTGTTTAGACCCCATTGCCACAATGTTCAGAATGGGCTTCAGCTATGGACCCCACACTTCCCTTTTGGTCACTGTGGTGATGGGTGTTTAGACCCCATTGCCACAATGTTCAGAATGGGCTTCAGCTATGGACCCCACACTTCCTTTTTGGTCACTGTGGTGATGGGTGTTTAGACCCCATTGCCACAATGTTCAGAATGTGCTTCAGCTATGGACCCCACACTTCCCTTTTGGTCACTGTGGTGATGGGTGTTTAGACCCCATTGCCACAATGTTCAGAATGTGCTTCAGCTATGGACCCCACACTTCCCTTTTGGTCACTGTGGTGATGTGTGTTTAGACCCAATTGCCACACTGTTCAATTGGGCTTCAGCTATGGACCCCAGACTTACCTTTTGGTCACTGTGATGATGGGGTGTTATACCCCATTGCCACAGTGGTCATGGTCTGCTTGCATTGTGGAGGCCACACACATTTATGTGTGACACATGTGATAGGGGGTCACATTGTATTCTCAATGACATGTTCAGTGTTGTGGGCATTTGACACAGACTACACACACTTGTCATGGTGTTGGTGGGATGTATTTTCAGACATTCCTTATGTTGGAGTATGCTGGTTGTGTCATGCATTTCCCGTCCTATGTTTAGGGGTGGTGGTAGTGGTAGGCATCCATCCCCCTATTAGTGGGGATGGAAGTAGTGACAGGCATCCAGCCCCCCCTGAGTAGGGGTGGTGGTAGTGGTAGGAATCCAGGCCCCCCTGAGTAGGGGTGGTGGTAGTGGTAGGCATCCAGCCACCCATGAGTAGGGGTGGTGTTGGTGGTAGGCATCCATCCCCCTATGGGTGGTGTTGGTAGTAGTGACAGGCATCCAGCCCCCCTGAGTAGGGGTGGTGGTGATGGTAGGCATCCAGGCCCCCCTGAGTAGGGGTGGTGGTATTGGTAGGCATCCAGCCCCCCATGAGTAGGGGTGGTGTTGGTGGTGGGCATCCATCCCCCTATGGGTGGGATTGGTAGTAGTGACAGGCATCCAGCCCCCCCTGAGTAGGGATGGTGGTAGTGGTAGGAATCCATCCCCCTATGAGTGGGGATGGAAGTAGTGACATGCATCCAGCCCCCCCTGAGTAGGGGTGGTGGTAGTGGTAGGAATCCATCCCCCTATGGGTGGGGTTGGTAGTAGTGACAGGCATCCAGCCCCCCTGAGTAGGGGTGATGGTAGTGGTAGGAATCCATCCCCCTATGAGTGGGGATGGTAGTAGTGACAGGCATCCAGCCCCCCCTGAGTAGGGGTGGTGGTAGTGGTAGGAATCCATCCCCCTATGAGAGGGGATGGTAGTAGTGACAGGCATCCAGCCCCCTGAGTAGGGGTGGTGGTAGTGGTAGGAATCCATCCCCCTATGAGTGGGGATGGTAGTAGTGACAGGCATCCAGCCCCCCCTGAGTAGGGGTGGTGGTAGTGGTAGGCATCCATCCCCCTATGAGAGGGGATGGTAGTAGTGACAGGCATCCAGCCCCCCCTGAGTAGTGGTGGTGGTAGTGGTAGGCATCCATCCCCCTATGAGTGGGGTTGGTAGTAGTGGCAGGCATCCAGCCCCCCTTGAGTAGGGGTGGTGTTGGTGGTAGGCATCCATCCCCCTATGGGTGGGGTTGGTAGTAGTGACAGGCATCCAGCCCCCCTGAGTAGGGGTGGTGGTAGTGGTAGGAATCCATCCCCCTATGAGTGGGGATGGTAGTAGTGACAGGCATCCAGCCCCCCCTGAGTAGGGGTGGTGGTAGGAATCCATCCCCTTATGAGTGGGGATGGTAGTAGTGACAGGCATCCAGCCCCCCCTGAGTAGGGGTGGTGGTAGTGGTAGGCATCCATCCCCCTATGGGTGGGGGGTTGGTAGTAGTGGTAGGCATCCAGCCCCCCATGAGTAGGGGTGGTGTTAGTGGTAGGCATCCAGGCCCCCCTGAGTAGGGGTGGTGGTAGTGGTAGGCATCCATCCCCCTATGGGTGTGTATGGCATTGGTGGTAGCCATCCCGCCCCTATGGTTCTGCTGTTGCTGGTGTACGTCATTTCTGCATCCCTATGTGTGTGTGACATATGTTGGGTACGTGTGGTTTGTTTGTGTAGTGGGTGTTTGACTTACCGTCTTCGCCGTACGCGTCCGTACCGGTCCCGGTAATAGATGTAGAGTATTGGTAGGACCTGCGCGATGGGATTCATGGTTTGTTCGTCTCGTTCGGGTTTCTCGTGGCTTCGACTCGTACTTGTCGCTGGCTTGTTCGTCTCGTAGCCGTGGATCGTCTTGTGGCGCGAATCGGAGCTTATGTGCAGCTCTCCCGGATGCTCTGACGTGCTGGACGTAGCGATTGGTTCGGCGCGTACGGAATGCGCATCGTACTAGTCCGGCCGGAAGGTGCTGTGTATTTGGTTCCGTGCGACTCGATTGGACGTTTACGGATCCGGCTCGGGCGGGGAACAGGAGCTGAAATGGGTGAGTACGGCTCGCTCGGAATTTGGGCTGTTATGCGCATCGTACTTGTTCGTTCGGACAACTGTGCGAATCGGTCGTGAAACACGCGTTCGGCTTGGTTTTTTTCCGGACGAATACTGTTAGGTGCGCTTCCGGCCGAGATCGGAATCGACCCCTTAATCTTGAAGGAATGTAAAGCAGCTTGTTTTACCAGAATATCACCTTTAGTATTAATCAAATGAAAGGAGAACCACACAGTAGTTATAAAAATATGTATTTATTTATATAACACTCTCTAGTATCCTCTACATGAGGATACAACACAAAGCACACAATACTTTAGCAAAGAAACAGTTGTAAGTAGCACAATACACAGTGGGCTCCAGGGGGAGACCAAACCATATACTAAAATAGTGGTATAAGAACCACGGCTGGAGTCGAGACAGTGTCTAGAACACGTAGAATCACTGGGACCCCAAGGAACCACCCAAAGTGAGTAGAGAGGGACCCCACGGAGGACGGGTGCAGTGTGCTAACACGACCACGGGCTCCGTACAATTCTATGGGGAAGTCATGGTTACAAGTTTAAAGTTTAAGGACCCTTCTCGGTGGACTTCGAGGAAACCCTTTGGAACTTAGGAGGTTGGAGAGCCACCCCACCTGTGGATACCGAAGTACCCAAGTTACCTATCCCAGAGGAGCCGGGTGCATAGGTCTGGAGTGGTGTCGGAAACCGCTGTTGTTTTCAATGGCGGGTTGCAAAGAAGAGCTGCTTCCTAGAAGGAAGAAAGTGTCCGTAGGAATCCAAGGGTGGATTTGTGATGGAAGGAACCTGAAAGCAGAGGGGACAGAGTCTGGGTCACTTCAGGGTGACCAGGGGCTCGGTAGACGAATGCCCACCGATGTCGGGTGCTTCAGGTGCGAAGAAGGGATGCTTGACTCTGCAGCCACGTGGTCCAGGAAATGTCGAGGATGACCAGGAGCTGGATGCGAGCTGTCCCACAAAAGATGTCGAGTGCTGAGGGGTCAGTGTCCGGCTGGAGCACCAACAAGCCTTGGCAACAGCAACCCATGCAGGAAGGTCAAGCAGGTTAGGGTGTGGACCAGCAAGATCCAGGGGACTCACCAAGCACTGAGGAGTCAGGGCACATCTGGAACAACCAGGGAAGCCCAACAGATTTCAAGATGACCCTCAGGAGGACTCACAGGCCGAATGACCAGGAGTCGTGAGGGGACCTCAAGCAAGATCACAAAGTGCCAGCCCACGGAGCACTCGGTGCAAGGAGGCTGGAGTTCTTTGGTGGAAATACTACTCGGGGTCAGGACTACACGGAGTCTAATGCACAAGCTCGGGAATTGCCAACAAGCATATGCACTTGCAAATGTACGTGGTGCCCAGGCGTTCAGGTTATGCGGTCCCCACGATGTATTCTGGCCTCAAACTTGGTGAGAGGGCAGCACAACCTCAGAAAACTTCGGAACCCACCTCCTGTGCTGCTGGAGCATTCAGAGTTTGCAGGAGCTCAGGATCAGCAGACCAGTCAGTTGCATTGCGGTGCCTGCGAATGCAGGGGAGTGACTCCTTCACCCCAAGGGATATTCTTCAGTTGTCCTTAGTGATCCACAAATCCTGCACAGAGCCTGTATGGTGCAAGGGCACAGACGATGCTTTGGACGGAGAGGGAGACGAAGTCGGGCCCAGTCAAAGTCCAGCGAAGTCCAGAGTGTCCAGACGGGTGAAGGTCAGTGGTTTCTTGTTCAGAATCTTGTCCACGTCAAATCCAAAGTGTTACAGCCAGGTAAGCCCTTATGTACCCACGGGAGAGGGTTGGACAGATTCAGGGTCCCCTCCTAGGGGAGGGTCAGGACAGAGGGGAGGTTACTCCCATGTCCTTTGTCCAGTTTTACGCCAGAGCAGGAGCCAACGGCTCCCAGAACTGGTTTGAGCTGGACTATGCACAGGGACACCAAGTGTGCCCCAGATGCAGACTTTCAGACACTTTGGAAGTGCACCCACCCAGCCCCAATACACTAAATCCTGTCTCGGAGGTGGTCACACCTACCTTCGGCAGGATGCCTATTGTGCTGCCTTCCTCTGCTCGAGCTTGGCTCAGCAGCAGGAGGGCAGAAATGTGTCTCTGGTCGGCAGCATCCATTTTGTGCTGTCTGGGTCGAGAAGGCTGGCACCGGAAAGACCAGTGACCCCACGAAGCTCGCTTCAGAAGGGTGGAATCATACCTCCCACACCGGAGGTATGATTCCAAGGTGTTCGATACCAAACACAACATGTTTTGTTTCAGCCGTTTTCGAGATAGCATTTACCGCGAGGTTATAATGCACCTCTACCTATATGTCTGGCTGAGTCACAGACAACCCGGGAGAATGGTCTCCGAAGGCTGCAGAGGGGCTCTGCTCATGCAGGGGCACCCACTCACGTAAAACCCAGCACCCTGCCTTCAGGATTGTTAAGGCCTGCTATAGGGGTGACTTATACGTTTTAAGTGTAGTGACCTATAGATATAGTGTACCTATATCTAAAGTAAGTGGTGCAAGCACCGGCTTACACAGGCTGCAATGGCAGACCTGTAGTTCCATTTTGCATGGCCTCTCATGGGTGGCATAATACATGCTTCAGTCCATGGGAGGCCTCTGGGGTTCCTATTCCCTAGGTACATGGGTACCATATACTAGGGATTTATAAGGGTACCCCAGTATCCAATCTGGAGTGTACCAAAGTACATGGCATAACATTTTAAGGAGAAAGCAGATAGACTGGGGTCCTGATTAGCAGGATCCCAGTCACACTAGTCAAAACAGTGTAACATCAAGCAAAAAGTGGAGGTAACCATAAGAAGCAGACCCTACTTTCTTACACAACCCCCCCCCCCAAATGTAAGGAGATGAGACTAACCTTGCCCAGTTGAGTCTTCATGTTCTAAGTGGAAATATCTAGAGAGTCCATCTGGATTGGCATGGTTACTCCCAGGTCTATGTTCCACTGTATAGTCCATCCCCTGTAGGGAAATGGACCACCTCAATAGTTTGGGGTTTTCACCCTTCATCTGTTTTAGCCATAAGAGGGGCTTATGGTCTGTCTGAACAATGAAGTGAGTGCCAAACAAGTATGGCCTCAGCTTCTTCAGAGCCTAAACCACAGCAAAGGCTTCCGTCTCAATGGCTGACCAATGTTTCTCTCTGGGGGTCAACCTTCTGCTAATAAAAGCTACTGGTTGATCCTGACCCTCTACATTAAGTTGTGACAACACAGCCCCTACCCCCAACTCAGATGCATCTGTTTGGACAATGAATTGTTTGGAATAGTCAGGACTTTGCAGAATGGGAGCAGTGCACATGGCCTGCTTGAGGTCATCAAATGCCTTTTGACAGCTAACTGTCCACTGAACTTTCTTGGGCATTCTCTTTGATGTGAGATAATTTAAGGGAGTCACTATGGACCCATAACAAATCTTCTGTAGTACCCAGTCAGGCCCAAAAAAGCTCTGACCGGAGTCTGGGTAGTGGGAGCAACCCAGTCCATTATGGTCTGGATTTTGCTCTGCAATGGTTGAACCTGGCCTCCACCCACAAGGTGGCCCAGGTATACAACCTTACTCTTCCCTATCTGGCACTTGGTGGCCTTGATAGTGAGGCCTGCTTTCTGCAGAGCCTCCAAAACATTCTTTAGGTGGACCAGGTGATCCTCCCAGGTGGAGCTAAAGACAGCTATATCCAGATATGCTGCACTATAGGCTTCCAGGCCTGTAAGGACTTTGTTCACCAACCTTTGGAATGTGGCATGTGTATTCTTCAAACCAAAGGGCATCACAATAAATTGATAATGCCCACTGGGGGTTGAAAATGCTGTTTTTGGTTTGGCACTCTCAGCTAGTCTGATTTGCCAATATCCAGCAGTGAGGTCAAATGTGCTCAAGAAGTTGGCTTAGGCCAAAGTGTCTATGAGTTCATGTGCCCTGGGAATAGGGTGAGCATCAGTCCTAGTGACTGCATTGAGCCCCCTGTAGTCCACACAAAACCTCATTTCTCTCTTACCACCCTAGGTATGAGGTTTGGGTACCAGGACCACTGGACTAGCTGAAGGGCTATCTGAGGGTTCAATTACTCCCAATTCCAGCATCTTTCGGAGCTTAGTCCTGATGCAATTCCTGACATGGTCAGGTTGCCTGTAAATCTTATTTTTAACAGGTAAGCTCTCACCTGTGTCCACTTCATGGGTACACCAGATGGTCTGACTAGGAGTCAAAGAGAACATATGCCTGTATTGATTGAGGACCTTCCTGCAATCAATCTGCTGTCGCTCAGTGAGGCTGCCTGCCAATGCCACACCATCAACTGAGCCATCATCAGGGTTCTGTGAGAGGAGATCAGGGAGTGGATCACTCTCTACCTCCTGTCCCTCATCAGTAGCCATGAGCAAGCCCATGTCTGCTCTGTCCACATAGGGTTTGAGCCTGTTTACATGGAGCACCCTGTGGGGGCTCCTAGGAGTTCCAAGGTCCACCAAGTAGGTGACCTCTCCTTTTTGCTCAATAATAGTATGGGGTCCACTCCACTTGTCCAGGAGAGCTGCTGGGGCCACAGGCTCCAACATCCATACCTTCTGTCCTGGCTGATAGACAGTCCGTACAGCCTTTTGGTCATGCCAAGCTTTTTGCAATTCTTGACTTGCCTCAAGGTTTTTGCTGGCCTTCTTCATGTACTCAGCCATCCTGGAGCGGAGACCAAGTACATAGTCCAATATGTCTTGTTTAGGAGGTTTGAGAGGTAACTCCCATCCCTCCTTCACCAAACACAAGGGACCCCTAACTGGATGCCCAAACAAAAGTTCAAAAGGACTGTAGCCAACCCCCTTTTGTGGGACCTCTCTGTAGGCAAAGAGAAGGCAGGGCAACAGGACATCCCATTTTCGCCTAAGCTTTTCTGGGAGGCCTATGATCATGCCCTTTAGTTTTTTTTTAAATCTTTCAACCAACCCATTGCATTGTGGGTGATAGGTGTGGTGAATTTGTAATTCACTCCACACTCCTTCCACATTGCAGTGATATAACTATACATGAAGTTTGTACCTCTGTCAGTTAAGACCTCCTTAGGGAAACCCACTCTGGAAAAAATTCCCAGGAGGGCCCTGGCCACCACAGGAGCTGTGGTGGTTCTAAGGGGTATAGCCTCTGATTACCTAGTGGCATGGTCCACCACCACTAGAATGTAACTGTGCCCAGATGCAGTTGGAGGGTTCATGGGACCAATTATGTCAATCCCAACCCTCTCAAAGGGAACCCCCACCACAGGTATTAGGGGTGCCTTTGTGGTACCACCTGACTTACCACTGGCTTGGCAGGTGTTACAGGAGCGACAAAACTCCTTAGTGTCCTCTGACATGTGAGGCCAGTGAAATTGAGGGACAGGCCTGTCCCAATTCTTACTTTGGTCTAGGTGACCTGCCAAGGGAATATCTTGTGCCAGGGTGAGTAGGAAGCCCCTAAACGTCAGAGGTATGACCAACCTCCTGGTGGCACCAGGCTTAGGGTCTCTATCCTCTGAGTAAAGGAGTCCCTCATCCCAATAGATCCTGTGGGACCCACTGATACTCCCAGTAGCCTCAGCAGCAGCTTGCTGTCTGAGAAGTTCAAGAGAGGGGCAGGTTTGCTGCTCCTGACTCAGTTTTACCCTGGAAGGGCCCCCTGTCCCCAAGAACTCAACCTGATCAGGTTCCAGTTCATCTGGGACAGTTCCTTCACAGGGACTGGGGTCATCTCCCTCAAGAGACTGATCCTCTTTCTGAGTCTGGGGGGAAGACAAAGCCTTACCCCTCCTGCTCCTTCTCTTGGAAGGCACCTGGTCCATCTTTTCAGAATCCAGGGCCTGTTCAGTAGACATCTGGTTGGCCTGTGACCTAGTCACAGTAAACACATCTGCAGAGATGCCCAACATTGCTTTATGTGTCCTGAGTTCCACTTCAGCCTAGGCTGAAGTCTCCAAACCATTGCCCAACAAGCATTCCACAGGGAGGTCTGAGCTAACCACAACCTTTTTAGGGCCAGTTACCCCTCTACATCTGAAATTAACAACTGCCAAGGAATGGTCAGTCCTGACCTTGTTAGCATTGGTCACTTGGTTCATCTCACCAAGTATGATCTGTTCAGGGTCCACAAGATCTTTTGTCACCATAGTGACACTTGCACCTGTGTCCCTGTATGTCATGGCCTCCTTACCATTAATCAAAGGCTGTTTTCTGTATTTGCCCAGGTTACTGGGACTCACAAATAAGGTGGCAACTTCTATGCCACCATCACAGACAAGTACAGCCTGAGCTGGAGTTCTGACTAGGCCAGAACCCACCTCAGAGCCCAAGGTTAACCCTACTAATCCCTTGTTCCCTGTACCACCACTTGGAACTGTACTAGGGGGAGCAGTTGCCTTAGGGGCAGTGGTGGTTGGAGTTGAATCCTTGGCCTTTGGACAACTGGCATCTTTTGTCCAATGGGTCTTTTCTTTACATAAGTAACACCAAGGTTTCCTTTTGCCTTTTGCTTTGTTGGACTGTGAATCCCCCCCAGATGCAGGATTTTGGGGCCCTGATGAAGGCTTCTCATCTTTACCTTTGTCCTCACCCTTATCTGAAGTTTTAGCATCTTGCTTTTTTTGGTCACCACCATGGTTCTGGTTTCTCTGCTTCACCCTGGTTCTGACACACCTATCTGCCTTATTTCCCAATTCTTGGGGAGAAGTCAGATCAGAGTCACCCAGGTATTGATGCAACAACTGATTTTGACAATTATTAAGGATCTGCCCTCTCATAATCAAACTGTACAATCCCTTGAAATCATTCACTTTGCTGCCAAGCAACCAGCCTTCCAGAGCCTTAATAGCACTATCCACAAAGTCTACCCAGTCCTGAGTCTGTGTCTTCTGGGTGCCTCTGAACTTACTCCTATACTGCTCAGTGGTTAAGCCAAATCCATCAATGAGAGCACTCTTCAGTACTGAGTAATTGTCAGCATCCTCTACTCTAACAGTGAGGAGCTTATCTCTACCTTTGTCAGCAAAGGAGAGCCATAAGGTAGTTGCCCACTGCTCTTGAGGGACCCTCTGAACTCTACAGGCCCTCTCTAAAGCAGTTATCCATTTATGGATGTCATCCCCAACATGGTAGGGAGGGGAAATCTTGCTCAGGTTCCTATTGTCAAAAGAATGTTCCTTAACTCTAGGGACACTGTTGCTGCCACCATGGGACTCTAGTCCCAATTTCTTTCTAGCTCTCTGGACTTCTAGGGATTCCTTGTCTAGAGTCAACTGCTCTTGCCTGAGCCTAAACCTAGCTTTCTCAAGTTCAAGCAGTTGATACTCCCTATCTAAGGAATGGTCCCTCTTGCTGGATACAGAGGTCCCTACAGACTGTCCTGAGTGATGTGACTCTGCAGAGGGAGATCTAGATCTCCTTGGTAAACTTTGCACTCTTCCAGGAGGAGTGAAGAGAGGGCCATTTTGGCCTTCTCCACCATCTCCCTGAAGATCTGAGTTGTCCAGGTGGGAATCATCTTGATCCTCCTGGCCAGGGTTTGAATCTAGGTCATAGAAGGTGTCACCTCCTGACCTGTCTTCATTCCCTGCCCCACCCACTCTTTCCCGTTCATCTGACCCAGGGGTCTTCCTAAGGTCATCTAACTGTAACACCTCAATGAGGCGTTGAGTGTTGGCATTTCTCCCTGTCTTCAGCTTTCTAGAGACACACATGGCGTTCAATTCCTGGAATGTAAACTCATTGTACCTAGAAGGCAGAGAACCACTGCTGGCTACTCCTTTAGAAGACATACTAGGTGTGGTGTGGTGTACGCACCTACCTAACCTAGTGGGTGTTGGAAATGGCCCTTTTTGCAGGGTCACCCCTAAACTTTTTGCCTGCCTCCTGTATTTTTGCTGACCTGTTTCTGTTGGTTTTATGACTCTGGGCACTTTACCACTGCTGTTCAGTGCTAAAGTGCATATGCTCTCCCCTTGTAAATATGTCTATGTGAATTGGTATATCCCTGATTGGCTTATTTGGTTTACCTGTTAGTCCCTAGTAGTGTGGCCTGTGTGTGCCCAGGGCTGGTAAACCAAATGCTGCTGGTGGGCATGCAGCGCTGGTTTGCGCCACCCACAGAAGCAGCTTGTAAAGTGTGTCTCAGACCTGCCACTGCAGTGTCTGTGTGCAGTCCAGAACTGCCATCTTGGCTGTGAAGTGCACCCACTTCCCAGCCCCTGAACCTTCCCTTGGCATCATGTAAGTCACCCCTATGGTAGGGCGCATTGTATGTGTAAGGTAGGACATGCCTTGGTGTGTGTAGCATGTCCTGGTAGTGAATTACACCCCATTTCGTTTTTCACTACTGTAAGGCTACCTGTTCCTCATAGGCTAGAATGGGCAGTTTGACTATTACATTCTATAGTCCTAACTGACCCCAGGAACATGGTAGAAAAACGAATTTAGTATGCCTGAGCTCAGAATATTAAAATACACCTTTTAGTGAAGTTTATTTTTATATTCTGTGTTTGAAAATACCACTTTTAGAAAGTAGGTATTTTCTTGCCTAAGCCTTCCAGTGTGCTCTGCCGTTATGTGTATTGGCTGTCTGGTTTTAGAGGGGCAGGACGGGCTGAGTCAGACCTGGGTTGAATAGAGAGATCTGCATTTAGAGTGTGGGGAGGGGTGGCTCTTTGATCTGAATAGGGCTGTGCCTGGCAAGGTGAATGCTGGCTCCACCTCCCACTGTGTGTCTGCTAGCAGACCCCTCTTTCTGAAAGGAAGGATGCAGCCTGGTAAACAAAGTGCTCCAGGCCTGAGCAGAACTGGTTCTGGCTAGGTTCAGGGACTGGTAGCTTCAAGGATCAAAGGCTTTTGGGGTATAAATATCTGTGCTCAAACCCCCTATTTTTGTATTGCTTTTGGATCTGGAGAGGAAACTCTGTCCGTGCCACTGGAGGAATCTGCAGGAAGTGACTGTCCTTGTGCTTGTGTGTTGTTTCTTGCACTGGCCTGCAGCAGTGACCACTGGACCTTGAAGAAGAGGAAAAGGAACTTTTGAGAGAACTTTTATTTTTGTTACAGCAATTACCCAAGGGCTAGGAAAAGAGCTAGCCTCCTGCTGGAGTCTCAGGCACATCAGACTCCACCACCAACCTCCTGCTTCTTCCCTGCGAGGATTGCTATCTGCTGATGAGGCTCCTGTGAGTTCCAGGGCCTCTAGTTTGCTTCAGAGAAAAGAGTGCTGGAAATCGTCGCTAACGCACGTTTGCGAGCCGCTGCAGCCGAGAGCGCTGGAAAAATCATCGCGCTGCTGCCGCTGGGTGCTCGCAACACGAAACCATCGCTAACGCCCCTTTGCGAGCCGCTGCAGCTGAGACGCGCTGGAAGAATCATCGCGCTGCTGTCGCCGAGCGCTCGCAACCCCCAAAGAAATCATCGCTTCAAGACATCGCTTGCGGACGCCGTGCGTCCGCCATTTTGATCGCATCGCACCGGATTTCGTCGCTCCCTCGCGGAGCGCCATTTCTTCGCATCGCAACACAATCGCACACGCAACAGGATCGTCGCATCGTCTTCGCCCTCGCGGCAAGGCCTCAGCGCATCGGCGGCCTAGCGTGAAGAGGTTTGTCGCATCGTCTCCGCACGCATCAGCAGATCGGCGCATCATCCTCCCTTGCGGCAAGGATTTTAACGCATCGCCGGCCTCACGTGAGGAAATTCATCGCTAACACTTCTTTGAGACATTTTGTTGGTTTTGCTACTGAATACAGGTACTTTGTGAGAGAAAGGGTCGCAGAGACCACTGCTTTGGATTTGAACCTTATTGTTGCAACCTCTGAACGAGAAAGGGGCGCAGAGACCCCTGCTTTGAATTTGAACCTTACTCTTGCAACCTTTGAACTATCTTTGACAGTCCTTCAACAGCTATCCTATTTTTGACAGTATTGTGGCTTTTACAGTTATTGGTCTTGTGATAAATCTGCCTTTATATAAAGATACTTATTTTTTATAACTACTTGTGTGGTGTCCCTTTGTAGTGTTCCTCACTGTGTTACTGTGTATGGTCATAAATGCTTCACACACTGCCTCTGAGATAAGCCTACCTGCTCGTGCTACGTTACCACAGGGTTGAGCAGGGGTATTAAAGAGGGTAGCCCTCTCACTCTGACTTAGGAAGAAGGGTCCCTACTTGGACAGTGGCCAGCCATTGCCAACTAGAGACCCCCATTTCTAACAGTGGGAAACTAAACTCTCTAAGGTTGGAGAAAGGTTGTGCTAGACCCTTGACTACCCAATCCCAAGTTCAGTAGAACTTACTTATTCAAAGCTGGTATTATATGTACTTAGTACTTTAGTGGTTTTCAGTTAATCAATACAAAGATTTATCTGGTAAAACAATTGCAAGCTTGAATCCCACCCGATGCACACCAATGTGAGAAGTTGGCCTGGTATATGCTATCCACTAATTAAAGTGGGCACCTTGCACCAGTCCAAACGACCCTTATGATGTATGAGGTCAAAGATAACCTTTAGAAAGCTATCCTATTGGTAGCTGTGGAGAGCAGCCTTCAGGCTTAATCTTGAAGGAATGTAAAGCAGCTTGTTTTACCAGAATATCACCTTTAGTATTAATCAAATGAAAGGAGAACCACACAGTAGTTATAAAAAATATGTATTTATTTATATAACACTCTCTAGTATCCTCTACATGAGGATACAACACAAAGCACACAATACTTTGGCAAAGAAACAGTTGTAAGTAGCACAATACACAGTGGGCTCCAGGGGGAGACCAAACCATATACTAAAATAGTGGTATAAGAACCACGACTGGAGTCAAGACAGTGCCTAGAACACGTAGAATTGCTGGGACCCCAAGGAACCACCCATGGTGAGTAGAAAGGGACCCCACGGAGGACGGGTGCAGTGTGCTAACACGACCGCGGGCTCCGTACAATTCTATGGGGAAGTCGCGGTTACAAGTTTAAAGTTTAAGGACCCTTCTCGGTGGACTTCGAGGAAACCCTTTGGAACTTAGGAGGTTGGAGAGCCACCCCACCCATGGATACCGGAGTACCCAAGTTACCTATCCCAGAGGAGCCGGGTGCATAGGTCTGGAGTGGTGTCGGAAACCGCCGTCGTTTTCAATGGAGGGTTGCAAAGAAGAGCTGCTGCCGGGAAGGAAGAAAGTGTCCGTAGGAATCCAAGGGTGGATTCATGATGGAAGGAACCTGAAAGCAGAGGGGACAGAGTCTGGGTCACTTCAGGGTGACCAGGGGCTCGGTAGACGAATGCCCACCGATGTCGGGTGCTTCAGATGCGAAGAAGGGATGCTTGACTCTGCAGCCACGAGGTCCAGGAAATGTCAAGGATGACCAGGAGGCGGATGTGAGCTGTCCCACAAAGGATGTCGAGTGCTGAGGGGTCAGTGTCCGGCTGGAGCACCAACAAGCCTTGGCAACAGCAACCCATGCAGGAAGGTCAAGCAGGTTACGGTGTGGACCAGCAAGGTCCAGGGGACTCACCAAGCACTGGGGAGTCAGGACACGTCTGGAGCAACCAGAGAAGCCCAACAGAATTCAAGATGACCCTCAGGAGGACCCACAGGCCAAATGACCAGGAGTCCAAGGGGACCTCAAGCAAGATCACGAAGTACCAGCCCACAGAGCACTCGGTGTGAGGAGGCCAGAGTTCTTTGGTGGAAATACTTCTCGGGGTCAGGACTACATGGAGTCCAATGCACAAGCTCGAGAATTGCCAACAAGCATTTGCACTTGCAAATGTACATGGTGCCCAGGGGTGCAGGTTATGCAGTCCCCACGAGGGATTCTGGCCTCAACCTCGGTGAGAAGGCAGCTCAACCTCGGTAAACTTCAGATCCCACCTCCTGTGTTTCTGGAACCTTCGTAGTCTGCAGGAGCTCAGGACCAGCAGACTGGTCAGTTGCGTTGCGGTGCCTGCGAATGCAGGGGAGTGACTCCTTCACCCCAAGGGAGATTCTTCAGTTGTCCTTAGTGCCCCACAGGTCCTGCACAGAGCCTGTATGGTGCAAGGGCACAGACGATGCTTTGGACGGAGAGGGAGATGAAGTCGGGCCCAGTCGAAGTCCAGCGAAGTCCAGAGTGTCCAGACGGTCGAAGGTCAGTGGTTTTTTGTTCAGAATCTTGTCCACGTCAAATCCAAAGTCTTACAGCCAGGTAAGCCCTTATGTACCCACGGGAGAGGGTTGGACAGATTCAGGGGACCCTCCTAGGGGAGGGTCAGGACAGAGGGGAGGTTACTCCTATGTCCTTTGTCCAGTTTCGTGCCAGAGCAGGAGCCAACAGCTCCCAGAACTGGTTTGAGCTGGACTATGCACAGGGACACCAAGTGTGCCCCAGATGCAGACTTTCAGGCACTTTGGAAGTGCACCCACCCAGCCCCAATACACTAAATCATGTCTGGGAGGTGGTCACACCTCCCTGTGACAGGATGCCTATTGTGCTGCCTTCCTCTGCTCGAGCTTGGCTCAGCATCAGGGGAGCAGAAATGTGTCTCTGGTCAGCAGCATCCATTTTGTGCTGTCCGGGTCGAGAAGGCTGGCACCGGAAAGACCAGTGACCCCACGAAGCTCGCTTCAGAAGGGTGGAATCATAACTCTCACACCGGTTACCGGTGTGGAGGTATGACTCCAAGGTGTTTGATACCAAACACGACATGTTTTGTTTCAGCCGTTTTTGAGATAGCATTTACCGCGAGGTTATAATGCACCTCTACCTATATGTCTGGCTGAGTTACGAACAGCCCGGGAGAATGGTCTCTGAAGGCTGCAGAGGGGCTCTGCTCATGCAGGGGCACCCTCTCGCGTAAAGCCCAGCACCCTGCCTTCAGGATTGTTAAGGCCTGCTATAGGGGTGACTTATAAGTTTTAAGTGTAGTGACCTATAGATATAGTGAACCTATATCTAAAGTAAGTGGTGCAAGCACCAGCTTACACAGGCTGCAATGGCAAACCTGTAGTTACCTTTTGCATGGCCTCTCATGGGTGGCATAATACATGCTTCAGTCCATGGGAGGCCTCTGGGGTACCTATGCCCTGGGTACATGGGTACCATATACTAGGGACTTATAAGGGTACCCCAGTATCCAATCTGGAGTGTACCAAAGTACATGGCATAACATTTTAAGGAGAAAGCAGATAGACTGGGGTCCGGATTAGCAGTATCCCTGTCAGACTAGTCAAAACAGTGTAACATCAAGCAAAAAGTGGGGGTAACCATAAGAAGCAGATCCTACTTTCCTACAGAGGTCATGTGGTGATGGGATTGTATGATGTAGGTCCTCAGTACCTGTTGCATATTTGTCATTTTGCATGTGTCCCTGAGTCCCTGGTGTGCCTGTTCGCCATTTTCTATACTAGTGCTCTCATGTCTACATATGTCTTCTCCCTGTCAATGTGACTATTTTCTCATGATCTCAGGTCTGAGTTTCCCTGTTTCCCTGTCCTTATGAATGTGCCCCTTCAACGTCGATGGGGACAATTGGGGTTTTCCCTTATCAAAGAGATTGCAACCTCGACTTTATGTATGAACCCTCTGACCACTCTTGCTTAAAAATCATTCAGTCTATCTGACCCAACACTTCTCGTGACTTCAGTCTGAGTCCTGGAAAATACAATGCTTTGTCTTTACCTTTTTACACACAAAATGGCTGTTACTCGGTGCAGGCCCAGGCTCAGCGACCACCTGCATAGAGAGGTGGAGACTAGTACAGACCATATTTGGCACCCAATGTGATAATGTAGAAAGGCAATTTAGTAGGCATTTTCCCTTGTTCTGTAGAGGGAACTTAAGTGTAAGAGAGACCATTTTACATACTAAAGAAACAAAGGGTCTGATTCACAAAGAAAGTCATAAATCTGCACTTGCAGATTAACACCTATATGTAAGTGTAGATTTACAACTTTCAGTAAATTACAAACAGTGCCAGGAATATGCTTGGAAAGCTTTGCCAGGTGCATATTTCGATGCATTTTCCTGGGGAGGTCACGTGACATTGCTAGCGGGATTCCAGCAAAGAACTCCACACAAGGAGAACAGAATCCCCTGTGCAAACACACACTTTTTTCTGAGGGGAAAATATTCTTTCCTATAGAGAACACCCTTACCTTACACCCCAGGCAAATCTAGGGGTGATCTGTTTCCATTCCTATCATGGTAGGGGTTTAATCCTGGTCTGCATGGGGCCCCTATACTCATGGGGCCCCCAGGCAACTGCCCGGCGTCCCCATGTGTTAAGACGGGACTGGGTGAGACTTGGTTTTGATTATTTTATTTTATTTATTTATTTATTTGAAAGGTTTTATATAGCGCTGGCTCGACCCGGGGGTATCAGAGCGCTTTACCTGTGCACAAAAGATTACAGGACAAAGAACAGTTATTCAATAGCAGAGCATTCAGACAGGTAATATAAAACAAATTAATTAAACAGAATGGGCAAAGAGCAATATACATGAAAAGGCGCTCACGGAGGGCTATTTTACACAGTAACAACAATCGCAGATAAAGTTACGTAAAGAGTGAAGGTGGGAGAAAAAAAGATTCTGGGCTGGGCTGCGGGTGAGGAATAATTAGATAAGAATAGGTGGGAGGAACCAAATTGGGGAAGAGGAGGAAAAAGTAGACAGAGAGATTTTTGGAAGAGGTGGGTAAGGGTAGTAGATGGGGGAGAGGGGAGAGAAGGGGGGAAAGGAGAGAGTGAACAGGGTGAAAGATAAAAAGAGGGGGGAGAGGTGAGAGATAGTAGTGAGGTAAAGGAGAATCAAGACGGGGAAGCAGAGTGTAGGGTCAGATGCCAGGTTATGGACCCCAGTACTTGCTGAGAAGGTGATGTTTGAGGTCTTTTTTAAAGCTGAGGTAGGAGGGGTTACATCGCAGATCCTTGGGGAGAGCATTCCAGATGTTCGGTGCATTTCCGGAGAAGGTGCGTGATTGTGTGGTTTTCTTTTTTGACAAGGGGGGGACGAGGAGGAGAGCGTTAGTGCTCCTCATCGGTCTGGAGCAGCCCGCTTTTTTGAGTTTGTTTGTGAGGTACAACGGGGTATTTTGGTGGAGAGCTTTATGCGTAATGCATGCTGTCTTGTAGGAGGATCTACCTTCAATGGGCAGCCAGTTAAGGGCCGTTAAGGGCTGGGGAGATGTGGTCAAAATGTTTATAGTCAGTGATTAGCCTGGCCGCTAAGTGGAGCATAGATCTGAGGGGGGCTAGGTGTACTTTAGGGGTTCCTGTGAGGATAACGTTACCATAGTCAATTTTCGAGAGTACTAGAGATTGGACAACCCATTTGAAATCTTCAGGTGGAATGAAGGGTTTGATTTTCTTCAGATGACGGAGAGTGAAGAGAGCTCCTTTAGCTGAGTTTTTTATGTGGTCGTTAAGAGTTAGGTTTTTGTCAATGGTGATACCAAGTGATTTCACTGAATTGGATAAAGAGAGTGAACAGTTGAGGGCATTAAGGTCAGAGATCCAGGATTGGATGGGGAGCCTGTTGTGTTTTGGAGAGAAGAGGATGACTTCAGTTTTTTGGGGGTTTAGTTTGAGATGATTGGAGTAGAACCAGGATTGGATCTTGCTCAGTGTATTGTTAAGATGAAGTACATCAGAGTGGGATCTAATCTTATAGTAAAGTTGGGTGTCATCAGCATAGAGGTGATAATTGATTCCAGCTTGTTTCAGAATGAGGGTAAGGGGTTCCATAAAGAGGTTAAAGAGAGAGGGGAAGAGAAGAGAGCCTTGAGGGACACCTAGGGAGACAGGTGGGGGGTTTGAGAGGCAGTCATTGATTTTGATTTGTTGTGTTCTGTGTTGGAGATACGAGGCGAACCATTTGAAGACCAGACCGTTAAGGCCAAAGCGGGTCTTGAGCGAGTTAAGTAGGGAATTGTGGTTGACTGTATCAAAGGCAGCAGAGAGGTCGAGGAGAATGAGTAGGCAGGACTCACCATTGTCAAGGGAACAATGGATGTCATCAACTATATTTAGCCTGGCGGTTTCAGTGCTGCAGCCTTTTCTGAAGCCAGATTGCAAGAAGTCAAGTAAATTGAAATTGTTAATGTGTTTATCCAACTGTAGCAAAGCACATTTTTCAAGGGGTTTGGAAAGAAGTGGGAGGTTAGAGATAGGGCGGAGATTGTTCGGGTCATTAGGGTCAGCAGTGAGGTTTTTAGGAATGGGAGTGATTTGTCCGAGTTGAAGCAGGGAGCAGGGATGAGGAGTCTTTGTGTTTGGAAGCATTTATGCTGCCTTATTGTCTCAAAAATAAAGATTAGGAAGTATTGGTGATGAACAGCATTTTCCAACATTTTGCCCTCTTGTTGGTAAGAGGTGTTAAGGAGCAATGTTTAGTTGGGACTATAAGCTTGTTTGTTCTTATACACAACATCCAAGTGTCCATGGTCTTCTGGTCTATCTCATATGCTTGGTCATTGTATCCACACATTAATGTCCCTAAGTCCTCCTGTCCCAGTGCCAGTGACCATATTTAACTTTCAGTGCCCTTGCCTGTGATACTGTATATCTGTATACCCATGTTCCAAAGTAGGTGTCACAGTGTGTGTCGCAATGTCAGAGTCAGATACAATGTACATGTATCAGAGTCCCCATAACATTGTCCAAATGTCAATGTCCCTGTAACAGTGCCTCTATGTCCAAGTGTTCCTTTGCCAAGTAATATGCTAGTGTCAGTGTCCCTGTGCCAATATGCTCATCTCAAAGTCTGTCCCATTGTCACCATGCTAATGTCAGTGTCCTATTTAACTTTAACTGTTCAGGTGCCAGTGTCTCATCGTATTTGGGGCTCTGTGTCAGTGACAGTAGTGGGCCTCTCAATGCACATACTAGTGTTTGTTATCATCATTTCGTTTCTGTATTCAAATTTCAGCTGAAGCAAGGATGGCGGGGCAGGGCTCCCCGCGTCACAGGGGGAGGAGTGGTGGCAGCACCTAAAGTATGCATGACGCATTGGCCGGCCGTCTCGGGCCGGCCAAAGCGTCATGCGCACTCTGCATGTTCTCCATGCAGGCTGCATTACAGCCTGCATGGAGAACATGCACAGCCCGCCAGCCCCTGTCTGGGTGCGGAACCACGGCGCTCAGACCAATCACAACGCTGCTAAGGTGGGGACTCTGGGAGGCTGTGTGCTTCCTGTGAATTAGGACGGAGGAAGAAGAGGCCGCGGCCGGCGGTATAGGTAAGTACTTTTTTTATATTTTATTATTTCCCACCCCCTCCCTCCGTCCACCCCTCCGCCTCACCACCCCTGTTCAGTAGCAGCCGCTACTGCCAGCAGACCACAATCTCTGGAATTATGGCCAGTAGCAGTGGATCGCAATTTGTAACCTACCTCATGAATATCAATGAGGTAGGTCGAATTGCGATCCACTGCAATTCTATATTTTGCGAGTCAACCTGTTAATACATAGGTCAAGTCGCAAAATCAAAAACTATTTGGTAAAACGAATTGATTGTTGAGCAGTTTGACTTATCATCTGAAAGTTAAGAGATGGGCTTTTAGGTTTGCGTCGCAGTGCAGGGATTTAATTTTAAGTAGCTGCTGAACATGTTCAGAGGTGATGGAAATATTAATATAAGCCAAGCTTTTGTTTTGCAAACTATCTCGCGACCTTGACCTGTGAGCCATCCCCTGTCTGCTGCCAGTTGCCTCTGGGGGAGGGCAAGCATTATTATGGCGGTGCCTGGCCCCTCCAGCCCCCTCCAGCCCCCCTCACCACATGCCACCCCCACCACATGCACCTCCCGCTCCCCACGTGGCTACGTCCCTGTACATATCTGGTCAGTGAATCATCGCATGTGGGGGGGTGTTACCACATTCTTTCAAGTAGAGGGATAGATTGATTTTCTCTGGGAGAATTGGGTCGTGAGCACTTATTTGTGTATCAGGCTATGGTGATTTGGAGTGGAACTATTCAGCAGTATGTTTCTGTGTTTGAAGGATTCATTTGTGTTGTTTGGGAGAATTAAAAGCCTGAAGCTTGAAGAATCATATTTTTATGGCCTTCCAGCGGCGGGGCTGGTTTTACTCGTCATTTGATAAGTGTTTTTAGAGCCCAAAACACACGGCCGTTACTCCTCCCCGCAGCAAACTGATTAACAGCTGGCCTCTGTGGGTGAAACCACGTTCGTATCATGTACTTGAGAACAGCAGTGCTGCTGCCAGGAGGCACCCGTCAAGAAGCTAATCATTAATCTAGCATGGCTGACATCTGCTGTCTGCTGTACACGGCTTGATATAGTTCCCACTTCTATTAAGTATCAACGCTGCCATTCGGGGTCATGCACTGTGTCTTTATCTCGGCTATTATCACTGTCCAGACATAGGGTTACAGCCCCCTTTTTTATAAGTCTCCATGTTGTGTTCACAAGGCCTCTGTGGCCGGGGAACAGCTGCAGCAGTAGACGCGGTCACACACAGCCACATTTGAGCATGCTACCAGGCTGCAAACAGGTGCACGCAGGGGCCCGAGCCGTTATTCCTTTCACCCATGACACTAATTTCATTATCAACCTCTAGCTTTACAATTAGGAGTGTGTTAGGGAAGCATAAAGGAATGCAGATGCATATGGTGAGCTGGCATGGCGACCTACCATTCAAGAGCAAACATTCCAGCCCGCGTTGACTGCTTCTAGGCCACGCGGTACTTTTTGTTTATAATTCCATCAGCTTGTTTACATTGTGTTGGCATACATTTTACGTACATATGGGACTCAGCGTGAAGAATGGGGGTTTAAAGACATATTGTGTTTGGTTAGGTTTGAGCATTCGGTGTATTTGTTCATGCGTTGTAAAAATGTTCAGGTTTTGTGTTTACTGGCCTCATTTAGTGGTATAATACTCAGGAAGTTTGCAACCCCCGGGGCTGAGACAAGGAGGCGTGTGTACATTCTAAACTCCCGAAAGGAACTATTTGAAAAGCCATAAATTACCAATGCGTTTTATTACAGTTGAGCCGCTGCCTGCGTCGAATTCATATCGGTGGCGTTGCGACTCCTTTGTAGGTTTGGTGCCACAAAAATGAATGGTAGTAGGAGAATTCTGCCTTGGCGCTAAGTATTGTAAAGCTCTGAGGGCCAGATGTACGACCCCTTTTTGCGGCCGCGAACGGGAGTTCCTCCCGATTGCGACCGCAAGAAAGGGTGTTGGCATGTACAAATGTACAAATGTAAAAATAGCATATGCGACTCTCGCTATTAGAAAGGGGCATCCCTTCCTAATAGCGAGTCACCATGCCATGTACTATTATTTTGCGACCGCATTTGCGGCCGCAAAACACTCGCAGTTTACCACCTACTTCAAGTAGGTGGTAAACCACTCGCAAACGGGAGGGGACCCCTTCCCCTTTGTGAGTACGTGATAAAATATTTTTTAAGAGCAGGCAGTGGTCCCAGGGACCACTGCCTGCCCTTAAAAAAATGAAACTGAAAAGTTTAATTTTCTTTTTTAAATGCATCCCGTTTTCCTTTGAGGAAAATGGGCTGCATTTAAATAAATCAAACTGCTTTATTAAAAAAGCAGTCACAGACATGGTGGTCTGTTGACCCCAGCAGGCCACTATCCCTGTGAGTGCTAGCCATTCCTAATGGGGTCGCAAATTGCACCTGCCTCATTAATATTAATGAGGCATGCAATTTGCGACCCCATTAGGAATCGCAAACAGTGTCTGAGACACTGTTGTGCATCCCAATTTGCGAGTCGCAAATTACGGGTTGCAAATGCGACGCAATTTGCGAGTCGCAAATTGGTGGGTCGTACATCTGGCCCTGAATGTATAGAAAGCAGTCACAAATGCACAAGCTCTCATTCTGAGTAGGGAGGGAATCCCGGTGTGTTTGAAATCGCATTACCATGTATGTGGGAACTTTACGGGAGCAAACGCTTACTTAGGCCATTCATTGCAATATCACGTGTCCCACCTGGGTTATTATGAAAACAGCTGCAGTGCCTGCAAGTGCACAGGTTGGAAACAGGAGTGCTCCAACTGCACGCAGTATTCAAGTAATGGGTCTTTAATTTTCCAAAATGTGGGGCCAAATTTACAAAATTCTACGCTGCGTTGCATGACAGGGCAGAACACCTCTTCCTGGTGCCGGCACAGAATTTTGCTGTTGAGCGCCATGCATACACCTCTGTATCATAGTGCAAGGGTGTGTGCATGAGTCTACCATTAATTTTGTACTGGAAGGAATCCCTTGTGTAATTCTGCACTACTCTTTAAAATAACTGGCTCTTGAGTGTTAGCTCCTTCTGCATCTGCTTGGAAAATTCCATTATGGGCGTGCCTTCATTGGTTCTGAATTGTACATAATGTACCTCCATGTTTGCTGATGTCAGTCCTCTCTGCAGCACCCCTAAGAGACTGGGCAGACGGGGCTCCGCTCGAGTGTATCTGAATAAACATATATTGGTTTGTATTCTCTACTGTCTGACCGACCCTTCATTTGGTATGGAAGGCTGAGAGGTGGTCGCGAGTGACCCGGGTGACCCTATACGGGCCACTTCCTTCAGTTGGCGCCCGAACAGGGACTCCTTCGGGTGACCCATCCCCTCCCGCGGACGGGTGGGGAGGTCGGGGCGATCGTCGGGTCAGACGGACGGATCAGGGATCCCTGCATGAGAGAGTTCCTGAACTCGCAGCTGCCCCTTCTGTCCCGCCGGACGGTGCCTCGCCCAGTGGTCATCCCGATTGGGGTCCTGAACGGCGAAACCCTTGGATCTGACCGTTTGGTCCGAAGAGTCGGCAGTAGAGAATACATTTGTTTGACCTGCATATATCAGGTGAGTTTGTTTTGGTTCTTTGTGGATATGGTACCATTTTGGTTTGTATTTGGTACGGTCTGAGAACCGATTTTGGGTAAAAAGTGTTTGCAAATACTTTGCCAGGCATAAGTAGTGAACTTGTTTTCTTTTGACAATGCCTGGAATAAGTAAACTGGTTTCTTTGTGCTGTCGATGTTGTTCTGCTGATGTTCGACTTGAGGAAAGTCAGCCAGCGCCTCCAGAAGGCACTCCGAATTTGATATGTATGTGAAGCATGGCCTTGGCCCTATTATGTTTAGTACGCTATGGCACAAATATACAAGGGACAATGCCGAGTTGCAGTGGCCATTGACGGGTACTTTTGATGAACAAAAAATTGGGTTTTTACAGGAAAAGTTGTTTGCAAAGCGAAGTAGGCAGTCTATGTTTGATTCTCTTCGAACGTGGCAAAAGGAAGCTAAACAGAGGCGAATGAAAGCAGAGAAAGAGGCCCGGAAGGGGAGATTGCAGATGTTGACTCAGAAGGCCGTAGCACATAGAGAGAAACAGGAGTTAGGGATAGAACGTGAAGATAGGAGGTTTCGATTGAATATTGATAAATCCTATGTGGTCCAAGAAGAAAAAGATACTTTCATGGAGGAGTTATTAGATAGTAGGAGCCCACCCCATACGCCCCGCAAAGAATATACCCCACGGTTCCATTGCCCCCACAACCGTCTGTTACTGTTGCTTCTACCGTCTCTGTTCCTGTATCTACTGCTGCTTTTCCGACAGCCGTGGCATCAGCTCCTTCTCTTCTTTCTCTTCCCTCTGCTTCCTCGCCATCTGCAGCAACTGTGACTGTTAGCACCCCCCTCACGCCCATTGTTTCAGCAACTTTCTCACCAGCTCTTTCTCCTGCGACGCAGCCCTCAGCATCGTTACTACCTGCCACCCCGGTGGCCTCTCCTTCCTTGGTTTTCCATCCTCCGGTTTCCTTGAGTGATGGGATGCCTGTGCGCGGGTTTGGAGACGGAGATTGGACAAAATTCAAAGAGTGCATGAGTCCGTATGTGCGATCTGAAGTGGGAGATGCAGAGAAAAGGGTAGTGGCTAACCAGGCTGCGCAGTGGGCCCGAAACCCGATTTACAGTGTGGAAGATGTGTGGAATGTGATGAAAGATTATGAGCCTTTTGTACAACAGCATGCTCTCAAGCATATGTCTGCTACTTTGATTGGTCTTTGGGAGCAGTGTTTCAAAGATACAGCACCGCAGATTTTATATGACATTAAAGATCATGTTTTTGGCACTAATATGGGGCCTGATCAAGTTATTGGCAGTATTACGACCTTGATCGCTTACCGGGGTAGGCTACTTGAGAAGAGTCCTACCCCAGTATCTCAGTTTCCAATGCGGGACGTTCATCCCATATACCACCCTGAAATACCAGAGCTAAGGGATCAGCACAATGTTGTTACTAGACCAGGTGTAGCGGCCCGTTTCCAAGAACAATGGATTTATACTCCATGGAAAAGGAGTGAAGTTTTGTCTCTTAAGTCTCAGTTACCTGATCCTAGGAAAAATCCTACTGCCTATTATAAAGAATTGACTGAAGCTGCCTCTTCCACAGTAATGACACTTGCGGACATTGAAATGTTTTTTGGTTTACTGGTTCCAGTTGATATTTGGAGACAAGTACACACCCAGGATCATGTTGAGGAATTGGGTGGTACCTGGGATCAAATTAAAGTTTGGGATCTGGAGAGGAAACCCGGTGAGAAGCCTAAGGCAGAGATACTTGCTTTGCAAGGTCGCATTATCACGTATATGCATTCTCTTATTCCACCCAGAAAAGTTGATTGGGACAAGTTATCGGCTTGTCGTCAAAAGAAAGATGAGAGTGTGTCTGATTTTTCCACTCGGTTTGACGATGTGTTTTTGGATTATAGTGGGCAGGATTTGTCGATTGAGGGAGGTGTTCGGTTGTTTGTCAATAGATTTGTTTCTAATTTGCTTCCTGAAATAGCGACTCGATTGCAGGCTTCCGAGAGCACTTGGTCCACCTCTTCCGTTATTTTGAACATGACGCAGTATTCTGAACACAGGGAAAATGAGGATAAGGAGAGTACGGAGAAGAAGCATAAGGATTTGAAGACGAAGGTGTTGTTGCAGCAGGCTTCTAGAGGGAATGGTAGAGGACGTGGTGGTTTGGCCCGACAGCTTCCACGCACTAGCAGGCAGCCTAATACTACGCCTTTAGGGCTGAACCAGGGTGAGTATTGTAAGGAGGAGGGACACTGGCATAGCGAGTGTCCTGTGTTGTTGCAGAAGGTGGCGGCCAAAAGAGGACAAGGTTCTCGTGGACGGGGTCGTGGAGCTGGAGGAGCGGACAGGGTTCAGAATGCTGCAGCCTCAGAGGGTCATTCTGATAATAATTACTTTGATGACCCTTGGGGCGGACAATATTATCATGATGACTACGACACAGATGAGGTGACAGGAGTGTCTTACAGCTAGGACAGCCAGGGACAGAGTGAGGGACCAGTTCCGATACCAGTAGATCAACGCGGTCCTTATGTTACTGTGAACTTGCATGGCTCGGCTAAGGAATTTTTGGTGGATACAGGTGCAACGAACAGTTCTATTTCTCACTCTTTGGTCCCTGGGGCGGCTCTGTCTGGCCATAATAATGTTTTGGTAGGTTTTTCTGGTGTACCGGTTGTAAGCCCCATTTCAAAACCTCTTGCATTGACTATCGGTCCTTTCACTGTGGATTCGCCATTTTTGCTGACGTCTAATTGTGGTGTGAATTTGATGGGTCTGGATTTATTGAAAAAGTTGCATGCCACAATTTATTGTTCCCCAGCAGGTATGACCATGGGTCCAGATGTGGTGTGAGCTAAGCAGTGTCTGTCCAAAGATGCGCCCCTTCCTGTTGAATTTAAGAATGTGCCACCCACTCTGTGGGCAACAGGCGACACAGATGTGGGATTGTTGCGGATATCGCCTGTTTCGATCTGCGTTAAGAATGGTGCCATTTTGCCTCGTATCCCTCAATATAAAATATCGCAGGCAGGAGAGCGAGCCTTATTGCAGATTGTACAGGATTTGATTGAGAAAGGTGTGGTTGAGGAGACGACTGCTAATATTTGCAATAGCCCTATTCTTCCGATTCTTAAAAGGGCGCCCACGGGTTCCTCTGATGACCATGAAGATGTTTATCATTTTGTGATCGATTTGCGCGAAGTTAATAAAATAGTGATTCCCCAGTTTCCGGTGGTTCCTGACATCACCACTCTCTTGACAATGATTCCCTCTTCTGCTAAATTCTTTTCTGTCATTGATTTGAAAAATGCGTTCTTCAGTATTCCTATTCATCCTGATAGCAGATATCTGTTTGGGTTCACCCTAGCTGGTAGAAGCTTTAGATTCTGTCGCGCTCCTCAAGGCTATACAGAAAGTCCGAGTATCTATAGTCAGGCATTGAAAGGTCAGTTGGATTCTTTGTCGCTCCCCACAGGTAATGTATTGCTACAGTATGTTGATTTCTTGCTCATCGCTTCTGACACAGAACAAGGTTGTAGGGACAGTACAGTTAAGTTGTTGTTGCACTTGGCACACCACGGACATAAAGTGTCCCTTTCCAAATTTCAGTATTGTCGACAGGAGGTCATCTATTTAGGTCCCCTACTGTCGAAGGAGGGTAGGAGATTGACTCCTGAGCGCATTAGTACCATTGTCAAAATGCCCATTCCACAGACTCAGAAAGAGGTGCATGCCTTTGATCCAGCGCTAACAATAAAAATAATTCTCCTATTTGGCTTTGGTCATCCAGGTGCAACTATTTCTCTAACACACGCACTATATCCATATGACGGTGGGGCCCATAACACTGCATATACATTCACTTACTCATTTATTCCCTGGATTTTCCTCCGTCATTAACCTAGGAGAAAAACGATTCGCTGGAAGGAGTCGGGATACCTCTTTTATCATGTCATAATATTTCTCATTTGCTTTTAAGGTATTCCGCTCATTGGTCGATGGACCAACTAGTAGGAATCAGTTGATGGTGATTAAGACCAGCTCAATCACAATAAACTCTTTAACATTTCATTTTTAATAATTGAGCTAAAGAATCACTGAGTCATTTGTTTAAAGAATAATAAAGTTTTTATAAAGTTTTGAATGCAGGAAATGAGGTTAAACTTATTATTCAGAACATTACATTTATCATCAATATAAGAATAGTTTGAAATTGCAATGCATATTTATTAGACGGAAAAATGAGGTTATCATAATAAGAACTCTATAGATCAATCTATCTATCTATCTGGGGAAAGCCTAATAATTCTAATAAAAATCTATCAGGAAAAAGTTCTCCTAAAGCAGCATCTTTATACTCAACTGGAAAAGGAAAATAACAGCAGCAGCATCAGCTCGTCAGCATCAGCAACCGCAACTTCTCCCATCTACAGCATCTAACTCACGCAGCATCTAACTTCTGCAGCATCTCCCGCAGCATTCTAACAGCATTCTAACCCCTCCCACCAAGAGTAGGTCTTCTTATACCCTAATTCTAGCTTACAGCATAAAATGTTTCTTCTTCATGGCGCGATTCTTTCTCATTGGTCAAAACTCCAGGCCCATATACATTTTAATCAAACTTCCTGGTCTTAACCAGTTCCGTGTGGAATGTCCATGCAAGCATCGTTTTCCACAGTTCATGCAATTGCTCATCCGTTTCGATCAGTCCAAATTGTATCTTTTTCTGTTACATTTTGTGTAATACAGTTCCGTCTATTGATTCAGTCGGGCTTCTCACGCTTCTTGCTGATCATCTTGGCACACATCTGCTCAGAAGGGTCACAACAGCCTTGACCATACTTCCATCTTAGCCTCTCAGTATCAGCACGTGATCATTCCTTTTCCACAGCCTCTCTCCTCTATCACATGGTCTCCCGCTCATGCGTACTCTAGCAACTCGCGGCCATTTTATATTGCTGCTCGACAGGCCTAAGCGCACTATTTTCAAAGATAAACAAAATACTGTTAAAACAAAGAAATATAAACCCTTTCATTTCCCTCCCGTCTTTCTACGTACCCCAATTAGGTATTACCTAGCAAAAGCAACATATAAAGCTGTCCCTTACTTACCATCGCTTTATTTTGCAACCACAAGTTTTATTTAAAAGCACAGAACATGCATTTATTATTTAATTAGTACGCAAATATTATGTTATGTTAGCAATTATAAGTCAATTAATTTGCACACGGAATAGCGTGTTACCTTTAACCCTTAACATGTAACATACATTGTTGGTTATTTACTTAAACGAACATGTTTATTAATTGTTTTACGAAAACATTAGGAGGTTAAAATTTTTCATTTACCCTGCTCCATCAACTCCCCCCTTTGGTGATTTTTAATATCACCACAAAACCCAAGTTATACAATTTTCTCAGAAAGCATATATCTTTTATCCATTTGCTTTTGTTAGTTTACACAACTGTATCCCTTTCAACTTGTTTCTTCGTTTTCTTGTACATATTCTCTTTTATTTCTTCTAACTCTATTTCACCCATTTCTCTCTCTCTTTCCTTGTTTATCATGTTTTCTTTTTCTTTCTTATTCTGCCTTCTTCTTCTCTTTGTACATGTTATTGCAAGCTTCAGTACTAATATTATTATCACGGTTGCTATTATTATAACTTTCCCTATTATTAATCCACTCATTCTTGTTAACCAATTTATTACAGAAGAAAACCCTTTACCAAGTTTTCCCCAGGCACTTTCAACCTCCAGTGGAACAAGTTCTTTGTGCAAATTTGTAATATTTGTTATATACTTCTGTATATTTTCGCTTTTATCTGGAATGTAAGTGCAACAATGTTGGACTTTCAGCATTCGACAGACTCCGCCCTCATTTGCCAAAAGAATGTCAAGGGCAAGTCGATTTTGCATCACCATAGCTCTCATGGCAACCATCTCGGTATTTACCATCAAGAACCCTCCAGCAGTATCTGTAGATAAACGATCTACCACTGTGGATAATTTCCGAATTCTAAATGCATTCAAAGATACTCCCACTGCTGGTATCAATGCTCCAAAAATGTCACCTATTATTTCTGAAAAACTTTCCCTTTTTCTACGTGTAAAGGTACTTATCATTTTGTGTGTTCCTTTTTCTTCTCTATCCATATGAAAAATCTTTGGAAAGACCAGGCCTAAGTAACATGACCCATACCAATGGTCCGGCAACCTATAATAAGCCCTATTTCCGCAAACATAATAAATCCCTGGAAATATTGGATCTTTTCCCCCTTTAAATCCCCATCCACCTAAAATTTGGTAATTGTCATGGCAATTACTGGAACCCACAAAATAATTGTCATATCTTGTCTTATTCCTTCTAATGCACAACCTTCCCTGTTGGGGCCAATCCAGAGTCATAGCTGCATTTGTCTTTTTCTTGTCATGATTGTCTTCCTCAAACGCCCAAAGAGGTGTTTTTGTCTCTTCTATCACTTTTCTTTGAAATTTCACTCTTCTCTCTTCAACCATCTCTAAAAATACCTTTTCTTCCTTCTTTAACTCACAGGTAAGGTTGTATCTAATTATACTATCTAATGTTAAAATCTTATCTTCTAAAAATATTCACCAAACGTTTTTCCCTCTTTTATTTTGTTAAGCTCGGGAACTACAGAAACTTTCGCAAAAATCTTATTTATGTCAGTGTAATAATATTCTAATCTACCTGTTTTATAAAATAAACTTGCTAAAACGCTACATGTTATTCCATATGTCAAAGGGAGGTGATGATAAGTCACACCCTCTGCTACAGATGCAGGCAACTGCATACAAACATAGCAATCTCTTACATCCATTGTTTCTACATACTCATATAATAATTTAGTAAAAACATTTTTTGAAAAATCTGTTATTGATTTGTCCTTGTGTAATTCTGCACTACTCTTTAAAATAACTGGCTCTTGAGTGTTAGCTCCTTTTTCTTTCTCAGTGTTATTAGACATTTCTACTACAGCTAAACTTATTGGAATAGTGATTGCTAAAACCACCCATACTGTTATTAATAATCCTGTACAAAAACAGCACATCTTGCACCATCTACTTAAAAACTCACAATTACATTTTCTATCTCTAGTATTCTCCATTTTGTTTTATAACCTTATTTATTTGTTTTCCAGAAAATTGTGTCACTACACCTCAGAAATGACTTGTTTGCCACTCTGTACTCCAATGTTTTGTCTTTGCTTGGTACTTTCTTTTAATTCTTTCTCAGAATTCTTTCTTTGTCACATCCGGTAAATTCGTCAGATCCAGTGTTTTGTCAAATCCGGTAGAAACTATCTAAACTTCTTTAGGTCTGTTGCACTTCACTTTCTCCCATCAGGTTTCTTTGTTCTGGGTTTTCGTGAGTGTTCTTTTCTTCTTTGTGACTAGTCAAAGCACGATACAACCATTCAGGCGATCTATACTTCTGATTTACCTTCTTTATTCTTTTCGTTTTCTGCAAGTGTTTTCCACCTTGTTTTTCTTGCTCTCTTTGACTTGTTATTTCATTCACTTGTTCAGCACTTTTCCCATCCAACCTTATGATTGTGTATCTTAACTTTCTTACTTCGTTGGGCCAATTGTCTCCTTTTCTTGGCCTTTTTGCTTCATTCCCTTTTTCCTCTCTTTCTGTTTTCCAATTTCTTTTTCTTGTCTCTAGTTTTTGATTTCTTTCTTCTCCACTTTCTTCAGACTCTGTTTCAATTCTTTCGTTATTTCCTCTTATTTTGAAACTTATAATTTCATTTTCTTCTACTTGTGGTTCTTTTCTTATCTTCCTTCGTTCACCTATTTCTGTCCCTCCTCGAGGTTCTTCCGAATTTGTGTCAGTCTCTCTATCTGCTTCTAAATTTCCCTGTTCTTGTGTTTGACTATCTGTCCCTACTGCTCCTCGGGGATTTTCCGATTTTTCTAGCTTTTTGTTTGAAACTCTCCCTTCTTCATCTATTAATATTATCTTCGAAGGATTTTTACCACAACTTGTACTTGGTTGCTCACTGTCACTATCTTCTGGCTCAGTTTCTTCTCTTATGCTCTCAAAATTCCAATTTCTTTTTAGAATTTCTTCACAATCCGAATGTTCTGTATCAGATTCTGAACTGGTGTCAGATATTTCCAGATGTCGACTTACAGGTCGATCTTCAAATTCTGGAACTTCAGCTATTTCTTCTATTTCTTCTTCTTCTTCTGTCGTTGCACTTGTAGTTGGGTCTTCCAGATGTCGACTTACAGGTCGATCTTCAGGTTCTGGCACCCTGTTTGTTTCTTCTTCTCTTTCCGATGCTGAACTGTTATCCAATACTTCCAGATGTCGACTCACATGTCGATCTTTAGGTTCTGGAACTCTGATGGTGTGACTGGCATGTACCCAGTGTTTCACTCCTGCACACTTGACTGCAGTGGTCGTCACCAGGATCACTTGTCGTGGTTCGTCCCAGCGAGGAACCAAACAGTTTCTTCTCCGGTGGACTTTTATTCGAACCCAATCTCCTGGATTCAAGTCGTGAGCTGGTTTTCTTTCAAGAGTGGTCGCATCCGGTCCAACCTGATGAAACACAGAACGCACCACATCAGCCAATCCTTTGCAATAATCCAGCACTAGATCATCAGTTATAGTCAGTAGCTTGTTGACAGGTACTTGTGCTTGTCTCATTGCTCGTCCCATGATTATTTCATGGGGACTGAGTCCAGTTTTCCTTTCCGGAATACTTCTGATTGTCATCAGAACTAATGGCAAAGCATCTGGCCATTTGAGTCCTGTAGCTTGACACATTTTTCCTAACCTGTTCTTGATTGTTCCATTCACTTGCTCTACTATTCCAGAAGCCTCTGGTCTGTATGCACAATGCAGTTTCTGTTTAATACTAAGTGCTTCACAAATCAGTTTAACTAATTCATTTTGGAAGTGTGTTCCTCTATCTGTTTCAATCGTGACTGGAAAACCATACCTCGGAATGAATCCTCGCAGCATAAGTTTTGCTACCGTAATACTATCATTCCTTCTTGTTGGGTATGCCTCCACCCATCGTGAAAACAAACAGACGACCACTAGGACATACCTTAGTCTGTTGCAAGGTGGCATTTCAATAAAATCCATTTGCATTCTAGTGAAAGGACCCCCTTCTCGTCCTATTGTTCCTAGACTCACTACTGTCTTCCTTCCTGGATTTAACTGTTGACAAATAAGACATCTCTGACAAAGACTCTCAGCTATGGCTCTGAATTTTGGATTGTACCATGTTTGTCTAAAAAGTCTGATCATTGAATCTCTCCCAATATGGGCTTGTCCATGGTACATCCGTGCCATGTCAGAAATCATGCTATCAGGCATAACTGGTCTCTCATCCCTGTAAACCCAAACATCAGTTTCTTCATGTTTTCTACATCCTGCTTTTATCCAGGTATCTTTTTCCTCATCCTCTGCAGCTTCTTGTAACTGTCTCACCTCATCCCATGTTTCAATAGAGTTAGTAAAAAGCAAAGGACAAGAAATATGCTCTCTTTCCCTACATTTATTCAAAGAAACCACATTCTTTGCACAATACTGTGCCATTTCGTCAGCATATTTATTACCAACAGTTATGTAGTCTTCCCCATTTTTATGTGCATTGCACTTCACTACAGCGATCTGTTTAGGCAGCTGTATCGCCTCAAGCAGCTTTTTCACAAAATCTCCATTTCTAATGGGCGTTCCTGCAGACGTCAAGAAACCCCTTTGTGACCAAATCTGACCAAAATCATGCACAACCCCAAAGCCATACTGGCTATCTGTCACAATCGTAACCCGTACATTTCTTCCCAACTTACATGCTTGAATCAGAGCTACTAATTCTGCGACTTGGGCAGACCGTACACCTTTCAGACAAGATGCTTCCATTACAGTTGCTACTGTGCAAATTGCATATGCTGCACTTAGAACTCCATCACTCGTTCTCAAACATGAGCCATCCACAAACAGAATATAAACTGATTCTTTCAAAGGCTCATCTCGTATATCAGCTCTTGGTTTTGTACAATATTCGAGCACATTCAAACAATCGTGATCTACTTCATCCATTTCAATCACACTCTCTTCATCTGGCAATGATGTTGAAGGATTCACATTCATACATCTGTCAATGGTCACATTATCTGCACTCAAAATTACCTTTTCATACCTAGTCAGCCGACTATGTGTCATGTATTGGGTTTTTGTTCTTGTCAAGAGAATTTCCACAGAATGGGGAACATACACTCTCAATGGATACCCCATCACTATGCCTTCACTCTGTTCCAGACTCACACAAGTAGCAGCAACTGCTTTCAAACGTCCAGGCAATGCCTTCGCTACAGGGTCTAAAACAGCTGAAAAATATGCAATAGGTCTTTTCATAGTTCCATGTCTCTGTACCAAAACTGAAAATGCACATCCATCTCTTTCACTGCAGTACAGCTCAAAATCTTTCTCGTAGTCAGGCATTCCCAATGCTGGAGCCTCACACAATTTCTTTTTCAGCTCTCTGAATGCTTTCATTTCCTCATCATTCATTTCAAAAGGATCTTTAACATCCTTCTTTGTCAGTTTCTGCAATGGTTTAGCAATCAGTGAAAAACCGCTTATCCATTGTCGACAATATCCAACCATTCCCAAAAACATTCTTACCTCTCTTTGTGTCATTGGAGCTCTCATTCCTTGAATCATTTTTATTCTTTCAGTCGTTACCTTTCGCACTCCTTTCTCAATTTTATGCCCTAAATACTGGACTTCTTGTTGACAAAACTGCAATTTTGAAGGGGACACTTTATGTCCTCTTTTTGCTAAATGATTCAGCAAAGCAATTGTATCATTGACACATGCTTCTTTCGTTTTTGATGCCACCAGTAGGTCATCAATATACTGAACCATTACTGACTTTTCTGGCATTCTTAGATCTTCCAATGATTTCTTTAGGATCTGATTAAAGATTGAGGGACTTTCTGTGTACCCTTGAGGAATTCGGCACCATGCCAAAATACGCTCTCCAAACCTAAACGCAAATAATGGCTGGCTATCTGGATGCAATGGAATAGAGAAAAATGCATGACATAAATCAATTACTGTGTACCATTCTGCTTCACGTGGAATCTGGTATAGAATCACAGCAGGGTTCGGTACTATTGGGCAACAAGGCACAACAATTTTGTTTACCTTCCTCAAATCCTGTACAATTCTATATGTTCCGTTTGGCTTTTTCAGTCCCATTATTGGCGAATTACATGGACTGCTCATGATTTCTTTTAGAATCCCTTGTTCAATCATTTTATTTATTACTGGCGTTATTCCTTCAATTATTTCTGGAGTCAATTTATTCTGGGGCGTATTTGGGTAACTCGTTCCTTCTTTCACTGTTATTTTAACGGGATCTACTCCTTTCATTAATCCTACATCTTCTCCTGAAAAGTCCCACACTTCTTCTTTCACTGTCCTTTTCAATTCAATTGGGATTTTCTCTGCATCAAATACAGGAAACAAACCATTTACTTCTGGTTCTAAATTCACCTTTGTCATTTTATACAGCACATCCTCATCCGGAGTCTGAAATGCAATTCCGTCTGGGGTACAATAGATAGTGCAGTTCATCTTGCACAATAAATCGCGTCCTAAAAGGTTCACGGGACTACAATCACATACCACAAATCGGTGCATTTCGCTAAATGGGCCAATTCTTACCTTTACTAATTTAGTAAGAGGCGTTTTAATTTGCTGATTCGAAACTCCAACTACTTGGATATGTTCACCTGAGAGAGGAAGGTTTGGAATTTCCACTGACCTAACAGTAGAACGGGTAGCTCTAGTGTCAACAAGGAATGTTACATTTGCACCATTCACTTCTCCATCCACAAATGGACCAGACTGATCTACCTCTAGAGTTGCGCCAAGCACGCACTCTTCCCCCTCTCCTAGGCACCGTCAGGAACTTTCATCCGTGTCATCCTCATCCTGTCGTAACCAATATTGAGAAATTGCAGCTGCACGCGGCAACTGTGTTACCTGTTCTCCTCCGTAGAATCCTGTTTCTGCACTGTATTTCTGTTGGTTAACACTCTTGGGAAGTGGTGGTTGTGGCACCTGACCTTGTTGAGTAACTACCTCACTCTGCACCTGTGAATTTAATGATTGATTTTCCACATTAGGTTTTGGAGGAAATTTACACTCGTTTCTCCAATGTCCTAGCTTTCCGCAGTTGTGGCATGGCCACTTGTTCTTTGCCTCATCTATGCTCATTTGTCCTTTTCCTTTACCTATATTAAGTCGGGATTTAAACTGTCCTGTTTCACTACCAGTATTACTCAATTGAGCTTCTTGCTTCTCTGCAACTTTCACCTGTGCCCACATGGCCTTTTCTTTCAATTTACGCTGTTTACTCTCAATTTCATCACTGCAATACTTAGCATATCTCAAAACTTCATCCACTGTGCTATTCTGCCAACCAATCAAGTGCTGCTTAATCATTTCACTTATCTCTGGTTTTAATCCATACACAAACCTATATACAAAATGACTCATATCCTTCTCATTCAGTGTCTCATAACCACTATACTGTTTGAAGACCAACAACAATCTCTCATAGTAGGCGTGCACTGACTCTTTGCTTTCCTGCGTTGGTCTGTCTATTTTTACCCAATCTGTTTCTTTTGGTGGAATTTTATTCTTCAAAAAGGTAACTACTTGGTCGTACTTCCTCATCCCTTCTGGACCTGGCGCTCCTGTTTTAGCATCCCTTGGATATTCTACAGTTGGCCAATCAATAGTAATCTTACATTCTGTCCACAAATCAGCTGGCACTACTATATCAAACAATCCATCCAGATCTATCCACAGCACTTTTGACACCTTAACAAATCTCTCCACTTGTCTGTACCATTCTACTGGTTTCTCTCTCAATTTGGGGAAGTCATTTGTAAATGACAGTATATCCTGTCTGGTCCATGGAACATGCACATAACTACCTCCTGGAGTTTCTCTCATCGGGTATTCCCTAGCAACTGGTTCCCTATCTGTCACTGCAAAAGCCAAAGATGCTTTATCTGTTGTTTTCTCATTCCTCTTTGACCATCTATTTCTCCATCTATCCACATCACCCCATTTTCTCAATAAAACAATCAGCTCTTTTATTTGGGTCAGTATTCCTGATGTGTTCAAATTCTCTATGTCTTTCTCACAAAAATCTACTCTGTATGGTTTCTGCAACGTTCTCACTTTCACAAATTCTACTCCTAGTTCACTTGCGGTCTCTTCCAATTTGTCATGTAAATTTCTAGCTCTCCAAGTAAGACTCTTGCACAAAAACATAATCTCATCATCCTGATAATTTTTTAGTTTTTCTGTTCTTATTGTTCCCAAAATCAATTCTTCCATGTCTATTTTCAACCTAATTACATCTAATGGTTTTTCTTCCGGTTCGTTTGCTTTTAGCGCTTTCATCCATTCGTTTAACTCATCTGGAGTCGGACCTACAGGTGTACTATTTAATTCTATCCAATCGCTGCTTTTTTCTGGTGTTCCTGATGCGGACTCTGTCACCATAGGCATTCTCCTAATTTCATTCTCATTTATCGTCAAATTTGTAGGTGGGCTTGGTCTACACGTACTAGCCAAATTGTGTGCCCCTTCATTATTCAGTTCCATCCCTTCTCTTTTTCTTTGCAAATGTGAATTCATGGGAATCACTAAGGAATGTTCATTAATTTTCTGATTCTCAAAAATTGGCATTACTGGACCTATTGTTACTGGTACAGTTACAGCTTCCATATTCTTTGTCAATTCTCTTATTTTCTCAGTCCATTCTTTTGTCGTTTTTGCTAATTCAGTTGCATTGCCACTTTCTATCTCTTCATTTTGTGAAGTTTTAAATGTTTCTTGTGACCTATTTGTTTCATTTCTTCGTTCGGGTTTTTTATTCCTCCCAGTTTCCATTGGCGGTGCATTAGGTGTCACCACCGCAGAAGTCTGTTGGTATGGAGGTGGGTTTCTGTTTAAAATATCTTCCAGCAATTCGTCATCTGTTTCACTACCACCATACACATACTTTTCTACCACTACATGTTTCTTTTTCTCTGTACACTTTCTCTTTGCTTCTTCCTCAACTGTAAAAGCTGGAAACAAACCTCCTGTCATGTTAGCATATCTCCAACGCTTTACTCTGTCCTCATGATTTATTCCCCACAACCTTCCAGGCAAAAACTCATGATTCTTTAATCCTCTGGATCTCTCTCGCTCACACATCTCATCTTCCCATTCCGTTAAAGCTTCAAACTGTGTCGGTCTAGGTCTAGGTTCTAACATTACCATCTTTTCTCTCAAGTTCCGTAGTACGGCTACATTAAAAGAACCATTCTCAGGGAAAGCCAATGCTCCATCATTCTTGGTGTATTTTGTCCAATTTTCTAACCATATGCATGTATGATATCCATATTTCAGCATCATATGTGAAGCTGGTGATTTCGGCGGAGGAATTATTTGTCCCTCTCTAGTCACTACCTTTATGTCCTTCTTAAAGAAGTTCTTAACTTTCGACATCCATGACGTTTTCTCTTTTCCATACTCATAGTACGACATGATTCACAACCTTTTTCTCCTTAAACGATCCGCAATTCAACACTGTTCCCTATGCGTTATTTCAACCAATACTAGCGCGACTCACACCAACACTCCAATCACAAACTTCCACGTCACTAGGCTATTCAACCAATCCTTGTGCGACTCACACCAAAGCTCCAATCAGAGCGATTTCTGTCCACGGCGCACTGTCCAATCCCAGCGCGGCTTTTGTCTACGTCAGTTCTGCTCCTGTTCTCATGTGACTATCGCACTGTCCAATCCCAGCGCGACTCTTGTCTACGTCACTTCTGCTCTTGACCCCTCCTTTACAAAATTTATCGGCAATTTCTTTTTCAACAATTCTTTGTTAGTTACTACATTTAAAACACATTTCCATTGTCTGATTCGCTAAACCGAAAAGATAGCTTTGCCCATGTACACAAGAATTCTGTATTTTCCAGTAGGCAGCGCTTACCTCTACCCTACCACAGATTTTCAGTTTCGCCGATAAAGTAGCACTTCCCTCTACCTTACCCTTCTTTCAAGCAATCAGTAAACCCGTTTCTCTGGGGATAAAGCACATGTGGAGACTATACTGCTCCTGAGAATTAAGGCCAGAGTTTCACAAGAAAACCGATCACTATTTCATTTACAAACCTTTTATACTCAAAATGTCCCTATTATAACACAACCTGTGTTATTACCAAAAATGAACTCAGACAGTGTACAATTCCATGTGACTTCTCTTGCCACACGTGTTCCACTTCCTACTTCTCGGAAGCGTGAAAACTTACATATAACATAACGCGACTCAACAAAAAGTGTTAGACATGAACTTATCAATAATCAATAATCACCCAACTAATCTATAGTAACCATAACTCTGCTACCAAGAAATCTGATCCAGCGCTAACAATAAAAATAATTCTCCTATTTGGCTTTGGTCATCCAGGTGCAACTATTTCTCTAACACACGCACTATATCCATATGACGGTGGGGCCCATAACACCGCATATACATTCACTTACTCATTTATTCCCTGGATTTTCCTCCGTCATTAACCTAGGAGAAAAACGATTCGCTGGAAGGAGTCAAGATACCTCTTTTATCATGTCATAATATTTCTCATTTGCTTTTAAGGTATTCCGCTCGTTGGTCGATGGACCAACTAGTAGGAATCAGTTGATGGTGATTAAGACCAGCTCAATCACAATAAACTCTTTAACATTTCATTTTTAATAATTGAGCTAAAGAATCACTGAGTCATTTGTTTAAAGAATAATAAAGTTTTTATAAAGTTTTGAATGCAGGAAATGAGGTTAAACTTATTATTCAGATTATTACATTTATCATCAATATAAGAATAGTTTGAAATTGCAATGCATATTTATTAGACGGAAAAATGAGGTTATCATAATAAGAACTCTATAGATCAATCTATCTATCTATCTGGGGAAAGCCTAATAATTCTAATAAAAATCTATCAGGAAAAAGTTCTCCTAAAGCAGCATCTTTATACTCAACTGGAAAAGGAAAATAACAGCAGCAGCATCAGCTCGTCAGCATCAGCAACCGCAACTTCTCCCATCTACAGCATCTAACTCACGCAGCATCTAACTTCTGCAGCATCTCCCGCAGCATTCTAACAGCATTCTAACCCCTCCCACCAAGAGTAGGTCTTCTTATACCCTAATTCTAGCTTACAGCATAAATGTTTCTTCTTCATGGCGCGATTCTTTCTCATTGGTCAAAACTCCAGGCCCATATACATTTTATCAAACTTCCTGGTCTTAACCAGTTCCGTGTGGAATGTCCATGCAAGCATCGTTTCCCACAGTTCATGCAATTGCTCATCCGTTTCGATCAGTCCAAATTGTATCTTTTTCTGTTACATTTTGTGTAATACAGTTCCGTCTATTGATTCAGTCGGGCTTCTCACGCTTCTTGCTGATCATCTTGGCAAACATCTGCTCAGAAGGGTCACAACAGCCTTGACCATACTTCCATCTTAGCCTCTCAGTATCAGCACGTGATCATTCCTTTTCCACAGCCTCTCTCCTCTATCACATGGTCTCCCGCTCATGCGTACTCTAGCAACTCGCGGCCATTTTATATTGCTGCTCGCTATTTTCAAAGATAAACAAAATACTGTTAAAACAAAGAAATATAAACCCTTTCGTTTCCCTCCCGTCTTTCTACGTACCCCAATTAGGTATTACCTAGCAAAAGCAACATATAAAGCTGTCCCTTACTTACCATCGCTTTATTTTGCAACCACAAGTTTTATTTAAAAGCACAGAACATGCATTTATTATTTAATTAGTACGCAAATATTATGTTATGTTAGACACGTAAACAATTATAAGTCAATTAATTTGCACACGGAATAGCGTGTTACCTTTAACCCTTAACATGTAACATACATTGTTGGTTATTTACTTAAACGAACATGTTTATTAATTGTTTTACGAAAACATTAGGAGGTTAATATTTTTCATTTACCCTGCTCCATCAACTTCATAGGTATCACTTCTTACTGTCGTCAGTGGATACCTAACTATTCCTTATTAACCAAACCCCTGCTCGCACTAACCACTAAAGATGTGCATGAGCCCCTGCCTTGGACGCCTGAATGTCAGCAGTCTTTTGAGCAACTAAAAAGTGCGCTTTGCTCGGCTCCAGTGCTTGGCACACCTAACTACAACAAGCCATTTGTATTATATGTCCATGAGACGGCTGGTTGTGCACTTTCTCTTCTAACACAAAAATTTGGAGATAAGCAACGGCCGTGTGCTTATTTCTCTGCTGTTCTTGACCCTGTCGCACGAGCCCTCCCGAGCTGTCTAAGAGCGGCTGTGGCTGTCTCCATAAAACAATCGGCTGGACTCATACTTGATACTGACCTCACAGTTATGGTACCCCATGCTGTGGATACACTTTTGAATAAGACCAAGACATAGCACCTCACTAGTGCACGTCTGACAGGTTATGAATTGACCCTGTTTGCGAAACATATCACAATCAAAAGATGTGCCACTCTGAACCTGGCCACGTTACTGCCCCTCCCTTCTGAAAATGATGAAAATGAGAAACATGATTGTATCTTCCGGACGGAAGAAGAGACGAAAGGACGGGTAGACTTGACTAATGTTCCCTTATCTGACCCACAAGGGGAACTATATGTCGATGGCTCTTCTTTCAAATTACCAGATGGCACTAAAACTGCTGCTTATGCTATCACTACATTGCGTACGGTCGTAGAGACATCACGAGTCCCTTATCAGTCAGCCCAAGCAGCTGAGTTAGCCGCCCCTATTCGAGCTTGTGAATTGAGCGAGTGACTGGTTGTCAATATTTATACTGACAGCCAGTATGCCTTCGGGGTCGCGCACAATTTCGAGCGACTCTGGGCTGAGAGAGGGTTCCTTACTTCCCATGGTACAAGGATCCAACACGGTCAACTTATACTGAGGCTTTTGTCTGCTCTGACACTCCATAAGAAGTTGGCAATAGTGAAGTGTAGCGCCCATAGGAAAATTACTGATGAAGTAGGTAGGGGGGATGCTTTTGCTGACCAGACAGCTAAGGAAACGGCACGGACTAAAATGAAGAAAATGTTTGTAGTGGGTCCTGCTAGGTGGGTGGCGGAAGTCACTATGTTTGAGGATACGCTTGAGAATATGAAGGAAATACAAAGCGAGGCTACAATAGAAGAATTAGCAATATGGCAAGAGAGCACAGCACAATTGAATGATGAGGGATGTTGGATTGCCGAGTCGGGGAAACAGAGATGGATGTTGCCAGATGCATATGTTCTCCCTGTGGTCACGATGGGCCATGACCCAGCCCATATCAGCGCTAAAGGTATTTGCAAGTTGCTAGGCCCCGTATGGCAAAATGACAACATCCCAAAGACAGCCACACATTTAGTGAAATACTGTATGGTGTGTATGATGCACAATCCTGGAAAGGGTACCACTACACCACCCGGTAATTTTGCACCACCTACTTTCCCCTTTGAGGTCCTTCAGATGGATTATATAGAACTAGACAGGTGTAATAATTTGAAGTACGTGTTGGTGGTTGTCTGAGCATTTATTAAATGGGTTGAGGCTTACCCCACTAAAGACAATACAGCTGTTACGACCACAAAGGTACTCCTGAAGGAGTTCTTTCCTTGTTTCGGCTTGCCCCGTTTGATTTGGTGTGATAACGGAAGTCACTTTAATGCCAAAGTCATTCAGTTAATATGTGATGGTTTGCACATAAAACAGAAGTTTCATGCTGCAAATCACCCACAGTCAGCAGGATTAGTTGCAAAGTACAACGGTACTCTCAAACTGAAGTTGGCAAAGATTCAGGAGATGACAGGGTTACAATGGCCAGATGCTCTACCATTAGCTCTTTTGTCGACAAGAACAACAGCACATTCTAGAACAGGATTGTCCCCGTACGAGGTCGTGTTTGGACACCCGGCGAATGTCTGGGGCGTCCCGCGACCCCGTCGGTTCTCAGATATTGAGTACCCTTTATTAATTGACTACCTGTACCAGTTAACTGAAAATTTGCGTTCCATTCACCAACAGGTCCGCGAGTCCCTACCCGCTACACCAGAGGGGCCCGGACATGATATTCGGCCTGGAGACTTCATACTAGTCAAGAATTTCCAGCGGAAGAAGAGCTTGGAGCCTCGCTGGAAGGGACCCGAGCAGGTCCTCCTGGCCACTCGAACTGCCGTGAAGGTCGCCGGCCGAAAGAACTGGATCCATGCCAACCACTGCTGCAGGATACCCTTGCCCTATGATCAGTGGGTGAGGGACGGCATAGGGGACACTGAGTGTGAGAAGGTGCCACAGTTTGTCCCCTTCAGTGATGCAAAGCTAACGTGGACCCAAGCGGATGCAGAAAATTATGAAGTGCTGAATGCAGTGGTTCCCCCGGAAATACGAGCTATCAAGGAGCCGCTGTTTGTTGATCCAACAGTGCCTGGAGTTGCCAGGAACAATTTGCGTCCTCGGTTGAGGGACGGTGCACAGAAGGAAAAGTCAGATTAGATAGGGATGGACTGTGTAAGTCAGGCGTACTTTGTGATAGTACCAACGGAATTAGTTTAGGGTCATGTGAGACTTGTGCACTGTTTGTCTTCGAACTTTGGACAGGATAGCTTAAAGGGTATCTCTTTGGGGGTACCTTATCCTGATCGACGTGAGATACATCATGAGCTTAGGACTGAGCAAGCTCCACCGCCGGTGCTCAAGAGCGCCAATGTATTGATGAACAATAGGAGCCTGTACCAGTGAGGCTCTGACGGACACTGGGAACACTTGTCTTTGCTATCATTTTAGTTGCATTATCGTTTTTGTGGCACTTCTTTCCTTGTTTAATTATGCATCCCTTTGGCCGGCCTATTGATGAGGAAGAACAGCCCTTTGCATGCGTTCAATGAAGGGTTGGTCGACAAAGAGTAAAATAATTGGCATATTAATAGTTGTGATTGCACTAGCAACAATACTTGGAATATCCTGGTTTTTAGAGGAGAAATTTGCTGTGCATTCCTTGGTAGGTACTACTACCACTTCCCCATAGCACATTTTTGTTACTCTAGCCCCCCACAAAGATGAGCATAGACTGTCCTACACTGACAATGTATTCATACAAATGTTGCATCATGCTCATAATGTGTCTAATGCCACTAATTGTTGGGTTTGTGGGTTGCTCCATTCAGTCACTCATAAAAGTGATAACTTGTTGTCCCTGCCTCTGTTGTGTATAGGCAGCTGTGAGGGTTGGTTTCAATTGTTTCGGCTGGTGTACTTCCAATTTCACCTTTCAACTTTGGGTATGACACATATTGATTCTCATACTGCGCATGGATATGTACGCTTCTGTCAAGGGTTTACCCCCATAGGACCGGCAGGACAAGGGACTCTAGGGACTCTGTCCTCAAAGTCATGTGCGAATACATATCGAAAAATGAAGAACAATGCTTGGTTTCGAATGGAAATGGCTGATTTCCAATGGTTTAACACATCAGAGTACTTTCAATCCTTCCAAGCTTGAAATATTACCAAAGATAAGCCGATACCTGTGTCAGTGGTCAATACGACAGCTAGTTTTTGTGTCCAGGGGACTGGGGAGATAAAGGTGGGGGAGAGTAAATGTAATTTCACCTACAAGCTGAATACGACTAATAGTCCGCCTTTGATCTTACCCCATAATGTCTATTTTGTTTGTGGGTCACAAGCTCACGTCTGGCTCCCAGGGGGATGGTCTGGCACATGTTATGTCTCTTTTCTTCTTCCCCCTGTATATGTTGCCCCGTCCAATTATCATAAAAATCATCAGCTACAACGTAGGAGCACCTTCCAGACTCGAGTAAAAAGGGTTGTTGACACAAAGGATATAGATCAAACAGACACCACTGCACAGCAGTTTGAAGACGCTATAAAGGGCCTACTACCTTTTTGGGGCCACATGGCTAATAGCCTTCAACTTCGTCAGTTAACAAGGGTTGTTGAGGGGGTTATCAATACAACTGCTCGAATAATGACAAATACCACTGCTGAGCTCCAGGCTACGAGATTAGTCACTTTGCAGAACAGCATGGTGCTAGACGTTATACTTGAAGATAGGGGAGGGGCCTGTCGTGTCATTGGAAGTAGCTGTTGTGTTTACATACCTGATCTCGCTCCCAATGTGTATGCAGCTATACAAAAATTACATAGACTCTCATCTGACATACACAAGGGCACAGGTACTTGGACACTATCGGGGTGGTTTTGAAACACACTCACATCTTGGGGTTGGAAGATTCTCACCTTCTTGGCTGTGGTTGCTGGTATCTTCTTTACATGTTGCCTCTGCATACAATGTCTCCCAGCTTGTTGTTCCTATTGTGTCAACGCCCTCACACCCAAACAGAAAATGTCAATTCATGATACTAATGCTGCAATTATGATGCAAAAGGATATTGACGAGTTGATGCAGATTGACGAAGGCATTTTTGAGACCACATCTTTACTTGCAGCCTCTATTCCCGACACTGAATATATGGTTTGTTCCGAATACTGACGTTCCTTTGTCTATGAAAATGTTATATTATCTTTGATCATTTCCTGAAAAATTGTTAGTTCATGCTAAAAGGATGGTCTGTTGTAATGAAAACGTTTTCGCTATTTTTCCTTGTGCATTATTCTACGTAAGTTAGCACCATTTTATATTTGGCTGCCATTTTGAGCCATGCTCGAAACTGCTTTTTGTCTCCTCGAGAGAACGAGTTGTGGAATGTTTCATTTTTCCAGGGTTGGGCCTTGCTCTGCTAATGAATGCACTGTTCTTATTAGCGCATACCTTTCCCACAAGATAGAGGCCTTATCCCATTAGTCTAGTAGCGTGCACGGGCAGAGTGACCTTGGATTGAAGATAGTGTGTGCCCGGCCCCAGAATCGAAACCTATCCTTCTGTACTTCTTTGTTTAGCTGCATCTGCTTGGAAAATTCCATTATGGGCGTGCCTTCATTGGTTCTGAATTGTACATAATGTACCTCCATGTTTGCTGATGCCAGCCCTCTCTGCAGCACCCCTAAGAGACTGGGCAGACGGGGCTCCGCTCGAGTGTATCTGATTAAACATATATTGATTTGTATTCTCTACTGTCTGACCGACTCTTCCTTTGGTATGGAAGGCTGAGAGGTGGTCGCGAGTGACCCGGGTTACCCTAAACGGGCCACTTCCTTCATCTGCATGGGGCCCCCATTCTCATGGGGCCCCTGGGCAACTTCCCAGCATGCCCATGTGTTAAGACAGCACTGCTTGTATGTGTGCTGTACAGTGCAACACATGCAGTGTTAGAAAAGAAAGGAGAAATGAAAACTTTTTTCCTTTTAACACCTCCTTTCAAATAGCTTTAATGTTGGGCATTAAAAACCCTGTCTACTATTGTTAGTAGATAGGGTTTTGCGTCAGTAAGCATGGGGGTTGCATGAGAATGCCCATTTACCACCGATGTAACGCCCCATTGACGCTAAGTAACACAAAGCAGTGCTTCATGCTGCTTTGCGTTACTTTTAGGCTGCTTTTCAGTGCAAAACAAGTTTTGCGCTGGAAAATAAATAACAGAAAAAGCATTTTGTGCTGGTTGTGTCACTTTTGGGACTCAAACCCAGTGCAAAATGTTTGTAAATCTACTCTTTAATCTTATAGCCCAGAAGGTTACACAACATCTACTCCATCACCATCCGTTGCCATATTTTAAGGAACGACTGAGCTATCTCTGGAGTTCTCCTCGACCTCCAGTTTAGAGTAATTAGCATTTTAGCAGTATATAGCATCTGTAACACAAGCGCCCCCTTTTGCTCTGTTGGGCCCTTCTATTTCGAGCAGCCTTGCACCCATAGTTTGGCCCAGTCTTTCTCCCAGAGGAGTCCATTCGGGTGTGTTCCCCATTTGTCTTGGTGCACCCATGTGTGGGTCCGATGTGTCTTGGTGATCCCATGTGTGGGCCTGCTGACTGTTCTGAAGGGTTTTATACATGTTTGACACTAGCACTCAAGAGCCGACACATTTTCCAATGTAAGTCTCGAATTTGGTCATTTTTCTTGTAACAGCTTCTTTGTTGGTTGGGTAAAGCACCCAGTGGCGAAGCTGTACATTTTGTAATCTGTCTAGATCCATAACCTCATCCATAACCTCAAAGGTAGTTCTGGAGTCACCCAAAGCATCTGAATTTTCCTTTGAAAAAGAGATCCAAGAACACTTTACGTTTTTTGCTTTTCCAATTTTTAAATGAGTACCTCATCATTGCTGGCATGAGATGCGGGATGTCATTGATCAGTGTGTTAGGTGACGAAATGGGTGATAGACAGCCTGTTTCTGCTAACCATCCCACACCTCCAACACTGTCTTTATGGGGGTGGCCAAGTAAGCATTACACAGTGTGCGCCATTTTTCTAGCCATGCAAGGTCCCATTGGGACTACTACCACCCGATACATTGGCAGCCATCTTTTATTGGTTTCTTTAGCTGTTGATTCTTTTTTACTTGAAGGTGTGCTGCCTGGTAGTAGTTAAGTATATTTGGACTCGCTAACCCTCACCCTTTTCTGGGAGCAATCAGGACTTTATTATAGATTCTTGCATTGCCTCCAATCACACTAAATCTATTAATCTGCCTTGAAGGCTCTTCGAATAGTTACAGGCAGGGTCTGAAATAAATGGATTGATCTGGGAATGATGTTCTTTTTAGGGCATAAATACGTCCTAGCCACGACAAATACAGAGTCAAGTCTTCTAGGGGCATATTTACAAGCCCCTTGCACCGCCAGTGCGCCACTTTTTTTGATGCACCAGAGGTGAAGTGTGGTGCTCCATATTTACAAGGCCAAGTAAAGCCACACTGCGTGGCTTTTCGTGGCCCTGTGAATACGACCCCTTTTCATGCAGCACTTTGCATGAAAGGGGAGTGCCATTGGTGTTGCTGTGGGTGTTCCCAAGCAAAACACCCATGGATTCTACCGTATTCCCAGATTTACATCATTTCGTAAACCTGGGAATGTGTCAGAATCCTACGCCTCCCCAGAGAGGCGTAACGAGGAGCAATACCTATATTTCTCCTAGTTATTAGGTCGAGCATTCAAGACCTCTTGTATAAACTTTAGTATATACTTATTATATACTTACTTATATGTGTATGTACTTTGTGGGAGCTGGAGATCAGCCCTAGGACTTGTCTGCTCCCGCTTAGGGACTTTTCTTTCTGTTCAACTGCCTCTATTTAACTGTCTTGATAGAAAACGACCAGCAGAGGTCAGTAAAGTACCAGACTTGCTTTCTGCTGAGGGACTTTCTTTTTTTAATTTTTCTGGCAACTGCCTCTATTTAACTTTATTGATAGAAAACGACCAGCAGAGGTCAGTAAAATACCAGAATCACTTTAGCATTCTCTAGATTCCAGTCCATAGAAATTGTCTTCCATGAGCATCCGTAGACAATAATATTTTTTCAAATCTTGTATTTTCAGTGATATGACCACCGAAGGCCCCGATTTTTTATTAAAAACGGAGCTTTGGACCATACCATTTCCCGCTGAAAGGCAATATTTCTCTCCATGCCAAACCTGGCGGGTCACGCAGTTTGGTGCTTACTTTTCCTCCATGTTAAAGAACGGTAGATGTTTCAGCACCCAGGCTAATGTGCTGCATAGCTAAATATATATAAGGTCCCAAAGGCGAGACCGATTGCATTGCAAATGCTTGTTTACTCTTTCTGTGCGTTCGGCATTCTGCAGCACACACAGAAAGAGGATTGTTTTTGTGCTGGAAGGTGTCCCTTCCTGCACAAAAAACAATCTCCCCTAAAATGCAGACACCCATTGTTGGGGCATGGCAGCCAATTGTGCGCCAGAGCAAGGAAAAGCACAGGGATGGAACATATTGTTGTAAATATGATGCATCCCTGTGCTTTGAAAGTGACGCAGTGCAGCCAAATGGCTTGCGGTGCTGCGCTGCGTCATTTTCTTGTAAATATGGCCCCTTGTCTTTAGTTCTGCAGTTGCGGCCAGTTAGCTGCAAAGCACTCCTCAAGGTGTTCATAAGACTAAAACACAGATATCTTATTTTATGGCCACCCATGATAATAGGCAGTCCTGTGGAAGGTATTGTGTCCTATTTTATGGCATGGGTATGTTTAAAGTATTTGTGTTTTTTATTGATTTGAAAGTCTTATATCGTTTCAAAGTAGTTTAGTAAATCCAATAATATGGTATCATCACCTCTTTCTCTGTCAGTGATAGAAGTACATCATCTTTAAAGAGACAAATTCTGTATGTGTCTCCTCTGAAAGTGATCCCTTTTATGTATGATGTGCTCTAAATGCTATGGTTAGTGGTTTTACCGCTACCACAAAAAACCAGAAGAGAAAGAAGGAACCCCTATCGCCTCCCCCAGGAGAGCAGAAAGCTCTCTGGCATGCTCATATGAACTCTGACCCTAGCGCTCAGGCCTTATAATTAACCTGAACCCACTCTAGCATTTTGGGCTGCAGCACCACCTCTTGGAGTATTGTCTTGCAAAAGGTCTACCTCAGACAGTCAAATTCTTCCTCAGCATTTAGAGCCATCAAAAACTTTGGGATTTGCTTCATCATTATCTTCTGCACCTGGTGTACCTCTCTCCTGATGTTGTCCCTCCTCTGTCTACGTCTAAAGAACCCACTCTGTCAAATTTCATATAAGGCATTAGGGTAACCATACAGTTGTCCATCATATACATTAAGATTTTAACATCTGAATTCAAGAAGGTTATTGGCCTGGGTGATACAAACACCTTTGCATTGCTACCTAGGTTGGGAATTAGACAGTTTCCACCTCTAGCATCACAAGCATCATTCTGTTTCCTGCAGCAAATGTTTTGAAGAGATTCACTATTTCCGTAACTATATGCGAAAAGAACACTCTGTAAAAGCCCACTGCGAAATCATCCATGCCAGGTGCCTTGCGAGAGCCTATGTTCATGAGTGCCATTAGTAGCTTCACTTCAGAGATGGGTGCCTCCAGCACTTCAACACTGTCCATGGGGAAGGTTAGGCCCTTATAAGATTAACAAATACCTCCACTTCCTCCAAATCTTCCTACCCCTTGAATAGAGTGTTAAAAAAAGGTTTAAAAGAGTTTTAGTTTGTTGCACAGCCTTAGAGCCTATTGCTTTGTCGGTGACCTGTGCCACCTGATAAGCATTCTGCCGCTCTCTACGTAAGGCCACCTGAAAAACATGGAGCTTTTTATATTCCCCCTCTGTGGTAAAGAGAAACACACATACAAATGGCTAGTAAATATGTATTTAAGAGGAAAACCCATGCAGAGCAACTGATCAAAAAACAAGCAGGGCTTAATTGTCCAGTATTTGGAACCCTGGACAAAACACACAGCTAACACCCACTGAGTTTACAGCATATACACAATGACATGTTCCAGGGAACAAGAAGAGATAATCAGGGAAGAGTAGAACTGAAATGGGAGGAAAATATACAGGATGATAGATCACCACACCCTTTCTTTTTCCACCTGTGCTAATATGAGTGATGTAATTTCCGCTTTGTTCCTCCATAGAACTGATAGCTATCCCTGTTGCATTGTTAACTGCCTGTAGCTAGTTCAGGAGGAGTGTAGTTTGTCTACTCTCTCTAAGGCCTTTATCTCCTCTATTGGCATGTTTTCTTTCATTTGTATTTCCCTCACTTTACTTTAGCCATTCTCCTTAATGTCACCTTAAACACATACAACTGAGAATGTAGCACCTTGTTTGTCTGAAAATCCTCTTCAATCCTCTTTGCCGTTACTGCCTTTGTTGGATCTCAAAATGAAACTGTTAGAAATTGGGTCTCTAGTTGGCAGAGGTTTGCACCCAGTCCAAGTAGGGACCAGAATCCTAGTCAGGGTAAGTCAGATACACAACTTAAATTAACCTGTGCTCACCCTCTGGTAGCTTGGCGCAGAGCATTCAGGCTTAACTTAAGAGGCAAATGTTGAAAGTGTTTGTATGTACTTAAGTAGAGTAACACAGTAAAAGTACTACAAAAAGACTCCACACTGAGTAACAAAAAATAGTATATTCTTTACTGGATAATACAAGACCAAAACGACAAAAATCCAATAAGTATTTCTCAAATGATGCACTTTTAGAATTATAAAGGCCAACCCAGTGCTTAAAGCAATTGCGTTTCACCGGTTAAATGTCACAGTTCCAAAAAATAGATCGATAGAGATGTTTCCACAAAGCTCCTGCGTAGCACCAGGCTTCAGAGGCACAAGCAAGTACAAAGGGATATGCGAGGTCACTCCGACCGATGTAACTTCGTAATGAAAAGCCTCCTGTGAGGGAGAGCAGGTCGGCTACAAGCACCCCCATAAACCGCACTGCGAGCACAATACCTTTCCTAGGGAGGCAGTGATGTCGAGGGAACGAGGCATTGGCTTCAATCTGCGCTGGCGAGAAGGTATGCCGTCAGCAATCCCACGTCGTCGTCAAACCTGGGAGGGGTGGATGTGATGTGGCATCTTTGGCCTGAAGAAGCGAGTCTTAGTGTTATGTTTCATATAGGTACCCTAATATAGGCCCGGGTAATATCATACACCTTCACCTACATTATCTCCCTTACATTACACAGTAACGAGCCTTTAGGATTGAACCTTTACCTAGTTCTAGTCCTGGGCGCAGAAGGAGGGTTTTCACTGAACAATAGCGTACTATAACTCCATCAATGGACTCATACAGTGTGAATGAATATTCATGAGGGTTCTTGGAAACCAGGTAGGGGCTACACCACCTGCATAATATCTACGTACACGGTTCATCCCATACGTCATCCTCAAATCCAACAATGGCTAATACAAGAAACAAGGGACAAAGAAACCCTAGATACTTTTTGTATAAATACAGCACATCTTGCTAGGGTTGGTAGAGGGAACCGAGACTTCCAGGCCGACACACTGACCAGAGACGCTGAGGCTCCTGCATGCAGACGCTCCAGCTGACAGTGGTCTAACACATCCCTTGCGGGGTGTCCAACTCGAGACCAGGACGGGGTCCCACACACTCTCTCACTTCAGGTAATGGGGTTCGACCAAATCCTAGAGCGATTCTTGGCTTCACGCCTACTCACATGCTAGGTACACTTAGGTACATCTAGATAGGCATCGTAGGAGTACGCACATTTTATCAAGCATTTTATATTCATGTATGTATTCATGATTATTGCAAGATGGTAGAACTGTACTATCCTTTTATTTTCACTGTACTGCTAATCATATATATCTGCTTCTGTCTAACGGTTGTTGCAGCACATATATTTTACACTAGAAGAACAACTGCAATAAATTCTTATTGTAACACACCCGACTGTTTCTTCTGTGTAAAGTCTCTGAGACCGAATTAATGAGCACGAGTGACTGAGCGAAAAGTAGTATATTGTTTCCACGATCCTGAGGGATCAGGGTTGTCATGTTCTGAGGTTGCCAGAAACTATTCTCTCCCCGATAAGAGGAGACACTAGTGGCACTGTGAGCTAGCTAATGCAAACAGGCTAACATTTTTGGTGGGGGTGCTCAGAGTCAGTCTGCCACCGAGCCCACAGTTCATGTTATCCGAACGCGCAGATTCTGTATAGGTTATATATAGGAACTACACAACATGGCGCCGCCAACGTTGGTTGGGTACTTATTTAACAGTAGAATCTGAGTAGTTCAGTCGTGCTAATTCTCAGAGACCCCTACTCACAAAACGCCAGAGACGTCTGGAGTGGGTGGGCACAAAACTCAGCCACAGCTGAATAGGTGAAAAATCCTATTTATTAGCTGTTGGTTAATCAAGCTTGAGGGACACAGTGTTCCTAAAAAAATGTGCTCATAACACCTTATCTTAGTTCCCTTGAACAAACGTCTTCTTTACAACAATGACTGAGACAGGAGATGACCTAGTAGTAAATCTACACATCTCAGACGGAGAAGAAGATTTAAACGCAATTCAAATTGCACCTAAATTCAGACGTACAATCACCCTGAAACTGTTAGGAAATGGTTTACCAGCTAGGGGTGGCTTAGTAGTTTTCATGATTGAGGCACACGAATCAAACAAAACAGAGGTATTTTATTCGTGGGTTACATTCCCAGCAGCAGATGCGAGAACACAGACATTTCACTACTATACAGAAGGAGATGCACCAGTGGAATATGGTCCGTTCTAGGACATAGAGGTTCCACTCACGTACCAGGAACACTTATACTGGTTTAAAGGCGCCCTACCCCACATAAGAAATAGAGTAAGATTAGGCCCGCTCGGAGGAGAGGGGGCAACATGGCCGATATTAGCGGCCTACACACCACATCCTGACATTGACACAATACCACAGGTAGACTTACTCATACAACACAAGGATTTAATTAAAATCTACAGACACTTGACACAATTCCTCATGAGGACTTTCACAGTCCAACCAGCAACAGTTGCAACAAATGGTACTCAATCTCAGGGTACAGCAACTAAAATCACACCACAAACATTACACGCGGTAATGGGTAAAATGCCCACAAAACGTGAACAAATACCATTCTGGGCAGCTCAGAAAATAACGCAGCTAGAGGCAGTATTCCCGAATACTACCCCGTATGAAAAACACAGAATGCTAACAATCTGCTTGCCCATGGGGATAACACCACAATTAGAGGATTGTACCACTTGGGGTACAGTCTTTGCTGCCATTTATACCAGAACTCATGGTATCCCGTCATTAGCAGTAGTACCTGATGTATTAAGACAAATACAAAATGAGTACGAAGCAGAGCCTGCCCTAAACTTAGGGATAAAGTTACTAGGTAACTATGACCAGGTATCAGCCATAATACTAGCTAATATTAAAGGGGAAGCAGCTTCAGTGGCAATCCGCCAACGCCTACGGGAGTTCAGTCCTATAGATCAACAACACGAACTACCCAAAATAATTGAAACTGCATATGCAGAATTAGGCAGAGACAGTTTAGGTGGGAAAGCTTTAAAACCACAACTGATGGGCAGTTCTGAAAAGGACACTACCAAGCAGACACCTGCTTCTTCTAAAAAGAAGTGGGATAATAAAAAAGAACAAAAATTTAAAGGAAACAGATCTCAATCCTGAGGCAGATCTCCTCCACAGGAGCCCTCTGAAAAGAGGTACAACCTCAGGAATAGGGATAATATTAGGAAACCTGACAGGTATCAGGATACTGATACACGTTCCTCTCGTTCCTTTCAGGGCTCGACGAAAAACTCAGAGAGAGAAGGACGGTCAGAACACAAAGAAGAGCGTACAAAGTCCAGAGACAAGCAGCACGCTCAAGACTATACTTCCAAAAAAGAAGAAAAGACAAAATCAAAACCTCAGTTTAAGAAGAAGAAAGTTGCAGGTCTAAAGATCAGACATGCCCAGAATTTTGAGGACACAACTTCTGAACGGGGAATGGGCTCAGACGATGCTAGACAGCGCAGCAGAAGTAACAATAGCACGCCAGAACCTGATGGAATTTCTGGTGACAGCGGACTTGAATGATTACATCATGGTGGAAACACCAGATACAAGGGTGAGCGTCCCACATAAGTTACACGAAATAACACTCCAAATGGAGGGGGACAAGCCCAGGAAAGTTAAAGGTCTCTTTTGGGAAAACCTATCATCTGGTTATGACATCCTATTAGCTGAACAAGATTGGCCACCAGCATTCGTTATGGAGTGCCCTAGGGGAGAAACAGTAATTTTTCCAGCATTTTCCGACCTCGTTCTCATTCATCTTAAACATGCTTATGCACGGGAGTGGGCAATTGCCCTAGCTCCAGCATTGTACAACAATCATGCCGGATGGGATGAAGATTCAACCCACCACGTGATCCCGTTAAAAGTTTCACCAAATGCACATAGACAATATCCAATAAAGCAAGAAGCTAAAAAACAGGTCAGGGAGATCTTAGACTTGAATACCAAGGGGTGATTGAAACATGCACCTCACCAATGAACAATTCTTTGTTTCCCGTATCAAAACCGGACAACTCATATCGTCTAGTTTTAGATTACAGACATTTAAACACTTGCACTAAGATGTTCGCTGTTCAAAATGCACACAGTGCCGCATTATTGAATAACATTGTGCGGAAGATATCTCAAATGGATTTTTCTGCCGAAATATAGCACCTGAAAGCATGTATTTGACCGCATTCTCAGCGTTGGGGTCCCAGCGACAATTTTGTCGTCTCCCTCAAGGGTATAAGAATAGCCCGGGGGTATTTTCAGCAAGAGCAACTGAGTTACTCCAAAATTTTGATGAGGAAGCATTGTCCTATGTAGATGATATTTATCTGACGGACGATGACTTAAAGAGGCACTTGACCAGGGTGAGCACCATAATTATGGGATTTGCCTCTGAGGGCTACAAATTTAATTTAAAAAAATCAAAAATCGCCCACCTCAATGTCCTGTTTTTAGGATTTGAGCTTTCAAGTGAAGGAAAAAGTCTGGCAGCTAACTTTTTAGAAAAGTGTGCGCTGCTCCAACCTCCAAAATCATAAAAAAAATTACAATCAATACTGGGATTCCTAAATTTCTGCAGAACATACATTTTGGATTACGCAGAAAAAGTAAAACCTTTCTACGACTTAATAAAACCTGACTTTTCAGTTAGACAATGGACACAGGAACACACAAACATCCTACGTTCACTACAAGAAGACATGATAGCTTCAAAACACTTACAGACGAGAGTAAACGTACGCAACCTAGTGATCCGTGTAATAGCAGGTCAATGCGGGTACACCTACTTAACCTTCAATGAAGGAGAAACAGTACCAATCGCTTACAAATCGCACCTGTACACAAACACAGAGATGCGTTTCACTTCAACAGAAAAAATCCTGACAGCAGTTCAGACCGCTGTAGCAAGAGAAAGAGCACTGGCCCAGGGAAAGCGCATAATTGTCATAACACCAGTACCAGCTTTAGAAGCTGTTACGAAGGTTAGCATTCCAAATGCAAAAGCCTTACATTCGAGATGGATACAATGGGCTAATTCTCTTACGGCAATGGATGTTGAATACAGATTGGATCCAAGTCTAAAAACACAAGCATTTCTGCAATACGAACAAGAATACCCTCTGCCGAATGAGATCTTGCCTCTAGATCAGTATGAATATATTATTTACACTGACGGATCTGCTCAACCGGCCATAGGGAGTAAGCAACAATACAGCGTAGCATGTGCAATCGTTAAAGGCGCATGCGGGATGGAAAATTCCATCCAAGTTGCACCAAGACGCAATCTCTAGGAGACTGCACGGCTCAGTTGGCAGAATTAAAAGCACTAATACTGGCACTGGTGAATACGGATCACGAATTCCCCACACTTATAGTATGTGATTCCTTTTACTGTGTACAATCATACAATGAATATTTACATCATTGGGAACTAAACGGGTTCAAAGACGCAAAAGGTGGCACAAATAAGCATAAAATGCTATGGGAATAGGTAGTGGAGTTGAGAAACAAACTACCAAGGGCTCATGTGATACATACACTGAGTCATCAGCGTGATGGCGTTCACGTTGAAGGGAATTCATTGGCTGATGAAGCCGCAAAGGGGGCTGTACGCACAGCTTCCGTAGCTGCAATCACTCGTTCAAAAACGAGGATAGATGGTGAGATTATGGTGGCTGTTATTGCTTCAAGCAAGAACAGCGGAGCAGTACCGAAGAAATTTCCACTCAAGTACTCCTACAAGTTAGATGCAAACAACATTCCATATGCTCAGATTCCTGGAGTGGGGGACAGAGTAATACCAAATATGGATCGTAGGCAAGGTTTGATTATTGCAGCACATGAGGGTTTGGGCTCTGCGCATACAGGCGTTACAGCGACTATTTCATTGTTGAAACAGCGCTACTGGTGGCCAGATCTAACAAAACAAACTAAAGATTTCATCTTGAAATGTGACATCTGCCAGCAGATGAAAGGCTCCACCATAGCACGCCCGGCACAAACACCGTTATTAAAATCAGACAGACCACTCGCTTGTGTATATCTGAACCACTGCGGCCCCTTACAATCAGACGGGGCTTACAAGTATATCATGGTTGCAGTGGATTCCTGCTCAAGATTCCTATGGGTTTGGCCTCAGCGCTCGGCTGACGCTCGAACTGTTATAAAAGATTTGCGAGTCTTTATCGGGACATACGCAGTTGGCACGTTACATTCTGACCGTGGCCCGGCGTTTAGCTCTCGGGCTTTCAAAGAGGCCATGGAAAGTATGGGCGTAGCATTGCGGTACTCCTCTCCGTACCATCCTGAGGGAAATTCGGTTGTGGAGAGGAAGAACCGGGACCTAAAGCAATCTTTAACAGCTAGGGTATTAGGCCAAGGCGGTAGTTGGGTCAATCACATATATGGGGTACAGCAAGCTCTCAATAACCAGCCAAGAAGCTCTCTAGGGGGTGTCACTCCTTACGAGGTCCTATTTGGGACAAGAATGTGGGTACCTGATCTTGATTGTGAAGGCACAGTGGCGGATGAGAAACCATTTGATTTGATATCCATGATCGTTTGGCTGTTTTACAGGATCTAAATGAATCCAGGACACAACAAAGTAACGTCCACCTGAAACAGACCGCCACTGGGGAAGTCAAGGCAAACACGGCAAGACCTGTCTGGATCCCAAAGGTCGAGGATCTAGTCAGAGAGAAAATAGTGGACAAAAAAGAATTTGGACCATCATACAGAAAGCCTGTACCTGTCCTAGCAGTTCAAGGAACAAGAACTGCACTTTTGCCACCTCTTGCCGGAAAAAAGGAGAAAAGATTTGTCTCAATCAACTTAATCAAACCACACTATGTGGCCGATACTGAACAGTAGGCCTCGTGGACTCCACAGTAGCAGACGCCCTCCTCTAGCTACCATCCAAGAAGTTCAAACGGAAAGACTCATCAAGTTCAAAGACCCTCCTGTACGGATAAAGGACTAAGCAACAATGCTATGGAACTCGTTCCCCTTGAACCAGAAGTTCATCTTCAAAATTCAATTCAAAATAACACACAAGTTGCAATTAGACCAAATACAGACGTCTACGTCAACATGCCTCGACAAGAGCAAAATGCGATTTCAACAAATCCCGATGCAATTCCTACAAATGATCGAACTGCTTCTGGCTACTTCATGAACTTTGATACGTTTTCTTTGGATCCAAGTGAACCTGAAACAATGCCAGCCCAAAAATCACGCAAACAACAAGCTAAAGACTTTCTGAACTTTATCAAAAAGACTTACCTGGTATCACCTTGGGTAGAACTTTGGGTAATTACTGGGATACTGTTCTTTCTTTTCTGGCTAGGCTTAGTTATAACTTTTAGCATGCTTGTTAATGGACGATACCTTCAACAAAGACCTGAAGCCGAGAAAGTGAATTTGATTCTGAAACCACATCAATCTTCTCATCATGAACAAAGAGACTTGTCATCAGTGAACATTACAGCAGTTCCTATACCGGACGGTATAGTTTGGAACAAGGTTGATTTTGATATATTCTGACCTACTGAACTTTTAAAAATTTCTCATATATTTAAAATTTCATTGAGTGATATCATTACCTCAAGTACATTTTCTGATGATTGGGACTCTGAAACTGTTGTCAGTTGTCAGATTTAGAGAAAACTGCCGCATTTCCGAACACTGAAATGTTAGAAGGTACTTTAGACCATGACACTTTGTACTGTTACCAACATTACAGTCATCATTTCTTGCACAAATCTATATCACCTAGAAATGTGTTTGAGTACCACCAGTGGGAACATTGCCCTACACCACCAAAAGGTAGTTTGCATACATTTGCACAGAAGCTTTCATATTTTTCAGGGTTTAACACCACTGACCCGACCTCGTATTATTACAAGGTTGCACCAACATCAGCACTGAAAATTATGTTGACAAACACCAAACAAATATACTCTGCTTCCTTTATCACCCAATTGTCTGAACAGGGTTTTGACCTATGGAAGGACACAATAGACTTAAAATCAGTCTGGGGTTCTAGAGACTGGCAAGTCCGGGGAACAGAGGCGCTATTTAGAGCGTGCCTCATTCCACAGCAGATGATATTTCTAAATGACACTGTGCAACAGACGTCCTGTCTTGGACTAGCAAAAAACAAGGACCTGAACACACCTCAGTTTCCAACACCATCACAGATGGAGGGGTGGCAAAATTCAACTTTACAAGAAGGGGCAACAGTGGATGACATTTTACAGCACAATAGATCAGACCCTGATTGGAAGAAATGGGTGGTTTGGCCCTTAGACACAAACACATGTCAGAAAAGATTCGGGGGTATAACCGAAGGGTTCAATATCCACAGGCCAGACACACGCTATGTACAAAGAGAACACCCAGGGGTAGTGACGTCCTACAGTGTTGGGAAGTTGTGCCTTGATTGGCTAGAGACCTCAACAATCACAGAAGTGAAACAACACTTGACCTTACTCACACATGACATGGATCTTAGGGATTTTTTGCTAGGTCCCAGGAAATCGCGTCAGAAACGTTTCATATATGCTGGCATTTATGCTGTCTACAATGAAATTGGAAAATATCCCAACAAGAGGCCGCAGAAAGAATACAGGAAATAGACCGTATTAACTTAGAGAAGGCATTAGCAGTAGTGGATAATGGGTTAACAACTTTGACCTCCAGGATCTATTCCTTAGACAACATTGTATCTTCTGCAATAGACATACTGGAACAAGATTTGGCCATATTACAACACGGACAATCTCAGTTACGTTCTATTATGTCGTTAGGCTGGACACTGCAATCTTTGCGTGAAGGCTATGTGCCTTGGCGTTTTATCAACAATACGTCTCTGTTTTCTGAACATAATCTAACAGATAAACAGGTGGAAATGGCACAAAGGGGAGCAAAATATACAATGCTGCGTATTGAGAAACTGGATAGATTACCATTTACGGTAGCAGAATCACCATCCACAGAATGGCTAATCCATGGCCACATCACTCTACCGGTCACGACTTTTCAGTTTCTGTATTGCCTTGAACAAAAACAGGCAGGCAAATATGAAAAATTGGGTAAGGAATACATTAAGGAATCTTGGGAATTACCGTACAGATTTCAATGCCGGAGTGGGGATCGAGAAGTGTTTCTAAGCGGTACAAACTGCAAGAACGCTTTAAGCGGTTCTCTCATGTGCCAGGATATTTCCCTGCACAGAGAGTGTAATGGTTCAGTAGCGAACCTGTCCTGCCACATGAAAGGAACTCCAGCGGCCGTGATTACTCCAGTATTCAGGCTACTCTCGAATGGGAGTTACTTGATGCTGAACGATCAAGGTTGCTGTGGGATGCTTCCGGGCATTGCCTATCTGGTCACTGTGAACTCCGGGGTTACTTGCTGTATGCAAGTATTGTTTCCCCTAGTAAATACAGTCAGGGTGGCGCTGTTATGGCCTTCGTTGAATGTTTCCTTTATACAGTTTGATACTTTGAGCAGAACTGAAAGCCATGCTTTTGCAGCAAACCGTACCCTTAACCTCCGCTCGAGAGACCTTCGATCTTCAAATCGCAAGGACCTCGACTGAGAGCACTTATACGTACAAACTGCCCCTTTCATTTTGCAGAAATGGTGGGTCGTATCTTTAATAAGTCTGATACGAGTGGCATTGTACACCTATTTAAGACCATAGGGTCAGGATTTCTAAGCACCTTTCAGACAATCCTCGGAGTTATTCCAAATTTTATACACTCCGTATTGGGAAGCGTTTTTGGAGGTCTTCCGCAGATCCTGCTTTCTATCGCAGGAATCCTGATTGTCATTTTTGTGCTCCGCAATGGACGGCCCAATCACCAACGAGATGGCAAAAGCGCTCCTGGAGCGTAAATACCGTGAGCGCATGGTACAACATCTGGGCACACCTTGCCTACGAGAACTGAGTGCCTCTTGGTGCCTATCGTTTAGACCAGTCTGGATGGACTGCATCTTACCTGTTCTTCGATGCCTGTTTTGCGGTGAAGAATGTGTGTTGGATCTCTGTCTGGCACTTGCATAAGACACGCCTGCGGACTTGAATACCAGGCTGGAACCCCTGATGGCCCATGCTCGGCAATGTCCCCAGCATATTCCCATCTTGATGGCTGCATTCCTCGAGAATCCGCAGGTGCCTTTTACAACTGGGTTGAGCATCAGCTCTTCCACTAGCACTGAGGTTTCGACTACAGCACCGGCTGCCTCTACACCAGTTGTTGGCAGCTCTGAATATCATTTGTGCTCCATTGATGTATTCTGCGAGGTGTTACAAGGACCGTCCTCTGCAGCAGCAAGCAACAACGACGTTGTTTCTCCCAGCCAGGACACTTAATCTATAATTGGCTCATCGTGTGCTGGGAAAGTATTCGGGATTTTTCTTTTCTAAATTTTAAGCCTCAGCTAGATTTGGAACACTTCCTCAAATTGACACTTTCGCTGGAAAAGCATGGCCTTCTGACGCTTGTAGTGGTTCGACTTACATAAATTAACTCAACTAGGACTTTGGCTTAAAATGACATTTCCAATATTAGCTTTCGAAAATAATTTTTCTTCCCCCTGATTAGACTGTTTTTAAATGGTTTTATTGACCAAATGTTATGAAGCTCACTGATAGTTTTATGCGCTGCTACCTAGTAAAATCAGTAGTTCGCTAGCATTTTTATCATTGTTGACTGTTCGGAAGAGGAGTGGGTGTTATGTTTCATATAGGTACCCTAATATAGGCCCGGATAATATCATACACCTTCACCTACATTATCTCCCTTACATTACACAGTAACGAGCCTTCAGGATTGAACCTTTACCTAGTTCTAGTCCTGGGCACAGAAGGAGGGTTTTCACTGAACAATAGGGTCCTATAACTCCATCAATGGACTCTTACAGTATGAATGAATATTTATGAGGGTTCTTGGAAACCAGGCAGGGGCTACACCACCTGCATAATATCTACGTACACGGTTCATCCCATACGTCATCCTCAAATCCAACAATGGCTAATACAAGAAACAAGGGACAAAGAAACCCTAGATACTTTTTGTATAAATACAGCACATCTTGGTTGGTAGAGGGAACCGAGACTTCCAGGATGACACACTGACCAGAGACGCTGAGGCTCCGCATGCAGACGCTCCAGTTGACAGTGGTCTAACACATCCCTTGCGGGGTGTCCAACTCGAGACCAGGACGGGGTCCCACACACTCTCTCTCTTCAGGTAATGGGGTTCGACCAAATCCTAGAGCGATTCTTGGCTTCACGCCTACTCACATGCTAGGTACACTTAGGTGCATCTAGATAGGCATCGTAGGAGTACGCACATTTTATCAAGCATTTTATATTCATGTATGTATTCATGATTATTGCAAGATGGTAGAACTGTACTATCCTTTTATTTTCACTGTACTGCTAATCATATATATCTGCTACTGTCTAACGGTTGTTGCAGCACATATATTTTACACTAGAAGAACAACTGTGCAATAAATTCTTATTGTAACACGCCCGACTGTTTCTTCTGTGTAAACTCTCTGAGACCAAATTAATGAGCAAGAGTGACTGAGCGAAAAGTAGTATATTGTTTCCACGATCCTGAGGGATCAGGGTTGTCATGTTCTGAGGTTGCCAGAAACTATTCTCTCCCCGATAAGAGGAGACACTAGTGGCACTGTGAGCTAGCTAATGCAAACAGGCTACCATTTTCGGTGGGGGTGCTCAGAGTCAGTCTGCCACCAAGCCCACAGTTCATGTTATCCGAACGCGCAGATTCTGTATAGGTTATATATAGGAACTACACGACATTAGTGTCGTCGTGAACCCTGTAGGTAGAGGGGGTTAGATGCACCATTTTAGGCAACGTGTCGTCAAACTCCATAGTGGGAGGAGATGAAGTGCGGCAACGTAGGTGAGTCCTTGTGTTGCCACAGCAATGCATTGTTGAACCCCATAGGGGGATGAGATGAGGCACAGCGTCCTAGGCAAGTCTTTGTGTTGCTAAGGCAATGCATTGCCGACGAGCTGCATTGGTAAGGCTCTCCGGTGCGCTGCGGAGGCAGCAGAAGTAAATGCAGGGATTTCACATAGCTCGCTGCCACGAAGCACCAATCTGGGTAGGGATGAACTGCAGGGGCCAGTTTAGAGGTCCAGGACTAGATGTGTCACCTCAGACATGTGGAGGAGTCACGGAGTGCAGAGTCCAGCAGTAATTGCAGTAATGAAGTCTTTGATGGCCCTGAGACTTCCTGAACAGGGAGCAAGCCAGAAAGCCCTTGGGGTTACTTCAGTATTTCTTAGAGGTTGCCGAGAGTATGTCCAGTCCTTCTCACTGTCAGGTAAAAGGCAGCAGGCAGCTGGCCAACACAGTAGAGCAAATAGCAAAGTAGCAGTCCCTCCTGCAGCGCAGCTCCTTTTCTTGGCATAATCTCCTCAGGACCCAAAGTGAACTGAGAATATGGTGTCAGAGGCCCAGTGCTTATACCCATTTTAGTCTTTGAAGTAGTCAAACTTAAAAGAGATCTTTGAACCTCACAAGGTCCCTGCCCTTCCTTCCCTAACTCCAAATGCACTACAAGGAAATATGCAGCTCTTTGTGTGGGGACAAACACAGCCCTTCTTCAGGTCCAAATGTCAGCTCCTTCCTCTCACTCTAGCTCAGGGAGACCCATCAGCCTGGTGAAGGGACATCAGGATTTGTGTCGCACACCTCAGCTCCTTTTGTGTGTGACTATCTAGAGGGAATGCTCAAAGCCCAACTGTCACCATACCCAGATGTGTATTTAAGACTTAGGGGCAGATGTATCAAACGATTTTGAGGTCGCAAAAATAGCGAGTCGCAAAAAAACAGCGTGTGCGACCTCAAAAAAGTAAAACCCGATGTATGAGCAATATTCGCAGTGCAAATTTAGAAATCGCTAAATAAGCGATTCCTTATTTAGCGATTTCTTAAAATGTGCGCATCCCTCTTGCGAATTCGCAAACACGTCCAAAATGTTTGCGAATATCGCAATTTGCGAAATCGCTGTGTAAGAAATCGCAATGCAATGTATCATTAATTCGCTAATAGCGAATTATAAGAAATCGCAATTTAGCACTACAAAATTAACACCAACACAATCCAGGTGGTAACCAGGTGCAAGCTATATTAAGAGGCCCACAATGCACCAGCCACTTCCACAATGGCTTCACTCTACCTGATAGCAAGGAGGCTGCGACTGCGTGCAGCAGCACAGAGAAGGATGCGACAAGAACAGGTGTTTAGGGTGCGCATCACACTCTTCATGCAGACTGAGGAGGAGATCCACGACAAGTACAGGCTGGACCTAAAGAGCATTCTGGACCTGATAGATGAGCTGAAACCCCACATGGAACACCCAACAGGCAGGACCCAAAGCATACCAGCCCATGTGCAAGTACTGTGCTCACTGCACCTGCTGGCCTCAGGCAGTTTTCAAGGGGTGATAGCTGCGGCAGGTGGAGTGTCCCAGAGTTGCCTGTCACGTTTCTTTCATGCATTCCTAGATGCCATGGTACAAAGGCTACGCTACCACATACAGTTCCCCACCACACAACAGGATTTACAACAGACACAACTGGACTTCTACCAGATTGCACACTTCCCAAACGTTATTGGCTGCATTGATGGTACCCATGTGGCTCTCACACCCCCATCAACCAACGAATATGTGTTCCGTAACCGCAAATCCTACCATTCGCTCAACATTCAGGTCATATGCAATGCCAGGCATGTAATCATGGACATTGTTGCTAAATTCCCAGGGAGCAGCCACGACTCCTTCATCTTCAGGCACAGTGGGATATACGGACATCTCACTGCTGGCGAGTTTGGTGAGGGCTACCTCCTAGGTAAGTGCATGTCTAACCTCCCATAATCAGGTACATCACTGGTCTGTGGGCCATTGACTGACCTCTCATTAATGTCCCTGCAGGTGACAGTGCCTATGCGGTGCGGGAGTTCATCCTGACGCCACACCTAAACCCAGCCAATGCCAGGGAGCGGTGTTACAACCGTGCCCACAAAACGACGTGCTGCATAATTGAGCGGACATTTGGCATCCTCAAAAGCAGGTTCCGCTGCCTGCATAAAAGCGGAGGCGCACTCCAATACAGCCCGGAGACAAGCTGCAAGATTGTGGCCACCTGCGCAATGCTACACAACATTGCAGTGAGGAAAGGCATCCCAGTTGAACTGTCAGACAGTGACACTTCTGACGATGATGACCCATGCCCCCCTGGAAGACCTGCAGTCGGATTTGGGGCAGCTGCGGGATGACAGAGACGGGATGAGATAACCCATAACTATTTCTAGGTGAGTAATAATGACATGAGGCATGTGTTATTTGGTTTCAGGTCTGTGTTTATTTCAGCCCTTACATGCAGGATAGAATACGTCACACAGCCTGAGAGACTCCATGCATCCCACTATGTGTAGCACATGTTATGTCCACAGTGCAGGTCTGTGAGCAAGCCAGGAGTCCTGTTGTAATGGGTTACCTCACCCTTTGGTGTAACTCAGTTTGGGCAGTTCATCTTCTCCTGTTGCGGCGTGCTGGTGCCTGCTCTGGGTGCTGACTGGCCTCCCATGACTCCACATGTGTAGCTCCCTGTCTCCCACTGCGCCGTCTTGGCACAGGCACTGGTGGTGTCATGCTGCTCCTGCTGGATATCTCCTCGCTGTCCTCAGAGTCCCGAAGTGCTGGGCCACCTGTGTTGGCTGTCTGCATGTGTTCCACGGCACTGGTGACCAGCACCAGGCCTTTCGCCACATCCTGGCAGCAGTGGGACATCTCCACTTGCATGCTGATGGTGCGACGTGTCAGCTGGCTAGTGGCAGTGCACAGGCGGTTCACCACCTTGGTGTAGCTGTGCAGTCGGCTGTCCGCACGTTGCCTCACCCTGTGCCTGTCTGCCTTGTCCCTCTTTAATGTGGCACACAATTTATGGATAGCACCTGCCATGGACATGATGCCCTCCCCCATGTGACATAGGCTTTTGTTCACTGTGCACAGCTGCCGATTTATGGACCGCAGTGATTTCTGTTGCAGGCGCTGTACCTGCAGTATGCTGCCCTCCAGTCCAGCAAACACCGTGTCTTCATCTTCCGTGCCAAAGCTGGTGCTGGCACGTGGCCTGCGTCTTCCATATCCATGCACTCTACGTCGCAGTGTGGCCTGTGCCGGGACCTGTGTCACACCCTGCCCTGGCTCTGCCTGTGCTTCTTCATCGCCTGTGGACTGTGTATCTGCCTCCAGGGGTGGCAGTGGTGGCACAATGGTGCGCTTCCTCCTTGGGACAGGTGTGCTCTCTCTGCTGTCTTCTGGCTCCCCCTGCCCTGCCTGTTCAGCTGTAACTTCCACCTCCTCATCTCTCGCACTGTCATCCAGTGGCCCAGGTTGTGCTGTGGATGAAGCGGGAAATTGATTTTGTGACATTGTCTACATTTTCACTGAATAAAGTTTTCACATTTTGTATTGGCTAACTGGTATCTATAGCATTTTACCATTACAGGGTCTCACATACTGCTTCAACATTGCTGTGTGTACTTGCCCCACTGTGTTGTGCCTATGACTGCGTCTCCCATGATGCATTGCTGTGTGTGCTGGAATAAGTGGACCGGAGTGGCATTTGTAGTGTGTGTTGGGTGCATTCCTGTGTGTGGGGATGGGATGGTGCTGTGGGGGGCTGCATTTGGCATGCCTCTTACCTTGTCTGGTGGTTGCAGGCTCTGAGCTGTCTATGTCAGCCACTCCACTGATGCTTTCTGGCAGGAGGGTGCTCTCCACCAATTCCTCCTGTCGGTTGCTGTGGATGTTCCACCCCCTGTCTTCCTGGGCTGCGCCAGCCTGGTTGCCACCTTCTCTTTGGACCTTTGGCGCAAGTCGTACCACCTCTTCCTCAGCTCTTCGACCGTGCGCTGGGTCACACCTACAGCATTTACTTTTTCCTGGATTGCCAGCCAGATTTTGCGCTTCTTGGACTCAGGTACACGGAGTGCCTTTTTTCCAAATAGGAGTTCATGTTTGCACACCATCTCCTCAATCAAGACCTCCTGCTCCCTTTCACTGAACTTGTTTTTCCTCTTCCTCACTGCCCTCTCCTTGTCCTTCTCTGTGGGCTGGGAATCCATTTTTGCTGTTTGTGACTGCTGTGCTCACTCCTCTGCCTCTCCTCACAGCCTCTGACCCTGCCTCAGGAACTCAGGTGCAGCAGATCACTCCTAGTTCCTGGGTGTGATGTCATCAAGCTGCACCTGAATTGCTGCTTCCCGTTTTTGCGATTCCTTATTTGCGAATTTCGCTAATAAGGAATCGCAAAAACGGGAATCGCAGATTATTCTTAGAATATTAAGTAATCGCACATTATTAGCGATCTTCTAGATACATCGTGATTAGCGATTCTCAAATTGCAAATCGCTAAAACTCGCAATTTGAGAATCGCTAATCATATTTTTGATACATCTGCCCCTTACAATTTAAAATCCGACTTCACCATAACTTGTGATTTTAAATTGTGAGTACAGGGACACCAAACTCCAAATCTCTATCTTTTCCCAATTGGAAATTACACTTAAAGGATGTTTTAAGGCAATCCCAATGTTAAACTATGGAAGAGCTAGGCCTTGCAGTAGTGAAAAACCTATTGAAGAGTATTTCACTACTAGGGCATGTAAAACTTAAAAGTACATTTCCTACTTTTTAAATACACTGCACCCTGCCCAGAGGGCTACATAGGACCTACCTCAGGGGTGACTTAAATGTAAATGTAGTAAAAAGGAAGGTTTGGGGCCTGGCAAGTAGGTTAACTTGCCAGGTCGAGGTCAAAGTTTGAAACTGCACACACAAGCTTTGCAATGGCAGGCCTGAGCCATGTTTAAAGGGCTACTGAAGTGGGTGGCACAATCAGTGCTGCTGGCCCACTAGTAGCATTTAATTTACAGGCCCTGGGCACATATAGTGCACTTTACTAGGGACCTATAAGTACATTAAATATGCCAATTTTGGATAAGCCGATGTTGCCATGTTTTGACTACAGATCATATGCAAATTAGCACTGGTTAGCAGTGGTAAAGTGCCCAGAATCCTAAAGTCAACAAAAACAAATTCAGCAAAAAGGGGAGGAGGAAGGCAAAAAGTTTGGGGCGCAAGTCTGCCCAACATTGCAATAGACCCCTTAGACTCTCACTATCACATGGAGTCTTGCCACCATCTACAGTATACATAAACATACTCACATGAGTGGGGCCAATAGGCTGCAGTCCAATTTGGAACAAAAAAAGGTTTGCTCAGGACTATTAATCCACAAAAATTAGTATGCTGACACCGGGCTTAATGTCAACACACCAGGACATGGATGTTAGTCCCATGCCAGCGAAAAGGGCATGCTTGGTGTCCTATCCAAATCACAGAGCAGGTTCTGGACCTCGAATTCACCATGGACAGGCCTAGGCTTCAGCACACTGTAAAGACGAGTAGACGAAGGTAGGAGAAAAGTATTTTATTTTCAAGTCAATAGGACTGAGAAGGAGAAGTCCGATCCTCACCGCATCTTCTTCCAACCGTCTCTCCCGGAACCCCGGCACAGCAATGTTCCTTCTATTCTCCTGACGTCCAGGGATTCTAAACATCCGGAGAATAGAAGGAGAACCCAACACATCTTTCCCTTTTACACAAAAAGTACATAAGAGTGTACAAAACAAAGAACAAGTTCAAAGTCTAATAAAAGTGCAAAAACAGCAAAAGAACAATGAAATTATTGAAGGGCGGAATGGTGGCCTAGACATCACATAAGATAGTCTCGGAACCTAGAAGGAAGTTTAGTGTACCTGGAAGACAATAGACGAGTCGTAACATTAGTGTTTTTAAGATCTCCCACTTGACTCGGTTCTTTGGAAAGAACAATCAGGCCCATTTTAGATACAGCAATCTTTCTTTTGTTCCACCACTTACCATCTTCCAATTTAACAGCGCTTTTGTTGATCTTCACAACTTTCCTCAAAACAGAAAATGTGGATTCACCTTTGGGTAAGATGCTAGAGCACTTCACTCTTACCATGTCCCCCACTTTGACATTCAACTGTCTGGAATTTAACCCAACACTTGTACGAACATATTTGTTTTGTGCTTCCACACGCCTTTTGCCAACCTCCTTGATTTTCTTCGTGGGTAACCTGAACCCACCACCACCACCCATCCATCCCCTCAACAGTTTGGAGGTGGGAACATGCCCTCTTAGCAGTACAAATGGAGACACACCGGTATCAGCATTGACAGTAGTGCGGACCGCCCACAACAGTTTACACAACTCATCCTTGCAATTCAAGTTACTTTAGACAATTGCACATTTTGTTTGATGACCCTGTTAAAACGCTCTATAAGGCCATTACTCCTGGGATGATAAAGGGACGCTTTGACATGTTTAATACCTAAAGACTGTAAACATTCTTCAAATTGTAAGGAAACAAATTGGGGGCCATTGTCAGTAAGTAATTCCTCAGGTACACCTTCCCTGGCAAATAATGACTCAAGAAATTTGATGACAGAGGTGGAATCAGATAACTTCACCCATTTGACTTCAGGCCAGCGACTGTGAAAATCCAAAAGGACTATACCATATTCAGACACACTTCCAGACATAATCATGGGACCAATAATGTCTATGGCTAATTTGACCCATGGTCTGTCAGGAACCTCAATGGCCTCCACAGGACAAGGGGTGGTTACTTGCGATTTGTCGCTGACAGCACACTCCATACAATCCCTTACAAAATGCTCCACCTGCTTGTCCAAAGCCGGCCACCAGAAGTTTTCCCTTACTCTCCTCTTCATGGCACGCATGCCGATGTGACCTTCGTGGGCAAGGGTGAGTACTTTATTCCTCATGGTATCAGGAACTACTAACAGGGATGATCTATACAACAAACCATTCACTACAGACAGTTCATCGAAGACATGCTTGTACTTGCTGACACAACACTGTTCGTTAATCTCATGCGACCACCCTTTGCTTAATGTCTTTATAACACCCCAAAACTCTAAATCACTCTCAGCGGCTTCTCTCCACTCTTGTTCAGATATGGCATTTTCAGAATGACCTAAAACACTGCATACCAGTTCCAAATCATCATGCACACTTTCCGTTGCTGTATTGTCACTAGAACAAAGATGAGACAACCAATCAGCATCAAGATTCCTCTTGCCCGGCACATATTCGACTGTGAAATTGTGTTCCATAAGCCTATACTGCCATCTTGCGATTCTGGGAGTCGCTTTACCACCACCTCTTGTGGTGAATAACTCAACCAAGGGTTTATGGTCAACTCGTACCACAAATTTAGAACCATACAAGTAATGTTTGAAATGCGTAATACCCCACCAACAAGCAAGGACTTCACGTTCAATCACGGAATACGAGGCTTCGGCACCATGTAAACTCCTAGAAGCAAAAGCAATCACCTCGTCCTTGCCATCTCTATGTTGCATTAGAACAGCACCCAAACCTTTTTGACTAGCATCAGTCATTATAATGGTTTGATCTGAAGTACTGAATGCCTTGAGTGGAATAGCGTGAGCTACTTCTCGTTTGATTTCATCAAACTCCTTGGTGCATTCATCATTCCAACAGAACCGAACATTTATTTTGAGTAATGATCTGATGTGAAAGGTTTTGGTTGCACAGTTGGGTATGAATCTGGCATAGAATTCAATGAGACCCATAAAAGATCTCAACTGATCCCTATCTGTAGGAGTGCTGAAATCCTCAATAGTCTTTACCAGACTTTGCTTCAGCTGCACCCCCTCAGAAGATAACCTGTAACCCAGGTAGTCTACAGTGGTAACATTCAATCTGCATTTGTCTAAACCCAGAGTTACACCTTTTTGCTTTAACAAGGATAAAACACAATTTAATCTTTCATTATGTTCGGCTTGATTCTCCCCACTTATCAAGACATCATCTTGAAAGGCCACAACGCCAGACATACCTTTGAACATGCTCTCCACCACTCTCTGAAAAACAGCAGAGGCAGAGGCAAGACCAAAGGGCATGCGCTTAAATTGAAACAAACCTTCTGGAGTGATAAATGCAGTGAGGTGTCTTGATTCCTCGTGCAACTCAATTTGATGATACGCAGATGACATATCAAGTACACTGAAATATTTAGCACCCTTGAGAGTAGATGTCATCTGAGTAATATTAGGTAAGGGATGTTGATCGAGCCATATATTTTTGTTGAGGTTGCGCAAGTCCACACACATGCGCAGATTACCATTGGCCTTCTTGGCAAGAACTGCAGGGGACACCCAATTAGAGGACTCAATGGGTTTCTATGATGTCACATGAGCATCATTTCTCTAGTTCTTTTTTTAAATCAATCTGCACTCTCCTGACCTTATGTACTACTGGTTGTGCTTCCTTAATTAATTTGATATTATGTTTAAAACCCTTGAAGCGACCCAGTTCTTTATTAAGTACGTCTGGGTACGATTGTTCCCATGAATGCCCTTCAATGGCTTGGATACAGAACACGTCTTTCTTTAGAACAACTTGTTGAGCATTGTTGGGATCGAGTATGATACCAAGGTTGCCTTGGTCTTTCCAACCCAAAAGACATGCCTCATCTCTAGCTACATACACGATACCTTGAGACACGTTGCCATTGAACTCAAAATCAGCATTGAATTCACCAACAACATCAATGGTCTTTCCACCATAACCTATGGGATGAATATTGGACTGCTTCAAATTATGCTTAGAAAATAGCTCCTTCCATACAGATTCACTTAACAAGGTAATAGGGGAGCCTGAATCGGCTAAAACCTTGTCACAAATACCATTCCCTTTTATAGTACAAAGGGGTCTTTTTAGACCTTGAGGATTGACACCCCAAATACCATTAGGGTCATTCATGTCCACGATGGTTAGAATTTCATCTTCTTCACTGGTTGAAGATGTCTCCTCTGATGTTGATTCTACATTATGCACCCTTCTTGGAGGTTCTCATCAAGAAGATTTGCAAACTTTGGCAAAATGTCCTCTTTTAGAACATCTGACACATACTTTATCCGCGGCAGGACACGATTTGTCGTGTGCTAAGTGATTGGTACTTCCACACCTGTAACACTGTAGTTTCTTCTTGGTGCCAAAGTTGGTGTCCCTTTTATTTGCTCCATCTTTGAATTCTTTAGTTTTCTTATATTTGAATTTGACTGTAACGACACCATGAGATTTGTTATCAGATATAGACATTTGCTCCATATATGAGATAGTACTTTCTATTCTTGTAGCAATGTCTAACGCTTTTTGTAGCGTGAGATCTGGTTTAGACAAAAGTGCCTCTTGAACTTTTTTGTTGTTAGTTTTCTCCACAAGTTAATCTTTGATCATTTCCTCCTCAAACGCCTTATACTCGCAAGAAGCCGCAAGAATACGCAGGGCGCCAACGTAACTTGACGCAGGTTTACCTTGTAATTGGACTCTTTTGTAAAATTTATGTCTTTCAAGAGTGATGTTTTTGCAAGCTTTGAAGCGAGTATTTAAAGCCTTGATGGCTGTGGCATACTCATCCTCTACACCATCACCTTCCCCTTCACGTATAATAATGGGTTCTTTCGGAATGTGTTTTAATATGTTACGGCCTTCATTGCCTAAACAATGTCTAAGGATGGCATACTTCTTCTTGCCAGTAAATGATTCTCCATCCAACGCTTCCAGAAAGGCTTCTAAACCTTCCTTCCATATTTCCCAATCTATCTCTGAGGAAGCTGGATTGGGAACAAATGGTGTAGGTGGAGAAATTGCTTGATGCATTATGTAGCAGTAAATATAAGAGCTGAAGATTAATGGAGCAGTTTAATATAGAAGTAATGATTTGGTGGCTGTGCGAATCACCGAGATCAGCACAAAGAGGAAGTGGAGGAGATAACAAAAGTAATATTACTTTTACTAATGAATAGCAATAAGTACAGGATTTGCATTGGCACTTGAATTGCAAACACATTAAAAATAAGGTGATGGCAATAGTAGGGATTGAACAAGGTGTGCAAATCACCGAGATGTGCACAGAGAAGTTGAACCGTCTTGAAATTGGGTAAAATTAGTTGAAGAACAGCCTGAATGCGGTGTGCAGATCACCGAGATCGGCACATGAAACAATTGCCTGGAGTACAGATGGCCGCCACGTATGACGTGTCAGCGTAGTAACGTTATACGATGCGCGGTAAAATTAGTAGAAGAACAGCCTGAATGCGGTGTGCAGATCACCGAGACCGGCACAATTGTCTGGAGTAAAGATGGTCGCCACGTATGACGTGACAGCGTAGTAACGTGATGGGATGTGCGGTGAGACACGCATAGGCAGGAGGATAAGGCCGGCGTGACGTAGAGTAGGCAGGGGAGGCCGGAGAAGAAAAGCGGAGTGTGGCGGAGTCAAATAAGTTGTACAGTACCTTAGCTGCCAGAACAAAACACTTAGCAGAAACCGAGCCAAGGAACGCTCCACCTACGAACGAGATTGCCAATGAAGCGCCGAAGAGTCGTCGGTGCCGAAGCACAAGTCGTCGCACGTGTGGAGTCCTGTTGACTGGCAGCCCGTCGCCAGTGTAAAGACGAGTAGACGAAGGTAGGAGAAAAGTATTTTATTTTCAAGTCAACAGGACTGAGAAGGAGAAGTCCGCTCCTCACCGCATCGTCTCCCAACCGTCTCTCCCGGAACCCCGGCACCGCAATGTTCCTTCTATTCTCCTGACGTCCAGGGATTCTAAACATCCGGAGAATAGAAGGAGAACCCAACACACACACACTAAATTAGTTTGACAACTCGTTAAAAAAAAGGTCAGAATATCAATTACACATGCAGTCGTGCTACTCACAGCAGGGATACGTGCCTGTCTACCAGCAAGAGGCATTCCCATCACAATAGAATCCAACAGGAGCAATGTGAATCTCCACACTTCCCTGACCCCACCGCAAATTAAGCAAGAGATCTTATGCTGGCTAATATTTGACCCAGAGATGGGGTACATGACGAGAGAGAAACCGAGGCATTGGACATCTTCACTCTGCCTAGTCTTAAAGCTGGGCTCAATGTGCACTCCAGAAGCATTGATATCTAAAAACAAGAAATAGTTCTTTAGAATGTCATCAATCTGATTCCAGTTCACTATTCCTAATATGAAATATGATATACCATGTAACAGTCTCTGTCTTTCTGACTCTTTATAGTTGAATGAAACTCTGTGACTTCACATAGAGCTACAATATGAATAGAGCTACAATATGAATGAAGCCTCTATATTATGTTCAAGAAATAACCTGAACTGCAATATGCTTCACTATAGATAACTACCTTCAGTAGATTGTAAATACAGTCTGTGATCTGAATGATTCGCAATATAACAAATTTGTACACTGTAAAATGATAAACGTGCGCTAGAGTTATACGTTTCCTCCTGATAAAAAGCACTAATTTGCCGACCTATACATATACCTTAATACCATACCTAACACAAAAGAGAGAGAAACAAAGGGCCTGATTTATAGTTTGGTTGACAGTACTCTGTCCAGTCAGAGTGGCATAGGACATTACGTCCACCACCCTGACAGACTACCCTGTGCCAGATTTAGAGATCACCGCCACCCCATCTGTGATATCTTCATCTTGACAGGAACTGCCAATCCTGTCATGGTACACTGTTTGGTGGATGACCGCTGTCAGTTTTGATGACTGTGGTTGTCCTCTAAAATGCTATCATCTAAAATGTTATCTGTAAATGCAAATATGTTCCATGTCATTTCTTGAATTGGTGCTACAGTGCCCTATGGCAAAGTCTGCACTATAATCAGGCCACTGGAATTATGTACAGGGACACCTGCTGTTTTTTTTTGCATAGTTATGGATCTGCTGCATTTGCCACATAATTCATCATCTGCTGCATAATCATCTGCAAATTTAAACAAAAAATAAATTGGTTTCTAGCTCAAAGGGTTCAAAAGTTACTTAAAATGAAGCAACACGTGTTGAGGGCAGTGGAAGGCAAAGGTTGACTGGTCACCTTTCTTTTGCTTATTGCTATGTTTGGTTGTTAAACTGGTACTAATAAGGTGCAACCTATGCCCAGAAAATGTTCTGCATTGTGCTGCATTATTTGCCTTTTCTTGCCGCATAATTTAGTCAACCCTGCGGCATAATTTGGCCCTCTACTGCCGCATAATTCCAATGGCCCTGGCTATAATAAATGCCACAAATAAATTAATAAAATAACAATGTCAGTTAAACTCTGCACATCTATCATTTCCTCATGGTTCATGGTCAAGGACCATAAAATGTATCTTCCACAGCAAAAGATGTGACTTGCATGTATTAACTATATTAGTTCTTCTGGAACTCAAGTTTAAAAAAAAAATCAGCATGTTTAGGTGCTATTACTGCACAAAATCCAGTTGTACAATACCTATATTTCATAGAGACCAGTTAAATATTAAACATTATTATTTTGTGGGCATTCTGAGAAACACTCTGGCCATCCCAGGCATAATAGTTTCCTATCCATGATATATTGTGGGAAATTCTTACAGCAGTCTGGCTTTCCCTTGCTTTTTAGTGGCACATCCTTGACATACTGATATTATAATAAAAAGGAAATTTAATTTCCCCCACCTGCCTTGCCAAAGGGCAAGATAGGTGTGTTGGAGGCATCACCTCTTTTTTAGTCTCACATCATACCGCAGGAAGGCGGATTTTCATTTTTACATTCTTTCTCCTTGTCAAAGTACGGTGCTGATACTTGTCTCCCTCTGCCATCTCCAAGCAGTAATGAGACAAAATGTGTTTTTTTCTGATAGACAATCAATCTTGATTTTACGTCGTAAGACATGCACAGACAGGTATGCACAAATGCTGTTTGCAGGTTTTACTACATTAAACCCATATTAACTGTTTTTGCAAATGCTTGCTTTAACTCACTTCACATGTATGGGCATCCGGTGACCTGCTGGTATTTTTGACGAAATTGCAATCTTCCCAAAAGTAAGAATGTTTTTAAGGAAATTACAATTTCATATGAAAGTATTTAGGTCTAGAATGGAGATGTATTCCCTCCCCACTGGAGGAGACATTACTGCGTATGAGTTTGTTAAACACCATCTCATTTCAAACTTTCACAAGTGATAACAGGAATGGGAGTTAATACTGAGTTACTACGACGGGCCTGGTGCACAAGGTGACAGTAGCACAGCAAGGTTTACATTTCATGACTTTTCAGTATTTTTGGTGAGGCCACTGTTAACATTGTTCAGCCTTAACTGCCATTTAACATTGTTTTTTTACACAACCCCCCTCTTTCACGCCTTGCCCAAGGATTGTGGGTATTTTTGTACCTCTTTACACCCCCGGCATTGCTCTAAGGTGTCAGGGTTGCATTTGGTGCTCCCTACCCCCACCTCACCTTCGCCAAGGGTGGGGGGTGTTTATTCTGTCCATACACTACTACAGCTAAAGGAAGGAGAGTGGTGATAACAAAGGCAGTTATCAGTTGTCATTTTGGTATTTGTCAAGAGGATACTGGGGTGGCTGTTTGCTGCCCAGGTCCTCTTTCATTCTCTTAAGAATGAGGGTAGTGGTGGACTGTTATAGATACCTGGGGTCGTATTACACAAGGTGGCCCTGGGGCGCAACGGGCGTTTGATCCTGCTTTGCACGCCCCCGGGGCACTTTGGTATTACAGAAGCGGCTACAGACGCTTGAGAGTCCCCTTATGTAATAGCAATAGCGCTGGCGCACATATAACACCATCACTATCTTCAGAGGGTGTTCCCTCTTTTGCATGAGGGCGTGCCCCATGCAAATGAAGGAATCCCTTTGCCTCTGCACCCGTGCTGTATTACAGACGTGGGCACAGAGGCAAAGAAGTTTTCAGAAGGCGCACTTACAGTGCGCCACCTAAAAGGTGGCGCACTGTCAGTGCACCCCCTGATTGCAGCCCTCTGGCGGGGGCAAGAGGGGTCCCTTTGACCCCCCAGACATCCCCTTGCAGGCGGGGGCCATCAGTGACTGCACCCGCCTGCTAGGGGATCTCTAATCCCCCCTAAAAGTGCAGACCGGTTGCCACCTGCACAGTGAAAAATGGAGCGGCTGCTTTAAAGCCGCTCTTCATTTCACTTGATTGCGCTACCCCCAGGGTAGCATGAGTTTGCGTCTGCCCTGGGGGCAGCGCATTCTATGTAATTGGGTGCACTTTCCCTATTTGCGCACCGGCGCACCAGTTTTCAGGTGCGCCTGGTGCAAACAGGGAAAGGGCGCTCTATACATAATAGGGCCCCTAGCCTTCAATTCCTCTTTGAGCCTCATTTGCTTGAGGGTCTAGGAGGGCTGGGACAGCCAACTGTGTCCCAGTGTCATGTTCACAATTGGGAAGACACTACCAGGGCAGGTGTTAACTATTCCGAGAACTCTACTTTTTTGTTTCTTATTTTTTAATAGAGATACAACTACGTTCCTAGTGTTAGGACAAGAAGTTTGCAGTAAGAATTTGGACTACAGGGGCACACAATCTCCATAGGCTGTAAAAGAGGACTTTATAATTGGCAAAAGAACAAAATCAAATTGTAAGAAATGGGTTTATTAGTTCAGAGGAATTAGAACCAGACTCAAATAATAATCACAATCCAAGTCAGTCTGAACCCATAAAGTTACTAAATAAACCTGAGCTCAAATCTGTGGTAGCTTGGCACAGACCTTTCAAGCTTAACTTAAAGTCAATGTGTAAAGTATTTATGAAGTACTCAAACAGTAATAAAGTGAACACACAACATAAGAAAAACCCCAAATCAATTTAGAAGAATAGAGAATATTTTAATAAAATGACACTAAAATGACAAAAATCCAATCAGTAGCACCGCAGTTATGAATTTGTAAAGTTTGAACCTAAAATAGAGCCAAAAAGCATCCAGCTCCAACCATGATTATCTGGTTGTGCAAGATCGGGGAAAAGTAAAAAATTAAGATTGACTGCAATGGAGTGTGTGTTAATACAGAGGCCACGCTCGTCCCAATTAGACAGTTACCTTCGGACTTACATTTTTTTATGGAGGTAGAAAGTATAGTGCAGGGCCAGGCAGCTGACTGGATCTGAGGAGAGGCTCGATGTTGATTGAAGCCACTGCATGAGGTCTTGGGTCGATTGGAGTCTGCTTGGCGTCGGGCCCAGTGAAGCTCTTGATAAAACGTGTCAATGATGCTCGAGTGCTGCTTGGCTTCGAGTCCAGGGAAGCTGTCAACAAAGGTTGTCGGCATCAATGCTCAGCATAGAGTCCGGTGAAGCTTTCAGATAGGCAGAGATGAGTGGGCTCTGACCATAGTCAAGAGTCTGGGATCTTGGAGACAATACTTAAAGTCAGGACTCACTCCCACAGAGTCCAACAGAGGGGACCAGGTAAGGTCCAGTTGGGACTAGTCATCTGTAAAGGAGAAAAAGGCTTTGGCAAACTTCCACTGCCAGGACATGTAAAACATTAAATATACATGTCTTGCTTTTAAATACCATACACCTTGCCCTATGGTATTTAAGACCTACTGAAGGAGTGACTTGTAAGCATTGACAAGGATAGACAATAGGTCTGGCTTTAAAGGAATGTTGTATGGCCATGTTATGCTATGTTATGTTAGTGGGATTTGTAGAACGCACTACTTCCCAGAGGTGTCTAGGTGCTATTGGTTCCAACAAAGAAGAGCAGAGCAGGAAGACTATGAAATTACAAAGACCTAAACAGCCAGGTTTTTAAGACTTTCCTGAAACCAAGATGACTAGGCGCCGTTTTGATGAAAAGAGGTAAGGCATGCCTTAGATGCGTGAAGCACGAAGCTCTTGCCACCCCACCTGGATCGTTCGAACCTGGGTAGTACAGCTTGTTTAGCATTAGGAGAGCCTCAGACTTATGTTAGGAAGGAATATGCCTCTTTTTTCCGCTTGCCGTCACCCCGCATGTTGTTACAACGTGGTTGTTACAACGACTGCGTTGTAACAATGCATACCATTACCCTGCAAGTTGTAACAATGACTTGCGGAGGGGGGCGCTGGATGTTGGAATAGTATAATTTACTATTCCAACTCCAGTCTGTGCGGACAGTAGGGAAGGTGTTGGATTTTAAATCCAACACCTTCTCCCCCCTCCGCAAGTCGTTGTTACGCCTTGTGGGGTAATGATATGCGTTGTTACAACGCGGTCGTTGTAACAACTGCGTTGTAACAACATGCAGGGTGACGGATTCGTAGTAAGGGATGTTTACCGTTAGGAAGATACCATTTGAAGCCCTGATTAAGAAAATCAGAGCTAAGATCATAAAGAGCCTTGTATGCTAGACAGAGCGCTTTGAAAGTGACTCTTTGCTTGATAGGAAGCCAGTGCAGGTTTTTGATATCCTGAGATACTGAGCAAAATTTGGGAATTTTTAACAGAAGTCTAGATGCAGCATTTTGAAGGACTTGTAATTTGTTGATATTGTATTTATGGGTGGTAAGAAGACTATTGCAATAATCTAATTTCGACAAGATCAGGGAAGTGACTAGAGTTTTTTTAAGTTTATCAGGAATCAGAGGCAGGATCTTTTGGATCTTTCTGAGGGTGCAGAAAGCAGATGATGTGAGCTTATTCACCTGATCAGCGAAATTCAGTTTGTCGTTGATAATCACCCCCAGATTCCGAGCCTTCTCTAGCGCTGGGATAGAACCCATAATAACCGGCCAAACAGATGGAGTCCAAAAGGATGATTAGGCTCCAAAAATGAGGACTTCAGTTTTTCCTGCATTAATTTTAAAGCAGTATGAGTTCATCCAATGATGGACAGCCTGCATGCATTCATGGAATCTGACCCCAGTGCCCGCTTTGCCATTTCCAATGGATACGACAATTTGGGTGTCATCCGCATAGGAGGTCAGAGAGAATCCAAAACTTCTTATCAAATTGGCAAGAGGAGAAACATAAATATTAAAAAGAGTAGGGCTCAACGAGGACCCTTGGGGGACCCCACAAGGAAGGGAGAAAGGACGAGAATCATAGTTTTCCAGTTTAACTATTTGCTCGCGATCAAGCAGATAGGATTTTAGTGGATTCCAGGCTGAGCCCGAGATCCCACAATTAGCCAGCTGGTTTTGTAGCAGCTTGTGACTGACAGTGTCGAAAGCAGCCGAGAGGTCAAGCAGGATAAAGACTGCCCCTTTTCCCTGATCCAATACCTGTCAGATCTCTTCGGTTGCCTTGATCAGTGCTGTCTCTGTGCTATGGCCAGTTCGAAAGCCGAATTGGGTGGCATCCAAAAGCTTATTAGATTTAATGAAAGGCACAAGCTTGTTGTTAGTAACTTTTCAGCTATTTTGGCCGGTAAACGGGGCAATAGTTAGGGTGATCCTTCTGGTCTAGCAAAGCTTTTTTTAGGAGAGGAAGCAGTGCTGCTTTCTTCCATATGGTGGGTTGAATACCTGATTTAAACATAGCTTGGTAGATAAAAGCTAGCTTGGTCGCAATGACCTCTGCAGCAAGTGTGGCTACATTGGGAGGACAAGGGTTGTATGAAGAACCTGAAGTGGAAGTTCTCAATAAAATAGTAATATCCTCTGTGAATGGAGCGGTAAACTCGCTCAAGATAATGGCTGATTCTGAGGGCGGGCTGGAGATGTTGTCTGAAGTGAAGTATTAGAAGTAAATACCATGGGAATACATAAGTAGTTTGTGTGGAAGCAAAGAACTAGTCCCTAGTTACTTGGGGCAACAAATCAGGGGCCCAGTCACCCCCGAATCACATTACAGGCCAGGCTTGGTTTGAGCACTTTTGGAAGCTTTATACAGACCTTGGGAACGCGCCTCCAATTGAGGTGGCTGTCTCCCCTAGGCTATCCTCGATTGATGAATTTTTCACCTTGGTAGAGATCCAGGTCTCTATTGGTCGAATAATGCAATCCAAAGCAGCAGGGCCCTATGGCATCCCGGGGGACCTTTTTTATCAGACATCAAAAGCTGGGCTCATTACATCTTATTCCTATCAAACGCTGTAGCCAGCGGAGGCCCAGTCCGTGAGTCATGGAAGGGGGCAGAGGTGGTCCCAATATACAAACAAGCATTGGCATAGCCAATAGGTCTCGCCTTTGGGACCTTATAAGTGGTTAGTGATGCAGCACATTATCCTGGGTGCTGTGCCGCCATGGATTAAAGCATTGTCAGGCTTATCTGCACCACTTTTGCATCTTGTGCAATAGCTCATTGGTGATTTTTTGCAATCAGACTTTGCTGCGGGCCATTAGGGCAAAATGGAGAAAGTAATGCAATAAACATATGACACAGCTGCTTATAAAACGACTCTGGTGTGTAATATCATTTTAGCACAGACAAATTCTGATCCATGCATAACTTGTGAAAAAGGGAATGAAACAGATTTGCCAACATGTATGCTGCTTGTTTAATAAGGAAAGTGGCAAAGCAGGAGAGGTGAACACTGTCGTTTAAAGAAACACGATAAAACAAAAGTAGCGCTTTACTGGAAAACTCTGTCAACTACCGCTAATGAATGTGGTTGTAAATATAATCAATCTGGCAGCATTTTGTATTTTGACTCTTTTTGTGTCCATCACCAGGCTGCACCACATATTACAATTCCTTAGTCTGAAGGTGTTTTTATAGCACACACAAGAAGATATTAACACTTTATGCATAAATAGTGGCTTGGGGTCGTTTTTCACCATGGGTGTTGGGTGACATTGTAAAGAACGGGGGATCGATAACAGATATTGAGTAAAGTATAAACAGCACGAGGCGGCTGTCTGCAGTGTCCCTCGACAGCTCAGTCGGAAAACATTTGTGTACTTATTTATTTATAGCGCCGACCAGACCAGCAGGTATAGTAGCGCTTTAGATAACAGAATTAAGAGACCAAGAGACGTGAAAATAATCTACAAAGTATATTAAAGAAACATGTAAAGTAACAGTTCAGGCCTTAAGAACATGCAGAGAGGTACGGTTTACACTTATCCGTGAGAAATGGTCTCCCCGCCGAACGCCCACCTCAGAGGTCCCCATGGAGTGAGGAGGGACGCTGGTGGCTGCAGATCGGAGGGATTCACATAGATGGGGCTTCACTGGGATATTCCGTGGAAGGCGTGGCTTATCTGACCCACCTATTTGGAATAAAATCTCCAATCTCGCTTCACTCTGTGAGGAAAATATTATTTTCACCGACAGTGCTGTCACAAAAACGGAGAACAATGGCGCTATAATTGAATGACAGGCAGCTCTCTCAGGGAAGCATGATGCTGGAATGTGTGGTCGTACCTGCTGGGATTAAGGCCTGGGACTGGACGCATGCACAGAAATATCTGCAACATGCACCCATACATCTGTCACATGCGCCCTAAGCCACTGAGCTATCTTAGTGCAAGTCTTGCTGGAAGTTACGAAACGAATGCGCTGTGCCGAGGTTTTAGCAAGTCCGTTTATGCCACTCAGGCAAGGGAGTGCTGTTGCATTATTTGGTGGTTCTGTACGTAGTTACATGAAGCTGTCCCTCCTTCTGTCCCTCATTGGCTCCTCATTCGGAGCACAGCGGTAATTCCATGTAATTGCCTGGGAAGTTGAGGTCTTAGTGTTGAATGAAGGGTGAGGATGGGGCTGCACTGTGCGGGGGGGGCTGCACTATGCGGGGGTGGGAGGGGGGCTTCACTGTGATTGCCTGGGAAGTAGAGGTCTTGGTGTTGAATAAAAGGGGCAGCTGCACTGTGACTCCCTGAGAAGGTGAAACGTTCTGACAGCAGGGAGGGACAGGAGTGTAGTTTACCAGAGGTCCCAGCCGGGCGCAGCATCCAAAGTAAGCGTGAGGGGGGCGCATAGCATAGCACAGTCACCAGGATCAAAAATTCAGCTTCCAATACCGGCACAGCTGGGCACACCACGTATTCAATAGAGCACATTACCAACTGTAGGGAGGTCGGATTCAAAGCCCGGCTTCGCTGCCTCATGACATTGTGTGATCCTGGACAAATAGCTTAGCGCATTATGCTTGCATCTCTTTTAACTGTTGCCTATGTGGCACCCTCAGAGAATGAACACCAGTATTTGCTTAGACTACAACAGGGTAAAGAACACTGCCCGTGAGGTGATAAGTGGATGGCTTGCATGAAAATAGATTTTTTACATGTAAATATATATATATATATATATATATTAGGCTGCAAGCAGATGCATTTTTGTGGACATGTAGTTATTTTCAAGGTGCAGTCTTTGCTATGGTGTAATGATCTGCAATTCAGCTAGTAGCGTTGGCATCAGTGCAATGTACCAGTGCTAGGGGGGCAGCACGGCCCTAGGAGACAGAGCGGTCGAGTAGCTGAAGTAGAAAGATTCACAGCAAGCAATCAGCAACATGAACCCGGGCGCCTTGCGAGGCAGCGTGGTGCCGAAAACATCAACAAACAAGCGAAAGAGAAAGCACGTAATCTGACCCACGAGGAATGCAGCTGCCAGCCTGCGCGCCGCTGCTCGCTCCCGAGACCCAAACGCCATGGGAGTGAACGTTTAGAGGAAAGGCGGGACATGCACCCGTCTTTGGCCATTTGTGTGCTTTCATTATTGAAAGCCACACGCAAAGGCCAATGGAATCTATGGGAGGAGTCCGACGCACACGGAGAAGTCTCTGGGAAGTTTGGAGTGCTTACAAGAAGCCTCCCCATAGAGCAGCGCATGCGCGCTGCGCTAGGCTCGACCTAAAAAGGAGATAGAGAGGATCCCTCTAACTATAGACCCATTAGCCTGATCAATGCCCTCCAAAAGGTTTTTTGCAGAGCCTTCTTGTACAAGATTCAGTCATGGATATCCCAATATCAAGCTGGCTTCAGGGAAAAGACGGGGACACTCAATCAGGCATTACGCCTCCTACTTCTTTATTGGAAATTTGTAGTGATCGGCAAGGGCAACCTTTACCTGGATTTTATTGACTTGAAGACAACCTTTGACTTATTCCCCAGGTCCAAACTCTGGCAAGTACTCGAAGGCATGGGTATCCCGTCGCCTATACTCAGCTGGGTAGTTCGACTGCACGAAGGCAACTACGCTCAGATCAGATGGGGTTTTCAGGGGCAACTCACTGAGCGCATTCCAGTCAGCAGGGGAGTCCGCCAAGGCTGTGTTCTGGCTCCCACCCTGTTCTCTTTGTTTATGAACGGAGTGGTAAGCTTTTTACAACAAGAACCCTCTGACGCACCCAACTTGGGGGGGGGGTGGAGGGGGACAAGGTACCAACCCTCTTGTTCGCAGACGACACCCTCCTGGTGTCGAAGACACCCGCAGGGCTACAGCTTTTACTCAATAGATTCCATCCTTTCTGTGATGCTAGGGGTCTGGTCATTAACACCACAAAAACTAAATTTATGGCCTTTAACCCCCACAAGTCCTTGAAAGGCAATCCAACGCGAGGTGGGACACCTCTGGAAAGAGTTAGTACCTTCGATTACCTAGGTGTTCGTCTCTCGGACAAAATGACATGGAAGCCCCACCTGACCAAGCTGCTACTGGGCCATAAGTGAGTCACGGGGGCATTGGGAAAGGAACACCGCTCTTCACGCAGCAGACCCATAGCTGCTGCTCTGCAGGTCTACGATTCAATGGCAGTCAGCACAGCTCTGTATGGTGCAGAGCTGTGGGGATTTGAGAAGATACCAGAGCTCTGTAGATCTGAGCATAAATTCCTGAGGAACCTCGTGATGCTGCCCCAAAGCACCCCCCTCATTCCCCTAATGCTCAACATGGGCAGGTGCTCTATTGACAATATAGCAAGGCTTCGCCCGCTGCTCTTCTGGACACGCATCAGGAGGACCCCAGAGCTTCTACCCTACGCAGAAGCCCTATTAGAGGTCATCCGTTTAGACACATGCAATAAGGTAGGGTGGATAAGAAATCTCAAGAAACTGGTATCTAATGTAGGGCTCCAGGCCCTTTGGGACAACCAAGATCAACACCTGTACCGAAAAGAGGTATTAAAGCAGCATTACTGGGAATAGGTCAAGCACAAAGAACTTTCCAAGCCCAACCAGGGTAAACTGACCACAGAGTTTCACTTTCACAAACAGACCAGGTTTCTGGAACCTTACCTAGACCTAATTCAGGCCCCCCAGGATAGGATGCTATACACCCAATTTAGGATTGGCACTCTCCCTGGGGGTGAGGTAACAGCTAAGTGGCATTTAAATGTTTCAAGCCCGAGCACTTGTCCTGGATGCAAGGCACCAATGGAGTCCATTGCCCACGCACTGTTTGCATGTCCGGCGTATGTGCATCCCAGATCCAAATGGCTTAAACCGATCTGCCGGCAACTGGGCACACGGAACCATCGGGAAGCCTTGCGCATCTTAAAATCGGATCCTAGTCCACTCTGTCTGTGGAGTGGCCAAGGGTCCGATTCACAAAACTAATCTGAGATAAAATCCTAAACTTACTACTTTTGGTATTCACAGAAGGCATTTAGTAGTAGTAAAGTTAGGAGTCCCAACTTTACTACTACTAAATGCCTTCTGTGAATACCAAAAGTAGTAAGTTTAGGATTTTATCTCAGTTTAGTAGTAGTAAAGTTAGGAGTCCTAACTTTACTACTACTAAATGCCTTCTGTGAATACCAAAAGTAGTAAGTTTAGGATTTTATCTCAGATTAGTTCTGTGAATTGGCCCCCAAGTTCTTAAGCCACATGTGGGGCATCAGGAGGAAGGCACTAATGAGAGAACACCACAGGCAAACATCTGGTCGACTCCCAGACTAAGATGTTCAATAGGTCACCAGTCTCCCAACACATGTAATCTGGGATTTTCTTAGATGCAATGTACAAGCACTTTAACGCAAACAACCACCTTGCAGTTTTCCCGTGAGTGGGCCCAAAAAGGAAAATAACATGACAGCAGGATATGTAAAGCAAACTCTCACACTGCCATTGTTGTAACGCCCTGATTGACCCTCTTTCCCACTGAAATCGTTTTAGGTATATTTTATCTTGTGATTCAACTTGCTTGCTCTTATTAAATCTCATTTTTATTTCTCTTTTTATCGTTTTAAGCGTTGTACTTCAAAATCAAATTAATTTTATGATTGCTTGTCAAAATGTGTCTGGATGACAAATCATCTTTTAATCGGCTCTTGATGAAAGGGCATTGCACTTCATCACTAGCCTATACTCTGGATCGCTCTTCTTTTGAGGTGTTGTATGTAGTTATTATGCGTGTCTTAAATTACTGCACACCGTTTTGCTATGAGGTTTCTTTATAGGAAGAACGACGCAGAAATAGTATTTCTATGAAAGGAAGAACCTGCATGTCCATTGTAATGGGTGTTGTATGTATCGCCTTTTCTCACATTTTTATCTGTATTTTACTGTTTTTCTTAGCTTTTATGACACGTGTGTCGAAATACAGCTTATACAACAACTATAGAATAATATTGGTATATGTTTCAAGGTCAGGTGACTGTTGCACTGTCAAGCCAGACCTAAAGATCCATGTAGGTTAATGACTGCCCTCCTCCTATCTGTGCTGCTGCTACCGAAAAACAATTATCTAGTTATCTACAACACTTCAATAGCATTCCAATGTCAAGTGTGTGCCCCTGAAAGTTCAAGCTTATGCAGCTGGATCAATAAATAAAATTATCAAAACTGCGAGGAGGGGAAACACTTTTTTTGTAGAAGCACACTGCGTCTGCCCAATCAAAGCATTCACTTCTGGCTCCCAACATGTGGGTAGAGCTAAATCCCCTCTCTATTAATGCTCACCTAATTGTCTTGCGACAGCTGCACTGTCAAGGTTGACCATAAAAAGGGAGGTTTGAGCTTGTCAAAAGGGTTATTTTGACAGGTCACACATGGGTGCAGTGGCAGGTCTAGAGACTGCACACACAGGGTGCAGTGGCAGGTCTAGGTTTTTACAGTGCTACTTTAGTGGGTGCTACAAAGAGTGCTGTAACTCACTGTCTGTATTCAATTTACAGGGCCTGGGTGTATGTAATACCATATAATAGTGACTTACTAGAAAATTAAATGTGCCAATCAGGTGTATAACAATTTTAACACGGACAAATACTTTACCCCTGGTTAGCAGAGGTAAAGGCTGGAGAGCCCTATGGCCAACAAAAACTGGTTTAGCAAAAGAAGGCTTACATCTGGGTGAATACCATATAAAGGATGGTCATTTCCAACACAAATGCTTTATAGGGCTTCCCTCCACAACACGGTGCAGTACTTTTAAAGAATACCAATAAAGTTGCCTAAGGTGGATTCTATGTTCAATGAACAGACCACTTGTTTTGTCAACCCCTTGTCGCTTTTTACTCCTCTGATCAATCTGTTCCAGATTTGTGTGGCTGCAAGCATGAATTTTTTACTGTTTGTCTTCAAAGTTTGGTGAATTGACCAATTTGCATCATTTCCCCTCCAAACCTGCAGTGTAAAATATACAAAGTGCAAATATACTCAACATCCATACCACAATAAGTACATATACCACCACCACTTGCCTAACACACTACCATAGCTTTATAGGGACCTAACCATTTCCAACCCAACAGCACACATTCCATCCTCATCTGCACAACTTGGCACCTGAACCAAAGAGATGGCATGCCCTCAAAAGCATTCAATCCTAACAACCATGCATTCAGATCCAATGAATGCTCAGATAAACAATATTTCTTCTAAAATCACAGTATAAAAGACTATAAAACACAGAAAATGTAAACATACTAAACATCCACTGTGGTAACACAACAACTTAGGCACTAAAGAAAGGTTGGAGAAAGAAGTTTTGCGAGTTCAACAGCAGACCTGTTTTTTCTTGACAGCAGAACATCTAAGGCATATCTAATGCCACCTCCACCCAACACAACAAGGCCAAAAGCCACATATGTGACTAAGCACTGCCTACCCCAGCAGTACACTGGTATTTGGACAAAATAATGAGTTTTAAATATCAAGTTACAGAAATAGTGGAAACAAATATTGTGATACAATAATATAGTGAAGCAGAAATATCATTGTCAAGAATATTGATTTTTTTCAGGTAAGTAATATTGTTGTCAATAATATTGCTGTTGTTAATATCGTTTTCAATAATATTGTTGTAAGAAATATAATTGTTTAATTATCTTTATGTGTTTTAGTTCATATATTAATTGTATGTGTTATTATTGTTTGTATAATTGTTAATATTTTTTAATATAGTTTGTAATTTTAAGTGATTTATAATTTTTTATTTAATTTCTTATAGTGATTTATAGTATTGTAGCGGGTTGCTAGGTCTGTAGGGGTATAGGGTGGGACATTAGTTAAGTATAATTAGTTAACAATTAAATATTAATACTATTATTATTTAATTGATTATTAATGATGTAATTTGTGTGCTAATCATATTTTTGTAAGTTATATATCAGGTGCAGGCTGCTGGGTTTCCAGGGGTATATGGTGCGAAGGTAATTAAGTAATAATGAATTAACTATTAAGTATCCATTTATTATTGAATTGATTATATTAATTGTGTTATAGATATTTATTTTAGTTATATGTGGGTCCCTTAGTTTGTGTGGCTATAGTGTGGGAAGTTAAGTGATAAATACATTTAAAAAAATTAAATTGATAATTAATTATTAAATTGTTTAATAATCAAATAAACAGTTTAATTGTTTTTTTATATATATTTTTTGGGGGGGTTAATTAATAATGTTCATATTAGGAGTTTTATATTCGTTGTAAATTAATAGGGTTATTCAAATATGTTATGTGTTTGAAGTAAAGTACTTTCCCTACTGTTGCACAGACTGGAGTGGGAATAGTAAATTTAACCCCTCCGAAGTCCAACACTTTTTCTACTGTTGCACAGACTGAAGTGGGAATAGTAAATTTTACCCCTGTGTAGTCCAATGCTTTCCCTACTATTGCACAAACTGGAGTGGGAATAGTAAATTTACCCAGTCCGAAGTACAACGCTTTCCCTACTGTTGCAGAAATTAGAGTGTGAATGGTAAATTTTACCCCTCCAAAGTCCAACACTCTCCCTACTGTTGCACAGACTGGAGAGAGAAGAGTAAATCTTACCCCTCCAAAGCCCAACTCTTTCCTTACTGTTGCACAGACTGGAGTGGGAATAGTATATATATTATTCCCAGGCTTCAATACTTTTCTCAATATTATTTAAATATATCTATTATTATTGTTATTTATTTATTTTTGTATTACTTGTTTATATATTTATATTTTGTTTGTTAATTTTATAGTACCTTTTTGAATAATATTTTTAGTAATTTTTTATAGTTAAGTAATTTGGTAATTTATTTAATTTTTTGCAGCTGATTTGCTAATATTTTTATGTTAACAAGGTGACTCAACCACCAAAACCTGTCAGGTACTATTGTGCCTAACCTGACACTTACCATGGTGATTGGAATAAACTTATGGTGCAAGCATTTCAGAGTGCGCAGATTTCTTGCCTTGGGGAAATTGCTCTTTTAATGTCAGTCGGGTCTCACGACTGAATGCTCACCGCTGCTGCTTGGGCCAGGGTATCTGCGTGAAAAAGTGGAGTGAAAATAAAAATCTCTCTCTCTCTCTCTATATATATATATATATATATATATATATATATATATATATATATATATATATATATATATATATATATATAATAGCTCCACAGTCTCAAGGGAAATCCAACCCTAAATGAGTGGCACTCGCGGGGGTGAGTTCTAAATTTTATTTTCTGAACTCGTGCAAAACAAACGCATTTCGGCTGTCGCCTTCTTCGGTGTCACCGAAGAAGGCTACAGCCAAAACGCGTTTGTTTGCACGAGTTTGGAAAATAAAATGTAGAACTTCCCCACCCGAGTGCCTCTCATTTAGGGTTGGATTTCCCTTGAGACTGTTGAGCTAATATTAATTAACGCGGGTACACCCCTGTGATTTGAGCACCCGTCTGCGAGTGCACCGGCTAAAGGTGAAGAAGGAGCAGTAATATATATATATATATATATATATATATATATATATATATATTTATTTTTTTCTCCTCCGTGTCTTCACTCCTTGGACTTGTTATACGGCGGCACTAGATACCACAAGATACCAGAATACTTCTCTGCGGGTGCTAACGTGAGTTTATTGAACAGTTCACACGGAGCCCCGTAGAGTGTCTCCAGATCTTCACAAAAGTGCAAAACATGCAAAGTTAAAAAGAAACAATTCCTGGCCGACACATTTTGGTGTGATGCCTTTGACTGGGCCTATAGTATACATATATATGCTTGAAGTAAATTAAAAAATTGAATATAATGTAAAAATATATAATTTTAATAATAGTGTTACATTGCACATATAAACTTACACACATATGTGTGTGTGTTTATATTAGAATATATTTATATATAGTATTAAATGTTATTTAAATGAATTTAAATTACATTATGTTCATGTTATATATTAACATATTTAAGATTTCAATTTTAAACTATATATATATATATATATATATATATATATATATTCACTGAAAAAATCATAGGTTTCAAGGACGTTATAGTTAGAAATTAGCATTTAAAAAACCATAGAAATTCACAGAAAAAAACACAGGTTTCAGGGACGTTATAGTTAGTTGGACATTTCACTCGTAGAAAACCAGAGAAATTCGGCCGTTATAGTTAGTTGAGCTAACTATAACTCGCGCCCCCGCAATGCAATGCTGATGACGTCACATATTACATCATTCATGACATGGTCAGTGACATCACTGATAACATCACTGATGACATCTCAAATGACATCACTGATGACATCATCCAGTGACTGTGTGTTTCTGTAAAGTTTAAATATGTTTTATATATATATATATATATATATTGGGAAATTGTTCACAGATGCTGCACTTCGTGGTTCCCAGCCTCCGGCGTTGGTGCCTGCAAACGGCGACAGCAGCCGTTCAAATTATAAAAGGTAACTCGTATTTTGCCCCAATTGACAAAAAACAAGATGCAGCACACCAGAAGAAGCACAAAGATTTATTGTGCACCAGCAAAAAGACTACGCGTTTCGGCGTTAAGCCTTTGTCAAGCCAGTGACTGTGTGTTTCTGTAAAGTTTAAGTATGTTTTATATACCAAGGTGTACTGTAGAATGAGTGGGTGTATAAGTGTCTGAATGGATGATTTAGTACGTGCATGACTGACTGTATAAGTGAGTGATTAAACGTGTCTTACTGAATGGATGGGTTAGTGACTAAACTGTGTGAATGTCTGTATCAGTCTGTCAGTTGGTGTGTAAGCTGCTCCACAGGTTGGTGTGTAGCTACATGAGTGTCTATATGGGTTGTTGATTGGTTGTCTGAGTATCTATGTGGGTGCCTGAGTATCTGTGTGGGTGGGTGGGGGGTGTGTGACTCTGTGCATAGATGTGTGAGTGGGTGATTCACTGGGTGTATGGGTTCAAGAGTGCATCTGTGAAAGGCTGTATGGGTGGGTGAGTGTGTGTATGGGTGTGTTGGTGAGTGAAAGGATGTCTCAGTGGTACATGTGTGGGTAACTACATATATGAAAGGCAGTATATGTGAGTGTTGGAGCATATAAATGACTATATGTGAGAGTGAGTGATTGTGAGAGTGACTATATGGATAAGTGTGTGCTTGCATCAGTGATTGTATAAGAGAGTATGTATTAGTATCTTTATGAATAAGTGAGGTGGTGTGTGTATAACTGTGTAGGTGAGTAAATGGGAGTGTGATTAATTCTTTGCATGACTGACTAGGTGTGTGAGTAACTCTATAGATGAGTAGCGGTGTGTGAGTGTCTGTATAGGTGTAGGAGTGCATATGATAGTGGCTGTATTGATGAGTGACTGAATGTATGACTGACTGTATGGGTGAATGAGTGGATGTGTGTGTAGACCTAGGAATCAGTGAGTGGGTATTTAGTAACTGGTATTAATGTGACTATGGTTTCAAAAATGGTAGTCTGTATTTTAGAGTGGGTGTATCAAAGGTTATATTACGGTGTGAGGAGGTGCATCAGATTATCATGTGGATGATGTCATCAGTGATGTCATTTGAGATGTCATCAGTGATGTCACTGACCATGTCATGATGATGTAATATGTGACGTCATCAGCAGTGCATTGCGGGGGCGCGAGTTATAGTTAGCTCAACTAACTATAACGGCCGAATTTCTCTGGTTTTCTACGAGTGAAATGTCCAACTAACTATAACGTCCCTGAAACGTGTGGTTTTTTCAGTGAATTTCTATGGTTTTTTAAATGCTAATTTCTAACTATAACGTCCCTGAAACCTATGGTTTTTTCAGTGAATTTCTAAGGTTTTTTAAATGCTAATTTCTAACTATAATGTCCGAAAAATACTTTTCTTAATTTTTTAATTTTTATAAAAATAATGTGATGTTTTCTCTTTTCTAAAATATGAATTTACATTTTTATTATTTTATATAAAAAAAAAATTTGCCGCCATATTGGTTAAGTCGTGTACGATGCGCATTTGGTATGCGAAGGGTGCGTGATTCTCGGCCCCGTGTAACATGACGTACGTAAATCCGGGGGTCGCGCCAAGCGCGCAAATCCACCGCAAATTTTTAAGTTTTAAAAGTATATGTATATAACTTTATTATATATATTATACCAACAGATTACTTAACATAATTGCAAATATCATATATTTGTAACTGCAATAAAGATATATTCTTAAATATAGTTTTCGGGAATCGCGTCGGGTGCGCGTCGGTTGCTCGTCGGGTGCGTGCTGCCTGCGCGCCCAATGCGCGTATCCCATGTGACTTCAAAAGAAAGTATTTAATTGGTTAAGAAGCTTTTGATTCTAGAACTTGCAGGACCCCACCCAATTTTTTCATTCTTTCAACTGCATCTACAGAGACACAGCTCTTGTGTTTTTCCTCTTCTTCTCTGGATTTTTTGGGTGTTTTTTTCTCATCAAAAAATAATGGCTGCTTCAAATCCAGCGCAACAGCTTCCACCAGAAGAAGAAGAGTTGGAAGATCCTGTGAAAGTAAGGTATGAGAGCATTGTATGGGCGTTCTTCTCTATTCCAGCTGGGGAGAAGAAAGTAAATGCACGTAAGGTCACGTGCACAATTTGTGAGAAGGTCCTGTCCCGTGGATTGGATAAAAAATATTCGTGCGCCACCTCTTTGATGCTGAAACATCTTCAAACCATGCATCCACGGCATCTCGCGAGAGAACAGCAGCGTCAAGACCTACAAAGACAGGCAACTCAGGACGAAGGTGCAGGACCAAGCACATCATCTGGTTCTTCAACTAGTACCAGACCTAATATAATTCCTGAATTTGCTGGAGTGGAGCAGCGTTATGTGAAGTGCAAGAAAGTACTATGCTATGGTGAACAATCAGTGGATGCCATCGTGGTTGCTATTAAAAACCACCATTGTTAATTTTTTTAATTTTTTTATTTTTGCAATGACTTTCTGATTGCATAATGTTTACAAAGTTTTCACCATTGATTCTGTTAATTTTTTTTTTTTTTTAAACACCAAAAAATACAAAAAGAGTTGAAAAATACAAAAAAATTATAAAAGAAAATAATAAGAAAAAAATGGTTCTTTTTAGAACCGCCTATTTGGTTAAAAATAGACAAATGTGTATGTGTTGTATGAATTGTGGCAAGTGTAATATATGGAGAAGTGTATGGGTAGTGCATGTGTGATTGCATGAATGCATGTGTAATGCCTGAATGATTGGAGAAGTGCATGTGTATTACCTGAGTGATTGCATGAGTACATGGGTAATGCCTGGGTGATTGTAAGAGTGCACGGGTACTGGCTGGGTGATTGCATGAGTGCAGGGGTAGTGCCTGCGTGATTAGAGGAGTGCATGGGTAGTGCCTGACTGATTGGAGGAGTGCAAGGGTAGTGCCTGGGTGATTGGAGGAACGCATGGATAGTACTTGGGTGATTGGAGGAGTGCAAGGGTAGTGTCTGGGTGATTGAAGGAGTGCATGGATAGTGCATGGGTGATTGGAGGAGTGCATGGGTAATGCCTAGGTGCATGGAGGAGTGCATCAGTAGTGCCTGTGTAATTGCACGAGTGCATAGGTAGTGCCTGGGTGATTTTATAAGTGTATGGGTACTGCCTGGAAGATTGGAGGACTGCATGGATACTACCTGGATTATTGCAGAAGTGCAAGGATAGTGTCTGGGTGATTGGAGGAGTGCATAGCTAATGCATGGGTGATTGCATGAGTGCAGGGGTAATGTCTGGGTGGTTGCATGAGTACAGGGGTAGTGCCTGGTTGATTGGAGGAGTGCAAGGCTAGTGCCTGGGTGAATATATAAGTGTATGGGTAGTGGCTGGGTGATTGAAAGAGTGCATGGGTAATGCCTGGGTGATTGCATGAGTGCAGGGGTAATGTCTGGGTAATTGAAGGAGTGCATGGGTAATGCCTGGGTGCATGGAAGAGTGCATGGGTAGTGCCTGGGTGCATGTAGGACTGCATGGGTAGTTCCTGGGTGATTGGAGGAGTGCATGAGTAGTACCTGGGTGATTGCATGAGTGCAGGGGTAGTGCCTGGATGATTGGAAGACTGCTTGGTAGTGCTTGGGTGATTGCATGAGTGCCGCAGAAGTGCCTGAGTGCATGTATGAGTGCATGGGTAGTGCCTGAGTGATTGCATGAGTGCATGGGTAGTGCCTGGGTGATTGGAGGACTGCATACATAGTGCCTGAGTGATTGAATGAGTGCATGGGTAATACCTGGGTGATTGTATGAGTGCAGGGGTAATGTCTGGGTGATTGGAGGAGTGCATGGGTAATGCCTGGGTGCATGGAAGAGTGCATGGGTAGTGCCTGGGTGCATGGGAGAGTGCATGGGTAGTTCCTGAGTGATTGGAGGAGTGCATGAGTAGTACCTGGGTGATTGCATGAGTGTACGGGTAGTGTTTGGATGATTGGAAGACTGCATGGGTAGTGCTTGGGTGATTGCATAAGTGCAGCAGAAGTGCGTGAGTGCATGTATGAATGCATGGGTAGTGCCTGAGTAATTGCATGAGTGCATGGGTAGTACCTGGGTGATTGGAGGAGTGCATTGGCAGTGCTTGGGTTAACGCATGAGTGCATAGGCAGTGCCTGGGTGATTGCATGAGTGCATAGGTAGTGCCTGGGTGATTTTATAAGTGCATGGATACTGGCTTGATGATTGGAGGAGTGCATGAGTAATGCCTAGCTGCATTGAGGAGTGCATGGGTAGTGCCTGTGTGATTGCATTAGTGCATAGGTAGTGTCTGCATGTTTTTATAAGTGTATGGGTGCTGCTTGAGTGATTGAAGGACTGCATGGGTAATGCCTGGGTTACTGCATAAGTGCAGGGGTAATGTGAGGGTCATTGGAGGAGTGGATAGGTAATGCCTAAGTGATTGTATGAGTGCAGGGGTAATGTCTGTGTCATGGATAATGCCTAGGTGCAACAAGGAGTGCATCAGTAGTGCCTGTGTGATTGCATGAGTGCATAGGTAGTGTCTGCATGTTTTTATAAGTGTATGAGTACTGCCTGGGTAATTATATGAGTACAGCGCTACTGCCTGGGTTATTGGAAGACTGCAAGGGTAGTGACTAGGTGATTAAAGGAGTACATGCATAGTGCATGGCTGATTGGAGGATTGCATGGGTAATACCTAGGTGCATTGAGGAGTGCATCAGTAGTGCCTGTGTGATTGCATGAGTGCATAGGTAGTGTCTGCATGTTTTTATAAGTGTATGAGTACTGCCTGGGTAATTATATGAGTACAGCGCTACTGCCTGGGTTATTGGAAGACTGTAAGGGCAGTGACTGGGTGATTGAAGGAGTACATGGATAGTGCATGACTGATTGGAGGAGTGCATGGGTAATGCCTAGGTACATTGAGGAGTGCATCAGTAGTGCCTGTGTGATTGCACGAGTGCATAGGTAGTGCCTGGGTGATTTTCTTAAGTGTATGGGTACTGCCTGGAAGATTGGAGGACTGCATGGATACTACCTGGGTGATTGGAGAAGTGCAAGGATAGTGTTTGGGTGATTGGAGGAGTGCATAGCTAATGCATGGGTGAATGCATGAGTGCAGGAGTAATGTCTGGGTGGTTGCATGAGTACAGGGGTAGTGCCTGGTTGATTGGAGGAGTGCAAGGCTAGTGCCTGGGTGATTATATAAGTTTATGGGTAGTGGATGGGTGATTGGAGGAGTGCAAGGGTACTGCCTGAGTGATTGAAGAAGTGCATGGGTAGTGCTTGTGTGATTGCATGAGTGAGAAGTACTGCCTAGATGATTGGAAGACTGCATGGGTAGTGCTTGGGTGATTGCATGAGTGCATAGGTAGTGCCTGGGTGATTGCATGACTGCAGGGGTAGTGCCTGAGTGATTGAAGGAGTGCATGGGTAATGCCTGGGTGATTCCATGAGTGCAGAAGTAATGTCTGGGTGATTGGAGGAGTGCAAGGGTACTGCCTGAGTGATTGAAGAAGTGCATGGGTAGTGCCTGTGTGATTGCATGAGTGCAGGGGTAATGTCTGGGTGATTGAAGGAGTGCATGGGTACTGCCTAAGTGATTCAAGGAGTACATGGGTAATGCATGGGTGATTCCATAACTGATTGGGTAGTGCCTTGGTAATTGAAATAGTGCATTGCTACTGCCTGGGTGATTGCATGAGTGTATGGGTAGTGCCTGGGTGATTCCATGAGTGCAGGAGTAATGTCTGTGTGATTGGAGGAGTGCATGGGTACTACCCCAGTGATTGAAAGAGTGCAAGTGTAATGTTTGAGGATTAGAGGAATGCATAGGTAATGCCTGGGTAATTGTATGAGTGTAGGGGCAATGTGTAGAGGATTGGAGAACTATATACGTAATACCTGGGTGATTGGAAGAGTGTATCAGTAATGTCTAGCTGATTGCATGAGTTCACAGATAGTGCCTCAATGATTGAGAGAGTGCATAGGTAGTGTCTGGGTGATATTATAAGTGTATGGGTACTGGCTACATGATTGCAGAAGTGCATAGATAGTGCATGGGTGATTGGAGGAGTATGGGAACAGTGCCTAACTGTATAGATGACTGCATGGGTAGTGTTTGAAAAAATGGATGAGTGCAGTAAAAGTCACTGTAAACATTAGTTCATATTATCATGCTTATTACATTATTTCATCTTACTTTTTTATTAAAGAAGATATAAAACTCAGTGGATCTATTTTACAGTAGTTTTGTTGTAAACTGAATTTAAAATCTTTTCAAACTTTAGTATTACCTTCTGTAAAAAAAAAGAAGAAAAAGTGTTATTTCATATAATACTATAGTTTTAAGAACACAACATAATTTTAGAATTACATAACATAATCAGTTTAGCTTTTTTGCTGTTCTCAGATTCTATTGAATTTCACCATACACAGTGATTTCAATGTAGATCATCATATAACAGCGGGGAAAAAAATACAATCAATAAGATTGTAAAAAAAAAACAAATCTGCGTTGAAAATATTTACAACAAGTGCAACTATGTGTTTACCTATCTACAGTTTGCAAATTACATTCTTCAACTACATTAAATCTTTTACTTCTCTCAAGTACATTTTGTAAAATATACACTCTCATTTACATTGCGTATAATATAAAGATCAAATATATAAACTACTTCTTTCAAACACAATTTTGCAAATGCAATAAGAATTAGCACAAACAATAATCCAAACACTAAGGGGTCGATTCCGATTCGGGCCGGAAATTTCCCCGACCGAGCCGGACCCGAAGAGATTTCCGACCGAATCGGACCCGTGCAGTCCGACCGAACGAGTCCGATGCGTCCGTATGTTATCGGACACGAGTCGGTCGGACTCCCATTGAACTCAATGGGAGCCGGTCGTACAACGCGTACGCGGGCTCCCATTGCCTCAATGGGTGCGAGGCGGACAAGGGCGCCCCTACAGCGAGTACGCCGCGAGCGCTCGCGGCGTACACGCACAGGTAGGGGGACCCATGGGTCCCCCCTGTGTGCGCCTCGCACGGGTACGCGTACAGGGGGTCCGACACGGACCCCCAAAGTACGGCTCCGACAGCGAGTTCGAGTCGGACGGCGCGAGTCGGTCGGAGCGGTCGAGGTGCGCATCGTACTTACCCGGCCGGAAAACGTCTCCATTGCGCGGTGCGACCGGGTCCGACCGAGTCGGTCGGAGCGGTACGGTCCGGGTACGAGTCGGTCGGAGCGGTCGGGTCGCCCGGACGAGTCGGTCGGCGACTCGCATCGTACTCGCTCGGCCGGACCCGCGTACGGTTCGGTCGGGAAACAGGCTTTCGCATGGCTTTTTTCCCGACCGAATGGTATTGGGTGCGCCTCCGACCGAGATCGGAATCGGCCCCTAATTGTTCACATCTTCCCAATAGGCCGAATGATGTTTCCAAAACCATTTGCATTGAAAATATCCAAAATAAACTTGTTTATTTGTGTTCACATCTTCCCAATAGGCTGAATGATGTTTCCAAAACCATTTGCATTGAAAATATCCAAAATAAACTTGTTTATTTGTGTTCACATCTTCCCAATAGGCCGAATGATGTTTTCAAAACTTTGGCATCAAAAATATCAGACATGAATTTGGTAATTCGTAAGGCAACTGGCATTTGAATTCCAAATGGGAATCATTACAATGAGTCCATCCTTTATTGCACTTTAAATAAACAGGATAGTGTCCAGATGTTGTAGTAGGTCCATCATGAAAAACAATAGCCACTGCTTTAAAAGTTCTTCCTGAAATAGATACTTGACTTGCCACAAAATTTTAAATTTTCGTTTCCAATTTTCTTCCATCTGCTCTACAACATTGTAGCGTTAAAATGACATATTGTCCAAATCTGTCTTTATTAATGTTGACAACATTTCTGATTTACAATGAGAACATTTCATATCTTGATTATCTGTTTTTACTAATTTATTAAAAGACACTGTTTTACAATCTGGTATCGTCAAATATATGAATCGTTCAGTGTCTATTTCAGTGGTAGAAGAAAATGAACACTCTTCACATTTATGATCCCATCTGTAACTTAGTCCAAACAAATTTTGAATTTCTATTCCTTCATCTTCCAATACTGCAAGCATAAACATAAGAAATTCTTGTGCATCTTGTTGTACATTAAGTGTAAATTGCGAAGAACCAGTACATATATCCAAAAGATGCCATATGCCAGAAACAGTATGGATTTTAGTTCTATCAGTTACCAACTTTAAAAAAATATAATGTAATAAAGAACAGAATTGTTTTTCTCAATTTTCCATAATTTCATGATGAAGATCTTCTAGATAAAACACTACATTCACAATTACATTAGCATAGCAGTTGATACCTGAACTATTCTCTAACTGGTATCCTACAATATCATCAACAGTGTCCATTTTCATTTTCTTTGCAGCTTCATCATTCTCCTGAATTGTTTTCTTTTTTGAACCTCACTAGAATGTTTGTCATATTTTAGTTTTGGACACACTACACGTTTTTCATATATGGGATATTCACCTAAGTTAGGAGCATACAGTCTTCTTAACTGATTATACTCTCTTACACAATTTGCATCAGCACTATCCTTTTTCTCATCAAAATCAATCAAATGCAAACCAGATAATGTTCTTACTCAAGACAATGCAACGTATGCCATGCCCTCTTTAAACACTGTACTTCCAATATTTACCAAAGCATTATCTACACTTAAACCTTGAGATTTATGAATGGTTACAGCATATGCTAAAGAAAGAGGAAACTGTTTTCTACGAACATACAAGTCTTTTACAAGCAAAAAATGAACAGCACAACGTCCAACCTGTTTTACCTCTTCAATCTGTTCAAATTTAATCTTCACAAATTCAATTCCATCTCTGTTCTGATAATTAACAAAATCAACAACTTTTCCCATTGCTCCATTTACTAAACCTTTTTCTACATCCAAATTACGCTGTAAAATTACCCGACAGTTTACACATACATATAAAGTCTTTTCTAAACCACCAGTCTTAGATACAGACTTGTCCAAAGAATCAGTGGCATCGCCGAGTTGGCGATGCAGCTCGCGCAAGGTAAATTGTTTTATTTATTTATTTACTTACTTTACTCCATTCCGCCGTATGTCGGAGTCCACTACCCCCCACCCTGCCCCTCCCCCGCCCCGCCTCACTGCCCCGCAGCACTCCCTCTGCGACCCGCCACTGCAAAGAATCCAATTTTGACTGTAATTTCTCTGAGAGAAGAATAGTAACTCCTTCGTGTTCCATTTTATCAATGGCCTCCATTTTCACTATTGGCTGTTTTTACAGTTTCAAAAGTTCTTGATTGAATGTAGAACACTCTTGCAATGTTGGCATTAGGCAAACTATAGACTTCTTTTCTCCAATTTTTTTGTACATTATTTGAGGTGCAATGTTTTTATTTGGAAACAAGTTTGCTAGTAGCCGACTTTGTAAAGCTTCTTTACCATGTTTTGTCAAAACACCAATTCTTATATCTTGAAGAATGTTTCCATAATGTTCATCACTTTCTTGTCACATATTCTTAATAAGTTCTTTATATTCAAAATGAGACCAAATGTTCACATTTCCAATACTTCCCAAAGATTTCCTAGTGTCTTCATGGACAAGTGTTTTAAAAACTGGTTGTCCTTTCACAGGAGTAGGTTGTAGTAGACCGCGGAATACAATTACATGTTTTCCTCCAAATAAAACATCATAATCTGTCTTTAAAATCTGTTGCATTCTTAAATGTACAAAGGCAAGCATTAAGTTTGAGACCATGCTCACCTCATCAATGATTAGAAGTTTCATTTTCTTCAGTACTCTTGAGACTTCATAACAAGCTTCTCCAGATAGCTTATGATATTCCAACTTATTTTCATGTTCAACTGGTAGCATCAGTAAACAATGTAATGTAATCCCTTTAATGTTGTGTGCTGCTAATCCAGTTGGAGCAGTTACAACACAAGATAAATGTGATTCAGTGGTTTTGTGTAGATAACTGGTTAAAACTTTAATTAAGAAACTTTTTCCTGTTCCAGCTTGCCCACTGATGTACATTCCAATAGGATTAAATGATGTGCATTGGCATTCTTTTTTTCATGCAGTAAACCATGCTGTATCTGTTGTGTCACTTGTACATATATTTCTTTCTGTTCAATATTTAGTTGTTCTTCTAACTTTTCCAACTCAATAATATCCTGTTGTGCTTGTTCCATTGCCATTTCTACTTCACTCATGGCTATTGCTGCTTCATTTTCAAGAATTGGTTGTCCTAGTGGATCTTGACTTAGTGGAGCAGAACTTTGACTATCTTCAGAACTGTCTTTACCTATTTCAGCTGCAATAGGAGTTTCTTGTTCAATCTCTTCATTCAACATTTGTAGATAATTTGGAAAATTGTACATTCAATGCTATCTTTACATGCATTAAAAGAATCTTCATAGCAGTCAAAAAAGTAATTCCATTTCAGTACGCCAAGGCTTGAAGAGTTGCAGAAGTGCTAAATAGAAACATTCCCTTTTATCTGGCGTATCACAACTGAGTTTCCTGTGATTAAAAAGATTTCCTTTTGCATGCTTTACCAAACATCCATCACATCCAATTACGGCATATTTTCCTTCATTTATATTTTCTGTAACATTTCGCTTAAAACTATAATGTTGCAGTACTTCGTAGAGACATATGTTTTCCAGATGTGGACTCCTTTTGGGATAGTACGTATCCAACATATTTGTTTTAACAATATCTGTACTTTCTGGCTCATTCAAAGCTAAGTATTCAATATCTTGTATAGATTTCAAAACTCGATTTCATGTTGCAGCAAGACCTAGACTTACCCAAATGATTCCTCTTGACTTTGAATATAAACTTGTAGATCTCAACCGATCCGACCATTCGTAGGATCCAATCTCTCGATGGGAAAGCATCTTCAAACTAAAGCTGTACAATTTATTACTAAGAGTCTTCTCTTGTGAAATTTCTTCCCACATTTCTTTCAACTCCGTCTTTTCAGATTTAGTTATATATGATGTAACATAACGAGCAACAGCAATTGAATTATCTGCGACATACTGGATATCCATGTTTGCATTCCACATTGTCAAAATCACTGGATTGTAGTCATTAATATACTTTGAATCTTCACTTCTTTTTATGTTGTAAGTATTCTTCTGAGATTTTCGAGTTATAGTATGTCTTACTACTGACATGAAACTATTGACTCTTTTTTTTAAATTACTGGACGTGGGAATCCAAAACGACATTTTGTATAAAATGTTCCCTTTGATCTGTATTTCCGTCGACAATACTTTCCACATCGATGACTTTGAAACCGTAAAACTTGTTGTCTTAAGCTGTTTTCTCCTACTTTTTTGGAATGGCACAGGTAACATAGTCTTCAATGAAAGACAAAACAGTTTCATCAGAATCGGTTCCAAATTTAGGTGCATTCTTGATCCATAATAACATGTGTATATGAGGAGCACCTCTGGCTTGGTACTCCTTTCTCCAAAAGAAATCAGTTACTTCTCCAAGAGGTGGATTTTTTTATTGCAGATAAAAGACATCATAGCTTGAAACCTATGATTAAAATATCTGCACACATTTACAGGATCCAACAAACACAGTTCTCCAGCTGTCTTCAAATCAATGTTTTTTACATTTGAATTTGCTTCTCGTAGAAATTCATGTAAATCGTCCCATGCGTATTCAGCACAGCTAAGCGTAACAAACCATGTAGGGGTTTCTAAGTTTCTTAACATACATTTAAGTTCTCCATGACAATGATACCAATACTCATTAGTACCACGTTGACACGCCATCAAATTTATTAACTGAGATTCTAAATGATCATCTCTTTGTTGAACTTTGTCCAAGAATTCCTTTTCAGAAACATGTGTAAGATAAACTCCTGTTTTTAATATGTGGTTCACTGCATATAAAAGTCCAGACAAGTCACTTTCAAACAGAAGATGAAATAAATATGGAATACACTGTCGAAATCTTGGATCTTCTGAGTACAATCTTGTCGTACGATATTCTGAAGCTGGAATCTGTACTGGTCGTTCATCATATCGTCCACCTTTTCCAGTGGGGAAGAGCTGTGGAAAACAAAGAGCTTCTAAACTTTTTTCCCAAACACTCATGGGAGTTCCCTTCGCTTTCTTCATTTGGAATAATTCAATAGTGTTTCCAATCACTTCATTTGAATGTAGAGGATGTATACTGTAATGTTCGTAAATTTCTTCACTCCTGGAGTTGTCCACTTTTTCGATTTGGCCAGTTGAAATTTCTCTATCATCTTCTAAAGATATTTCTTGTTCTTCCACATATACATTTTTATAATGAATATTGTTTTGTATAAGATATAACGTAGCCTTTTGAAGTTTGGTGACATCTACTAACTCTTGCCATATTTTCTGACTCTTTGTTGGTTCACCATTAACTAGAATAACTACAGGCTCACTTTCCTCTCTCTCTACACCAACAGTTTCAATATTTTTCTTAAAATCTAAAGGTAAATACACTACTCTTCCTTTTAAACCTCTTTGTAAATCTGTTGGAGGCAGCTTACCTGTTTTAGGCTCCATACGAACTATAGCCTGAAACGGGTGCACAGATTGAATAAGAATGGACTCATACGTATTTAAATCTACAAGTTCCGGAGGAATAGCTACCAACTCTAGGTTGTTATGTACAGCTCTAGCTGGCATTTTGTTCTCTTCTAATTTGTTGTAACAATATTTACAAATACGTCAACCATTGTGTGTAGCTAGTGTATTACAGATCTCCTGCTAAAATGCTACTAAAGAAACTGTCAAATATGTTTTGCTGTTGACACTTACAATGTATAAGTATTCACCTGCCTGTGCAATTCATGTATCATGAATGTTTTATGGTTTAAAATTAATAAAAAATATATATATATATTTACAAATACGTTGATCACTACCCAACTCAAAACGACCTTCCACCAACAAATAAGCACCAAATTGCTCCCACTTATCATTGCTTTCCTTTTCACTTTTTAAATACACATCAACATTCCTAGTCTGACTTCTATAGTGAGTACGTTGACAACAAATACAAACATAGTTTGGATTTTCACAAGAAACTACCTTAAACTTTGTAATTTCTTCTGCAAACTTCACAGTAGTAGTATCTTCCATCTCTTCTTCAACACCTACACTTATCAAACTCTCACTTTCTCTACACTCCTCTTGAGGACCAAAGAAACAAAACTCTATATCATCAGAAACTTTTTTTACATCCAACACTGAACCATGCAAAAGAGCTGTGTTTATTTCACTTTAAGATAATGCAGGACTTTTTACATAGTACAATCTTCTTACTAACTTCTGCATTTCAGAGTGAGGTACTGCTAACATTCTTAAATGATGAAAAGTACTTCGACACACTTTTCTAGAAAGACAAGCCAGAGAATGACCCTGCAAGTTAGTATATTTTCGCACTTTACAAGGATCTAGTCCTTGCAACATCTTAATCTTCTGTTTAACACTTTTTTTTACCATAATCTCGTAAGAAATTTCGTAATATATCAATAGATTCCTGTTGTATACTACAAATACTACTACAATCCCACTTATACACTGGAGCTTGTGTACGTCTCCCTTGAACTTCTTCAGCTATTACTTCTTCCACATTTCTCGGAACCATCTTTTCTTTTTCAATTGGACAACCATTTTTAACTTCATAACAACGACCACTGGTATCAACTGCATGAACTAATGTATTTTGTTGAAAATAGCTTTCTTCATTAAAAAAAGGTTCAGTACTAGAAGTGTGCTTCCATTCACCCAAAATGTTTTTGCAAGAGTTAGTTCTAATCACCAGTCTTTTTCTTTTACTTTTCTCCTTCATAAAGTGCATTGTTTTATTCAATGTTTTCATTCTCTTCAATACTAAAAGAAACAATCTTCTTTTCAATTCAAAAGCCTTTTCGACTACACTTTCAATTTGTTCTTTCTTCTTGTAAAATGCTGATTTTCTTTTATATTTTTTGCAATCTTTCAATAAATTATGTAGTACTCTACTTTTATACATTCTCTTTCTAATGTCTTTATATTGTTTCATCCTTCTTTTAACATAGATTGTTTTCCCATAACCTGATTTTTCATTAATATGTCCTTTTTTCGTTTCCTTCTGAATAGTTGTACTACTTTTCTTTTTCTTTTCCCCATTTTGAAAATTCATTACATTCTTTATAACTCTTTTAACAAATTCTTTAGTTCTCTTACCAGAAGTCTTTTTCTTCAATGTCACATGTTGTACTTCATCTAATTTCTTCTTTTCTCTTTCCTTTAAATAGTACTGTTTTTTATCTTTTCTTTTCTTTTGATCTTTTCTTGCCATACTCAATCTTTATTACTAATAATGGTGAATATCTGAAAACAAAGAAAAGTTTAAAAATGTTGTTAAATAATTTAATATTATTAAAATAATTATATACAAATATTCTCATGTATAAATAAACAAATATTTTTAATTGCATTGCAGAGCTATGTCAGACACTACACAATTCCTATAATTAGAAGACATCACAACCTATACAATAGAATCACAGAGCACAACTAAAAGATTTCTCTTCTGCTACCCAAATCAAATCTAAAGTGCAGTCTGTAGTGCCTGGGTGATTGCATGAGACCAAAGGTACCGCCTGGTTGATTGGAGGAGTACTAGAGTAGTTGCTTGGTGATTGCATAAGTAGTACCTGAGTGTTTTTTATAAGTGCATAGGTACTCCCTAAGTGATTGGAGGAGTGCATAGATCCTGACAAAGGGATTGGAGGAGTGCAAGGATAGTGCCTCAGTGATTGAATCAGTGTATAGCTAAAGCATTGGTGATTGATTGCATGAGTGCAGGGGTAATGTCTAGAGGATTAAAGAAGAACATAGGAAGTGCCTGGGTGATTGTATGAGTTCAGGGATAATATCTGGAGGACTACAGGGGTACATAGAAAGTGCCTCAGTGATTTTAGAAGTACATCGCTACTGCCTAGGTGATTATAGTAGTATTGTGGTAGAGCCTCAGTGATTGGAGGAGTGTAAAGGTAGTGCCTGGGTGATTTTATAACTGCATGGGCACTGGCAAAGTGATTGGAGGACTGCATAGATCCTGCTACAGTGATTGGAGGAGTGAAAGGGTAGTCCCTGGATCATTGAACTAGTGTATAGCTAATGCATTGGTGATTGCATGAGTGCAGAAGTAATTTCTGATAATTAGAAGACTACATAGGTTATGTCTGGGTGATTGCATCAGTTGAGGGGTAATATCTGGGGGATTACAGGAGTACATAGGAAGTGCCTGGGTGATTTTATAACTGCATGGGTACTGCCTGGGTGATTGGAGTAGTACTATGGTAGTTTCTGAGTGATTGGACAATTGTAAAGGTAGTGCCTGGGTGATTTTAAAACTGCATGGGCACTGGCTTAGTGGTTACATAATTACAAGGATAGTGCCACCGTGATTCGGAGAGTGCAAAGGTAGTGCCTGGATCATTATACAAGTACATGAGTAGTGGCTGTGTGATCAAAGGACTGCAGGGGTAGTGGCTGCATTATCGAAGGACTGCAGGGGTAGTGGCTGGGTAATTGAAGGAGTGAAGGGGTAGTGCCTGGGTGATTGCATGAGAACAAAGATACTGCCTGGGTTATTACAGGAGTACTAGGGTAGTACCTGGGTGATTGCATAAGTAGTGCTTGAGTGATTTTATAAGTGCATGGGTACTGGGAAAATGATTGGAGGAGTACACAGATCCTGACATAGATAATGGAAGACTGCAAGGGTAGTGCCTGGGTGATTGAACCAGTGTATAGCTAATGCATTGGCGATTGCATGAGTGCAAAGCTAATGTCTGGGGGATTAGAGGAGTACATAGGTAATTCCTGGGTGATTGCATGAGTTCAGGGGTAATATCTGGAGGACTACAGGAGTACATAGAAAGTGCCTCTGTGATTTTATAAGTACATCGCTACTGCCTAGGTGATTACAGTAGTATTGTGGTAGTGCCTCAGTGATTGGAGGAGTGTAAAGATAGTGCCTGGATGATTTTATAACTGCATGGGTACTGGCAAAATGATTGGAGGAGTGCATAGATCCTGATACGGTGATTGAACGAGTGCAAGGGTAGTGCCTGGGTGATTGAACTAGTGTATAGCTAATGCATTGGTGATTGCATGAGTGCAGAGGTAATTTCTGATAATTAGAGAAGTACATAGGTTATGTCTGGGTGATTGCATGAGTTGAGGGGTAATATCTGGGGGATTACGGGAGTACATAGGAACTGCCTGGGTGATTTTATAATTGCATGGGTACTGCTTAAGTGATTAGAGAAGTGTATAGATCCTGACAGGGTGATTGGAGGAGTACAAGGATAGTGCCTGGGTGATTCAATCAGTGTATAGCTAAAGCATTAGTGATTGCATGAATGCAGGGGTAATGTCTGGGGGATTACACAAGTACATAGGAAGTGCCTGGGTGATTTTATAACTGCATGGGTACTGCCTGGGTGATTGGAGTAGTACTATGGTAGTGTCTGAGTGATTCGACAATTGTAAAGGTAGTGCCTGGGTGATTTCAAAACTGCATGAGCACTGGCTGAGTGGTTACATAATTACAGAGATAGTGCCAGCGTGATTGGAAGAGTGCAAAGGTACTGCCTGGATGATTATATAAGTGCATGGGTAGTGGCTAGGTGATCGAAGAACTGCAGGGGTGCTGGCTGGGTGATGGAAGGAGTGCAGTAGTAGTGCCTAGGTGATTGCATGAGAACAAAGATACTGCCTGGGTGATTGGAGGAGTACTAGGATAGTGCATGGGTGATTCAATAAGTACATTAGTAGTGCTTGAGTGATTTTATAAGTGCATGGGTACTGGGTAAGTGATTGGAGGAGTGCATAGATCCTGACACGGATATTGGAGGACTGCAAGGGTAGTGCCTGGGTGATTGAACCAGTGTATAGCTAATGCATTGGAGATTGCATGAGTGCAAAGGTAATGTCTGGGGGATTAGAGGAGTACATAGGTAATTCCTGGGTGATTGCATGAGTTCAGGGTTATATCTGGAGGACTACAGGAGTACATACAAAGTGCCTTGGTGATTTTATAAGTGCATCGCTACTGCCTAGGTAATTACAGTAGTATTGTGGTAGCGCCTCAGTGATTGGAGGAGTGTAAAGGTAGTGCCTGGGTGATTTTATAACTGCATAAGTACTGGCAAAGTGATTGGAGGAGTGCATAGATCCTAACACGGTCATTGAAGGAGTGCAAGGGTAGTGCCTGGGTGATTGAACTAGTGTATAGCTAATGCATTGTTGATTGCATGAGTTCAGAGGTAATGTCTGAGTGATTAGAGAAGTACATAGGTAATTCCTGGGTGATTGCATGAGTTGAGGGGTAATATCTGGGGGATTACGGGAGTACATAGGAACCTCCTGGGTGATTTTATAAGTGCATGGGTAGTGCTTAAGTGATTGGAGAAGTGTATAGATCCTGACAGGGTGATTGGAGGAGTGCAACAATAGTACCTGTGTGATCCAATCAGTGTATAGCTAAAGCACTAGTGATTGCATAAATGCAGGTGTAATGTCTGGGGGATTACAGAAGTACATAGGAAGTGCCTGGGTGATTTTATAACTGCATGGGTACTGCCTGGGTGATTGGAGTAGTACTATGGTAGTATCTGAGTGATTGGACAATTGTAAAGGTAGTGCCTGGGCGATTTTAATACTGCATGAGCACTGGCTTAGTGGTTACATAATTACAAGGACAGTGCCAGCGTGATTGGAAGAGTGCAAAGGTAGTGCCTGGATGATTATATAAGTGTATGGGTAGTGGCTGTGTGATCGAAGAGCTGCAGGGGTAGTGGCTGACTGATTGAAGGAGTGCAGGGGTAGTGCCTAGTTGATTGCATGAGAACAAAGATACTGCCTCTGTGATTGGAGGAGTACTAGGGTAGTGCCTGGGTGATTCCATAAGTGCAAAGTTTGCCTGAGTGATTTTATAAGTACATGGATACTGGGTAAGTGATTGGAGGAGTGCATAGATCCTGACACGGTTATTGGAGGACTGCAAGGGTAGTGCCTGTGTGATTGAACCAGTGTATAGCTAATGCATTGGTGATTGCATCAGTGGAAAGGTAATGTCTGGGGGATTAGAGGAGTACATAGGTAATGCCCAGGGGTAATATCTGGGGGACTACAGGAGTACATAAAGTGCCTCATTGATTTTATAAGTGCATTGCTACTGCCTAGGTGATAACAGTAGTACTGTGGTGGTGCCTCAGTGGTTGGAGGAGTGTAAAGGTAATGCCTGGGTGATTTTATAACTGCATAGGTACTGGCAAAATGATTGGAGGAGTGCATAGATCCTAACATGGTCATTGAAGGAGTGCAAGGGTAGTCCTTGGATGATTGAACTAGTGCATAGCTAATGCTTTGGTGATTGCATGAGTGCAGACGTAAGGTCTAGATGATTAGAAAAGTACATAGGTAATGTATGGGTGATTGCATGAGTTGAGGGGTAATATCTGGGGGATTACAGGAGTACATAGGAACTGCCTGGCTGATTTTATAAGTGCATGGGTACTGCCTAAGTGATTGGAGGAGTGTATAGATCCTGACAGGGTGATTGAAGGAGTGCAAGGAAAGTGCCTGAGTGACTAAATTAGTGTATAGCTAAAGCATTAGTGATTGCATGAGTGCAGGGGTAATGTCTGTGGGATTACAGAAGTATATAGGAAGTGCCTGGATGATTGCATGAGCTCAGGGTAATATCTGGGGGACTACAGGAGTACATAGAAAGTGCCTTGGTGATTTTGTAAGTGCATCACTACTGCTTAGTTGATTACAGTAGTACTGTGGTAGTGCCTGAGTGATTGGAGGAGTACAACATCCTGAGTAGTAGCAGAATACTGAAATTACAGCACAAAAGCATGGTGTACACTTTTGTACTGCAGTTTCACAATTCTGTAACTACTCAGGGTGTTGAGCGTACCGGAAATAAAGCATCAAACCTACACATGAGTCTGTTATAAATCTTACCATATTCCTAAAACCATACATGCATATATGTCTACCTTTTGAAAGTATATCATATATAAAACAAATAAACAAATAGACTGAACTTTACGTTTGAAAGACACACCTACATTCCTGCAGTGTATTTCAAGTGTACCTTTCCCCAGACTAATAGAAAATACCCTAATCACTAATTCCTCTGGCAACATGTTTTAAACCTTAGTTTTGAGCTGCAGCTTCACCATTCTGGAACTACTTATAATGTTACACCTAGCCAAATACAAAGCAGGAACCCTTCACATATCTCTGCTAAAAGTCTCACCATATTCCTAAAAGCATACATGCATATGTCTCTACCACAACACTATCCACACCTCAAAAATTTAGACAACAAACTTACAATTTCAAACAAACACCAACAATTATGTCCCATATTTCAGCTGTACCTCTCTAGAGACTTAAAAAAAAGCCAAATCACTAATATCTTATGTCAACATCTTTTAAACCACACTTTTATGCTACATCTTCACCATTCTACTACTACTCACAGTCTTGAGCCTACCACATAAAAAGCAACAACACCTCTTTGTTATACATCATGCACCTTCAAATATATGACATATGAAAATACATATACAAATAAAAGCATACTTCAGACACAAGTCCATGCACACCTTAAAACTTGACAGACTGCAGTTCCAATTTGAAAGCAACACATAAAATTATGCGGTATACAACAAATGTACATATCCACACAATAAAACAAACTACCATAATCACTAATCCATCTTCCAATATACACATATTACTATAAAGAATCTATTTCAAACAACATTTAACTACAATAAAACAAACTACAATACACATCTCTACATTTAATAATATATTTCAAACATTGCAGTTCTTGAATAATTTTTAAAGATTAAAAATAAAGCTATTACTGAATACACCTCACAAATATATAACTCACCTTCCAAATTGATTTGTAGAATATGAAATATCACAAACTTATAAATAAATTTCTTATGTACACAATCAATGTAATGCACCACTCTCAGCAATGTAAACCAGTAATGGCAAACTTTCCCTCTCTTTCTCCACACAAATACATGTAAGTAACAAATCACATTGCTTCCTACATTATTTCAAATTATAAAACACATTTCCATTGGTTAGAAATATTAACCCTTACCAACTGACTTCTGAAAGTGCCCAAACTGGAATTTTTTGGAGAATCGCGACTCCACCATGCACCAATGTGATGGAGCCGCGAATCCATACGGGAGTTCAAAAATATATTACAAATAAAAATACCACTATTGTTTAAGAACACACCACTTCTAAACATAGTACTGACTTGGGAAATCTTACTTTAATAACATATCACTTATATATAAATTACAATTCCATATTTTAAAACCACAGATAACATTCAATCCTTCCCCCATTCTGCTTAATGCCAGTTTCCACAGTAACACTTCATGGAACATTCAACTGAAAAACAGGTCACAAGTTCACCATATTTTCAAGTTCAGCACACAAGGTTGCAAATGCAAACAGCAGGTGTGGTTGACGTTTGCAAAATATGACCTTATCTTATCTACTGTACCTTTCAAACATTTTTTACTGACCAATAACAAACATGCTTTTTAAAGAAAGTAACATGCACCCTATTTTTCAGTGTACAATGATCTTAAACAGCCAATCAATTCTCTACTTTTTAAAAAACAGCATCTTGTCCACCATTTTAGATACCTCTCATTCTGCCAACTGACTACCTCAGCTACAGACATCTTTTCATTACTTCCAGACATCCCTTCAAGATGCTTACAGTATGGATTGTTGAGCACAGCTATGTTTTCTGGTGCAAAAGGTATGCTGAACGCAGAGGTATTGACAAAGACCTAGCTTTGCAAGATGTGGATATTAAATGGATTGCACAGAGAGGATTAAAGTGGCACCAATTGATGCCTTTGGTTAAAACCTTGTTGCATCTCCAACCCCCTGACCTCATGATTGTGCACTGTGGTGGCACCCACGCACTCATCACCAGCAGACTGGACTATGGAAACGCACTCTACGCCGCCATCAACAAGTCCCTACTCCGCAAACTCCAGACAATACAGAACACCGCCGCCAGACTCGTCCTCGGCATCCCCCGACACGAACACATCAGCCAACACCTACGAAGTCTCCACTGGCTCTCCGTGGAGAAAAGAGTCACTTTCAAAATCCTCACTCACGCCTACAAATGCCTACACAACAACGGACCCAAATACCTCAATGACAGAATCAACTTCCACGTACCCAAAAGAAACCTCCGATCTTCCAACCTCGCACTGTCCAAAACCCCGCGCATCCACAGAGCCAGAGCAGGCGGAAGATCCTTCTCTCACATTGCAGCCAAGACCTGGAACGAGTTACCGGCAGACATCAGACGCGCCCCCTCCCTGAACACCTTCAGGAAGACCCTCAAGACCTGGCTCTTCGGCTAAACAGATCTGCGGACCCTCCCCTCAGTGCCTTGAGACCCTCACGGGTGAGTAGCGCGCTTACAATTCCCTGATTGATTGATTGATTGGTGGCAATGACCTAGGCACATTGACTGGGATAGGACTGGAAATGCTCATGAAGGATACCTTTGCACAATTGATGTTGCTTTTCCCCCCAAACTGTCTTTGTATACTCTAATATATGCCAAAGACAGAAATGGAAGTGCTCAACTCAATTCTGTCCACAGATGGAAAAAGCTAGGAAGAATGTCAATAAAGCTGTTTCTGCTTACCTCACAGACCATAGAATGGGCTCCATTTATAACAACAATCTACGTATGGATGACATCTACAGAAGTGATGGAGTACACTTCACAGATCATGGGAACAGAGTCTTTCTCAACAACCTAAAGCTGTGCATCCGCACTTACATGTAGCTACAACAAAGTCATAATGAAAACAAGGGCTCTTTTTAGAGCCACCCTATAAAACAATAGTGAATATAATGTTTTTTTACACATACATATTTTTAAAAAGTATTTTGTGGATTTGGGCACCCGACGCAAATCTTCAAAAGCATTAATTCAATGTACTACAACACAACACACTTTTCAAGTTTAACTATTAATTTTTAATTTTATATATTTTTAACAACTCTATCAATTGTAATCTTGTCATTACCTTCCATCATACTACCTTTTTAAAACAACTTCACAAATACAACACTACCTTCTAAACTATATACTACTAAATTATTTATTTGAGGTGAATTCGCGAATCCAATGCGACGTTACACGGGGGGCTGTGCTGAGAGCCGCGTTGGGGTCACGACTCCAAACTCGAAAGAAAAAAAATGCCCCACTTTCATTATTCGGTATTCGTCCCGGGGACACCATCCCCAGGGACCTGCCAAATTTTTTATTAAAAAAATAAATTATGGAGGGGGGCCACGTGGTCCCCCCTCCTAAGGCCACTTCTGGCCCCGTGGACCCCATCCCCCGGGACCTGGCCAGCCTGGATTTTTTTGGGGGCGGGGGGCCACATGGCCCCCCTCCTAAGGCCAATTATGGCCCCGGTGACCCCATCCCCTGGGGCCGGCCTTCCTTTTAAAAAAAAAAAATACAATAAAGAGGAGGGGGGCCAACTGGCCCCCCTCCCGGGCCACTTCTGACCCCGGGAACCCCATCCCCTGGGGACGGCCCTCAAGTTGGTGACCATGGGGGGAGCCCCAATGCCCCCACGGTCCCTGCCGGCTCCCCGCCTCCTGCGGGAGCCGGCATTGCTTTTGGGCAAGGGGAGCTGCTAACATGCAGCTCCCCTTGCCCAAAAGCAATTCTGCTTTGCTTCGTTGAAGCGAGAGCAGGTTTCCTGCTCTCGCTTCCACGAAGCAAAGCAGTGTTTGCTATGACAGGACGGGAACCGTGCTCCCGCCCTGCCATAGCAAATGGCAATGTCCCAGGAGTGGGCACCCCGGGACATTGCAGGAGCTGGCCCTAGGGGGTGGGGGTCCCCAGGGCCATCTAGGGCTCCAGGAGTGGGGGCCGCACGGCCCCCCTCCCAACAAGTTTAAAGCCCCGGGGAGGTGGTGGTCCCCGGGGCCGGGGGGCCGCAGCGGACCCCCGTATTCTAATTTATGTTGCCCTGGGGAGGTGGCGGTCCCCAGGGCTTGGGGGGCCCCCGAGGCCCACCCACACAAAATGTAAAAATGCCCCGGGGAGGTGATGGTCCCCGGGGCAGCGTGGGGGGCAGGAGCCCCCCACGCTATTTTATTATTTTAGCCCCGGGGAGGTGTCGGTCCCTGGGGCTGCGGGGGCCCCGCGGGCCACTGCTTCATATTTGCACATTGCCCCTGGAACCTGGCCCACCGGGGGCTTAAAGAAATAAAGCGCGGGAGTCCGCGCTTCATTTTTTTTTTTTTCTCGCCAGATTTGCGCACCCAACGCGAATTCGACTGATTTTTTTTTATTTTAAAACATGCTTTTTTTGGCCCTAGGGGTCCTTGTGGGACCCCCTGAGCAGGCTTGGGGGTCAGGGTGTTTCTGCCCTGCCCCCTTTTCTTGTTTTTTAACCTTTATTTTACTGTTTTCTTGTGACTCGGTTACCGAGTCACAAGATGGCTGCCAACACATTCGGGTTTGGAGTGTTGGCAGCCAATCAGAATGAAACTCGTGCTCGGGAGGGTTCGCGAATCCTCCTCGGTGCTCAGATATCAATATTTTTATTTTTTTAATTTCTCAGCAACTACTGAATGGATTTACACCATTTTTAAAAAAGCACGCTTTCTAGACCAAGACCTACCATGATGCCAAATTTGGTGTAATTCCGTTCAGCAGTTCGGGCTGTAGCTTTGTCTAAAGTTCCTATGGAAATGAACATGGGGGAAACGTGTTTTGGGACCCCCCTTTTTTCTCGGCCCCGCTTGACAAATCACCCCAAAACTTTCAAAACAGGAGCTGCACTGAGTGAACCATTAGTTTTGAAAATTGCGTGAAGATTCGTCAAACGGCGCCAAAGATATTGGCAAAAGAAAAAACGCTTTTTGAATAGAAACAAGGTCCTAACTATAACTACCTACTGGCAACCGCCAGTAGGTAATATATATATATTAAAAACTATATTTTTGTATATTTTGTAATAATATTAGTGTAAAACAATATTTTTTTAAATATTTTTGTGCTTACCATTATAAGTATAGGGAAACTATATTTTTGTAATCAATACTTTTGACACAATATTTCTGTATCTTGATATTGTTGTGTCTGATATTGTGTCAGTGATCCAGCACAATAATACTCTTTCACCAATCTGCAGCCTTTTCCACCAACAGAACAACTGAGCCATATTTCATGTCTCCTCCATTCTCACAACATGGCACCAAAGCCATATAGATGGATAACAATTGCCATCTATAAAGCACACCACTTTTTTCCACTTGCCTACTCTTCAAAGTGTTTCAAATCAAGAATTATTCAGACAAACCACACCCAAAATAGTGCTGTACGAACTTACAAAGCCCAATGGTTTGCATTTTTGTGCAACTTAACACAACATTCAAAAATATAGTTTGTCAGATTCCCTAAACTCGAATGTAGTGAGGTTTTTATGGGGAAAAACAAATGGCTAAAAGAGGGCTCTCCTTGGAGCACAAACATTTCTGCTACTGCACTTAGGACCTGATTAGGATGGCGGGTGGGACCACCCGACAGGATGTTGGCGGTCCCGCACTAGGCATTACGATGCGACCGCCACCACAACTGCCACCACCTGGCTGCAGCACCCACTGCAATGCAAAAATGGGACACTTTACATATCCCTGCACTACGTGGCAGGCACCATGCGGTGGCTGCCACATAATGCAGGGTATGTAGGGGGCCACCATAGGTGCCCCACAGTGCCCACAGCTGAGGGCCATGGGGAAGAGGGGCCCGCTACAAGCCCCCAAAGTCCCTTTCCGCCTGCCTGTCCATGACAGGTTAACCGCAATGAACAGGTGGGCGGAAATGGACATCGTATCCCCTACAGCGGTGCCTGGTAGCCACCGCCACCATTGTAGGGACTACGAGCCCCTCCGCCGCACCAGTGGGCTCAAGGAGCCCATTGAATGCGTGGCGGTCGGTCTTTCCGACTGCCACACATCGGCCCGCCTTTGAAATATGGTGGGCGGATGTGATGGGTCCGATGGCAGTGGGACCGCCACCGACGGGCTGTTGGTGGCAGTCCCACCGCCATCCTAATCGAGCCCTCAGTGAGGTGCAGTAACCTCTTGCCCTACTACATTGCCTTACTACATTATCACTGTAGCACCACACTTCTTCTCCATTCCCTAATCCTGTGGGAGGTCCAAAGTCTCTCCAGGAGGACTTTCAGGATCGCAGAAGTCCCCTGGGAGCATCTCTGAAATCTCCAGTATGAAAGAACAGAAAGGGGGCACTGTCAAAAGAAACACCTGCAGCCTGATAACAGATTTCAGAATAATTTCGGCACCACAAGGAGCAAATGCAGGGTAGTTTGTCCTTCCACTTGAAGTGTGAAATTCACTAAATTTGCTCAACTACATGGGCATAGTTAAAATGTGCCTGGCCCTAACACACAGGTGCACTGATAGGTGGCATTCTGCTACTGCGACACTTCAATATGACAGCCATCATCAAACCAAACAATGGGCAAACGTACACCCCTACGAAACACCCTGTACGACAAAGCCCTTTGGCATACTCAAACATATATAGCACATCAGAAAGGTCACTGAAGGCATGTCCCCTACACATTCAATCATGTCAATGATTTCCAAATACTACATCACTTAAAAAGCTCCCTTCCTATCCAACCACAACCAAATCAATGTATTATGACTCATTCAAGTCAGAAATGCATCATAAAGGGCACCCAGACTCAACTGCTGGAAAGAATCTTTTATTTTTGCCGAAATCCAGACTGCCCTATGCCTATATATTCTTCATTAACCAAATCCAAACACAAACAATCAACTCAACATAAATTTACTAAACAAAATCTGTCAATGAAAATTCGGGACCATATGGAGAGGGCACACTGACTCTGAAAGTGCCATACAAATTATAGAAATGCTCTAGACATTAATCGATAAATATGTGGTAAAGTAGCAAAAGATAATATAGACAATTAAGACCCCCCGACAAAAACAGACCTCTAGCAAATGGACCATTCCTGGGTAAACTTATAGAAAGAGTAGCTTTCGCCTAGATATCACAATTTATTGGGGACAATTTAATACTTTCTGGCTTCCAAGCGGGTTTTTGTCGAGGAAGAGGCACTGAATCGGAGCAAATGTCTATCTGGGTTGACCCAGTAGACCAGAATTCAGTTGCTGTCCTTCTTCTCTTGAACCTTTCCGCTGCCTTTGAGCCAGTGGACCATCTTACATTCATACAATGACTAGAGAAAGCCGGAATAGAGGGCACAGCTCTCATTTGGATCACATTCTACCTACGCAACAGAACAAATATTATACACACATTCACATTCTCTTCAAAACCAGACAGGATTAAAGCAGGAGTCCCTCAAGGCTCAGTCATCCCCCCGTGCTTTCAACATCTACATGAAATCACTACCAAATCTGATCAATGGTTTTGACATCACCTGCTATAAGTACGTAGATATGTCTGAAACTGGAAAGGCCAAAGGACATTAAACATAAAAAATATTTGATTCCCTCCGGGCTGCCTACCAATGGATGACATGTAGCCACATCAAACTGAATGCCTCCAAAACTGAGGTACTCACCTGTGGTGACTGGAAAACCTATGATCCACTCTACGCCTGGCCTGAGATCGAGGACCACCACCAAAAATATCTAATGAGGTAACCTTGAACTTACCATGGACGCCAAATTGTCAATTAATCCACATGTGCATAAGCTAGCCAAATCAAGCTTTCTCACAAAGAAAAGACTATGATGCATTTTCCCACACCTAGGATTCACACAAGATCATGCTACCATCTCTCTTGTCCTATCAAAATTGGATTACGCTAATGGTCTATATCACGGTTCAACTTTGTCGACCATGAGAAGACTTCAGAATGCTGCCACCAGAGTCCTCCTACATGTAATGCCACAAGAACACATATCTCCTGTCTTGCGGGCACTACACTGGTTACAAGTTGCCAGAAGATTCTCCTTCATCTGCTTTTTATCAACCACAAAGCAATACATGGCAGAGGACCACTATTTATCAGGAAGAACATCATCCAATACATACAACAAAGGAACCTAAGCTTAAGAATGGCACCCCACCTCATAATTCCTGCATACAAAAAAAAACATGGGTAGAACATCTTTCTCTGTTCAAGCAGAAAACATGGAATTCCCTACTCACAAACATAAGATCCACAGACAAACTCCTCCACTTCAGAATATTAGTCAAAAGCTGTCTTTTCCCCACATGACGACAAAACGTACAGCTTAAGAATGTACCACAATACTATATTCAGACTTGACAAACTATACTTTTCACAATATGGAAAAGAGCCATTGTCACAAGTACACATCATTGTAATCTGAACCATGTTTCCTTGTATAAGCAGATCCATTTCTATTAGGAAAGATTATATATTACACCACAGGATATATATGTATATCAGACAATGTCAAAATTGATGCTTCTATGTACATATAGGTGCATATATAGAGGGTTACGCCTGCTGCTAATAACTACAATAAGTTCCATGTGTATATTTATATTTACATATGTTAATTACAGTTATTTGAAACCATACAAATGTAGCACATGATAATGTGGACAGCAGACCATGTAAATATTTCCACTTCAATGTACATATGGATATATATATATATATATATATATATATATATATATATATATATCTACTGGCGGTCGCCAGTAGATAGTTATAGTTACAACCTATTATCCATAGGAAATCCGCGACATTCTATTTGAAATAACTCTCTTGCCGGTTGACGTATCTTCGCGAAATTTTCAAACTTTGTGGCACGCTCCGGTCTGCTCCTACCCTGAAAGTCTCGGGGGGATTCGTCAAGCGGGGGCCGAGAAAAAAGGGGGGTCCCAAAACGCGTTTTCCCCATGCACTTTTCCATAGGAAACTTTAGACACGGCTACAGCCCGAACTGCTGAACGGAATTACACCAAATTTGGCAAAGAGGTAGTTCTTGGTTCAGAAAGAACCCTTTTGTTAAATGGTGTAAATCCGTTCAGTAGTTGCTGAGAAAATGAAAAGTAAAAAGTTAGTGATATCTATGACCGAGTAGGGTCCGCGTACCCTCAGCGCACCCTGCGCGCACCGTCCCGATCACGAGCTGCATGTTAATTGGCTGTCAGCTGGCTGTCAACATTCTGATTCAGGAAATGTTGGCAGCCATTTTGTCCCTCGGTAGAACCGAGGGACAGAAACAAGTGCGCAAAGCGCACAAAGGGGGCAGGGTAGAAACACCCTGACCCTCTAGGTTTGCTCAGGGGTCCCACAAGGACCCCCTGGGCAAAAAATAAAAATAATTTTTTTTAAAAATCGGCAGGATGCGCTCAGGGTGCGCGAATCCTGTCGAAAAAAAAAAAATCGAAGCGCGGTCTCCTGCGTTAATTGGCCCCCGGGTGGCCCAACTCCCGGGGGCATGGTGGGGGGGTGGGATAATTTAATGTGTGGGGGGCCTCAAAGGGCCCCCCAAGCCCCGGGGACCGCCACCCCCCCGGGGCTTTTTTAAAAAAATGGTGCGGGAGGGCTCTGAGCCCTCCCGCAGCCCCGGGGACCACCACCTCCCCGGGGCTTTTTTTGTATACATTATAAAACCTGTGTGGGGGGCTCCAGCCCCCACACGCCCGGGACCGCCACCTCCCCGGGGCACTAAACATTTTAATATGGGGGTCTGTTACGGACCCCCAGAGCCCCGGGGACCACCACCTCCCGGGGCTGTGTACTGAATGGGAGGGGGGCCGCGCGGCCCCCTCCTGGAGCCCTTGATGGCCCTGGGGACCACCACCCCCCAGGGCCGGCTCCTGCAGTGTCCCGGGGTGCCTACCCCAGGACACTGTAGTTTGCTATGGCAGGACGGGAGCCTCGCGGCTCCCGTCCTGCCATAGCAAACTGCTTTGGATATTGGAAGAGAGAGCAGGGAAACCTGCTCTCTCTTCCAATATCCAAAGCGATTGCTTTTCCACATGGGGAGCAGCATGTCAGCTGCTCCCCATGTGGAACAGCAATGCCGGCTCCCAAGGGACGTGGGGAGCCGGCGGGACTGTGGGGGGATTGGGGACCCCCCCACAGTCCCCAACGGAGAGGGCCAGCCCCGGGGGATGGGGTCCCCGGGGCAAGTAGTGGCCCGGGAGGGGGGCCACGCGGCCCCCCTCCCCAAAAAAGAGAAAAAAAAATGTAAAAAAAAAAATGGAAAGGCCGGCCCCGGGGGATGGGGTCCCCGGGGCCTTAAAATGGCCAGAGGAGGGGGGCCACGCTGCCCCCCTCAAAATAATAAATATAGAGGCCATGCCCCGGGGATGGGGTCCCCGGGGCCAATACAGGCCCAGGGAAGGGAGGCCACGCGGCCCCCTTCCCGTTTTTTTTTTTTTTGTAATTTAAAAAAGGGGTAAGGCCCTGGGGGATGGGGTCCCCAGGGCCCAAAAAGAGAAAAAAGGAAGGGGGCCACACAGCCCCCCTTCAGGGGACAAAAAAATAAAAAAATAAAAACGATCGGGCCCCCAGGCCCCGCCCCTTCCTTCACCACTCTGCAAACGCGCCCCTGGCGCGTTTGCAGAGGGGAACAAATTCCCCTTGAATACTGGGGGTCCCTGGGGGCCAACTAGCCCACCAGGAACCTCCAGTATGCGCCAGGGGCTGCCTTGCAGAGACGTGTAGAGAGGCCACACCCCTTTTACACCTCTCTGCAACGCAGCTCTGTGGCGCTTTTGGAGGTATATGGTGGGCTAGTTGGACTCCGGGGACCCTCAGGATTCAAGGGGACTTAATCCCCCAACTTAAAACGCGCCACGGGGCGCGTTTGCACAGTGGTGAAGGGAGGGGCGGGGCTTCAGGTGACATGTGTGCAAACAGGCCCCGTGGCGCGTTTTAAGATGGGGAATTAAATCCCCTTCAATCCTGAGGGTCCCTGGGGGCCAACTAGCCCAACAGGTACATCCAGAAAGCGCCACAGAGCTGCGTTGCAGAGAGGTGTAAAAGGGGTGTGGCCTCTCTACACGTCTCTGCAACGCAGCCCCTGGCGCATATTGGAGGTTCCTGGTGGGCTAGTTGGCCCCTAGGGGCCCTCAGGATTCAAGGGGACTTAATCCCCCAACTTAAAACGCGCCACGGGGCGCGTTTGCACAGATGTCACCTCAGGCCCCGCCCCCTCCCTTCACCATTGTGCAAATATTCCTCTAAAATCAGCCAAAATAGGAATTCCGATTTACTCACCTGTTATAAGGAGAGACCTCAGTGCTGTATCTTTCAGCCCAGTACTGGTCCTGAAAAGTAATTTTAACCGTACTTACCAGTAACTTGAATTTCCTTCCATAGGCTAACATTGACTGGTTTCACTTGGAAATTCTTCTAAGTGTGGAGTTTTGGAACTTTAAAATATTCCTCTAAAATCAGCCGAAATACGAATTCCGATTTACTCACCTGTTATCAGGAGAGACCTCAGTGCTGCATCTTTCAGCCCAGTACTGGTCCTGAAAAGTAATTTTAACCGTACTTACCGGTAACTTGAATTTCCTTCATAGGCTAACATTGACTGGTTTCACTTGGAAATTCTTCTAAGTGTGGAGTTTTGGACCTTTAAAATATTCCTCTAAAATCAGCCGAAATACGAATTCCGATTTACTCACCTGTTATCAGGAGAGACCTCAGTGCTGCATCTTTCAGCCCAGTACTGATCCTGAAAAGTAATTTTAACCGTACTTACCGGTAACTTGAATTTCCTTCATAGGCTAACATTGACTGGTTTTCAGCAAAAAAGTTTCAAAGTGTTGATTTTCACAAACTACAAATAATCCTTAAAAATCGCCTGTATGACTTAAACGCATTCTTTCAACTGTTTACAGGAGATGCACCAGTGCTGGATCCAGGATCCAACACTGAGTAAGAAAAAGTAACGATAACAGTTTTTACCTGCTAAGTGAATTTCCTTCCATAGGATAACATTGGTGAATCTATGAGAAAAAGTTTCTAAGTGTCAACTTTTAAAATACAATAATATTCCTTAAAAATCACGACTGTAACCAAAACGCTTTTACTCAACTGTTTACAGGAGATGTACCAGGACTGAATCTAGGATCCAGTCCTGTGGTTAGAAAAGTAATCCATAAAGTAACTAATTGCATTTAACTAGAAATTCACATTGAGCTGAATGTTGCATTGTGTTTGAAAATGTGTTGCCCATTGCAACAACTGTAACTACTGTACTTAAAAGTCTATTGCCTATCTGCAAAGTATTTAAACTAAAGTAATTCATTAAGAGAAAGTATTTTTTGTAATGTAATGTATAATGTAATTACAATGTAATTTAAAAAATAAAATATGTAAAAAAAAATTGTTTCTAAAAATGTAGTAAATCAGTATGAAAAAAATTAATATAACAATTAATACATTTAAAAATTGTCATTTACAAAACCTTTGAAATTCACTAAAAAAACCGTAGGTTTCAGGCACGTTATAGTTAGAAATTAGCATTTAAAAAACCTTTGAAATTCACTGAAAAAACCATAGGTTTCAGACACGTTATAGTTACAAATTAGCATTTAAAAAACCTTTGAAATTCACTGAAAAAACCATAGGTTTCAGACACGTTATAGTTACAAATTAGCATTTAAAAAACCTTTGAAATTCACTGAAAAAACCATAGGTTTTAGGGACAGTTATAGTTACTTGGACATTGCACTCGTACAAAACCCGTGAAATTCCCCCGTTATAGTTAGTTCAGCTAACTATAACTCGCGCCCCCGCAATGCACTGCTGATGACGTCACATATTACATCACTCATGACATGGTCAGTGACATCACTGATGACATCACTGATGACATCTCAAATGACATCACTGATGACATCATCCACGTGATAATCTGATGCACCTCCTCACACCCTAATATAACCTTTGATACACCCACTCTAAATTACAGACTGCCATTCGCAAAACCATAGACACTCCAACACCAATAACTACATACCCACTCACTGATTCTTAGGTCTACACACACACATCCACTCACTCACCCGTACAGTCACTCATACTTACGGTCACTCAGTACAGGACTATCATATGCACTCATACTCCTATATAGACACTCAAACACCGCCACTCATCCATAGAGGTACTCACGCACCTAGTCAGTCATGCAAATAATTAAACACACTACCATTTACTCACCTATACAGTTATACACACACCAGCTCACTTACTCATACAAATACTAGCACATTCTTACGCTCTTATACAATCACTGATACAAGCACACACTCATCCATACAGCCACTATCACAATCAGTCACTCTCGCTTATAGCTATTTATATACTCCAACACACATATATACTGCCTTTCACATATGTAGTTACTCACACATGTACCACTGGGACATACATTCACTCACTAACACACTCTTACACACACTTACCCACCCATACAGTCTATCACAGATGCACTCTTGAAACCATCCACCCAGTGAATCACCCACTCACACATCTATGCACAGAGTCGCACACACCCCTCCCACACAAACACTCAGGCACCCATACAGATACTCACACAAGCATTCAATAACTCAAATAGACACTCATGTAGCTATTCACAAACACATGCAGCCACTTACACAGCAACAGACAGACGGATACAGACATTCACCCAGTTTAGTCACTAACCCATGCATTCAGTAAGATACGTTAAATCACTCACTTATACAGTCAGTCACGCACCTACTAAATCATCCATACAGACACTTACACACCCACTCATTCTTCAATACGTCTTTTCCTATATATATTAAAAATATTTAAACTTTAGAGAAACACACAGTCACTGGATGATGTCATCAGTGATGTCATTTGAGATGTCATCAGTGATGTCATCAGTGATGTCACTGACCATGTCATGAGTGATGTAATATGTGACGTCATCAGCAGTGCATTGCGGGGCGCGAGTTATAGTTAGCTGAACTAACTATAACGGGGGAATTTCACGGGTTTTGTACGAGTGAAATGTCCAACTAACTATAACTGTCCCTAAAACCTATGGTTTTTTCAGTGAATATATATATATCCACACAAAAAGGTTGCCCCTATGAGCACGACCTCCCGGGGAGTATCTCCTTGCAAACACGAGGACTGCAGCCAGGTCAGTATCAAGCATTTTAATCCAAAGATCAGGCTTTTTTTTGCTTTTTTTTTTTAATTTTCAAAACCTTTATTGAACATAATCAGCATTACCAACATACATTTTGCATCAAGTCAAAGCACTGAGCACATAGGGCCATCTACGAAGCACCTCAATAGTAGGGGGAGTATTGCAGACAAAAAATAAACAGTATAGTATGCAGCGTGACAGAGCACCCTTGAGCAGCAAATATCTGAAATGTGTGGGGGCAGCACTGCAGAGGGGGGCATTAGGTCCGGACAGGAGGGAGAGAGGGGGACTGGGCGGGAGAGGGCCATCGACCAACACCGGCGGCCGCCGCGGGCGGAGAGCCGGCGGGGAGTGCGGGAGAGGCAGTCTGGCCTGAATGTGATCGGGTGTGGAGGTATGTCACCAGGGGGCCCCATATGTCAATCGGGCGAGATCTGGCAGGCATAAGGTCCCAGAATTCAGACAGAAGAGTTTGACATCTCGATGCGTCTTCCAGCCAGTGAGCGAACTGAGGCGCCAGCCTGCGCCCCCAGCACATGGACACCCTGCGCCGCGCGAGGACAAGCAGCATTGCGACCAATCGACGAGAGGCATCCGGACAGAACTTGACAAAGCCCAGCAAGCACAACGGTGGGTCGGGCTGGACCGGTGCGGAAACGATCTCAGTAAGGGCGGCGCAGACCTCCCGCCAAAACTCCGACACCCTTGGGCACAACCAGGCCAGATGAGCGAAATCCGCAGGCGGGGCAGAGCAACCCAAGCACCTGTCGGTGGGAACAAGTCCCATTTTATGTAGCAGAACGGGGCTTCGGTAAAGCCTGTGGAGGTATTTGAAGTGTATAAGGCGAAGACGGTAGTTGGGAGAGAGTTTCTTCGTCTGGCTACAGCAATAAAGCCAGTCGGCTCGGGAAATGTCCATACCAAGGTCCTCGCCCCACGCCACGCGTGCGCGATCAGTGGAGACGACGGAGGTTGATAACGTAAGGGCGTATAATTTGGACACCAGCTTCCGGGGGGAGGTAGAAGAATATATAAAATCAAGCGCGCGCATCGAAGGTGGAGGTTGTGGGAACGTGGGGTGTAATTCCTTGCAAATAGCCCGCAGCTGATAATAGAGCAATGTGTCCATAGGGCCAGAGGCATCAGGAAGAGAATAGAAGGTGTTTCCAGGGTAGAGATCCGTCAGTGTCTCCAGCCCCAAGCGGGCGGCATGCTTAGCCATGCCGGTTGGATGGAAAGGTGGGAAAGCGTGGTGGCGCACAATCGGCATAGCATTTGCTGAAAGCAACGGAGCATTGGAGAGGCGACGCAATCCCGACCAGGCCCAGCGTAAAGTCCCGACCGTGTCCACCTCAGCCCGCGCGCGGCCGGCCGGAGCAAACAGGGCGGTAGCCAGCGGCCAAGGGGCAGCAAGATCAGCTTCGACCGCAGTGTGTGGCTGAAAAGGGGAGGGATGAATCCAGAAGTGAAGGAAACTGGCCTGGGCACTTAAGGCATACAGTTTGAAGTTGGGGGCGCCCATGCCTCCAGCCGACATGGGGAGAGTAAGGACATCATAAGCAATCCTGGGCTGCCCACCAGCCCAAACCAGAGAAATGATCAGGGAGCGAAGCTTGCGGAAAAAATGGGCCGTCAGTGGTATGGGAATATTTAAAAAGAGATAAAGAAATTTTGGGAGGACTACCATCTTGGCAATGGCAATACGCCCAGCCAGCGACAAGGGGAGCCGGTTCCAATGGGGTATCCTGGACTCGAGCCAATCTACGGCACGTCCAAAGTTAGCCTTCCAGAGATCGTCCAGATCCCTGCTCAGCCAGACACCCAAGTAGCGGGTGGGGCCGGAGGCCCATTTAAAAGGAAAGTCCGGGGTGAATTGTGTGGTGGCATCAGTAAGAGGGAACAGCACTGACTTACTCCAGTTCACCTGTATTCCGGATAATCCACCAAACCGTAGTATCTCACGCACAAGGGGGCTGAGGTTGTCTTGGGGGTGGCGGACGTACAGTGTAATATCATCCGCGTACATGGAGACCAGGAGGGCGCGGGCCGAGAAGCCAATGCCCCTCTGAGTATGGTGTTGCCGGAGTCTGGCCGCAAGAGGCTCCATCGCAATGGCGAAGAGCATAGGGGAGAGCGGGCACCCCTGTCGAGTGCCGCGCTCAATTAGAATAGGGTCAGAAACTTGTCCGTTGAGCCGAAGGCGGGCAGAAGGGCGCGTATAGAGAAGTAGAATTTTACGAATAAAGACATTGCTGAAGCCGAGGCGCGGCAAGAGATAGAATAAGAAGGGCCACTCCAAGGTGTCGAATGCCTTGGTGGCATCGAGAAGAGCAGCCACTGCGGGGAGGCTAGGATTAATCTGGTGCAGAACGGAGAATATAGCCCGAAGGTTGTGAGATGTTGCGCGGCCCGGAATGAAACCGGACTGGTCCGGGAGAGCGATGAGGGGCATGAAGTGGAGAAGATGGGAAGCTATCAATTTCGCAAATATCTTATTGTCCGTGTTGATTAAAGAAAGGGGGCGGTAGGAGTCGCGGCAATCCGGGGGCTTGTCTGGTTTCAGAAGAAGTGTTATGATCGCCTCATGGAGCGATGGCGGGAAGAGGCCACTGTCGAAGGAGTCATTGTACATAGCGGCCAGGTGCGGCACCAGAAGCGGGGCGAATGTCTTATAAAACGAAGCCGGGAGGCCGTCCGAGCCAGGGGCCTTATCACCGGGCAAACCAGTGATGGCAGCAAGTATTTCTTCCTTAGAAAAAGGCTCGTCTAGAAATTCGCGGTGATGGTCCTCGAGCCAGACGAGTGAGATGGTGTCAAAAAATTGGTTGAAGTCCGCACGCGAAGGTGTGGGGCCCGCGGCGTAAAGGTGCGTGTAATAATCCGTAAACCGTGACTTGATTTCCTCTGGGGAGGTGGTTCTAGAAGGGCCGCCGTCCTGAAGTGCCGCAACATATGATGCAGCGCGGGGGGCACGAAGGAGGCTGGCTAGGGTCTTGCCAGGCCGATCGCCCTCGCCGAAACGGCGTGCCCGGGCCTCTCTGCCTAGAAAGGAGAGTTCCCTCTCGGCCTCCCTGGCAAATTCTGAGTGCTTTTCGCGCAGGCGAGCAAGTGTCTCGGAGTTGGGGCGAGTTGCCTGAGCAGAGTCCAGGGCCTTAATCTCCAATTCTAATGTTCCTAATGTGGTGCGGATGGAGCGGAGGACTCCGGATTGTTTTGAAATACACTCACCGCGAATCACAGCCTTAAAACCCTCCCACAGGGTAGACGGCGAGTCCACGGAGCCGACATTCAAGTCAAAATAGTTGGAGATCGCAGTTTGGATCTCGGCACAAAAGACAGAGTCGCGGAGAGCGTTCGAGGGGAGCCGCCAGGAGAAGGCCCTACGTGGGGAGTCGGGAAGGCGTAAACAGAGCTGGACCGGCGCGTGGTCAGAAAAAGTGCGCGCCATATTAGTGACGGATGTAAGCCAAGTGAGGACGTCAGGAGAGGTGATCCAAAGATCAATACGAGACCAGCAGCCACGGGTACCGGTGACACAAGTTCCCTCGCGGGCCTCAGGCCACACGTGTCGCCATGCGTCATACAGTGAGTTATCGGCTAGCAAGGACTGTAAGAAAGCCGCGGATTGCGGGTGCGACGAGTGGGGCCCCGAGCGGTCAAGGACAGCAGAAAGGGTAACGTTGAAGTCCCCCCCCAAAGGAGTGCCGCGGGGCCCAGTGTGGATATTAAGTGCCAAACCTTAGTGAAAAAGGCAGGGTCGTCCGAGTTGGGACCGTATATAGCAGCAATCGTCATTGGTTGGGAAAGTAAGGAGCCATGTAGAATAACATACCGTCCCTCAGGGTCAGTGAGTACCCGATCTGTGTGCCATGGAAGTCCCCTGCGTATCAAAATGGACACACCACGAGAGTAGGCGGAATAGAAAGAGGAGTGCGATTCGCCCCAGTGGCGCGACTGAAGCCTAGCGGCGGTCGCAGGCAACAAGTGAGTCTCCTGTAAGAGGCAAATGTCAACTTTATGACGAAGTAGGTGTGAATGGATAAGCTGGGCCTTGCGGTGGTCGTTGAGGCCACGAATATTCCAGGACCAGCATATGGTGTCAGTCATACTGTGTGAGGACATAATAGGAGGGAGCGCAGGGCAGCGAGTAGGAGCTGCGGTCAAAACCTAGCATGTGTAGCGGGGAGGTCATACTTGGATAGTACAAAGGCGAGTCAGCTGCTTTAAGTCTGAAATGGAGCCGGCGAGAGCCCGCCAGGGGGGAAGGTGTGACACCGGGGGGAACAGCAAGGGTACGAGAGCAGTGAGGCAGGCAATGACCCCATAGGGCACCAGTCGAAGGGAGGGCGCGGTGTCTAGCTCAAACGTGATGCAGTGATCGAGCGCAGCAGTGGTGTAATGCGTACTGAAGGAATACATAAATTGAAAGCATAGAGACAGTAACTTTTCTGAAAAAAAACACAAAAAGACAGTCCCAGGAGCCAACCACCCCCACCCCGAACAAACCCACCCCATCGCACCATGATTGAGAGCATAAATCTTGCAATGTGAGAGCAGAAAAAATGCGATAAACCACGAAATTGCCGCGAAAGGCGAACACAACAACCCAACACCCCTCCACCCACCACCCACACCAACCCCCCAATCAGGTCAAGTAACCACCCACACCAACCCCAGGGGACCCCAACCGGGAGGGGGAGAATCAGCAATAGAAGTGGGAATCATCCTGTGGGGGCATGGCGACGCCTAGCGTACCCCCCTGCCAGGAAAGGCAGGGTGGCCAAGCCAGAGCTATCAGCAGACAACACAGGCAGGTAATACAATGCAACCAAATGAGAGACAGTAAACCCAGTGGAACATGAAAAAAAAGAGAAAGAAAAAATGATGGGCCGCAGCCAGTTGAACAGCCAAGGGGCAGCCGGGGGAGTGAGACCGCCACTGCGCTACACAGTCTTGTACAGAAGGGCCGGGGGCCAGAAACAATAAAGAGGTACAGTTCAGTCATTGTCACTCAAATTGGCTGCAGCAGGGTCTTGAGAGCTGGCTGGAGTGGAGTGGTGAGAGCGGTCCAACTGTTTGGCAAAGGCAAGGGCTCCCTTTGAGTCTGGGAATACCAGGGTTTTAGAGCCCTGTCTGACCCGCAATTTGGCCGGGTAGGCTAGTGAGTAGGACACTTCGTGCTTTTGCAAGATGCTTTTTGCGGGCAGAAACTCGCGGCGGTCAGCCTGCACAGCCAGGGTGTAATCGGGATAAAAAGACAAAGTGTTACCTTGGTGGCGGATCACACCTCTTTCCCTGGCAGCCCGGAGGACCGCGTCCCGGTCCCAGAAATTTAGGATCTTCGCAATGATCGGTCGAGCAGGCAGACCAGGGGCAGGCCGAGGGAGCGGTGCGCTCTCTCCACGACACAAATACCTGGGAAAGCACTTCTCCAAATAGTTCTCGCAACAGCTGCTCCACGTAATCCTCCATCCTGGAAATGTTGGAGGACTCCGGCACACCAGTGATGCGGAGGTTACTCCTGCGGGAGCGGGCCTCCAAATCTTCGTTCTTAGAAGGGATGAGGTCAAGGATTTTTTCCATTTGGAGCAATTTTTGGCGTTCTTGGGTGGCGGAGTCCTCCACATCAGACACTCTCGACTCGACGTGGAGCAGACGGCCATCGAGCGCATCCACCCTGGACTTGACCGCATCGAGGCGAGAAGCCAGCTGCTCCAGCTGAGTGGCAATCCCGGACACCGCCGACTTCACCTCCAGCATGATGGCCTTCAGGTCATCTTCACGTGCGGCAGCCATTTCCGTGGGTGCGGGCAATTCGCCCCCGTCAGCAGTGGCGCCCTCCTGACGCGTTTGCCTCCGCTGCTCAAAGGTTAGTCGGGGCTGTTTCGTGTCAGCCTTACCCATGGCGGCCTCGTAGAGCAGGGAGCCCCAAAAAGGCCCGCAGCGTTACAGGTGGAAAGTGCAGCCGGTAAGGGCACAGGTAGCAGGAAGATGAACAATGGGGGGCAAAGAGGATCCCCCTCCACGAGGCAGGTGTGCAGCAGGCGTAGGGCCCGGGCCGCAAATGCGACGGTGGAGGCGGTGGACCCAGATCTCGCAGCTAGCGCGCAGGCTTCCCCACCGAGCCGTCGCTACGCACCCAAGGTGGCGCAATCCAGGAGGCAGCCGGGGTCCAACACGAGAGGTCTCGCTCCGGAGACTGTGTTTGGCGCGGAGGTGTGGTAGAGCGCATGCACCGCAACAGTCCCCGGGCCGTAGTGCAATGGAGGGCCCCTGCAGTGTTGGGCGCCGTGTAGAAAGGGATAACCTGGGTGGAGGGTCAACTCGGCGGTGAACCCAACCGGCAGAGAGAGCTGGAGGATCAGAGGGCCAGGCCGGGGGTGCAGACACGCACCAGTGCGCCCCGGAGTCGCCCTGGAGAGAAGGCCGGACTGTAGGCCGCTGCAGCAAGTCAGGGAACACCCTGATCGCGGGCTCCCGTCCCAGATCCCCGCTCACCGCCGGCGACCACAAAGGCGGGAGGGGAGGCAGCCGGGACGGTCGAGAGCGCAGCGGCAGCAGGTGGAACCCAGCCGGGAGTAGCGAGGGGGCAGCGAACCGCGGCAGGAGGACGCGGGGAGCGCGCCGCCCTCCTCGCCCGGCCCACCAGCGCGGATACCGGAGACGCTCAGGGCGCCTACTCAGGGTCGGGCTGGGCTGGGCGGTACGGCGAGCGCGATCCCAGGCCCGCCCCGGAGCGGCCCCAGGCAGCAAGACTCACCGGCGGATTGTCGTGGCCTCAGGGCCAGTGGTGGGAGGTCCGGTTGGCGTGCGAAGAAGCACGGGTGGCGCAGGCCGGGCCCCGGTGGGTGAGCAGACGTCTAGGCCCGACTCCTGGAGGCACCGCAGCCAGTCGCAGCCAGGTCGTAGGGCCGCGATGAACGGCTCCGAAGACGCCGCCGGTGCAGGGAAGCCGCGAAGGTAGGGTCACAGGCAGCGATGTGTAGGAAGTCTGCCGGATTATTGTAGGATTAAAGGCTTGGCCGGCAGAGCCCACTCAAAGTGCGGCCATCTTGCAGCCGGCTAAGCCACGCCCCTCTCCAAAGATCAGGCTTAACGCGTTTCGAACTGGAAGTTCTTGATCACAAGCCATTACACACAGGATAACTGCCAACCAATGTAGAACTCTTGCGTGATTTAAATGTCCAAGTTCCCGCCTCAATGGGCCGGGCTTCTCGCCCATGTGGGCCGCTGAGCATTGTGGAATCCGCAGTTCTGCAAAAATAATAAAACCCAAGTGGGTGTCGTAGTATACTGTGCATTAAAGTTTATAAAAAACCACTGTGGGCTGATTAAAAAATACATGAAGCTGAACTGCTGCCCAATTAGTCCATCGCAGCAGTTCAGCTTCATGTATTTTTTAATCAGCCCACAGTGGTTTTTTATGAACTTGGGAACTTCCAGTTCGAAACGCGTTAAGCCTGATCTTTGGATTAAAATGCTTGATACTGACCTGGCTGCAGTCCTCGTGTTTGTAAGGAGACACTCCCCGGGAGGTCGTGCTCATAGGGGCAACCTTTTTGTGTGGATTTATTGGCGGCTTTGCTCAGCCGCGAGCACGGACCCGCCGCATCACAGCGGATCTGCGACGCTTGAAATACAGGCGCCGAAATGGAACGGAGAGCTCATAAGCGATGGACTAATTGGGCAGCAGTTCAGCTTCATGTATTTTTTAATCAGCCCACAGTGGTTTTTTATGAACTTTAATGCACAGTATACTACGACACCCACTTGGGTTTTATTATTTTTGCAGAACTGCGGATTCCACAATGCTCAGCGGCCCACATGGGCGAGAAGCCCGGCCCATTGAGGCGGGAACTTGGACATTTAAATCACGCAAGAGTTCTACATTGGTTGGCAGTTATCCTGTGTGTAATGGCTTGTGATCAAGAACTTCCAGTTCGAAACGCGTTAAGCCTGATCTTTGGATTAAAATGCTTGATACTGACCTGGCTGCAGTCCTCGTGTTTGTAAGGAGACACTCCCCGGGAGGTCGTGCTCATAGGGGCAACCTTTTTGTGTGGATTTATTGGCGGCTTTGCTCAGCCGCGAGCACGGACCCGCCGCATCACAGCGGATCTGCGACGCTTGAAATACAGGCGCCGAAATGGAACAGAGAGCTCATAAGCGATGGACTAATTGGGCAGCAGTTCAGCTCCATGTATTTTTTAATCAGCCCACAGTGGTTTTTTATGAACTTTAATGCACAGTATACTACGACACCCACTTGGGTTTTATTATTTTTGCAGAACTGCGGATTCCACAATGCTCAGCGGCCCACATGGGCGAGAAGCCCGGCCCATTGAGGCGGGAACTTGGACATTTAAATCACGCAAGAGTTCTACATTGGTTGGCAGTTATCGTGTGTGTAATGGCTTGTGATCAAGAACTTCCAGTTCGAAACGCGTTAAGCCTGATCTTTGGATTAAAATGCTTGATACTGACCTGGCTGCAGTCCTCGTGTTTGTAAGGAGACACTCCCCGGGAGGTCGTGCTCATAGGGGCAACCTTTTTGTGTGGATATATATATATATATATATATATATATATATATATATATATTCACTGAAAAAACCATAGGTTTCAGGGGGGTTATAGTTAGTTGGACATTTCACTCGTACAAAACCATAGAAATTCCCCCGTTATAGTTAGTTCAGCTAACTATAACTCGCGCTCCCGCAATGCACTGCTGATGACGTCACATATTACATCACCGATGACATCACTGATGACATCATCCATGTGATAATTTGCTGCATCTTCTCACACCCTAATATAACCTTTGATACACCCACTCTAAATTACAGAGTGCCATTCTCAAAACCATAGACACTCCAACACCAATAACTACATACCCACTCACTGATTCTTAGGTCTACACACACATCCACTCACTCACCCGTACAGTCACTCATGCTTATGGTCACTCAGTACAGGACTATCATATGCACTCATACACCTATATAGACACTTACACACCGCCACTCATCCATAGAGGTACTCACACACCTAGTCAGTCATGCAAATAATTAATCACACTGCCATTTACTCACCTATACAGTTATACACACACCAGCTCACTTACTCATACAAATACTAGCACATTCTTACGCTCTTATACAATCACTGATACAAGCACACACTCATCCATACAGCCACTCTCACAATCACACACTCTCACTTATAGCCATTTATATACTCCAACACACACATATACTGCCTTTCACATATGTAGTTACTCACACATGTACCACTGAGATATACATTCACTCACTAACACACCCATACACACACTCACCCACCCATACAGTCCATCACAGATGCACTCTTTAAACCATGTACCCAGTGAATCACCCACTCACACATCTATGCACAGAGTCACACACACCCCACCCACACAAACACTCAGGCACCCATACAAATACTCAGACAACCAATCAATAACCCATATAGACACTCATGTAGCTATTCACAAACCCATGCAGCCGCTTACACACCAACAGACAGACGGATACAGACATTCACACAGTTTAGTCACTAACCCATGCATTCAGTAAGATACGTTTAATCACTCACTTGTAGAGTCAGTCACGCACCTACTAAATCATCCATTCAGACACTTATACACCCACTCATTCTTCAATACGCCTTTCCCTATATATATTAAACATATTGAAACTTTACAGAAACACAGTCACTGGATGATGTCATCAGTGATGTCATCAGTGATGTCATTTGAGATGTCATCAGTGATATCATCAGTGATGTCACTGACCATGTCATGAGTGATGTAATATGTGACGTCATCAGCAGTGCATTGCGGGGGCGCGAGTTATAGTTAGCTGAACTAACTATAACGGGGGAATTTCTATGGTTTTGTACGAGTGCAATGTCCAACTAACTATAACGCCCCTGAAACCTATGGTTTTTTCAGTGAATATATATATATATATATATTATCTACTGGCGGTCGCCAGTAGATAGTTATAGTTAGGACCTATTTTCCATAGGAAATCCGCAACATTCTATTTGAAATAACGTTGGTGCCGGTTGACGAATCTTCGCGAAAGTTTCCAACTTGTTGGGGCGCTCCGGTCCGCTCCTATCCTGAAAGTCTCGGGGTGATTCGTCAAGCGGGGGCCGAGAAAAAAGGGGGGTCCCAAAACGTGTTTTCCCCATTCATTTTTCCATAGGAACCTTTAGTCGCAGCTACAGCCCGAACTGCTGAACAGAATTACACCAAATTTGGCAAAGAGGTAGCCCTTGGTTCAGTGTCGTGCCTTTTGCTTAAATGGTGTAAATCCGTTCAGTAGTTCCTGAGAAAATCAAAAGTAAAATCACATATATATCTGGGCGGAGCCTAACCACACATGTCATTGTGAGATCTGATTGGCTGTCAGCACTTCATCCTGGAATTGCTGGCAGCCATCTTGAGACCAATATACATGATAGTACCCCATTGAAATGCATTGTAGTGAATCAAAGATTTTGAGGGTTACCAAAAGGAGAACTATAAAGGGTGATAACAGACTTTAGTTACATTAGAATTCATTTGTTGATGGTACCATACTAATTTCAGGAATTGTGGTGTGTTCTAAGGTGATTTTACCCTGTGAAAAACCTTCTGCTGGGATATCATGAATCATGTTTGAGAGAAAACTATTTTCACATGCTTGTCCCATAGAGTTTTGGAAGGTGCTCCAGAAGCTAAAATGAGAGCATATTTTCTGTAAATTCACATTATCTTTCTCAGTCATGTGAGAATGAAGTCTGACATTCTCAGTAAAACATGTACATCCAACAAGGGCAGAGACTGTCAGTTGATTCCTTTGTGTTCTACTGCAGCTTCCCAGAGTGTTCTAAAGAACAACTAGAGTGCTAACAGCCTTACTTATGACAAAAGTATGGCACACCTGAAGCCATCTTGATTGGAATAAACTGGTAACACTTAAAACATTTAATTTAAAAAGGAACAAAATGATGGGGTTCATTTTGTCATAGAAATTATGGTTAGTGCTGTAGAAAGAAAAATTAGGACATGTTTCAAGTGTGATCTCAAATATCTTCCTGTTATATTTCAACAGGAGCAGCCTTCCAGTTGATGCCTTTGTGTTCTACTGCAGCTTCCCAGAGTGTTCTAAAGAACAACTAGAGCGCTAACAGCCTTACTTATGACAAAAGTATGGCACACCTGAAGCCATCTTGATTGGAATAAACCGGTAACACTTAAAACATTTAATTGAAAAAGGAACAAAATGAGGGGGTTCTTTTTGAAATAGAAATTATGGTTAGTGCTGCAGAAAGAAAACTTAGGGCATGTTTTAAGTGAGACCTCAAATCCTCTTCTATTTCATTAGAAAATTCTGGCATGCAGACTGAAACAATCACTTTCAATACCAGCAGCAGACTTCCAGTTAACTCCCTGGTAAGCAGTAGCTTTACTACAGTGATCTAATGAGCAACTAGAGTGCTAACATTCTGAATTTATGGCAAATGTGAGACACATCTGAATGCCTTCTTGATGGAATCAAAGTAAAAAACTGAAAGCATTTCCTACTGAGGAGACTGCAGTAAATGAGGAAATTAGGAAACTTCATAACAAAGAAGTCTTCCAAGATGGCCACCAGTGAAACAAAAGCCCAAACGTAGCACAAATATTACCCAGATGTAGCCCACATATAGCCCAATGACAAAAGTGTGTAAAACACTTTTTATTTTTAGTTTTTTTGCAGTTTTATGTAGTGCAGACTGGTCAGGTATTGGAGCGTTGCATCTTAAAACATGACCCCCCTACACTACAAAAACACCACTGCACTACCCTAAACCCTAAAACACTACCCCCAGCATGACCCCCTACACTACACAAGCACCACTGCACTATCCTAAACCCTAAAACACTACCCCCAGCATGACCCCCTACACTACACAAACACCACTGCACTAACCTAAACCCTAAAACACTACGCCCAGCACGACCCCCTACACTACCCAAACACCACTGCACTAACCTAAAACATGACCCCCTACACCACACAAACACCACTGCACTACCCTAAACCCTAAAACACTACCCCCAGCACGACCCCCTATACTACACAAGCACCACTGCACTACCTTAAACCCTAAAACACTACCCCCAGCACAACCCCCTACACTACACAAACACCACTGCACTACCCTAAACCACTACCCCCAGCACGACCCCCTACACTACCCAAACACCACTGCACTAACCTAAATCCTAAAACACTACCCCCAGCACGACCCCCTACACTACCCAAACACCACTGCACTACACTAAAACATGACCCCCTACACTACACAAACACCACTGCACTACCCTAAACCCTAAAACACTACCCCCAGCACGACCCCCTTCACTACACAAGCACCACTGCACTACCCTAAACCCTAACACACTTCCCCCAGCACGACCCCCTACACTGCCCGAACACCACTGCACTGCCCTAAACCCTGAAACACCAGCCCCTGCACGACCCCCTACACTGCCCGAACACCACTGCACTGCCCTAAACCCTGAAACACCACCCCTAGCATGACCCCCTACACTGCCCGAACACCACTGCACTGCCCTAAACCCTGAAACACCACCCCCTTCACGACCCCCTACACTGCCCGAACACCACTGCACTGCCCTAAACCCTGAAACACCACCCCCAGCACGACCCCCTACACTGCCCGAACACCCCTGCACTGCCCTAAACCCTGAAACACTACCCCCAGCAAGACCCCCTACACTGCCCGAACACCACTCCACTGCCTTAAACCCTGAAACATCACCTCCAGCAAGACCCCCTACACTGCCCGAACACCACTGCCCTAAACCCTGAAACACCACCCCAGCACGACCCCCTACACTGCCCGAACACCACTGCACTGCCCTAAACCCTGAACCACCACCCCCAGCACGACCCCCTACACTGCCCGAACACCACTGCTCTGCCCAAAACCCTGAAACACCAGCCCCAGCACGACCACCTACACTGCCCGAACACCACTGCACTGCCCTAAACCTTGAAACACCAGCCCCTAGCACGACCCCCTACACTGCCCGAACACCACTGCACTACCATAAACCCTGAAACACCACCCCCAGCACGACCCCCTACACTGCCCGAGCACCACTGCACTGCCCTAAACCCTGAAACACCAGCCCCAGCACGACCCCCTACACTGCCCGAACACCACTGCACTGCCCTAAACCCTGAAACACCAGCCCCAACACGACCGCCTACACTGCCCGAACACCACTGCACTGCCCTAAACCCTGAAACACCAGCCCCAGCACGACGCCCTACACTGCGCGAACACCACTGCACTGCCCTAAACCGTGAAACACCAGCCTCAGCACGACCCCCTACACTGCCCGAACACCACTGCACTGCCCTAAACCCTGAAACACCACCCCCAGCCCGACCCCCTACACTGCCCGAACACCACTGCACTGCCCTAAACCCTGAAACACCACCCCCTGCACCACCCCCTACACTGCCCGAACACTACTGCACTGCCCTAAACGCTGAAATACCATCCCCAGCACGACCCCCTACACTGCACGAACACCACTGCACTGCCCTAAACCCTGAAACACTACCCCCAGCAAGACCCCCTACACTGCCCGAACACCACTGCACTGCCCTAAACCCTGAAACATCACCCCCCAGCAAGACCCCCTACACTGCCCAAACACCACTGCCCTAAACCCTGTAACACCACCCCCAGCAAGACCCCCTACAATGCCCGAACACCACTGCACTGCCCTAAACCCTGAAACATCAGCCCCAGCACGACCCCCTACACTGCCCAAACACCACTGCACTGCCCTAAACCCTGAAACACCACCCCCTGCACGACCCCCTACACTGCCCAAACACCACTGCACTGCCCTAAACCCTGAAACACCACCCCCAGCACGACCCCCTACACTGCCCGAACACCACTGCACTGCCCTAAACCCTGAAACACCACCCCTGCACGACCCCCTACACTGCCCGAACACTACTGCACTGCCCTAAACCCTGAAACACCACCCCCAGCACGACTCCCTACACTGCACAAACACCACTGCACTGCCCTAAACCCTGAAACACTACCCCCAGCAAGACCCCCTACACTGCCCGAACACCACTGCACTGCCCTAAACCCTGAAACATCACCCCCAGCAAGACCCCCTACACTGCCCGAACACCACTGCCCTAAACCCTGAAACACCACCCCCAGCAAGACCCCCTACACTGCCCGAACACCACTGCACTGCCCTAAACCCTGAAACACCACCCCCAGCACGACCCCCTACACTGCCCGAACACCACTGCTCTGCCCAAAACCCTGAAACACCAGCCCCAGCACGACCCCCTACACTGCCCGAACACCACTGCACTGCCCTAAACCCTGAAACACCAGCCCCAGCATGACCCCCTAGACTGCCCGAACACCACTGCACTGCCCTAAACCCTGATACACCACCCCCAGCATGAACCCCTACACTACCCAAACACCACTGCACTACACTAAACCCTAAAACACTACCCCCAGCAGCACCCCCTACACTACGTAAACACCACTGCACTACCCTAAACACTAAAACACTACCCCCAGCAGTACCCCCTACACTACCCAAACACCATTGCACTACCCTAAACTCTAAAACACTACCCCCAGCAGTACCCCTACACTACCCAAACACCACTGCACTACCCTAAAACACTACCCCAGCACGACCCCCTACACTACCCAAACACCACTGCACTACCCTAAACCCTAAAACACTCCCCCCAGCACGACTCCCTACACTACCCAAACACCACTGCACTACCCTAAACCCTAAATCTACCCCCAGCATGACCCCCTACACTACACAAACACCACTGCACTACCCTAAACCCTAAAACACTACCCCCAGCACGACCCTCTTCACTACCTAAACACAACTGCACAATTTGTTACAGGCGTTGCAACGCAGGCCTGTGGTGCTTACTGGAAGTACCTGGTGGGCTAGTTGGGTCCCAGGGACCCTCAGGATTCAAGGTGACCTAATCCCCCAACTTAAAACGCTCCACGGGGCGCGTTTGCACAGTGGTGAAGGGAGGGGGCGGGCCTCAGGTGACATGTGCGCAAACACGCCCTGTGGTGCGTTTTAAGTTGGGGAATTAATTCCCTTTGAATCCTGAGGGACCCTGGGGGCCAACTAGCCCACCAGGTACCTTCAGTAAGCACAACAGAGTTGCGTTGCAGAGAGGTGAAAAAAGGTGCATGGCCTCGGAACGCCTCTCTGCAACTCAGCTCTGTGTCCTAACTGTAGGTACCTGGGGGGCTAGTTGGGCCCCAGGGACCCTCAGGATTCAAGGGGACTTAATCCCGCAACTTAAAACGCGCCACGGGGAGCGTTTGCACACATGTCACCTCAGGCCCCCCCTCCCTTCACCACTGTGCAAACGCGCCCTGTAGAGCGTTTTAAGAGGTAGTTTTAATCCCCCTGCCCTATTATGTACTAGGGACTTTCAGAGGAGGTCATGCTAATCACAGGGGTACCCCAATGCATAGTGTTCCCTAGTGTATGTAGGTGTTTTCACTGTAAGTGTCTTTTAGCATAGCACTGGCTCTGGTTAGTCAGAGTCAGTTACCACCAGTACCCGTCTGAAAAAGTTGTGGGCACAGGATGATTTTGCAACAAGGCCTCTTTCTGCTCCTCTGTTGGTTCTTTCTGCACATCTTTTGCTTCTTTCTGTGCGTTTTTTCTTCTTTTCTTTCTTCACATGTCCTACCTCTGTAGGCATAGTTAGAAACTAGCATTTAAAAAACCTTTGAAATTCACTTAAAAAATCATAGGTTTCAGGCACGTTATAGTTAGAAATTAGCATTTAAAAAACCTTTGAAATTCACTGAAAAAACCATAGGTTTCAGACACGTTATAGTTAGAAATTAGCATTTAAAAAACCTTTGAAATTCACTGAAAAAACCATAGGTTTTAGGGACAGTTATAGTTAGTTGGACATTTCACTCGTACAAAACCATAGAAATTCCCCGTTATAGTTAGTTCAGCTAACTATAACTCACGCCCCGCAATGCACTGCTGATGACGTCACATATTACATCACTCATGACATGGTCAGTGACATCACTGATGACATCACTGATGACATCTCAAATGACATCACTGATGACATCATCCATGTGATAATTTCATGCATCTTCTCACACCCTAATATAACTTTTGATACACCCACTCTAAATTACAGACTGCCATTCTCAAAACCATAGACACTCCAACACCAAAAACTACATACCCACTCACTGATTCTTAGGTCTACACACACATCCACTCACTCACCCGTACAGTCACTCATACTTACAGTCACTCAGTACAGGACTATCATATGCACTCATACACCTATATAAACACTCACACACCGCCACTCATCCATAGAGGTACTCACACACCTAGTCAGTCATGCAAAAAATTAATCACACAACCATTTACTCACCTATACAGTTATACACACACCAGCTCACTTACTCATACAAATACTAGCACATTCTTACGCTCTTATACAATAACTGATACAAGCACACACGCATCCATACAGCCACTCTCACTATCACACACTCTCACTTATAGCCATTTAAATACTCTAACACACATATATACTGCCTTTTACATATATAGTTACTCGCACATGTACCACTGAGATATACATTCACTCACTAACACACCCATACACACACTCACCCACCCAAGCAGTCCATCACAGATGCACTCTTGAAATCATGCACCCAGTGAATCACCCACTCACACATCTATGTACAGAGCCACACACACCCCACCCACACAAACACTCAGGCAGCCATACAGATACTCAGAGAACCAATCATATAGACACTCATGTAGCTATTCGCAAATCCATGCATCCACTTACACACCAACAAACAGACGGATACAGACATTCACACAGTTTAGTCACTAACCCATGCATTCAGTAAGATACGTTTAATCACTCACTTGTAGAGTCAGTCACTCACGTACTAAATCATCCATTCAGACACTTATACACCCACTCATTCTTCAATACGCCTTTCCCTATATATATTAAACATATTTAAACTTTACAGAAACACACAGTCACTGGATGATGTCATCAGTGATGTCATCAGTGATGTCATTTGAGATGTCATCAGTGATGTCATCAGTGATGTCACTGACCATGTCATGAGTGATGTAATATGTGACGTCATCAGCAGTGCATTGCGGGGAGCGAGTTATAGTTAGCTGAACTAACTATAACGGGGAATTTCTATGGTTTTGTACGAGTGAAATGTCCAACTAACTATAACTGTCCCTAAAACCTATGGTTTTTTCAGTGAATATATATATATATATATATATCCTCTGCTTGATAACCCTGCTAGAAAACCAGACATTTGAGGTGAGCAAATTCAGAGTGTTGCTGGTGTTGTAGGGTGCTCTACACAAGAGCTGCCCTCCACCTAAACTTGACAACTACCCAGAGTTCTCTGCTTCTTTTTGTGCATATATATATATATATATATATATATACATATGTATCCTGTGGTGTAATATATAATCTTTCCTAATAGAAATGGATCTGCTTATACACGGAAACATGGTTCAGATTACAATATATATATATATATATATATACACACAAAAAGAAGCAGAAAACTCTGGGTAGTTGTCAAGTTTAGGTGGAGAGCAGCTCTTGTGTAGAGCACCCTACAACACCAGCAACACTCTGAATTTGCTCACCTCAAATGTCTGGTTTTCTAGCAGGGTTATCAAGCAGAGGATTAGCACAGTGCCACCCACACAGAGCTAGAAAGAGACAAAGTATTTTGCCATTTCAGCAGCAAAGTCTATAAGCACAGGATTAGCACAGTGCCATCCACGCCGAGCTGTAAAATGCCAAAACCTTTGACCACTTCAGGCACAGTATTACAGCTTGGATTGGTAAAATACCATCCAAGCCAACCTGGAATGAGTAAAAGCAACTCCTGACATTATATATATAAACCATTACTTCCAAAAGAACTCACTACTTCCCCTTTTCAAATCCACATTCTATACCTACACAAACTACCCTACACACATAAGACACACAAGAAAATAGGAGCACAATCCTAACACAACTAACGCACAAGAAAAAACAAAACAAAAATTTTACTAACCAGCTAATTACTAATCTTGAGTTCCGGAATAAATAGCTATTTGCTGCAAAAAGCACTTCAATGCCGCGTCAGGGTTGATAAGCACTATATAAATACGTTTACAATTTACAGTGTGGTTAATCTTTCCTTATTCTTGCAGTTCCACAGCAGAATGAACTACCTGAGTTATTAAATGAGTCCAATATTTGTATACATTTTTTAATATTGTATAGTCAAGATCATCTCTGGTATTAGGACCATGCAAAGAGCATGAATACTACACCACTTAGTTTTTTTTTTAACTTTATTTTTCTGATTTCAAAGATGAAACACAAGTCAAGAGAAAAACCCCAACAGTGTAATTCATGGTACTTCATCTCAGTGTCCCAGTACACAATAAGGCAAAGCACAGAGTGTAACAAATGAGTCTCACACAAAGCACAGGCAACAACAATGTGGATTCAGCATTGCATCGACCAGCCTCCTTATCCGGCCATGTGGTACATGACAATAGCAGTGGCAAAGGCGTCCTGACCCAGCAGGGAATTGTCACAGGGGAAGCAATTATACACTAGGTGAGTTAGGAGTCACAGAGTCCATCCTGTCGGGGACACTTTGTCGGAGGTAAGCGATAAAGGGCTCCCAAATGTCCTTGGGTCGGGTTGTTAGTGGCATGAGGTCCTGATATGCTGCTAATTGCTCCTGACAGTAGGAGACGTCTGCCAGCCAGGCCTGGCTGTCAGGAACCACTTTTCTCCCCCAGTGTATCGGCACTCTGCGTTTGGCCAACAGAAGTAGCATCACAATGAGGCGTCGGTATTCATCCGGAGCTTCATTTACATACCCAAGGAGACATACAATAGGATCAGATGGGAATGGGGCCTCTATGATGGCACTCACCGTGCCACAGACCGCAGTCCAAAAGCTCACCACACCAGGGCAGGTCCATGCCAGGTGCAAGAATGTAGCTCCTTGCTCGCGACAACGTAAACAGTGTCAGTCGGCAACCAGTCCAATTCTGTGGAGCTGCGATAGAGTGCGATATGTTCTATGTAAATAGTTAAAGTATATTAGTCTCAGTCTGTAATTGGGAGACAGCCTCTCAGACTGGGCATAACAGTAGTTGCACTGCGCATCTGATATGTCCAAACCCAGGTCCCTCTCCCAGGCTATCCGAGCCCCGCAGTGTCCACAGGGGAAGCAGCCAGCACGAGTGATGAGTTTACGTGATGAAGTGGACATGTGAATGTATTCCGATGCCGTAGAGATAGGAGGGGAGCGGGAAATGTGTCATCCAGTGTGTGGCAGGCAGCTCTAATTTGATAGTACAGTAGTGTGTCTAATGGGGTGGCCGTGTGTGTGTCAGTTCTGGTGAAGGGGGGAGAAACTGACCGTCCGGGTATAGATCCGCGAAAACCTTTATACCTTGTGCCCCTGCACGCCTGGTGGCACCTTTATCCTATAATGGGGAAACACGGGGTTATCTGGTAGTAATGCAGAAGGTGCATATAGTGTTGTAAGGCCAGCCCATCTGCGGAGGCCGTCCCATGCCCAACGTACGCATTCCACTGTATTGATTTTGGCTTTCGGTGTCTTGTATGACTTTGCAGTTACAAGTGGCCATGGGGACGTTTGATCCTGCTCTATCGCTAGAAGTGATTGAAACCAGGTGGGATGGAGCCAATTGTGCAAGAAATGTGCTTGGGCGCATAAAGCATATAGCTGCATATCCGGCTCTCCCAAACCTACCCGCGTGGGTGGCAGCATCAGGCATTCACAGGATACCCTCAGATGGCCTGCCCATGCTAGAGTGATCATGTTAGACCGTAATCGCTTAAACAACAGCGAAGTGAATAAGAGTGGGACGTTAACAAAAAGATATAAACACTTCTGGAGTATTACCATCTTTGCAATGGCTATGCGGCCAGCAAGGGATAATGGTAATTTAATCCACATCTAGATATGCGCCTCTAGCCAATCTTTTGCACTTCCGTAATTCACTTTCCAGAGCTCTTCTGGGTCCCTACTGAGCCATATGCCCAGATATCTGACTGGCTCCACTGCCCATTTCAGTGGGTATTCAGTCTTGTAGTGTATCATAGCCTCTGTCAGCGGAAACAGGATTGATATATTCCAGTTTATCTGGATTCCCGAATATCCACCATAGCAGACCACCTCACGCATCATAGGCCCCAGATTCGTCAGTGGCTCGCGTATGTAAAGAGTAATGTTGTAAGCATACATAGATATGACTAGGCCACTTGTAGTTAAGCCGATGCCGCGTTCATCATGATGTTGATGCAGTCGGGCAGCCAGTGGCTCCATAGCTATGGCAAATAAAAGCGGGGACAAAGGGCATCCCTGCCTGGTGCCACGTGTGATTGCTATCAGTTCTGAGACATGTCCATTCAGCCTGACGCAGGCCATGGGGAGAGTATATAAAAGTTGTATTTTCCTAATAAAGTTAGGACTAAGCCCCAGGCGCTGGAGCAATGGAAAAAGAAATGTCCACTCAAGGGAATCAAATGCCTTGGTGGCGTCCAGCAGAGCGACCACTGTCAGGATGGAGGGTGAGTGTGGTGCATCACAGCAAATATGGTGCGGAGGTTCTGTGATGTGGATAAAGCCCAACTGGTCTGGTCTCACAATTAGGGGCATAAGGGGCAACAGGCGATTCACCAATAATTTCACATATATCTTATTGTCTATATTTATTAGGGACAGTGGGCGGTAAGAATCTCAGAGCTCAGCGGGTTTGTCCGGTTTTCATATGGTCACTATGACTGCCTCTCTTAGAGACGGTGGGAGCTGTCCCAGGGTCAGCGAGTCGTGGTACATCTCTATAAGGTGCGGGATGAGGATGGGGGCATATTCCTTATAAAAAGCCGGCATTAGCCCATCCCTGCCAGGGGCCCTATCGCCTGGCAGGCTCGCGATGACCTGGGCGATCTCCTCTGGCGTAATTGGAGCATCAAGATACTCCTGATGTCCCGGTCCAGCCATAATAACTGGATGGAGTCGAAATAGCTCTGCAGTGCCTCCGGATCACACACTGATCCAGTAGTGTACAGCTGAGCATAGGAGGAAATGACTTCATGCAGTTCAGTTCAGTCACATATGTGGAAGCGTGGGGTCTGTGTAGCGACCCCGCTAACGTTCTTCCAGGGCGGTGTCTGTCAGCGCATCAGGGTTGGGGTTCCGAGAGTACTCCTGTTCCAGAACCTGAACCTCCGATTCTAATTGGCCCAATGATCCGCAAATCGTCCTCAGTCCTCTGAACTGTTTTGCAATACAGGTCCCTCATATTACCACCTTGAAAGCCACCCACAAAGTGGAGGGTGACCAAACCGACCCAGTGTTAAGTGCGAAGTAATCTGCTATTGCAAATTGGATTTCCTCTCTGAAAGCAGCATCGCACAGTGTGTGTGGGAGTAATCGCCATGAGAATACGCAAGGGAGAGTCTGTGGAATCTGAACTACCATCTGCACCGGCACGTGGTTGGAGAGTGTGCGTGGGAGATGTGTAACTGATGTAGTCCAAGTGAGGACATATCTGGACACAAGCCAGAAGTCTCTGCGGGACCATGAATTATGATAAGAAGAGAAGCATGTGCCTTCACGTGCATTGTGATGAGTATGACGCCAAACATCTAGAAGCTGGTTGTCTAAGATTAATGCATTTAGAGTGTTAGAGGCCTGCTGGTGATGCTGCCTTGCGCCAGAGCGGTCCAAAGCCCCTTCCAGTGTTACTGTTCTTGTTGCCTAATATTTATTTCATAAATTTGGGCCTATGGCTAGAGTTGAAAGGTTAGGGTTCTGTTAAGAGGTAAATCTGGATTGGGCTTTAAGTTTAATATGTCTGAGTTTAGGGTATGATTTAGGATTAAATTGAGAATTCGGGGTTGGTCTCTGGTTGGTGAGAGGGTGAAGGTTGTATGTGCGTTTTTGTGTGGGATAGGGTTGAGATTTTTCCAGGTTCCTTTTGCTGGATAAGGAATGATGTTCTACTGATTTAAATGTATAAAGAGGGAATATACCTGGGGAGTAACCTGCAACTCGGGAGAAATTTTTCTCTTCTTGTTCAGAGTTTAATTAATTCTAGCAGGGCGCACACACCTTTTTGTTCCTTTTGGAGGTCAATGTCAACGGCAGCATTAAGTTGGTAATAGCATATAAGGAACATATGGATTTTGGTGATAATAAAAGAAAAAAGTATGTTTTTCCAGTTGCCCTGCCTACACTCTCACACCCATTAGCCCAGCAATCCCAACACTAAAATTTTTTTCATCAGAATAAGTACCCTAAAGTACTGTTAGTAAGTGGGAAGTAAATACATGCTATACAGTGCTAGTTTTCTATTCCAAAATATTTTATGACTCCGCGAGTCGATATAACTTGAACAAGAAATACACTTAAAAATGCACAATCTTATGAAACTTTGAGTCAAATTACAAATGTCATAATTTAATGTTCCTCCGCGTTGATCTCCACCTCTCCGAGTTTGTCTGTAAAAGCAAAGCAATAGGTATATTTAACTGCAGAGCAGACTTTATGCTGTTTTTCTTATCTCCTGCTTTCCACATGTTACATGAAGGCCTAAGGCCATGGCATACAAACGCTGTATTTATTGGGGTGGTGGAGGGGAAGGATTGGCTGCTGCATTTCTCAACTTGTGTTTGAGGCAGAAGAGTGACTGTAAAAATTGCTCTTCTCCTTGAGGTCCACAAATCTGTTCCCTGGGCTGCTGCAGAGCACCAAATGGCATAAGTAGGACCCAGAGGTCCATGGCCCTTATCAGACACTCGACGAATCGGACATAAAACCCTTGTAATGTAAAACAATCAGGCACCCTAAGATCAAAAGACCACCAGAGAGACTGTATAAGATGAGGAGTATAGGTTCTGAGTCCTAATCATGTGGAAAGTAAAGTGCAAGCATTTTCCTCTAAATTCTGATACTCCATGAGAAAATGGTTCTGTTCTGTTAAGGACCTGCAACTAGTCCTCTATCTATGTTCATGCGCAGTTGGCTTTTTAAATAATGTTCGAAGTTTCCTGCTTGAAATTTGAGAACTAAACCATGCTGTTAATTGAAAAGAATGAATTCCGTGTTCAATTTGGAGATGACTTGAACTTTGTTTGATTTACTTCGAGTATTTTTTTTTTAAGCACTGCCAATATCTTAACACTCGTGTTTTTTATGTGAATCAAATTTGTTAAATTCACATTTGTCTCTTCTAGCATTCAGATTGTATCTGCCCAAGCTAGTGTGACGACCCACTTGGGCATCTCATACTGGAGTTGCATCCATATCTATCGGAAGTTCACAATTTTAATAATTTTTATCAATGCATTTTAACAAAAGATGTTGTCAAGCATTTTAACAGATGTCCATTTTATGCAACTCTAATGTATTTATTTTTAGCCTCTGGAGGGTGTAGTTCTAATCTCTTACCCATTTGTTAGACTAAGATTTCGATAGCAAGCAGAGTATCTTTTCTAGCTAAAAAAAAACTGGGGGGGATATTCTCAAGAACGTGCGATAATCATCGCCAAAATGGGTTAACGCAATTCCACATATCTCCGCCCATCGCGGTAAAATAATTCCGTGTTAACGTCCCATTCTCAACACGGCGGTAACATGCGATAGTGTCCTGATAACGCCTCAAATGTCCGCGATAAAATCACCGGGACGGCGATAAAAATCTAAAGCCTAACGTGAAAAAAGTTGCGATGGGCCCAACTGCGAAAAAAAACACAGCGATAAGCAGCGCCAGGCCTGCAAGTCCCACAAGTCAGGCAGGAAAAACCACCAGAAAAGCGCCAACAAAAAACACAAACAAAACACAAACAACTGCGAAGCACCATGGAGGTAGCCGGAGCGAGTACAGAGGACAACCAGAACCCCACAAGCCCCACGGAGGACCAGCCTGGGACCTCGGGGTCAGGGAAGGGCAAGGAGAAGAAGAAGAGGAACCCGCCTTACAGTACGCAGGAACACCAGATCCCCATTACAGAGGTCATAGAACACCACCACCAACTGTGCATCACCTCCACTGTGTCATTGGCAACTAAAAATACAATATGGCAGTCCATTTTGGCCAAGGTGAATGCAGTCGGAGTGAAGAGAAGGGAAGTGGACGACTGCAAGAAGCGCTGGACTGATGTGAAGCGCAAAACCAAGCTGAAACCCGCAGTCAGCCTGAAAGCAGCAATGCAGACTGGAGGTGGGAGTCCAGCGACACACCAGGAGCTGGATGAGATGGAGGGAATGGTGACCCGAGTCATCATTGGGGAGACGGTGGCAGGAGTTGGGGGACCGGACACTGCACAACATGACCTGACCCAACAGCAACAGGGTGAGTAACGACCAGGGACTGGGGGACGGGGGGAGATGGGCACAATGGCACACATGCACAATTAAGTATAGCACATCTGCGGACAAACCATGCCCAAGAGTCACAACTCCGACCAAGAGCCCAATTTACCCAAGTCTGCAACATCTCAGCACTGTATAAGCACAGAAGTCAAAGGCACACCGCCTGAAAGGGATAAGGGCCAGCCAAATCAGAGCTGAAGGGGCAACACACCCACAATGCTGCACACACACATAAGAATCAAAGCACCTCAACACTGACAACAATGTGGTACAAACTGCAACACTTTCACAACAGAACAGAGGACAACTGCCGCCGCTTGTGTGTAGAAAATGGCCATTCGCATTTGGCATAGCAGGAAACTGTGAGATGGCAATGTACAAGTACAACTTCACATTCCTGATGGTGTAGAAATGTCAACTGTCCCGCATCACATAGGCATCTCCCCACAAACAGTCACAATGTACATTGTCATGCAGTCTGTAAGTAAACTTGTTCAATGCGTCAACATACATGTGAACACAATGTCAATCTGCATCTCCCCTTCACATTGCAGAGGGAGAATCAACACCTCCTGCAGAGCAGACCCAACAACTCAGCACTGATGATGAAGAGGACCTCCCCAACATCGACACTGATGCCCTCCAACAGCCCATGGACTGCTTCGGCACCCCACCTCCAGGAGCAGTGCAGCCCAGCTGCATCGAGGATACCCCACCCCCTGCACAGACCACACAGCAGGAAGCACCCACCACCACAGCTGTCTCCCAGGACCCCCACGACCAACACATGGCATTCCAATGCCGTGTGTCAGGGTGCCAGGAGGAGATGGCTGATCAGCTGCGGGTGGGGTTCGACCTCATGGCAGCCAAACTAGATGCCATACATGGGTGTCTACGTCCCATCAGGGACCACTTACAGTCCCTAACGGACACCCACTGTCCGCTACATGCTCTCCAACAATCCATGGCTGACATCGCTGGAGTCATGACTCTGAGCCAAGAACAACTGTCTAGTCAGAGTGGCTCCAGCGATGTCAGCTGGGAGTTGGGACACATGCGGAGGATCATGTTGAACATGGAGCGGATGCAGGCGGAAAGAATGTTTGCCATGGCTGCACACCAGCGAGATGTAGCTGTGATCTTCCATGCCCTGCAGATCCTTGTCATGGCATTGCCGCCACAAGGCCTGGCGTGGATGAATGCTGCTGCTACTACTCCATCCACATCTCCGCACCCTGAAGTGTCAGTGCCACACAGTGATGCAGACTAAACACCACCACCCAAATGTGAGGCACCTGACACATCAGAGGACGAAGATGATGATGAATCTGGCTCTGTGGTATGAATGAAGTGGTAGCATTCATCTTCGCCATATGGCCTGTTTCAGCTTGGTTCTGCCCTCTGAATCATGCCCTGGAATAACACCTTCCACTGTCCCCCAATACACTCAGTGACAGTCACCTTGGACCTTGACAGGGACTGCCATATTTGGTTTGGTCACCAATGACACAGCAATCACACTGCGGACTGAAGTCTGCCTCTTCCGAAGAACTTGTCAATCCCTAATGGACTCTGGCTGGCCCTCCATGGGGCAACAATGTAAAGTGGGGTGTACATGGCCCTGTACTGCTCCAGCTTCAACACTCCACTGAGTGCGAAGAAAATATTCTGATTCACACAGATGTGTCGTGGCTATGAGCAATCAAGTATGAAAGTATGGATGAATGTAGGGACAGTGATTCCACAAAAAGGTACTCCCTGGGTAATGCTATCAATGCGCATGTCTGGCCGTGACCCAGATAGGCAGTGAGACACACATTGTCATTCAAATCAACACTCATCACAGTTGAATACAAGTGAAGGTGCGTAGACTTTATTAGCATATGCGTGTCATTACGGGCAAGATAAGTGCCACAACATGCAGACCAATGCAGCAGTATGTCAGGATGAGGAACGTTGCCAAGCGCCGCTGTCCACTCCAGGGGAGTGCCTCACCTTTCACAGGTGTGTGTCAACCCGCGTTGTTGTCCGCTCATGTATTCGGAGTCCAGGCGAATGCAGCCATGTCCACTGTTGTCGTGGGACATATGACCAGATCTCCAAGATGCAACAAGGTGTTGGGACATGTGCAATGGGTTCCAATCTGTTGTGGCTGCAGGTACGTAGTTACTCGTCCATGAAAGCGATTGCAGCTCCGTAGGCTATCATTTCCGACATGAGGTCGTTGTCGACTTCATCAAACAGGACGGCGAGGCGATCCATTAGCAGGTCCGGACAGATGTGCTGCTTCCACCCCCTTTCACCAATTAGCACTGCAGCCCAATAGGGGAGTGGTTCAATGTGGTCACTGCACACGAGGAGTTGTGCAATCTCCCAGGTCCAGCTGCCAGCATGTATGCCAAGTATCAAGGCATCCCATAAACGGGTATCAAGGTGACACTCCTGGTCGTGGGCCAACAGGGGGCGTACACGCATGTCAAAATCCAGTTCAGCTACCGTCCTGTTGGATAGGCAGACATCCATGGGCCACTCGAATATGCACGATCGACAATGCAACACAGGCTGAACGCAGGTGACGTTGGCAAGGTGGAAGCTTAGCCGGTAACTGATCCGCAGCACTGCCAATGGCAGTGCCCCCAGTAAACGCAGCATATGTGCACGGTACAGTTCCACCTGACAGGGGTTGTGCAAGTGTCCGGGATGTTCTGCCATTGCGTCAGTGGCTCTGGTCGAAGCGGCACTGTTCTGACCTGCGCCAGTTCTGTGGATGAAATGCCACAGCTCGGATCAATGGGTTGTTTTAGTGTGCAACGGTTGTACGCCTATGATGGTGTGGGAGTAAGTGTGAAGGCCATTCCATGCAAGATAACTTCGAGCAAGGACTTCTGTGTGTGGGGTGTGTATACGTTGGTCTTTCGTCGGGCTGTGCGTAGTGTGGGAGTCGTCATCAGCTGCTCTAATATCTGTCAGGGGGTGCCGGGCACATGCAATTCCGAGGTCGGAGGTGCAGATGTGCTTCCACCTGATAGTCCAGACAAAGGAGCTTTCATCCCTAATGTTAGTTTCTCATCTGCTTGCATTCAGGAAATGTGAAGTGGCTTGTTGGGGGTGGGGTGGGATGTGTGCGACTTTGGGATTCATGTTTGCCATGTCTTGCATGTGGCAAATGAGCGGCATCACTGTGTGTTACGTTGCCTCACAGCTGCTCCTCCCTCCCCCCTAGCCAATTTACTTGTGTGCGCTGCGCGGTTGCATCACTTGCACTCCTAAGGCACACCATTGTCATGCCTGTCTGCGCATGTCCACAAGCCTGACAACAACACTGTGATGTTGGCCGTTGAAGGTGGGAGGCCACGAGAGTGTAGGCCTATGGGAAGGATAGGGCGGACACAGATGTAGAGTTCATGCCTGGCTGAACTCGCGCTGCGATTAAGGCTAGGCATTTGGCTCATGCTGCGGCAATACAGATACACACAACACTTGGCATGTATGAGCCAAGACCCCGAGCGGTCTTGCACTCCTTCATTTCCCCGTTCGTGCGAGCCTGCCCTCCGGGTGCATGCTACATTGCAACATTGTCGATTGCGGACTGGGTGGCGCCAACACTACAACAGTGACACACTCATTAGTTACTTCCTTGTCCAGGCCAGAACTGAACCACGCCCAGAGCCCCGGGCAAATCCTTCACATCCCTACGCTGGCTTGGCGTACGCCGGCCCAGCCCACTCCGCTTACGCTTACAGGGGGGGACGACACAGCTACATGACCGAGGTCTTCCCCACTGCCTGAGGTGACATGGTTGCGTCCACTGTCCACAACACTACACACACCATCAGTATATGTCCACATGGACATGTCTGTGCTCTGCATACTGAAGTCAGTCCAGCACATCACCGCCACACTTGGCATTGTGTACATTTTTATTGATGGGTCACTAGCCTACTTCGCACATACTTGGTTCCCACCTCTCCCCACATTCTGCAATTGTGTGGCTGAGGAGTCATGCCGTTTTCGGAAGGTCAGCTGTCTTGTTCTGCGCTGCCTCGGTGGTAGTCCGGGGGGGAGGGGGCAGAGGGGGGGGCCTGGGGGTGGTGGCGGTGGGTGTTGTGGCCCTCTTGGGTCTCCGTGCTGCATGGTCAGTGGCTCCATGACATGTGTTGGTCTTCAGATGTGGCTCTGGGCTGGGATCCCTTTCATGCTGCAGGTTGTCGTCCTGCTTTACACCAGTAAGAGGCAGGTGTTAAGTCCCTGCTGCTAACGCGCCTTATCGCCTGTTTTTGGGTCGCAGCGCAGATCTGGCTGGTCGTTGAGAATATCGCGAAGTGGTGTTTTCGTGTGTTTTTGCATGGGAACGCCTACTCTGCATATCATTAGTGTTAGTTGTCGCTCTCATCCGTGGCGATGTTTTTTGCGCCAGCTATCGCTGGGAAACTGCCGATATCGGCAGTTTGCACCAGCTTGAGAATGGGGCGATGAATCTGTCGCCACTTTTGCAGCGCTAAAGTGCCGATAAATCTGTGATTAGTCCTTGAGAATATGCCCCTGAGTTTTATCACAGCTGTAAACTAGAGACACTTAGCATTGATTTGTGTGTTTTAATTAACTGTTAATAGATCCATTAAGGCACACAATGAGATCTGTGCCATGTACCTCTTGACCTACTGACCGAAGGATTTCCCGACTAAGCCAGCATCGGAAGATGACGAGAGAGACAAAAAGAAGATTGAAAGTATGAAAACGGGCGCTGGGCGTCGAACTTCATAGACAAACGAGAGTGAAAACAACAATTTTTCAAGCACAGAGAGATGGCTTTCAAATAAAAGCACAGGAGGTCAAAACACTTAAATTTGATAGCGCTGCATCCCGCCTGGATACACTCTTTGGGAACAACCAACTGCCCAAGTCTGAATACCCGAAATATCAAGGCTGCCTTCAAGAAAAGGCCAGTCAAACTGACTGGATAACCTCGTTTAAAGTACAGATTACACCGTGGTTCAGCCCTGACGATAATCCCTAAAGTTACATGGGGATTGGAAACGCGTCGGCATTTTCCCCTTTTTTTCTATGAGGGATTGTAATTAAATAGGACTCTTGAGAGGGTTGTTAGTATAAATATATCCCCAGAGAGATTCCTAAATTCTTCTTTTTCCCCATAGATAGCTCGTCTCTAATTAGCAGCAAAGTACAAGGACTTTTGTTTGAGAGAGCTCATGTACAACTAACAATGACTGCTGTAATTGTTTGTAATGTTATGTATACAATTTTCTATATTGTCTGTTGCATTTTCACATTATTGTTCACATGTCCTTTTCACTTTTATCTGTAAAATGAAGAATGTATCTTTTGAATGCTCCATTGAAAAATGAAATGGTTCTATAAAATGTTTAATATAACTCAAAGTAGTGAAGTAAGGTACAGTGACTGAATGCATTGCACCGCAGTCTGCTGAAATAAACAGCAGCCCTGAAAACTGGTGGCCAGGTTTCTATTTTTTATAAACTTTACACCAGTAAGAGGCAGGTGTTAAGTCCCTGCTGCTAACGCGCCTTATCGCCTGTTTTTGGGTCGCAGCGCAGATCTGGCTGGTTGTTGAGAATATCGCAAAGTGGTGTTTTCGTGTGTTTTTGCATGGGAACGCCTACTCTGCATATCATTAGTGTTAGTTGTCGCTCTCATCCGTGGCGATGTTTTTTGCGCCAGCTGTTGCTGGGAAACTAACGATATCGGCAGTTTGCACCAGCTTGAGAATGGGGCGATGAATCTGTCGCCACTTTTGCAGCGCTAAAGTGCCGATACATCGGCGATTAGTCCTTGAGAATATGCCCCTGAGTTTTATCACAGCTGTAAACTAGAGACACTTAGCATTGATTTGTGTGTTTTAATTAACTGTTAATAGATCCATTAAGGCACACAATGAGATCTGTGCCATGTACCTCTTCCACACTCCATACACACGATGGTTCTATGTTTAATTACAGTCCACAGCCAAACGGTTGTGCAGTTTTAATTGTTCTGGAATGTGTATGACTCCCGGTTAAAGATGTCTTTCGTGTTAAGTAATCAAAATCTTTATTGAGAAAGGCAAATACTTTTTTGAGCTACAAAAAAGTAACATAACTGCCAGGTTGCATTAGAATAATTTAGGAACAAGAACATAATGCCACCCCTTGAGGACAGACGCCTGTGTAGGGCAAAGCTAACAACTTGGTATCTCGTGACGTAGCAAGCGTTGCTTCCAGAGCTGCGGTTACTGGTTGCATTACCCCCAGGTCCCTTATGTCCTCGTCCCATTCATTAACAAAGTGGAGATAATCATCTTCCAAGAGAAAAGAGGAATGCTGGGACCCTAACCCTAGCCCCTCCCACTGGGAGTACATAAGCAGTACTTACCCAGCATTCCGCCTGTTCTTTTTTTCTGTCTGTCGACAGAATTGGGATGTGGATGCTGGTGCTGCTCCTGCTGGGCTTGAGTGGCTTTCTTCCTTGGATATTCCCCGTCCGGCTGCCTGGCTGTGCGGTCGGGGTGTCTGGTGCCATGCCTCCCGGCCTGCCGGGCTTGCTGGGAGGCTTGGTTTTCCCGGACCGGCTCTTGCATTCCGGCTGGCCCTTTGCCGCTGGTGCGCCTGCGTCCCGGGTCCTTCCGGGTTGCTGGGCTCGTCTTCGTGGGGCCTGGCCGGGTGGACGACAAGCCGTATTGCCTGGTTCCCCTGCTGTTTTCCCCTGCCCTGGTGGGGGTGTGTTCGGACGCCTTAGGCTGGCTGCGGCTGGAGGGGGGGGCCTTGTTCCTGTCTCCGCCCCCTCCCCTGGTGAGTTCCGCATTGTGGTTTCTTTTTTTTCCTCTTTCTGTCCTTGCGTCTCCTTCTGCCTGCCGAGGTTGCGGACAGCTGCTTCCCCTATTGTTCCCTGCAGTACGCGGCGGCTTGGATCGCTGAACCTGCTGCCTCGGGCCCGCAGACACAGTTAAGCTGGGAGGAGTCCGGCAGTCCGTCCACGGACTGTAGGCGGTACGCAAAGCAGGTGTCTTCTATCCCTGGGTGGAGTCAGTGTGTATTACTTCTTTGCTGGTCCGGGAGAAGCTCCTGTGTCCTCGATGGGCCTGGCTCTGCTTTTACGGGTCCTTGCCGCACGTCCTTGCTGTGTGGGCTTGCTCCGGCTGCCTGTTGCTCTGCCTTCTGGGAGGTTGTCTGTGGCCTGGTGGTTGCGGTTGCAGTCTGCTGCTCCTGTGGTTCCTGGAGTCACATTTTGGGCATTGGCACTTTCTTTCTGGCAGCCTGTTGCTTCTTGTTGTGGGGGGGATGTGGCGTGCTGGCTGGCTTCGGGACTGGGGTTGCTGGTTCGATTTCGGCATCGGCTCCCCTTCCTGTGTTACTGGCGACTCGCTTGTTCTTCCAGTGCCTGCCGTGGCGCTCCTGCTTTGGCCGCTGTTGCTTCTTGGGTGCCTGTGGTGTGCGCCGGTCGCTGCTGGCTCACATTTGGGATCTGTGAGTAAGTGCGTTGCATATTTGAGTGCTGTGGGTTCTGGGCGGTTGTCTCCCCAGCTGCCCTCTATGGACGCTGTCCGTGTTCGGATGGGCCTGGCTCCTGCCATGCTTTGGCTCAGCTCGGGGTCCCTCATGCCCTGACCGAGTCACACCTTGCAGTGGCTTCTACCTGCTGCGCACGGTCTCTCCTTCTGGTCCTAGTCTTTTGCTGTGTTTATTTGCCGAGCTAGCATTCTGGCTCCTCGGTCCGGGTCCCTGGAGGCCTGAGGGGGTGGGACCTTGTTCCTGTTTCTGCCCCCCCCCCGGGGTGTTTCTGCGTGGTGGGGGCTGTTTCCTCTGTGTGCTGTTGCTGGCTGCCTGCTTTCGGCCTAGGGCCATACCACCCTGAAAGCACCTGATCTCATCTGATCTCAGAAATTAAGCAAGTTCGGGCCTGGTTAGTACCTGGATGGGAGACCGTCTGGGATTTCCAGGAGCCCCTGGCTTTTTACTCTGGTTGCCTTGGGCTCCTCCTGTGGTTCCCATTTTTGGGCTCGTTCTTCTTTCCCTCTTGTGGGGTTCGTCTCTTCATGGGAGGGGTGGGCCTTGTTCTGTATCTGCTGGGCCTGCCTCCTCCGGGTTTGGGCCGCGTGGCAGTTTTGGCCTCATGGGTCGGCCGCGTGCAGTGGCATCTGGCCTCTTCTGTCTTGTCTTTGGTGCTGGCACTGCGGGTTCCTGGCTCATCCTCCTGGGTGTCCTGGTTCCTCACCTGGTCGCTTTCCTTGCCGCTCCTGTGCCGCGTTTCCTCTTGGGGTGTTCATTTGGTCCTCCCTTCCTTGCTTCCATCTTCCTCTTGGGGTGTGTCTGCACTCTGAGTGTTCTGTCCCGGTGGTTCCCTGGCTGGGTGCCTGCCTGGGTTTGCGGGGGCTGTGGTCTCTGGCCCCTCTGTGTCTGGTTTTGGGCTGCTTCTTTGCCGCCTTGTCCGCCCCCGGTTTTGCCTGGTTGCTGGGTGTGGTGCTGGTTTGGGTCTGGTCCTTCGCTGTTTTGCGGCCGCCGGCTGTACCACCCTGGCGGCCCTGGTCTCGTCTGCTCTCAGTTGTTCAGCTGTGTGGGGTCTGGTTAGTGCCTGGATGGGTCACCGCCTGGGTCTCCCGGGTGCTGTTGGCTGTTTGTTGTGTCTGCCTGGGGTTGCCTCGGGCTGTGGTGTTTGTTCCTCCTGTGGGGGGGGCTTCTGGGGGCCTTTTTATTCGTCGGGCCCTCCCTGCCTCCTGCTGGGTTTTGCCTGCTGGTCCCTGGTCTGTTCTGGTCTCGACCTTTTTTGTGGTGGGTCGGGGCTGCTTTGTGGCCTGCTTGTGCGGGCCTGGGTGGTCGGGTGCTCTCGGCTTCTGCTGCCGGCTGTTCTCCTTTCTGCTCTGTTGGGTTTGGGCTTTTGGCCCGGTCCTGTGGTCTCTGGCTGTGTGGTCTCCGCCTGTGGGTGGCTGTTCCCTCGGCGGTCGTTTCCTGGCTCTTGCTGGGGTGGGCTGGTTTTGCCCCTTGTGGCCTGGGCCTCCCCTTTCCGGCTGCACTGGTCTTCTGCCTGGGCGGCTGTTCCTGTCTTCCCGGCGTGCCCCGCCCCCGTTTTCTGGGGCCCGCTCTCCTTGGCGGTGTCTGTCTCTTTGTGCCCCCCTCCCTCTGTTCGGGTGGGGTGGTTGCTGGGTGTCGGTCTTGCCCCTTGGGTTGCCTGCCTGCCTGGCTGCTGGTTTCCAGGGGCTGGTTGCTGTGGTTTGGGGGTGTTTTGGGGGGCTTTGTGCCTCTGGCTGATCTGGCCCTCCCTAGCCTTTACTTTCGCCTGTGCCCTGCTGCGGCCTTCCCTGTTTGGGGCCTTCCCCGGTTGTGGGTTGGGCCGCTGGGTCCTTCTGGTCAGGCAGGTTGCTTGGCTTTGGCCCTGGCTTCCCGTCTGCTTGGCGCTCTGTTGGCTGGGTTCTGCCCTGGGGGTTTTGCTTTCCTTCTGTTCCTGCCCTCCCTTGGTGGTTGCTGGGCCATGGTGTTTGTGGGCCTGGGCGGTCTGCTTGGCTTCCGTCCTGGCTTCTGTTGCCTCTTTGGTTTGACTGGTTTTGGGGGTTCGTTTCCCTCCCCTCGGGGGTCGGGGGTTTTGGGCTGTTGGCTCTGTTCCGCCCCATCCGGGCTTGTGCGGGTTCTGGGTTGTTGGTCCCCGGTCTTTGCTGGCCAGTCTGTTGTTTGGTCGGCTGCCTGCCTGGTCTCTTTGGTGGCGTCTCTGGCTGGCTTGTTCTTCTACCCTGGTCTTTGTGGCCTTGGGGGTTGGCCTCGCCTGCCCCTGCTGCTCTGGCGTTTCCTGTCAGTCCCTGGTTCGGTTGGGGCCTTGTTCCTTGTGGGGCGTTTGGCCTCCTGGGGTTCTTCCCCTGTCCTTTTCGGTTTGGTTGGGGTCTGGCTGTCTGGTCCTCTTGGAGTTCTGTCGGAGCCTGGTTCTGTTGGGTTCTCGGGCCTGCTCCCTTCTAGCTCTGTGGGCCTTGTGGGGTGGCGATCCTGGGGTTCTGTTCCTGTTTCCCCGGCTTTCTTGTGTGTGCCATGGCCTTTGCTGGCTCTTGGCCGGTTCCTGGGCTCTCGCTGTGGCTCCGCCTCCCAGTCGGGGTGCTTGGTGGTTGTCGTTTGGCTGCTCTGGTGGTTGTTGCTGGCCGTTCTTTCCCGGGGCCTTGTCCTCCTCTGTGGGGTTTCGGGGTCTTTGTCCTCTGGGCTCTCTGGGGGTTTGGTCGTTCTGGTTGGGGGGGGGGGGGGGTTGGCTGGTGCCTGGCCGGTGATTCCCTCCTTCTTTGTTTGGTCTGGCCCCTTTTCGCCCTTGGTGCTTGGTTGCGTCAGAGGCTGTGGGACTTCCTTTCTTCCCCTTTTGGGGCTGATTGTGTGGCCCTTTTTCTGTCGGGGCTTCCCTTCTTTCTTGTTGGGGCTAGCTCTGTGTCTGTGCTGCTGCGGGGTCCTGTGTGCCTGCCTGCTGGAGCTGGGCTTGTCGGCCTTTTTGTCCGGTGCGCTCCTTGGTCGTGTCCTGTTGGGGCTTCTTCTTCTCTGGTCCGCTGCGGTCCAGGGTGTTGGTTTCTTTGGCGCCTGTTTCCCTTCTGGGGCTTTGCCTTTGGGGTCTCTTTGGGGTGCCTCCTTTTTCGGCTTCCTTTCTGGCCTGGTCGCCCTTTTGGCGTGCTCTCCTCCATTTGGCGGGTTGAGGGTTCCCTTTGGTTGGCCTGGGTCCTCTGTTTACTGTTTCTCTGGTTGGCTGCCTCCTTGCTGTCGCCTTCGGTTTTCCTTGGTTCCGGTTTCTGGTCCTTGGTTGTTTCCCTGCTGGCCTGTTCTGGCTTGCTGGCCGGTTGGGTCGCTGGGGGTCCTCTTCTTTGTGTGGCCTCCTCGCTGTCCCTTTGTTGTGGGCGGCCTCTGTTGGGGTTTTTGTTTGGTGTGTTCGCCCCCTTCCTTGTTCGTGAGGGGGGGGCTCCTGGTTTGTGCTGACTGCCCTCTGTGGGTTGTCCTTTTCTTCGGCTTGGTCATCTCCCGTTTGTTTTGGTGGGTGCGCCCCTGCTTTGGTGGGGTGCTTTCCTGTCTGGGTGCTCTGCCTGTTGCTTCCTGCGGTTCTCCCTTTTGCTTCTCTTGGGTTGCTGCCTTTGGTGTGGTTTCCTGGGTGTGCTTGAGGGTTTGAACGGCCGGGTTTCTGCTTTGGTATTCTCCAATTTGTTAATGAATGGGATGAGGACATAAGGGACCTGGGGGTAATGTTCTATTACTCACCGGTAATCTTCATTACTCCGGGTCCCGTTGTCCTCGTCCCATTCATAGGCCCTGTCCTCCCTCCCGGACGTCCGGCCTTCCTGTGGGGGCTTGGTTGTTCAGACGGAATGCTGGGTAAGTACTGCTTATGTACTCCTAGTGGGAGGGGCTAGGGTTAGGGTCCCAGCATTCCTCTTTTCTGTCGGGAGATGATTATCTCCACTTTGTTAATGAATGGGACGTGGACAACGGGACCCGGAGTAATGAAGATTACCGGTAAGTAATAGAGCATTATTGGGGTTCTTTCACGTCGTGCCTACGTCAGCAGCATTACGTGTCTTTCATAGCGTGCAATACCCCATGAAGGGACCACTCACTGCTGGCACTGCAGACGAAAGTAGTGTTTAATGTTTCTCACCATTTAAGGCCCGATAGCCCAGCAGGCTTCAGAACCGTAGCAGACACATAACATGTCGGTCCGTGGAGCTTCTTGGAGGAGGTGGTGTTGTTTTACTGGATTTCAGCTGTATTGCCTTGGTGTTTTACTGGATTTCAGCTGTATTGCCTATTGAAAAAATGCCACTGAAGTAAATCTTCAGTCGTCAAAATGTTTGCAGTAACGTGGACTACTAAAATGTAATTAGTTTCCCGTTTAATCCAAACAGCTGGTCAGCAGATCTTATGTGTTCCCGGTCTTTAACCGGTCAGTTCCAACTTTGTATAGTGCTTCATACCTCATTGCGGGGCTCCAAAGCGCATTATAGGCCATTTTGGTTTCACAACTGGTTTCTTAGAAAACTGTCGTGAACTGGGAGATAACTGCAGTCTCCTGAAATCTGTACATACCTGGCCCCCCATAAGTGTATGGTGAGGCCAACTTTCTCGAGGAGGATATATGAATGGGACAGTCTGTGTGCTTACAAAGTGCTTTGGTGCGTCAGTTTAGAAGTATTCTTGTAGTCCCAGAGATCCTTCACTGCACTCTTGCTGTGGGCCCCGTGTGCGCTGTCTGGGAAATGAGGAAAATGTTGCTACTGCCAGCGCTTTAAATGAAAATATAAAAGTACTGGTAGTACTCACGATCTAGAGTACCTGTATTGCTCCTGAGAAGTGCCAGTACTCTCCCATTAAATGTTATTCCAGCTTTGTTGAGAAGTGCAGGTACTTGGCACCGGACAGTATCTACTTTATGGGTTCATGAGTAGTGTGCTACTCTGCAAAAAAGCGCTTCAACACCCCATCAGTGGTAACAAGCGCTATATAAATGCAAATCTTTTTCCCTCTTCTACCCCTAGCTATCCTTCTGAATCCAAATAACTGACTAACCTATCCACCACTCAAATTACTTTCATATTTCACTATACTGATTCAACACTAATCCTTTATAGTTTCCGGAGTAGCATGCTACTCGCCGAAAAAGCATTTTGACGCCTCGTCAGGGGTAGTAAGCGCTATATAAATGCAATTACAATACATTGAAATCTCCTCCCCTTAGCACCGTCTGTGGACCATAATCTGTCACCTGCCTCCAGACTCTTAAGAAGAAGACCAGATCGTCAGTATTGGGGCCTTTCCTAAGCAGTATCGAGACACCTTTGCTATAGTTGGTGTACACCGAAGAATATGTCTCTCCATACCAGTGAGCACGGAGTTGAGGTGTAGTACTGGTAGTCAAGTGTGTCTCCTGCAAAAAGCACACATCAACCTTGTGAAGTGCAAGGTATGCGTGCACCAGGCGGGAAGTACGGTAGTAGTTGAGGCCTTGTACATTCCATGTTAGGCAGGTAACGCACGCCATGGCGTCAAGGCATGAGTAAAGTGGTCATGATGTGTCGTGACCATGTGCAATATGCATTGCTACGTCAGTAACGTGTGAGGAACTGTCAAGTGGAAAATTAGAAGGGACACAACTAAGCAAAGTCTTAAATTCAACAAGTTGTCCAGAATGACCTCCCCGATAAATATTTCAATCCCTCCACCCCCAACATCCCCAACAACCCATGTGTATCTAGCAAAGAACCCCCAACGTTCTTCCATCCACCCACTCAAACCACCCAAGCAGGTTGAGTCAACATTCCCTCCCACCTCAAGCAATCCCCAACAGAAACCAACATAGAGTACGTTCAAGAATTATCCCATGGGGACATGGATTTGCCTGGTGGACAACCCGGTCACATGGACCAGGGTGGCCGAGCAGCAGTTCAGGGGTACATGCGGGACATATGCCACCAGTGTGGCGAGCATCTGGCGGCATTGGAGCACCTTGTACAGATGAGGAGAAACATGAGCCAGCAACACAGACCAGTCTGAGATCTATTGGGAGAGGCAGGCCCATGGCAATGAGCCGCAAATATACTTGGTCATCGGCACTGGTTCGCCCATCCTCCGATGGGTGAGGAGATTTTGATGAGGATCATCTAGCTTTGCTGAGTTGCTTGGCGAATTTCAGTGCAGCCTTGAGGTCAACAAAGAAGTACATGTTTCCGTCTTGCGAGATTTGCAACTTGGAAGAAGCATAGAGAAGAGCATAGGGCACCTGGAGCTGCTCCAGGACATGATTGGCTGGCAAGAATTCCCATCTTGTAGCCTGCACCGTGAGGGTAAATTCCGGGTAGAAGGAGAGGGCATTTCCCAGGTGCCTAATATCCCCGTGCTCGTCCTAAGATTATGTTGCGGTCCCGATAGTTTAACAGGCGGGTGATTATGGGGTGGGCTGGGGCCCCCGGTGGCAGTCTCGGGCAGAGCGAACGATGAGCTCTTTCAACAATGAAAACTTCGGATAAGTCATGTCCAACGAGCTCACGCATCAGGGCTTCCACGTAATCTTCCATCATGGAAATAGCCGTAGATTCCGGGACCCCAATAATACGGAGATTGCTCCTCCTAGATTGGGATCCAAGGTCTTCGGTTTTAGCTCTTATGACCTCCAGCACTGTGTCCATTTTTAACAACTGTTGTCTGTCCTCAGCCAGCATGTCGTCTGCATTCGACACCCTGGTTTCCAGGTGGTCTAGTCGGGTGTCGTTCAATTCTACCCACTGCTTTACCTGGTCCAGGCGGGCAGTGAGGAGGTCTAGTTTAGAGTCGATGGTCTTCAAACAGTTTTTTTACATCCAAGAGGAACGAGTGGATATCATCATCCTGTATTCCGGTCTCTTCTGTCTACGTAGACTGTCCCTCAGCATCCTGGGCTGACTCTCCCTGCTGAGTATGACGCCTGCCCTCAAAAGAGAGTTTAGACTGTTTGACATCTGGCTTGCCCATGTTGTCAGGTATCCTGCGACGCAATACACCCAGTGACAGCAGATGTATTTTCTTACAGATGCGTGCAGATAGGCCTGGGCCACCGCTCCAACGTGCAGCGCCAAACGGCTAGAGGGCGCCACACTGCCTCCACCACTTCCACAGGCCATGAGCAGATGAAGCAGCTGGAACTGATGGTTGTAGCAGAACAAGATGGCTATAAGCTAGGCTCATACCTTAGCAGCGCAGTTGCAGGGGGGTGTGCCAGCCACCAGAGCGGGCATTTCAAATGAGCAAACGGTTCACAGTGCATTCAGCATGGCAGTTTCAGGACAGGCATCCGTCGCTGCAAGCAACATTAAGGAGGGGGCGGAGCAGATCAGCACCAGTACGGCAGATCAGGAAGAGGCTAAGGGGCCCCAAAGCAGAGTTCCATCAATGGCAGCCCAGCAGCTGCAGGGGTGCCAGCAAGGCTCTGCGGTGTATCCTGGGTGGGGGCAGCCGGCTCTCCTGCCGCCTCCACCCCTGTTGTAATGCAGAATGGTCGGCCCCCAGCCAGCAGCAGCACAGCGACCTGACTCTACACCCCAGAAACGTGGAGGCCAAGAGGAAAGAAAAAGGGGGGGAGGGAGGGGCCCCATGCCGCAGTCTCAGTGAGGCAGTCAGTAACCAGTCTCTAGCCTCTGGGGACCCCCTCCACAAAGTGCCTCTCCTCCGTCATGCTCCAGCTCTCCGCCGGCAGTCGTTCACACCCCTGGCAGGCCACCGCGGTCGCAGCATCCGGGCCTACGGATCACCCTGCACGCATCGCGGCTCAGCCCACAGTCCTGCGGCAACGTATTCTCTCTTTCGCTTGCGGTGTCTTGTCTACCGTATCTGCAGCGCTGCAAGCCAGTGGGTCCACTCCTCACGAGTCGGTTCCTCCTTAAGGACCTAGGCCCCGGCAGGGCCGCCTCAACCGGGCTGCGCAGCAGATCACCACTAGTCTCGGCCTGAGTTAGCCGCCGCAAACATGTGGCTCGCAGTCCCGCCTCTCCGGAGTCCGCTGGTGCCACAGGGAATCAGGAGGTCGAGCCTCCGGCACAAGGTGAGCAAAAGGATCTGCCCCATGCGAGTTGTTGTCTCTCCGCAGCCCCTGCCTCGGCCGCCTGTCTCCTCACTCAGGCCGCACAGCAGGCCACCCTCGATCCCAGGCAAGTTGTACCACCGCACACACACGGCAGGCAAGCAGTTTCTCCGGTGCTTGTAAACACCACAGGATGTCAAGGGCTCACGTCTCTACCTCAAGGCAAGCATTGCGCCCCCCAATCGTCAGATGATGTTGGATTTATTCATTCGGCCGGCAGAGCCCTGTCATGGTGCGGACATCTTGCAGCCAGGTGAAGCCACACCCAAATCTACTGCACCACTTAGTTAATGACATTTAGAAACTGTGGTCAGTTGACCACACTGAATTGCGTGTGAGGCTGTAAGGGAATTTCCTCTCAACATTTAAGCCTAGCTTCCAAGTGTAATTTTTGAAGTCTGCTTTGCTAGTTAACAATGTTTTTAAACCTTGCCCTTCTGTAGTCTGCTGCAACTGCCTGGACAGTAACCATTTTATGTTCTTTGCCTGCCTGTGTGTTTGTGAGGAAGAGGGTTCTGGAGCCTCCTGTGCTGTACCTGCTTCAGGTGTATGATGGAAGCGTCTCCTACCTGCACCAGTTCTGTGTTTGTTTATTGTAGCCTGTACTGCTGTCGCTGCCCAGTTTGTGCACGAGGGAAGTAATCTTACACGGCGGCTGAGTTATACTGTATGTGTGTATCGGTGTGTGACAGACGCTTGACTGTTGCTGGCTACACTGTTCATGTTTAGTATTTAAGTTTATTCTGCTGCTATCTATGCAGTACTTACTCTCTGTGTTACTGAAAAACAAAAAAAAAAGCGTTGTCAGTGTCAGAAGGGGATGTGTTCTTCATGCTCAAGGCCTTCAAGGGGTGTGATGCAAGGTTCTGTTTTGTTTTCCATTTTAGGTCATAAACTTGCTTCCCTGATAAGAAGTACTACCTGACTGTGGAAGTCTGTCAGCGTTACCCTGCTAGTGAAAACAATGTCATCCGCCCGCACTTAACAATTAAACTCCGCAGCACCCGTCAGGCATGGGAAAGGCAGCACATTTCAGAGCTAAGTGGTTTCATATCAAGAGGTCTAGAACCAATTAGTGGACGCAGCCGGTTCTGCCCTACTTACTTGAGGATTGATGGCCTGGACACGCGCACGCATATGTCATCACCACGTTTGTTAACGAATAACTATTGATAAGGAAAGTATTGCGTTGGACGGCAAGCTGCTGTCTACAACGGCATAATGTCGCATTAATGAGTAAAGAAACGCAAAGCTTCCGGACCAAATCAATAAGATGCGCAAGGTAACGACTTCTACTTTTTAAGAATTTAAGTCTTGGAGAAATGGAGGAAATCTGAGTAAAAAATACATTTTAAACAAGCAATGACAAATTCAATAGGTCGGCCTTTGGCTCCCAGCATTTCGGCTTTTGTCAATGCTTTTTGTTGTTGTAAAACTTTGTTGTTGGGCTACCTGCCATGTCCACGCCCATATAAACAAGCATTGGCCTAGCCAATAGGTCTCGCCTTTGGGGCCTTATAAGTGTTTAGCCAGAGCTATTGACTTTGCCAATGTCTTCAAGCTGTGCTGTAGAGAAGTGTGGCTGCTGTGCAGCATGCTGAAAAGTTATAATAAAAAAGTGTCAGAAGCATTTTGTTACTTTATATATGACCAAGAAGGCATTATGTAAAACTGAACGACCATATTAAAAAGTATTTGCAATAAAAAATGTCCTCAGTTTTCTTTTGTTCTTGCAATGCTGGCAACTTGTTTCTGCCTATTGCAATGGTTGTTTGTTAAAGCTTTTTTTTTGAGGGGGCATAAACAATCGGAGGGTGAAGGTTGGGAACTAGTACCTGTATTATAACACTAGCAGCGGCCAGACGCTAGGGGAGAATCAACAGATGCCAGATTCCGAGAGCAGGCTGAGGTGGTGCTGAGTGATGCTGAGGTGGTAGTGGTGGTGGTGGTGACTGTTGCGGAGATGATGCTGAGGTGATGCTGAATGATACTCAGGTCTTGCTGAGTGATACTGCTGTGGTGCTGAGTGATGCTGTGGTGTTGCTGAGTGATATTGTCTTGGCGCTGAGTGATGCTGTGGTGGTGCTGAGTGATATTGTCTTGGTGCTGAGTGATGCTGTTGTGGTGCTGAGTGATGCTGTGGTAGCCCTGAGTGATGCTGTGGTGGCCCTGAGTGATGCTGTGGTGGTGCTGAATGATGCTGTGGTGGTGCTGAATGATGCTGTGGTGGTGCTGAGCGATGCTGTGGTGGTGCTGAGCGATGCTGTGGTGGCCCTGAATGATGCTGTGGCGATGCTGAGTGATGCTGTGGCGGCGCTGAGTGATACTGTGGCGGTGCTGAGTTATGCTGTGGTGGCGCTGAGTGATGCTGTGGTGGCGCTGAGTGATGCTGTGGTGGCGCTGAGTGATGCTGTGGTGGCGCTGAGTTATGCTGTGGTGGCGCTGAGTGATGCTGTGGTGGCGCTGAGTGATGCTGTGGTGGCGCTGAGGGATGCTGTGGTGGCGCTGAGTGATGCTGTGGTGGCGCTGAGTGATGCTGTGGTGGTGCTGAGTGATGCTGTGGTGGTGCTGAGTGATATTGTTGTGGCACTGAGTGATGCTGTGGTGATGCTGTGGTAGTTCTGAGTGATACTGTGGTGGTGCTGAGTGATGCTGTGATGGCGCTGAGTGATGCTGTGGTGGTGCTGAGTGATGCTGTGGTGGCGCTGAGTGATGCTGTGGTGGTGCTGAGTGATGCTGTGGTGGCCCTGAGCGATGCTGTGGCGGTGCTGAGCGATGCTGTGGCGGTGCCGAGTGATGCTGTTGTGGTGCTGAGTGATGCTGTGGTGATGCCGAGTGATGCTGTGGTTGCGCCGAGTGATGCTGTGGTTGCGCCGAGTGATGCTGTGGTGGCGCCGAGTGATGCTGTGGTGCCGCCGAGTGATATTGTTGTGGCGCCTAGTGATGCTGTGGTGGCCCTGAGTGATACTGTGGTGACCCTGAGTGATGCTGTGGTGACCCTGAGTGATGCTGTGGTGGTGCTGAGTGATGCTGTTGTGGTGCTGAGTGATGCTCTGGTGGCCCTGAGTGATGCTGTGGTAGCCCTGAGTGATGCTGTGATGGCCCTGAGTGATGCTGTGGTGGCCCTGAGTGATGCTGTGGTGGCGCTGAGTGATGCTGTGGTGGCGCTGAGTGATGCTGTGGTGGCGCAGAGTGATGCTGTGGTGGTGCTGAGTGATGCTGTTGTGGCGCTGAATGATGCTGTGGTGGTGCTGAGTGATGCTGTGGTGGCCCTGAGCGATGCTGTGGCGGTGCTGAGCGATGCTGTGGCGGTGCCGAGTGATGCTGTTGTGGTGCCGAGTGATGCTGTGGTGGTGCCGAGTGATGCTGTGGTGGCGCCGAGTGATGCTGTGGTTGCGCCAAGTGATGCTGTGGTGGCGCCGAGTGATGCTGTGGTGCCGCCGAGTGATATTGTTGTGGCGCCTAGTGATGCTGTGGTGGCCCTGAGTGATGCTGTGGTGACCCTGAGAGATGCTGTGGTGACCCTGAGTGATGCTGTGGTGGTGCTGAGTGATGCTGTCGTGGTGCTGAGTGATGCTCTGGTGGCCCTGAGTGATGCTGTGGTGGCCCTGAGTGATGCTGTGGTGGCCCTGAGTGATGCTGTGGTGGCGCTGAGTGATGCTGTGGTGGCGCAGAGTGATGCTGTGGTGGCGCTGAGTGATGCTGTGGTGGCGCTGAGCGATGCTGTGGTGGTGCTGAGCGATGCTGTGGTGGTGCTGAGCGATGCTGTGGTGGTGCTGAGCGATGCTGTGGTGGTGCTGAACGATGCTGTGGTGGTGCTGAGCGATGCTGTTGTGGTGCTGAGTCATCCTGTGGTGGTGCTGAGTCATCCTGTGGTGGTGCTGAGTGATGCAGTGTTGGCCCTGAGTGATGATGTGGTGTTGCTGAGTGAAGCTATGGTGGTGCTGAGTGATGCTGTGGTGGCACGGAGTGATGTTGTGGTGCTGCTGAGAAATGCTGTGGTGGCGCTGAGTGATGCTGTTGTGGCGCTAAGTGATGCTGTGGTTGTGCTGAGTAATGCTGTGGTTGCACTGAGTGATGCTGTGGTTGCACTGACTGATGCTGTGATGGCGTTGAGTGATGCTGTGATGGCGTTGAGAGATGTGTTGGTGCTGAGTGATGCTGTGCTGGCTCTGATTGATGCTGTGCTGGCTCTGATTGATGCTGTAGTTGCGCTGAGTGATGCTGTGGTGATGCTGAGTTATGATGTGGTGTTGCTGAGTGAGAGATAGAGTGAAGATATAATGCCCAATTAGAGAGGGTGGTGAGACAGAAAGAGAGAGAAAGGGTGTACATAGAATAAAGAGTGGAGCGGGATAGAGAGAGAGAAAGAAGGGGAGAGAGAGTGAATGAAGGAGTTTGAAAGAGAAACAGATAAAGGGGTGAGAGAGAATGAAAGGCTAAAAAAGATAGAGAGGGGAGAGTTAATTAAGTAGAGAGAGAATTAGAGAGGGGAGAGAGAGAGAAGGAGAGAGACAATAAGAGTGGGGGTGTGGAGTTTAAATAGAGTGAAATAGTGACGCGGAAAAAGTAACCTTAAATATAGCTTTGTGCTTTGCGCGAATAAATATTTTTAAAAAAACAGAGTGAGACAAAAATACTGGTAATTAGGCTGTGACTCCCAATATAAAACAAATAGCGATATAAGGTGAAATCAACCCACCGAAGCAATATTTCTAACTAGACACAAAAAAGCTTGCATTTCAATGCTAATCGCTGTTGTTTTTCATGTGACTGTAGTCCAGGGCCGTCAGTTGGTAATGTGAGCTGCTGCTGCGATTGAAACATCAGAGTCCAGAGAGTTAATGAGCCATGATGAGGAAATGAGGAAGAGATAGGAAACCCAGATGGCAGCTGCACGCGTGCACACCATCATGAACGCAAGCTGGTCGCCAGCCGAAAGCCAGTGGGTTTGCACTTCCAAAACCCGCTTACTAAAACTCTCGGCCAGACCAGCGCAAGCGCTGGTGCAGGCCGAGACCTAAAAATGTATTGCCTAAAAATACACATTGCCATCATAGTTCTTTTCACAGAACGGAACTACTTTGTGAACGGAACTACTTTGTGGATGTGCTGTTGTGAAAAAGTGGGGCGGGGGGGAGGGGAGCGGGCCGCCGCCCACAATTAAAGTTAGCCAATGGCTGAAGGTGACTGACCTATTGCCTATGTTGGTGTGGGCACAACAACAATCTGACTGACACAACAACAGACTGGTGGATGGAGGGCTGCTTGTAAGTCCCTACAAGTAACTATATTATATGTATAATTTTAGTAAAATCAAAAGGTCTTGGCTAATGACAGGCGTAATAAAAAAGAATGGATCTAATTGGCACAGGTCTGAGACTTGTGAGAAGCAACACCATTTCAAAGTGATGAATGATTTTAAATTTTTAATTTTAATTTTTTTTTTAAATACATTTTTTATTGAAAAAATAAGAATTCATCGTACATAATATATAGTGCATAATACTGAACAGGGAGCAAAAATACACACACCAACAAACATCCTAGTACACATAATTACATTCCTCCTGGATTAGAAGCAATGGAAATTCGAAGTATATCCTGAATATATTGGCACACATCAAAATTGTGGTATTGAACATATCCTACAAGTATATTATTCTATTTTATTCAACATACTTGTACAATATTATAAAGTTGGGGGTTGTGAAGCTTTCCATTGTTGTGTTATTGACAATCTTACAACTATTCTTCCCTTAAAAAATGAATTTCCTCCCTGTCCAAGGGAGCCCTGCTACTTGTAATGTGTAGGCCAATACGGATGGTATAGGGCTCAGTGCGAAAGGCAAATAAGTTTGATTGTTTAAAAAAATGGAATATAGTGTTCTGATATGCTTGTTAATCCAAGCTGCTCCAGCCCAGTCTCCTATATTCTCATTCTTGCACTTTGAGCACCAGGGCTAGATATTAAAATTAGTTTTGTGTAACACCATTGTAGTACAATGTATCAACCACTTACAGAATAAATCCCTAGGTCTGAAGTTTGCTCCCCTGCACATATTAAATTTGGACACCTATTTTCACATTTGAAATGTGAAACACCACAATTTCTTTGTGGGTTGGAGTGTTTATTATTTGGTATTTAGTGCCCTAATTGTTTTGATATTAGGCTATCAGGCAAAATAAAAATTAATTTGTGTGAGAGACCGAGTTTGTCAGATGGACTGGGGCAATGTGTTTCAGACTGGACTGGCCATTTTGCCACTCTAGCATTTCCCTGGTAGACTCCAGGCTAGATAGATGTTTTCAGGGCAGTATTGTTCCATGACCCAACTGTGCTATCATGACCTAATTCTGCTCACAGCCTACTGCAGTGTGGGGGAGGGGTCGGACAATTTTGCCTAAACTCATGGTCTATTCCAATCCAGGCCTGAATGTGTCCCCCATCATTGGAGCATAAACTGAAAATGCCTGTGAAATATGCAGCAATTCAATATTATGTCATCAGCAGAGCAAAAGAAATTAGTATGAGCAGCAAAAAACATTTATTGCTACAGACATGTACCTTTGAAGTATCATGCTACATGTTGTCTATATTTATTGCACAAGCAACAACAGCTTTAATGCCCACATTTCACAGGAATATTTTCATACTTGGCAATTAATTACTTTACTCCTATGAATTATGAACTTCAACAAAAGGGAAGCCAAGGTCCTGAATGAGGGCCACATTTATTTTGCCATCATGATAATAATGAGCTACAAACAGTTCTGTCAGATGAACGAAATCTCCTCAAGGGGAATTGTAAAATAATGTTGAAAAGAGAAATATGAAAAGAGATAGATATACATGTTTTGATATATGAACAATAATATATTTAAAACAAGTTAATGGTTGTGTTGTATCAGTGGTTTTTAGATATCATTTTCTTAAAAGATTTGTGTTATTTGAGTCAGGAGAAGTTTCACACATGTTTGAGGGATCATTTATAGGCCCTTTGTTAGACCTGGCACCATTGGCGTGGGTCTCCCCTCCATTTCTCGCTTTTTGTCTCCTCTGTGTTTGCTGGTGTTAGATGCTCTGGGCGCTGTGCCACGGCCATTCCGTGCCACCGCGCTAATGCTCCCTATTGTAAATTGACTGTATGAATTGATGTTCCCATAATTGGCTCATTTGGTTTACCTGTTAGTCTCTAGTATAGTGCACCGTGCGTGCCCAGGGCTGGTAGACCGAATGCTGCTGGTGGCCCTGCAGCGCTGATTGCGCCACCCACAGAAGCAGCTTGTAAAGTGGAAAGTCGAATTTAGTATGCCTGAGCTCAGAATATTAAAGTACATCTTTTAGTGAGGGTTATTTCTATATTCTGTGTCTGAAAATACCACTTTGGGAAAGTGGGTATTTTCTTGCCTAAGTCTTCCAGTGTGCTCTGCGGTTATGTGTATTGGCCGTCTGGTTTTGGAGGGACAGGGTAGGTTGAACCCGACCTGGGTCGAGTAGAGAGATCTGCAGCTGGAGTATGGGGAGGGGTGACCCTTTGATCTGAGCAGGGCTGCGCCTGGCAAGGTGAATGATGGCTCCCCCTCCCACGGTGCGTCTGATGGCAGACCCCCTCTCCTAAAGGGCAGGATGCCGCCTCGTAAACAACGTGCCCCCAGGACCTCCCCGAACTGGTTCTGACTGGGTTCAGTGACTTGTGACTTTTGGAGAGAACAAGGGGGGTATAAAGATGTGCGTGAAAACCCCCACTGGTGTGTTACTTCTGGATGTCAAGACGAACCTCTGTCCGTGTAACAAGAGGAAAAGGACTTTGAAACTTTCATCCATCGTGCTGAAGCAACTACCCAAGGGCCTGATTTGAGCTTGCCTCCTGCTGAAGTCTCAGGGACTTCACCCATCAGCCTTCTGAATTCCTATTTGAGAGGGGTTCTACTCGCTGGTGAGGCCTCTGTCGAGAATTCCAGAGCCTCTGGGTCTACTGCGGGGAACGCGGGCTGAGACTCATCGCTATTGCTATTGTAGGTTGCCGCAGCTGAGGAGCTGTTGCCGCTGAGAGCCCGCATTCGTCTGTGCTACGAGAATCATCGCTATCGCGGGCCGCTGCAGCTAAGGAGCTGTTGCCGCTGAGAGCCCGCATTTGTCTGTGCTACGAGAATCATCGCTATTGTGGGCCGCTGCAGCTGAGGAGCTGTTGCCGCTGAGAGCCCGCATTTGCCTGTGCTACGAGAATCATCGCTATCGCTATTGTGGGCCGCTGCAGCTGAGGAGCTGTTGCCGCTGAGAGCCCGCATTTGCCTGTGCTACGAGACGAGAATCATCGCTATCGTGGGCCGCCGCAGCTGAAGAGCTGTTGCCGCTGAGAGCCCTCATTTGTCTGTGCTACGAGAATCATCGCTATCGCTATTTTGGGCCGCTGCAGCTGAGGAGCTATTGCCGCTGAGAGCCCGCATATGTCTGTGCTACGAGAATCATCGCTATCGCTATTGTGGGCCACTGCAGCTGAGGAGCTGTTGCCGCTGGGAGCCCGCATTTGTCTGTGCTACGACAATCATCACTATCGCTATTGTGGGCCGCTGCAGCTGAGGAGCTGTGGCCGCTGAGAGCCCGCATTGGTCTATACTACGAGAATCATCGCTATCGCTATTGTGGGCTGCTGCGGCTGAGGAGCTGTTGCTGCTGAGAGCCCGCCTCTAATCACCGTCCCAGGATCATCGGGAGTGCACGCCGCGGACCGCTGCAGCTGGGAGCTGTGGCCGCTGCGAGTCCGCCTGTCATCATTGCGGCTTCCTCCCGAAGCTGCGTGCCGTGCCCCTTTAAACCTCAGGTACATTGTGCATCACCGGGTCGCGTAGACCCCGGCCTCGAACTAAGTTCGTTTCACCCGCTTTTGAGTGCTTTATTGCCTTTTCAGTGAACTTATATTAACGTGCATTGTGGCTGGTTGATCGTCTTCGAGCCTTGTGTTAAACTGATATAAAGCTACTCCTTTTTTAGGTCGAGCCTAGAGCAGCGCATGCGCTGCTTGCTCGACTTTTAGTAAGGGGGTTTTCAAAGTGCTACCAGAGGCTTTTGCTGGCGTCAAGCTTGCGTGCATGTGCGCGTGAACGCGCGCAGCCGCGATCTGTGTTTTCTCCGTCACGGGTAATTAAGTGTATCGCGATCACTTTAACTTTCGGCGCCCGCGCGGCCAATGCTTTTCGCGCGCGCTTGTTCTAAAGATTAAGTACTACCTTGTTTCCCTTGTTCTTCTCTCTCCTTGTCCGGTTACATCCCATTGTGGGTCACACATGAAGCTGAGGCTATCAAGACGTGTAGATCTTAGATAGAACACGTGTTATCATGTGCGTGTTTTAGCTTATATCTGTTGCATGCTGGCATCAGACTTCTTTTAAAATAGCTTTCACACGTCACGGAGTCGGTATGCGATCCTTTCACGTGCTGCTCTCTCGCGGCTGGCTATGAGCATGTTATTTCACTACGCTTCAGACGTTTGTTGAGATGATGGCGCCCACTGCCCTTTTTATGTATAAGCGTGTGTTGGGGGTACCTTCCCACGTGCTACCTTCTAGCGCTCCAGCCGTTACTTCTTTAAAGCACTAAAGATCCTGCGCTGCCTTCTCATGTGTAAGTGCGTGTCAGAGATTGCTTCCCTCGCGCTGCCCTCTCGCGCTGCAGCCGACACTTAAAGTAATACATACACTAAAAGCCACCAATAAAAAGGACAAATCAAAGTCTCAATAGTGTAGTCCAGACAGTCTATGCTATAACGGAGTCATGGAGCGCTAACTTGCCTCCCAATTTCGTCTTCACGATGGTCTCCGTTGCGCAGTCATAATTAATGGATTTTCCAGGGGTGGAGATGTCAGGTTTCTGTCCCCTGCACAGAAGTTTACCTCGTCGTTAGTGTAAAAAACAAGACACGTTTCTTCTTCATTAACTTTATGTATGAGTCATCTCCAGCAGAGCACATAGCGCTCTCCACTTCCCAGCTTCTTCAAACTTCCATGCCAGGTCATCAGCCTGCCATGTTTTGCATTCTATAGGATCTGCTGATCACCACACAATTGAATAAATGACCAACAAGTTATGAATTTAGTAATTTTTATAAGAACGCAGTGAACAACATTCTAATATAACGCTAGTGCAATATACATTTCCCCTTTTTTTGTAATAGTTGTTTGAAGCAGATGAAATGACAGTGGACTATTAAGACCGAAATATTATTTTCGAGATGGTCCTATTATTAAAAAGTAAGATACTCTGGTTGCTAAAACTTACTTCCTAGATGGCAGCCGCGACGCTCACAGCATCAGAAGCTTAGTGTAGTTTTAAATGGTCACGTATGCAGACAGGGGGCCGTTTAAAAGGAAAAGCAGGGTGCAAACTGCTATCGGTGGAGGGAACACCACACTGTCGATCCCTTGAAGTAGTAAGTGGGGTTCGGGGCAATTTTCTCAGCAGGGCACGTTTTGCCTCAATTAATGCAAATTTTGCAATTATTTTTTATGTTTGATGGCCTATCGGGCCGTTTTGCATGTTTTTTATGGGCAATATTGAGTGAATAAAGACTGATGGCTCCACTATTATCTCAAACCAATACATCATATCAAAAAGGTGACCACACCGAAAATAATGAAATTAAGCAGACAATTTTGATTCTCATGAGACCTGATACATTGCCCTCTAGTTGTTGCTCCTCTTCTTCTTATAAGAGTTCCTCTGCTTCCTCCTGAGGCTCTGGTGTCAAAGGAGGTTCAATCACTTCGACGACTTTCACGCCCCTATCTTTTGACGTTGAAGTCTTTGGTGGTGTCCGATATCCCTTTAAGGATTTGTCGAAATCTTTTCTTTTTTGAACTAACGTGGCAATTTCTGCCTCAGGGCGTTTTTTTTCCTTTCAATTTCTGCCACTTTTTCTTCAGTGTCGAGGCTTGAAAGATTTTCTCTTCGACAACATATTGCTCATCGAGCTTCCGTGTTCTTCTCGAGAACTCTCCATTTTTTACGTCGAAGCGTCTTTCCCTAGACCGTCCTTCGACGACTTGGGCTTTTTTTGAGATCTTAAGTAGATCTCCCTTTTGGGGGGATGTCCCTTTCGGGGGATCCGAGGGGTTCTCCGTCTCAAGGCCTGCCTTAGGACAGCGAGTGTTTCGACGACTAGGCTCCCTTCAATAACCTCGTGTCCGATTTTCGGGACACTTGCCCTTTTTGGTGTCTCTTTACTCTTGTGATGCAACATTCGGCGAAGTTCTGGGAACTTTTCCTTCCTCGTGTTGGAGAGCCTTCAGCCAAGCATCCAGACCCAATGGATGAAATAAAGAATCTGAATGGCGACCAAAGGTGGGAGCTTCTGAAGGAGGGACAACAATGTCACATGATGCTCCAAATGGGGTGTCTGTCGACGCCCAACACCACCAAAAACAAGCATTGGCATAGCCAATAGGTCTCGCCTTTGGGACCTTATAAGTGTTTAGCCATGCAACAGTTGATGATGTTGCACCAAGAATATTGTGCTGCATAACTAAATACTTATAAGGTCCCAAAAGCGAGACCTAATGGCTATGCCAATGCTTGTCTATAGTTACTTGTGTGGTGTCCCTTTGTGGTGTCTTCACTGCGTTATTGTGTATGGTCACGAATGCTTCACACACTGCCTCTGAGATAGGCCTGTCTGCTCGTGCTACGTTACCACAGGAAATGTACAGGCAGAGATTTAGAACCTGTAAGAAGTTAGAGGGTACCACTTGGGTCGAATATGTGTCTTTTTTTTGCAGAGCAATGGATCGCTGGGTAAAGGGTAGCAAAGTGGAAACTTTTGAGCAACTGTATGATTTGTTTGCATGGGAGCATTTATCTAGTAACTGTTTTCCAGAGCTACGCCAGCACCTTGTTGATAGCAAGCTAACTAACCCTAGGAAGCTTGCTGAGGAAGCGGACCGCTGGGTGAGCTCCCGGGTTCGCAAGGGTCCTGTGGGAAACTTCGCCAAAGGTGGGCAGGGTCCCCAGCAGAGAAGTAGGGGGGACAGGGGTAAACCGAGGGAGCTCCAGAGAGGGCCCCAAAGTAATTCCCAAGGGAACCAAGGAGTGGTGTCCCAGTCTCCCCCTGAGAAGAAGCCAGTGCCCCCGACAGGTAGGCCTGTTCATAGGGGGCCCCTTACTTGTTTTAAATGTGGTCAAGTGGGCCACCAGTATTATGATCCCCAGTGTCCCCAGAGGGACCTCAATGCCCCACCCCGCGCACCACCCCGCCAGCTTGCTAGTGTAGCCCTGGGAGGGGAGGAGATGGGTGCCCAAGGTGGGTGGGATCCCATGGAATTGACCCTTGTCTCGCTAGGAGACTTTGAGAAGGTCCCTAACCTTACGCTGCCTGATAACACTAAGAAGTACAGGCAGTGGGTGACCATCAATGGCCATAGGGTGGAGGCTCTGAGGGACACCGGAGCTAGTGTGACTGCTGTCAGCTCCCGGTTGGTGTCCAAAGAGCAGGTTGTCCCCCATGCATTCTGCCCAGTAATGTCAGCAGACAACTCTGAGAGCCAGTGTGAGGTGGCTCAGGTTCCCTTTGAGAGGGGGGGTCTCAGGAACTCTTCAAGTAGCTGTGAGGCCAGCCATGCGAATAGACTGTCTGTTGGGCAACGATTTAGAAAACTCCCCATGGGCTACGGTGGAGAGGAAATCTCACTTGGAAATGTTGGGTCTGCCTGAGTGGGCGTGTGCGACCACTCGGTCCATGGCAGCCAGTAAGGACGTTCAGAAGGACCTGGAGCCTGAAAGTATGGCCCAGGCCCCTGCCTTACAGAGAAGGGGTAGGGGGCGCGGGAAACCGGCCCCCATAGTTCCCACTGTCCAGGAAGGAGCAGACCTTGTGGGGGATGCCCTGGAGCCTACAGGGGAACAGGTAGCCGAACTGGGGGACATGCCTGAGCTGACCCATTGGCAGCAGGAAGGAGGGCCCACCAGGGAGGAATTTTGTGAACAGCAGAAAACGTGCCCTTCTCTCGAGGGGCTGCGGCGACAGGCTGCAGCCCAGGCAGCAGGTGATCAGTCAGGGTCACATCTGATCTATTGGGAGAATGACCTCCTTTACAGCGAGCCTAAGGTTGCTGAGCCTGGGTCAGCCCATGTGCTGGTGGTACCCCAGTGCTTCAGAGCCTTCCTACTGGGGTTGGCTCATGATGTGCCATTGGCAGGACATCTGGGGCAGACCAAGACCTTCGAGAGGCTGGTCACCCACTTTTTTGGCCCCAGATGCGCAGGAGCTCAGATGCTCACTGCAGGACATGTGAGACTTGCCAGGCAAGTGGGAAGAGTGGGGGGAAGATCAAAGCCCCACTCCAGCCCTTTCCAGTTGTCAGTACCCCATTCGAGCGAGTGGGCATTGACATTGTGGGGCCTCTAGACCCCAAGACAGCCATGGGCAACAGGTTCATCCTGGTCTTGGTGGACCATGCCACCCGGTACCCTGAAGCCATCCCACTCCGGACAGTGACAGCCCCCGTGGTGGGACGTGCACTTATGGGGATTTTCTCCCATGTGAAATGAAATGAAATTTGTACTTGTAAAGCGCACTGCTACCCCAGCTGGGGCGTCGTGGCGCTGTACGCATACCGCTGTGGAACCCTTCCTGGCTTTTCCCTGTGAAATGTCCACTCCTGGGCACCCCCAAGGTGAAGCCAGGCATCCCAGCGCTGGTGGGGCCGTTGTGGAGATTAAGCAAGCTATTGCCCAGAGTTGCAGAGTGGGACCCATGATTAGAATAGGCACCGAGGCGAGAATTATCAGGTCCGAGGAAATTGAGCCCAAGACCCGCCGAGGCAGGAATTGAACCGTGGTCCCGGGCCAGATCTCTGCATCAGGGTCTGCCGCTCTAACCATTGAGCCACACTTCTCCACCAGAGAGGTGGTGTCTGATAGGGGTACTAACTTAATTTCCAAATATATGAAGTCTCTGTGGGAGGAGTGTGGGTAACTTATAAGTTTACCACCCCTTACCACCCCCAAGGGAATGGGCTGGTTGAGAGATTCAACCGGACCCTCAAAGGCATGATTATGGGCCTAGAAGAGACCATGAGGCGTAAGTGGGACGTCCTCTTGCCATGCCTGTTGTTTGCTTACCGTGAGGTACCACAGAAGTCCCTAGGGTTTAGCCCCTTTGAACTACTCTATGGTCACCCGGTAAGAGGGCCTCTGAGTCTGGTCAAGGAAGGCTGGGAGCAATCTCCCAGGAAACCTCCCCAGGATGTGTTTAGTTACATGCTGGCCTTCAGGAACCAGACTCGGCGTTTCAGAAAGCTTGCTGAGGCAAATCTGGAAGCCAGCCAGGAAGAGATGAAATGTTGGCACGATCAGAATGCCACTCTGATTGAGTTTCAGCCTGGTCAAAAGGTTTGGGTCATGGCCCCAGTGGAGCCTTGTGCGCTCCAAGATAAGTGGACCGGACCATTTGAGGTGGTGGAGCGCAAGAGTCCTGTTACCTACTTGGTGGACTTGCGGTCTCCCCGGATCCCTTGCGGGTCCTGCATGTCAACCACCTGAAGCCCCACTTTGAGAGGTCCGAAGTGGGCATGCTCCTGGCCACAGATGCTGGGATGGAGGAGGAGAGTGAGCCTCTTCCTGACCTCCTGTGTGCAAAGGAGCAAGACGGGTCAGTGGAGGGTGTGGTCCTCTCCACCACACTGACCCCTGAGCAACAGAGTGATTGTCACCAACTGTTGGGACAATTCAGTGATCTGTTCTCCCTGGTGCCTAGTGTCACTGATTGGTGTGTCCACGAAGTGGACACTGGGGACAGTCCTCCTGTTAAGCACAAGGCTTACCGAGTGACTGACCAGGTTAGGGCATCCATTAAGGAAGAGGTTTCCAAAATGTTTGCTTTAGGGGTGATTGAGTCCTCTAGCAGCCCTTGGTCCAGCCCAGTGGTCTTGGTACCAAAAGCTGCAGCGCCTGATGCCACCTCAGAACTTCGGTTCTGCGTGGACTACCGAGGTCTCAATTCAGTCACAAAGACTGACGCGCACCCCATCCCCAGAGCTGATGAGCTCATAGATCGGCTAGGGGCTGCACGGTACCTCAGCACGTTTGATTTGACGTCTGGGTATTGGCAGATCGCCTTAACTGATGGGGCAAAGGAGAGGTCCGCATTCTCCACACCAGATGGGCACTACCAGTTCAGGGTGATACCCTTTGGGATGAAGAATGCCCCTGTCACCTTTCAGAGGTTGGTCAACAGGGTGTTGGATGGGCTGGAAGATTTCAGTGCCGCCTACCTGGATGACATTGCAGGGTTTAGTTCCTCATGGGAGGACCACCTGCGCCACCTCTGGGAAGTGTTGAAGGCACTGTGAAGGGCAGGCCTCACAATCAAGGCAAGTAAGTGCCAGATTGGGCAGGGTTCTGTGGTGTACTTGGAACACCAGGTGGGGAGCGGCCAGGTGGCGCCCCTACAGCCCAAGATTGAAACCATCCAGGCTTGGGAGCCCCCCAAGACCCAGACACGGGTGAGAGCCTTTTTAGGACTCACAGGTTATTACAGGAGGTTTGTCAAGGGGTATGGCAACATTGTGGCACCCTTGACTGAGCTGACTTCTAAGAAGCAGCCCAAGATGGTGGAACTGGACTGACACCTGTCAGAACGCTTTTGACACCCTGAAGACTGCCATGTGCACAGCACCTGTACTTCAGGCGCCCAACTTTTCAAAAGAATTTGTTGTCCAGACAGACGCTTCCGAGCATGGTGTGGGGGCCGTTCTGTCACAGATCAATGAGGAGGGCCTAGACCAACCTGTAGCCTTCATTAGTAGGAGGTTACTTCCACGGGAACAGAGGTGGAGTGCAATTGAGCGTGAGGCATTTGCTGTGGTCTGGGCACTGAAGAAGCTGAGACCATACCTGTTTGGGACTCACTTCCGGGTTCAGACAGACCACAGGCCCCTCAGATGGTTGATGCAGATGAGGGGAGAGAATCCAAAGTTGTTGAGGTGGTCCATTTCCCTACAGGGTATGGACTTTATGGTGGAACACCGCCCTGGTACAGAACACGCCAATGCTGATGGTCTGTCCAGATTTTTCCACCTTAGTGATGAGAACTCCCAAGTGGGTGGGTAGTTCTCCCCACATTTCAGCTGGAGGGGACACGTGTTAGACCTGGCACCATTGGTGTGGGTCTCCCCTCCATTTCTCGCTTTTTGTCTCCTCTGTGTTTGCTGGTGTTAGATGCTCTGGGCGCTGTGCCACGGCCATTCCGTGCCACCACGCGAATGCTCCCTATTGTAAATTGACTGTATGAATTGATGTTCCCATAATTGGCTCATTTGGTTTACCTGTTAGTCTCTAGTATAGTGCACCGTGCGTGCCCAGGGCTGGTAGACCGAATGCTGCTGGTGGGCCTGCAGCGCTGATTGCGCCACCCACAGAAGCAGCTTGTAAAGTGGAAAGTCGAATTTAGTATGCCTGAGCTCAGAATATTAAAGTACATCTTTTAGTGAGGGTTATTTCTATATTCTGTGTCTGAAAATACCACTTTGGGAAAGTGGGTATTTTCTTGCCTAAGTCTTCCAGTGTGCTCTGCGGTTATGTGTATTGGCCGTCTGGTTTTGGAGGGACAGGGTAGGTTGAACCCGACCTGGGTCGAGTAGAGAGATCTGCAGCTGGAGTATGGGGAGGGGTGACCTTTTGATCTGAGCAGGGCTGCGCCTGGCAAGGTGAATGATGGCTCCCCCTCCCACGGTGCGTCTGATGGCAGACCCCCTCTTCTAAAGGGCAGGATGCCGCCTCGTAAACAACATGCCCCCAGGACCTCCCCGAACTGGTTCTGACTGGGTTCAGTGACTTGTGACTTTTGGAGAGAACAAAGGCGAGGGGGGTATAAAGATGTGCGCGAAAACCCCCACGGGTGTGTTACTTCTAGATGTCAAGACGAACCTCTGTCCGTGTAACGAGAGGAAAAGGACTTTGAAACTTTCATCCATCTTGCTGAAGCAACTACCCAAGGGCCTGATTTGAGCTTGCCTCCTGCTGAAGTCTCAGGGACATTAGACTTCACCCATCAGCCTTCTGAATTCCTATTTGAGAAGGGTTCTACTCGCAGGTGAGGCCTCTGTCGAGAATTCCAGAGCCTCTGGGTCTACTGCGGGGAACGCGGGCTGAAACTCATCGCTATTGCTATTGTGGGTCGCCGCAGCTGAGGAGCTGTTGCCGCTGAGAGCCCGCATTCGTCTGTGCTACTAGAATCATCGCTATCGCTATTGTGGGCTGCTGCAGCGAAAGGAGCTGTTGCCGCTGAGAGCCCGCATTTGTCTGTGCTACGAGAATCATCGCTATCGCTATTGTGGGCCGCTGCAGCTGAGGAGCTGTTGCCGCTGAGAGCCCGCATTTGCCTGTGCTACGAGAATCATCGCTATCGCTATTGTGGGCCGCTGCAGCTGAGGAGCTGTTGCGGCTGAGAGCCAGCATATGTCTGTGCTACGAGAATCATCGCTATCGCTATTGTGGGCTGCTGCAGCTGAGGAGCTGTTGCCGCTGGGAGCCCGCATTTGTCTGTGCTACGACAATCATCGCTATCGCTATTGTGGGCCGCTGCAGCTGAGGAGCTGTTGCGGCTGAGAGCCAGCATATGTCTGTGCTACGAGAATCATCGCTATCGCTATTGTGGGCTGCTGCAGCTGAGGAGCTGTTGCCGCTGGGAGCCCGCATTTGTCTGTGCTACGACAATCATCGCTATCGCTATTGTGGGCCGCTGCAGCTGAGGAGCTGTGGCCGCTGAGAGCCCGCATTGGTCTATACTACGAGAATCATCGCTATCGCTATTGTGGGCCGCTGAGGAGCTGTTGCCACTGAGAACCCGCCTCTAATCACCGTCCCAGGATCATCTGGAGTGCACGCCACGGACCGCTGCAGCTGGGAGCTGTGGCCGCTGCGAGTACGCCTGTCATCATCGCGGCTTCCTCCCGAAGCTGCGTGCCGTGCCCCTTTAAACCTCAGGTACATTGTGCATCACCGGGTCGCGTAGACCCCAGCCTCGAACTAAGTTCGTTTCACCCGCTTTTGAGTGCTTTATTGCCTTTTCAGTGAACTTATATTAACGTGCTTTGTGGCTGGTTGATCGTCTTCGAGCCTTGTGTTAAACTGATATAAAGCTACTCCTTTTTCTATAGTTACTTGTGTGGTGTCCCTTTGTGGTGTCTTCACTGCGTTATTGTGTATGGTCACGAATGCTTCACACACTGCCTCTGAGATAGGCCTGTCTGCTAGTGCTACGTTACCACAGGTTTGAGCAGGGGTTATCAAAGGGTGTAGCCCCCTTACTCTGACTTAGGAAGAAGGGTCCCTTCTTGGACATTGGCGCCAGCCATTGCCAACCAGAGATCCCCATTTCTAACACCCTTCTAGTATTTAATGTTTAATGAAAAACATTATTTTACAATTCCCCTTGAGGAGAGTTAGTTCACCCGACAGAACTGTTTGTAGCTCATAACTGTATACCCAGGTTCTGTGGCACATAGGGTAACCCCATTATATTTAATGGTTTCATGATAATAAGGTAGTGGGTTTTGCACTGGTGGATTTTTCACATCTTCCAAATCAAAAATAAAATTAAAATCACGCCCTCTGTGTTTCTTATCTAAGCATGATGGTCCATTCACATAATCAGAACAAAAGTATCACATATGTTTAATTGGTACTATACTCAAGTAGCGTAAACACAAGTATAAGTACAAACATAAAAACATTCCATGTTGCTAGCTAACCTCTGTCAGCTGATTGTCACAAGAACAGCTGTTAAACATTCACTTCTGCAGACATAACATTTATTTTAACACAAATATCTTCACTAAAGCGTAGCATTTGGCTAACAAAAAGAATTATTTATATCATTATTTTCTTTACTACCGTTAAAGTCTAGGCCCATTTACACTATTCTCTCCAGAAGGGACAGGTCTTTCTAGTAGAGTGAGCAGTGAAAGGAATCAAATCACTGGTTATCATTTCAATACAGTGCAACCAATGTGGCTACACATTAATACACTTGACTCCTTGGTCTGAATTTAGTAGGTTTCATTATAAGTTCAGAAACAAATCAATTTAGATTAGTCTCAGTATAATTGTATAAAATTCAGTGGCGGCTCCTCCGCTAAGGTGGAGGAGCGTCACCCCACTGCCATAAAGCAGCAAAAGAAAGGAAAAAATAAAATGATAATAACGTTATGTTATTATCATTTTATTTGGTCTTCCTGCTACGGCAGCTTGCGTGAGGGGTCGGGCGGGGCAGCAGAGTAGGGTACGAATGGTAGAACACTCCTAAGTGTGTAATAACTATTTGGTCGGCCCTCTCGGGCCTCCCAAAACAGTCATGGGCACTTTCAGTGTTCTCCATGCAGGCTGCATTACAGCCTGCATGGAGAAAATGCCCACCCCTCCAGACCCTGGCTGAGCGCCATGTCACGGCGCTCAGCTGCTTTGCAGCGTTGTGATTGGCTGCAGGGAGCGTGGCAGCCCTGCTGCTTCCTGTTTCTCCCAGGAAAAAGGATGGAGGAGAGGCGGCGGCGGCCGGCCGGCCGGTGGGCCGGGAGGTAAGTGTTTTTTTAAAAATCCTGACCTCCCCTTACCCCCCACCCGCCCCACTGCTGCTTCCAGGCGGCAGCCGCGATTGATAACATTACAAAAAGATCAAAGTAAGTTCAAATCTCATTAAGAGACATACCCTATATAGTACAAAGCAAATAACTAACGCTAAAATAACTCAGGTAATCAGAAAGAAGAAATGAATGTTAAACTGCATCAGATGATTCTCTTTAACGAGCATGAGTAACCTAATTTTTCCTACACTACTTTAATAAGGGCAAGCCTAACTAAAGCATTTGAATATGGACATAACCGAATAAGGAAAGAAGAAAGGTGTCAGCCAGCAGAGTCGTCAATAAGAAAAATCTGACAAGTGGTCAAGTAGCTTAAAGCCACTCAAGCAGTAGCATAGGTCTGTTCCCTAAGGATACCCAAAATGGGTTCTCTTTCCCTAACTAAACACAGCACATAATATCGTCTGTCATCAACATGACACTCTCATGTTGCTCCTGCTTGGGAGATTTCCATAGCTCCGGCACAACTGGATACTTTCAGCACCTTTCCCAGCCAGATAGCACATTATTTCTTCTCAGCCTTGGCCATTCCTCTCCCATTAGAACCCTTCTCCTTGCTTGTTACCGCGATTCCTCGGCCGACTCCTCCTTCTCATGCGTTGCAATCTCTTTGCACAAAGCTCCTTTATTCTAAATAATGAGGCTTATCCACACCTGCAATAGAAACAACTCAGCAACATACATTCCATAATGAAGGCTAAACGTGAATTACATTTCAAACCTTAATGTGAGCAGCAACAGAACTTAATTCTTCACGAGGCCTAGATTCGCTAAGTTAACATGTGTACATGGTTACAGAATATGTGCATCTTCCTACAAAAAAAATGCAACTCCTTAAAGTACGAATAAATGCAATGAATTATAAACGTTTCAGTGTAAATGCATCTGCACTTGATTAATTCAAAGTATGCGTGTAAACATTAAACATTAGTTTCACACATCCTAATTATCTCACAATGAGACATTTCATATTATTTTCTCCTGTCGCGTTAATACTTAACTTGTCATGCAACTTTACTAACCACATTCTAAATACAAGTATTTCAAACAAAACACCTTTTAGCATATAATAATCTCCTCTATTTTGTTCATTTGTCATGACAGAGTATAATTGAGTGCTGACTATGGGCCTGTTTACGATGCGGTTAGGAATGGCTCCGACCCATGGTCGGAGCCATCCTAACCGCATCGTAATCACCGAATCGGATTTCCTTCCAACCGACCCATTTCGATGGGGTCATTAGGAAGGGAAACCGAATTGGTTTTCCGGATGGCTTCCGACGGGAGCCCGTCCACAATCCAGAAACCCTGCAGTGATCCCCCAGCTGGCTCTTTCCAGCCGAGGGATTACGAGCGCAGTTTCCCAATGCCTTTCTGTGCCGGCCTTTCCGGCACAGAAAGGCATTGGGAAACAGCTTTGGAGCCCCCAGCAGGGCCCCCATAGGTGAAAGGCCGCCGCGTTGATCCCTGCACCCGGTGGCAGGCACCTTGGGGTGCCTGCCACGGGGTGCAGGGATGAACTGCACCTCTGCCTTTTCAATGAGAGCATGCATTCCGTTCGGAATGCATGCTCCCATTGAAAGGAATAGGCATTCGACCGAACAGGGTTCGGTCGCATCCTAATTCCAGGGCTGGAACCGAAGACAGTAGGTCGTTAGGTTCCAGTTCCTAAGCGATGTCGGACGGACTCCAGTCCGTCTGACATCGCAATCGGCCCCTATGTGTGAATATGATGCACTCCTACATTATCTTCAAATGGGATAGAGATTACACTTCTTCACTACCGACTGTAAAGTTTTTTTGCTACAATATACTGTTCAATGCTTTCAATGTGTGTACATTTCTTTGGAAAAAAACTCTCTTTTTCATGTTATACTATGCCACACTTAACAATGTTGTTTATAAAACATATACCTACCTTCTAATATGAACCATAGACCCATAACGCTGTTTGTGGTAGACTTTCTAGTCTAGTATTCTTCCAAATTGCTGTCTCTGAAGTGAGAAAGTTCTTGGTTTATGAAAACATTATTTTAGCAAAAGCTCCTAGAAATTAGGAGAAAGTAGTTTGTTGTTAGAAACCAAGGCCCTGATGTAGATCTGGGTGGTAAATCAAAAGAGGAATAACAATTGCCCCACCTTAAAGTGACACGAAGATCAAGACTTTGTATAAAAGACCAGGAGGCTCAGATTATGTACATTTCATTTCATTTATTTATTTTAGTTATAGAGTTTTATATAGCGCATACTTGACCCGAGGGCATCAGAGTGCTTTACAAAGATTCACACAAGCAGCAAATACCTGAGAATACGTTTGGAGTAGATGCATATACATAGTGACAGAAAGTGACACTTGGTATGCAACAGGGTATATACATTTTGAGATAGATTACAGGTACACATAGTTATATATAGTGCTTTACAGTGCATCGTGTCAATTGTACAACCTTGCCGGAGGGGTAGTTAAAGGAAAAGTACATAGTAATAGTAAAGAAAAAACAGTAGAGCAAGAAGAATGAGTCTTTGGGATGGACGATGTAGTTTTGAGGTAGCTGGGGTAAGGACTCCTGCGGGCAAGGGAGATTAGAGGCACAGTTTCCCCTGGGATGGTGTTGCACCGATTTCCTTAGAGGGTGCGAAGCCAGTGCCCGCAGGCTGGTCAGGTGCTCAAGGGGGTAGATTTAGGTATTTGTTGTAGAGTAAACACTTCAGTTTCTTCTTGAAATGGGGAAAGGATTGGTTTTTCCACAGGTCCCGGGGCAGGGAGTTCTAGATTCTAGGAGCATTCCCAGAGAAGGAGCGGGTGTGTGATTTCTCTATCTTAAATTTTGGTGGAATCAGGAGTAGAACGTTTGAGCTTCGTAGATGTCTCTTTTGACCGGCTTTTGATAATTTATTTGTGAGGTAGATTGGTTTTTCAGTGTAGAGCGCTTTGTGAGTTATGCAGGCAGTTATTAAAATGGCCGTTGTCTCTATTGGCAGCCAGTTGAGTAGTTGAGGGTGGTAGTGATTTGGTCAAAGAGCTTTTCCCCTGATATAAGTCTGGAAATAGTCCTCTGGGCTGATCCAAAATGATAAAACTGAGAGAAACTTTCTTCAAGCAGTTGCTGACAGGGGCTGAACCAAACAAATGATTGTACTACTGAATATCAACACCAACAATATTGTGGCACACTAATATCGAGGACAGAATATCGAGAGACAAATATCAAAAGGTAAGAGTATATAGGGAAGTACAGGTTAACTTTTCTTAACTCCACATCTAGACACCTTGAAGGTATATGTTCAGTGTAGGTAAAGCAAATATGCCATGAATGACAAAAAACTTTGCCACAAATATTTAATAGAGGACACAGTGAATTAGCAGGTTATTATGCGTCTGGTGATGGGATTCACCACATAGAGGATACCCATGCAGAGATCAACAACAACAAGCAGTCAATGGTGTCTCAGGGCTGCTGCTTACAGCCACACGTCATCATTGACTCAGCACTGTCCAATCAGAGTGACAGTCCTCCAGTAGCAGTAAGTCAGCTGAAAAAGGACACAGCCAGTTGGACCCTGATGTTCTTCCCATTACCCATGTGTTTGGTACAGCTGGGTGAGAAGGAATGTCATGGAGGCTCGGTATGAGTTTTATGTGCAAAGCGTGATGTAGTATGATACTAAGCAAAATGTAACACACCCAGACACACCTGTAGGAACAAACCATCTTGAATCATGAATTTAAGAGTTCAAATGTGTGTTCTATGAAGTTTTATCCTTGTGTGGGCTCTGCTGTCCCCCGTTTGATGCACAGGGATCATCCGAAGAAAGGGAATCAGGGGATGTGGAGACAGAGAATAAGCAAAATTAACTACGTGCAAAAACTTGGTGTGATTGAGCCACCCACAACCAAAATCTAAGCTTAGTTCCATGCACATTTCACAGGAAGTTTCTGTGAGTGGGCATTAGGTGTGTGAAGGTTTGGTTTTGTGCACGTTTCCAGGCACAATGTGAACAATGATGATGTTCAAATACTTACCAGTCACATTTTTACATACACTTGTGCACCCAGCTGTGCTGCAGCTACAGATAGTGGTTGATTTGTAAAAAACATAAGTGCCAGGGTTCTCATCAGGAGGCAGCTTGCACCAGCCCATTTCTCCTGTTATCGCAGCCTAAAACAGAACCAACTAGTAACCACGAAAGTGGGGAGAGGATGTGCCGTAATGGTCAGCACTGCCAACTTCGGTGCTTGGGAACCAGATTCGAATCTCGGTGTCAGCTCAACATCTTGTGTTCTGGGCAAATCACTTAATCTTCCTGTAAATAAATGTGTCCTTAACTGGTGCTCATGAAAAGTGCTGGTGTTGATGATTAAGTGCTGGTGCTGAGCACCGGAAACCACTGGCTCAAATTAAGCACTGGCTACAGAGCAATCAAAGATGAAGCTGTTATGTGTAGTACCAAAGACACTGGCATGTACATGTGAAGCATCATTTGGCACTGAAGAGAACTGCCTCTGTTGCTGTTGATTCTCAGGGATTTGTCTTTCGTCATGCATCTGCTTGATTAGAGAAGAATGCTAGCACAAAATACACCTGTTCTTTGAGCAAGGTTTGCTTGCAAAGCTGCTTCCTGTAAGTTTTGTGTGTATGTTCGTGTCTGTCTGTGTGTCTTGGCGTATGAGACACACTTATTTTGAGGGATACCTGTGTTCTGTGCACTTCTGTTCCCTTTGTCCTATAACTTCCCATATAGGAGAAATTTGTAGAGCTACTGTCTGTGCTATTCTGTACATGAAGGAATTGTGTACAGACCTACTACTTATGCTGTGCCTATTCTGCATGTAGGGGAGGTTTGCGGTGCTGGTAATTGCACACTGCAGTTTCCTGCATTGCACTTCCTCTGGGCCTGTGTGCTGTTGCTAGTCTGTGGCTGTTAAGTGTGCAACAAAAGTTTACACGACTGCTTTCTATATTTTTCTTTTTCTATACTTGTGATCAGAGTTTGCAGACCTACTTACTCCCTGTGCTGTAATTACCGTGGAGGCCTGCACTTCTAAAACTGGCATATACATGAGTGTCTCTTTTACAAAACAAAGACTGGCGAAGCCATTAGCTGCTAAGAAAAGTAAACTTTTTTGCATTTCCACTGCAGCCCTGCGCTTTGAGGGCACAGGTTCACAGAAACGTTTTGCACTGGTGCAAATTCCAAGGCGCCACCGGGAACTCGGCCATGCCGCCAATATGGCGGTTGTGCCGGTCCCCGGGACGCTTCTCCTGCGGGGGCGGGGTCAGCGCCGCGATGACGCGGTCAGCCCCCGCCCCCCGTGGGCAGTGATTGGTCGCCAGGCATGCCTCGGAAGTGGAAGCAAGCACTTCCGGGGCCAACGTACGCGAAACGGGTCCCGGATCTAGCCGGGACCTGTTCTTTCCTGTTCTGGGGCCATGGCTCCTTTAAAAGGAGCACGGAGCGGCGGCACGGTCTTTTCCTCGCCGCTCCGCCTCGTGAATCAGCTGTTCCCCCCCCCCCACGCACCGGAGGCTGTGGGAAGCCTCAGTTTCTTTTTTCTTTTTCTCTCCTTGTTGCTGCAGGTTGCCGGCGATTTCGGGGGGGGGGCACTCTTCTGTGGAGGATCACTCTTCACTGGCATATTACATCACGAGGAGCAGTTTTGCAGCGAGGAAAAAGCACAAGGCAGCTAGGACCCTCCTGGTAGACCTGCATTCCACCGCAGTCGGGAGCCACTCGGGTTGGAGTACATACTCACCCGACCCACTGGATTAGCTTGTGGAAGTGGCTCTGGCTGTGGGGGTGCTCATGGTCGACCGGGGGCCTGCGGTGACTCAGCTGAGAGGGAGGTAAGGGTCTGGGCATTGTCCCAGACCAGACCAAATTAGTTTGGGCTTGTAAGGCATAGTATTTGTCTAGGGCCACATTGAAGTGGGGTGCAGTGTGGCTGTGGCACAGGAGCCAATTTTGTTAGCTAAGGCAGGCAGGGTTATTGAGGTTTGCCAACGTTACCCTGATTATAGTGCAGTCACTGTTGGGGTTTTGACCAAGTGCAGTAAGCCATAAGCGTAAGCTGGGTTGGCATTCTCTTTTTTGGGCATTTATTGTGCAGTACATATTCTCGCCATGGCACCCAAGGCTAAGAGGGGGCAGGTACCGACCCGAATGGAGGAGTGGATGGCTACAATGATGCGCACAATGAATGATTTGGGTCAGACCGTGGCAGAGCTACGCAGGAAAGTGGATGGGCAGGAAGACAGTGAGGACAGGCCCAGGCGTTCCGGGGTGGCACCCAGGGCGGCTTTCCCTCCGGTACCCCAGAGATCTAAGCCTAAAAGTAGGAGCGGGGGGCTGTGCCAGTATATTTGCCAAGCCCAACAATCCCAGGACCTGTAGTTCCAGCCGGGGGGCGCAGCCAGAGGAGGAGAATTGTGCAGTGCCAGTGGGAGTAACGCCACCTGAGGGCGCAGGGGGCCCAAGTCAACCTAGCGCACCTGGGGGTCCTGGTGGGCCAAGTCAGCCTAGTGCACCGGGGGGCCCTGGTTCAGAGGGGACTCCTTCCCAGCCAGTGGTACCCCCCCTGCGGTACCCCTAGTTTGGTCCCATGTCAACCTGATTTAGTAGCCAATCTAGCGGCAGTGCTCCCATGGTTAGCCAAGGCGGGGACTGTAATTCCTTCTGCGGGCAGTGGGGCCCTGTTAGCTGAAGGGGACGCAGTGGAGAGGGCCAAGAGTTTGGTAGCGCAGGTAGAAAGGGCGAAGCAGGTGGTGCCGCAGGCGGTTGAGACAAGCACACCAGCAGTGGTAGGGCTGGCCAGTGGGGCAGGGCAAAAGAGTGCAGGGAGCAACAAGAGTGGCCCAGAGCTTCCCAATCCGGTCACGGCTGCAGGAACTGAGCACGCAAAGACGCAAGCAGGCAAGTCTGCAGGTACGGACCAATTGTTACCAAGTTTAGGTTTGGGGGAGATGCGCACACCCAGAGAGCATCTGGGGAGGCACATCGCACAGGATGTGAAAGAGAAAATCTGGAAAGGGGAATATGTGAACATGTTTTCTGTGTTAGTGGACAAGGATGAGAGGGAAAGGCTAAAAAGTTGAGGGAATGGGCTCACCCAAGGGATTGGGGCAATTGGCCCACTAGGAAAAAGATTGATGAGACCTTAATTAACTGGATAAAGGCATTTTCAAACTTCCATGCGATAATGGTGGAGAAATTCCCTGGGCTGGGGTCTGAATTGGTGTGCTATCAGAATAGGATCACATGTGCACATGATGAGTACGGGGGAATGTGTTGGAAGGAATATGAGAAGGCATTTAGGAGGGCGAAGGCCTCTGACCCGGCTCTAGCATGGGATCAAATGGATGTAATTCTGTGGTTGAGGCACATGAAAAACACAAGCCAGGACGCACCAAAGGGGCAGTCCTTTCGGCCAAGTGTACCCCATAATGGGGGAGGGGGTAGCAAGAAGGGAGCGTGTTGGGATTTCAACTAACGGACATGCACAAGGCCCAATGGTTCATGTAAATTCAGGCATGCCTGCTCTTTCTGTGGTTTGTCCTCCCATCCAGAATCCAAGTGTTTCAAGAAATCAAAGGACAAGGGAGGTAAAAAACAGGAATGAGGATTTTTCACTTACTAAGGCACACTCACCCATAAACACAATGGCTTTGATTCCCTGGCTAAATAAATACTGCTGCCCAAGCACAGCCCAGTTGTTGGAGGGGTTCAGGGATGGTTTCAGGATTCCTGCCCCTGGCTATTCTGGAGTTCCTTACTGCCGCAATCAGCAGTCAGTGAGGGGGAACATGCCCGTGGCAAAAGATAAAGTGTTGAAGGAACTGCGTTTGGGGAGGCTGGCGGGTCCTTTTGACTCAATCCCTGTTGATGATTTTGTCTGCTCACCTCTGGGTGTAGTACCCAAAAAAGACCCGGGGGAGTTCCGTTTGATCCATAATTTATCTGCTCCCAGGGGTCAGTCACTGATTCATGCTATTGATGGGGCTTTGTGCACCGTGAGATATGCATCATTGGATCAGGCGATTGCAATGCTGCAATCGCTTGGCCCAGGCACTTTGCTAGCAAAATATGACATAAAATCTGCCTTCTGTTTACTACCAGTGCATCCACAGGATTTCCAGCTTTTGGGGTTCCAGCTAGAAGGGAAGTTCTACATGGACAAGTGCATGCCAATGGGGTGCTCGGTCTCTTGCTCTTATTTTGAGAAATTCAGCTCTTTTATGGAGTGGGTCTTCAGGCAGGTGACCGGGCACCACTGGGTACTGCACTACTTAGATGATTTCTTGTTGTTGGGGGCGCCACAGTCACAGGAGTGTGGCAGGGCTTTAGAAGCATTCTGTGCACTCATGAGGGATTTTGGGGTCCCCCTGGCACAAGGAAAGACAGTTGGGCCGTCCACGCAAATTGAGTTCCTGGGCATAGAGTTGTATTCTATTGAGGGTGTGTCACGCTTGCCATTGAGTAAGGTAAATGGTTTCACGCTAGCATTAGCAGACTGTGCAAAGAAAAGGTCACTTTGCATCAGCTACAGAAGGCAGTAGGTATGCAGAACTTTGCATTAAGAATCCTCCCTATGGCCCGCCTTTTTTCACGTTCCATCGCACAGGCAATGTCAGGGCTGAAAGAAAAACATCACCACACTCGGCTGTCCAGCGAGGTTAAGCAGGATATGCAGATTTGGATGGCATTCCTGCGTGATTTCAATGGCCCAGCCCGGCCAGGTCCAGTCCAGAACTTGGCCTCATGACGGATGCGGCAGGGAGTGAGGGTTTTGGAGCCATTCTGGGTTCTCAATGGGCGGCGCAATGTTGGCCCGCATGGTGGGTTGACACCGGTGTAACAAATAACATTTAATTTCTGGAACTCTTCCCCATTTTGGTGGCCTTGATCATTTGGCCACACCAATTTCGCAATCAGTCAGTGGTTTTCTGGTCAGACAATAAGGCGGTGGTGGAATGCATCAATCAGCAGTCTGCCAAGTGTAAGATGATGCTTCGCTTGCTTAAAGAATATGTGCTGCAATGTATGAGATTAAATGTGATGTTTAGGGCTAGGCATGTCCCGGGAATACTCAACCACGCGGCTGACGCATTGTCTCGTTTCAAGATACAGGTTTTCAGGTCCTACCATCCGGAAGCGGCGGACTGTCCCACCCCTTTTCCAGAGCATCTGTGGCAGCTTGGTGCCCCAACCTACCAGACCTCGTGGCAGCTAGCCTAGCACCCAGGACTAGGCGGGCCTATGAGGGGGCCGTTACTGCATTCTATGCATTCCTGGGGGAGGGCTGGGAAGGGGCATGGCACGAGCCAGGGTCTGTCATATCATTCATAAGGGAATTGAGGGACTAAGGGCGTTCTGTGGCATGCGCAAAGCGACACATGACAGCAATAGCCTTTTTCTCAAAGATGCTGGGGCATAGGGATCCCACGGGCTCATTCTTGGTTCAGAGGGCTCTGAAGGGGTGGCAACGCCTGCAAGGTGCCCAGCCGGACATTAGACATCCGATTAGCATTGAAGTGCTCTCAGCCCTCATGGGGGCTTTGGAGAAAGTATGTAGATCCACCAGTGAGGTCCAACTGTTCAGGTCTGCCTTTTACCTCGCCTTCTATGGCGCTTTCAGAGTTGGGGAATTGGTGGCACGTAATAAACACGATTGGCAGGGTGGGATGCAACTTTCCTATGTCCACCTACAGGCAGGGTCAGTATCCCTATCAATCCCCAGATCAAAAATGGATCAGAACGGGAGGGGGGATCACGTTATCTTGCACAAAGCTCTGGGGAGCTCGTGCTGTCCGGTTGGCAACTTGGAGGCTTACATGGCCTGCAGGCCACTGGGTGCAGGGGGGCCATTGTTGATCCACCAGGATGGGACTCCCCTCACGAGGTTTCAGTTTGGGAGGATCTTGACATTGGCACTGGGGGAGGCAGGCCTGGATGCATCCAAATTTGGTACCCATTCCTTCAGGATTGGGGCAGCTACTGAAGCCACGGCTCGGGGACTGATGGGACAGGATGTTCAAAGAATGGGGCGGTGGTCTTCGGACTGCTACAAGCGATATGTGGGGCTACATTTACTCTAAGTATCATTACTAATGTTTGGTCTTGTTTCACTTCTCTGCAGTTTCCACGTCCTGTCCCACAGGAGGGGAGCTAGCCGTCGTCCGCTGGTCAACTGAGCCTCGCCCACGCCAGGTACCCGCCTGGGGACCAGGCCACAGGGAAGTCTGGATCATAGGCCATTCATATGTGAGCAGGTTGAAACAGCATTTTCTCGCAGGAAATTTCGCGGACAGGGCCCGCAGGCGGGTTTTAAGGTTTCATTACACGGTCAAGGGGGATTGCGATTGAGTCAGTTCCGTAATGTGATGGGTGCTTTGCTCCTTAGGTCCCCAGCGACACCCACTGCGGTAATAATACATCTGGGAGGTAATGACCTGGTACACATGGGTAGGAAAGGAGTGGTGGAGGCAATAATCACAGAAATAGGATGGTTGGCCAAGCAGTGCCCACAGGCAGTATTGGTATGGTCTCACATGATCCCGAGGTTCCAATGGCGGGGGGGGTGAGTCTGTGTGGGCTTTGAATCACTCCGTAAAGTGGATTAATAACAGGATAGATCAGCTTTTCCGGTCTCCTAAAATGCAAACAATTGCGCATGGTTGCATCCGGGGGGAGCGTTTTTTTCTGCAGGACGGGGTGCACCTTTCCAAACTGGGCAATGATTTTTTCATGGAAAATGTGCTAGCCTGGATGTTAGGGGTAACAAACAGGGCATGACCGTTGGGTCAGCAGCGGATGGGGGGACCAGATAGTCGGTCAACTATACTGGCCTGTGGCGGTAAGGTCTTGATTGCTAGGTCAATTTTACATCTCTTAGTAGGCATCCCATTGTTTAATGGGGACGCCTGGGGGGGGACAGTGGTCCCTCATCACACTCCAGGGGGCGCTTACGGCCGGTAGGCTGAAGGGTGCGGGGGTAGGAAGTGCCGCTTCCAGCAGGCCCCTTGGGCCAACCCCCACGCAGGCGCATGGGCGCCAACGTGGCATAACATCAGTCCCTGGGAGGCAGTATTGGAGGGGGTAGGGGGTGCCCGCGGAAAGGAATCTGATGGGCAAACGGGCCTCCTGCGCAAGGTCACTCTGTTAAAGGGGGACCTGGCAAGTAGTTGGGAACAGTCATGACCTTGCACGTAGGCTCATCCAGGATATGCAGAAAACAAAGTGTACATATTCCAGTTTTAGGTTAGGTATGGCTATGTATTAGAATCATGTTAAGGTTAGCCATCAAAGATGTGTAAATAAGTGTATTTGAAATGTTATTGAATATGTTTTGGGTTTTCTGCGTATTAAAAATTGTGTTATGTATTTTGAATTATGATTGATTAATTTTTAATAAAATACGGCCGGGGTTATCCGACCCCTAATCCAAGTTCTGTGTTTGGATGATTTTATTATCGATGCCTCAGGGGAAAGAGGGGTTTTGGAAGCAACCATCCCGGGATCCCTGTTGGGAAGGGAGATTTGGGGTCAACAAGTCCACTAATGGGAGAGGACTCGGCAATACCTGGCCATATTCCAAGGCGCCACCGGGAACTCGGTCACGCCGCCAATATGGCGGTTGTGCCGGTCCCCGGGACGCTTCTCCTGCTTGGGCGGGGCCAGCGCCGCGATGACGTGGCCGGCCCCGCGGGCAGTGATTGGTCGCCAGGCATGCCTCGGAAGTGGAAGCAAGCACTTCCGGGGCCAACGTACGCGAAACGGGTCCCGGATCTAGCCGGGACCTGTTCTTTCCTGTTCTGGGGCCATGGCACCTTTAAAAGGAGCGCAGAGCGGCAGCACGGTCTTTTTCTCCCCGCTCCGCCTCGTGAACCAGCTGTTCGCCCCACGCACCGGAGGCTGTGGGAAGCCTCAGTTTCTTTTTTCCCCACCCACCATCCCTTGAGGCAACGAATTTTAAGAAGTATTTATGTTCAGGCGTTTTTTGGCTTAATGGTTTGCTTTCCAGGTTGAATTTTGTAATCTTCTTTTGCAGTTACTAAAGCGTGTTCCGAATTATGTCATATCGGTATGTTTATCTTACAGGGTGATGTCATTTATGCTTGCAGTATTTTTTGTCTGAGTATCCTTGGTCTGCGGTAAGGTCATGATTGCTAGGTCAATTTTACATCTCTTAGTAGGCATCCCATTGTTTAATGGGGACGCCTGGGGGGGGACAGTGGTCCCTCATCACACTCCAGGGGGCGCTTACGGCCGGTAGGCTGAAGGGTGCGGGGGGTAGGAAGTGCTGCTTCCGGCAGGCCCCTTGGGCCAACCCCCGTGCAGGCGCATGGGCGCCAACGTGGCATAACATCAGTCCCTGGGAGGTAGTATTGGAGGGCGTAGGGGGTGCCAGCGGAAAGGAATCTGATGGGCAAACAGGCCTCCTGCGCAAGGTCACTCCGTTAAAGGGGGACCTGGCAAGTAGTTGGGAACAGTCATGACCTTGCACGTAGGCTCATCTAGGATACGCAGAAAAGAAAGTGTACATATTCCAGTTTTAGGTTAGGTATGGCTATGTATTAGAATCATGTTAAGGTTAGCCATCAAAGATGTGTAAATAAGTGTATTTGAAATGTTATTGAATATGTTTTGGGTTTTCCGCGTATTAAAACTTGTGTTATGTATTTTGAATTATGATTGATTAATTTTTAATAAAATACGGCCGGGGTTATCCGACCCCTAATCCAAGTTCTGTGTTTGGATGATTTTATTATCGATGCCTCAGGGGAAATAGGGGTTTTGGAAGCAACCATCTCGGGATCCCTGTTGGGAAGGGAGTTTTGGGAGTTTTGGCCATATAACTTACTGGGCAAATCCGTTAACACTATTCTACTGCTTGAGTAATATGGAATGGGTGAACATGTTTTATTTCAATCCATATTACAGTAAAATGTTTGCTTCCAGACAAAGATTAAGGAAGCGGATTGTGAAACCATATGTAACATGCGTTATACTATGTTATGCTATGGGTATTTATATATATTCTCCTTACCGCGAGGTCTAAAATGCTTATCTGGTCGGATTATTTATATAGTGCCTCCTACCCCCAGTGAGACCGCGAAGCACTGAGGAATATTAGATCTTTGTTTTAATAAAACAAAGACCAAATCGAGATTAATTTTTATGGAGTTTTGTAAAAAAATTGAATATGCAATTTTTTTCTGCCTCTATAATAAAAACTGTAACAGCGTGATTTTCCTTATATGCTTCATATTTCACATTTAAGAAGAGGCGAAAATGTATTTCCACTTGTCTTTCCGTTTTACTATGTATTCACCAACATAATATTGTGGCTCAAATAGATTTACTTTGTTGACTAAACCAGTGCAATTTGAAGAAATAGTTTTGTGAATTGGACTTTGTGTGAGCAGCATATGGTCTGTGAGTGTTTTCCTAAAAGTCAGTGCAGGTGTTAGCACAGACACGGATTTGGTTATAATTGCACGGTAGCTGTTAAAATAGTTTGCATGTTATTTTAAGTCCAGTTCCTGTTTGCAACACCTGCTGCAGGCTGTCTCCATTGTGCTGCCACAGATACTTAACATGTTTTCGCTTACCAGGGGGGTCTGCCTCGGAGGACAAACGGGCTCAGGGGCGACATCGTCTCTTTCCTGTTTGTCAAGGCTTGCCCCAGCCCCCACCCCCCCGCCCCCCATCTTACCGTACACAATTGAGAACATTCCTATAGGCTGATTTCCTCCCCTGTGAGGGCATCGCTTGGTTTCAAAGTCTCTCTGAGGGCACCTGTTTCCATAAACAGGATGTTTTGTTTCTCCTCGATGAACGCACAGGTGGTGCGTAATGTGGAGACATATTTCATCAACTTTGAACTCTAGTTGTTTTGTTATTGTTCTCTCAAAACAATGTCAACTTGAGAAGCTGCTGAAAAGAGCTTAATAACTTTTGTTTGAGGGCCTCTGAGGACATAGCCTGACTGACAACACCATCTGACCGGGACAAACATGAACAGATATGATCAACTCAGGGCATAAGGAACAGAAGGAACAGATGCACCATCTCAGCGTAGGTAATCGCTCTATGGGACACACAAAACCTGGACCCCTAGGGATTACCGGTCTGAAGAAAGCTTAATATAGACTTGAACAAAAGGCGGAAAACCTGGTATTTAGCAGTGAACTAGGCACGTTTTACAATTGGATCTGCAGCTTTGCAGATGAACCTTTGTTAAGGATACGTTTTTTGCTCAAATTATTTATTTATTTATTTATTTGAGTTTTATATAATGCTGGTTCGAGTCTGCATAGTCAGTAGGATTAGAAGGTCTTTCAGACTGAATTTTTTTTAAAGGAGGTTTGGGGCTTAGGGAGACGTATATCAACTAGTGATTATTTTTGAAGTAGTTGTTAAGTAGTAGAGATTTGAGGCCCCGTTTGAAACATGAAAAGGAGGGGTTGCAGAGTAGGCCCTTTGGGAGTGAGTTCCAAATCTTGGGGGCATTTCCAGAGAAGGAGCTTGGCTGCAATGATTTCTTTTTAAGTTTAGGGGGAATGAGAAGAGAGTTGGAGCTTCTCAGAGCCCGGCCTTTTCCTGCACTCGATAGTTTAGTTTCTACATATTTGGGGTTTTTAGTATGTAGGACTTTGTGGGTGATACATGTATGTTTAAAAAAAATCTCAAAATGTTTCTGCGAAAATTGTTCTATTGACGTTAGGATTATGAAACAAAAACGAAAACCCAATCATATCTCCCAGTTGTGTTTATGTGCGCAAAACAGCACTCCCCCATTCCCTGCTCATTACTTCACACAGGATTTTACAGATGCAGTGGTTTAAGCGGGATCAAAAAAGGCACAGGATCTATATAAGGGGCGTGGCTAAAGAATGGAACTAGGAATCTTTTGCTGTAATTATGTAATTAATGTTGTGGTCTAACATGCGCGAATTAGAATTTTGTTCTTGACATAACATGCCATAAGTGCAGAATTGTGAGCGCATGGTGGTGGCTATGTGAGTGTAAGATGGTAGGTGTGTGGCCATATGACGGGGTGTGTAGACTTCTGATGGTGGTATGTATTGACCCCCTGTTTATGTCTTTCGGTCCCCATGTCTCTTTACCTTTGACCACGTCCATCTCTTTGTTCCACTGTCTCTCTTTACCTGTCCTTACATAGTGCTCTGTTCTTTTGCATCTACCCCTCGCTCTCTGTCCCTATCCTTCTGTCCCTGTATCGTTTTACCTTTGTACTTCTCCATAATCCTGTCACACTTTATCTGTTCCTCTGTGTATCTCCCTTTCCTTCTGTCCTCTTTCCCTGTCATGCTGTCCCTTTATTCCTGTGCCTGTGCTCTGTTCTGTTGTTACCACCGCCTTCCACTTCAGAAATGGCGGCCAGGAGGATCTGGCAGCAATGCAGGTAAAAACAAAAAAGTCCCCTCATGACCTTGGGTAAGGCAGGAGTGTAGGTGTCAAATGTATGGCTCCCGGGCCCATAGGGAAGGCCTGGGTGGGAGGAAAAGAAATCCCTATCCTTGAGCAAGGCAGAGGTATGTTAAAAAAAATCATCTGTTGCCTTACCTGTAAACACCCCAGACGATGTGCCTGTAAAGCCCCTGGGTCTTGACCAGCCCAGGATTAGTGGGGTGAAATCCCTTTTTAGTAACACCTGTCCCTGGCCTGTTTGACAGCTGTCAGGGCTGTATGTCACTGTACTTTAAAGCTCTTCCCACTTTGCATGTGTGCTGTACAATTCAGCACACATACAAAGTACAGGCATAGGAATTTGGCACAAATTCCTTTCTATGATTTTTTGTAGCTAGGGACTTGAATCAAAACCCATGGGTGATTGCACAGAAATGCCCATGCACATCCATGGAATGCCCCTTAACGCAAAGCAACACAAGACAGGGAATTGCGCAACTTTGTGTTACTTTGGGATACTACCCAACACAAATTCAGATTTGTGTTAGATAATAGTTCCCACCATAACACTTTGCGTTGGATTTGTATTCCAAAAGGAACCAAACCTGATGCAAAACATTAGTACATGTGGGCATTAGTCTGCTAAAATAAACTGTCAAATGAAAAATGCAGCCTTGACTCAGTGCACTCAAAACATTTGAGGTCGTCATTATATGGTCTGTGTAACTGGGAATTAAAGGGATGCAGGAATATAGTATTCTTAGTAATCCCACCCACTCCTTAAAATCAAGTGAAATTTTCAGATTGAATGGACTCAAATATGTTGAATTCAGTGGCGGCCGGCACGGGTAAGAGCAGTGGGGCGGGGGTGGGGATCGGGGAAGACAACAAACGACGGGATAAGTGACATTGAATCAAAAAAAATAAAAAACCACTTACCTAATGCTCGCCGCATCGCAGATTCGACGAACGCAAGGTAAGTGTTTCTTTTTTAATTTGATGTTACTTATCCCATCGTCTGTTGACTTCCCGTCCCCACCCGCCCCGCTCCGCCCCACCCCACTGCCCCACCGGTCTTACCTGTGCCGACCGCTACTGGTTGAATTACCACATGATTTGAGTGTGGACTTCCCGACGAATCCTGGAGTACATCCCTTATTTCTCAGTGTGCATTAGGTTCAAACTTGTCAGCGGCAGCTCCTCCGCTAAGGCGGAGGAGCATCGCCCCACTGCTCTGCAAGCAATGTAAAAAGGAAAAGGAAAATTAAAATGATAATAACTAGGGTTATTATCATTTTCGTTTTCCTTCCAGGTTGGGTGAGGGGTTGGGCGGGTGGGGCTGGGCTGGCCAGTGCAGGTAGCAGGGTAAGGAGTGTTAAGCACACTCCCTAAGTGCGCATGACTGCTTGGCCGGTCCTCTTGGGCCGGCCAAACAATCCTGTGCACTTTACATCTTAACCACCAGGCTGCATACACAGCCTGGTGGGGAACATGCCAAGCCTCCAAGCCCCTGTCTGAGCGCTGAGCCATGGCGCTCACACCAATCACAATGCTGCTGTAAGGCGGCTTTGTGATTGGACAGGGGATTCTGGGAAGCTGTGTGCTTCCTGTTGCTGCCAGAAGACGACGGAGCAGAGGCAGCGGCACCCAGCGGCACCCAGGTAAGTTCATTTATTTTTGTATTTCCCCCCTCTGCTCCTCCCCACACCCCCCGCCCCACCCGCACTCAGTAGCAGCTGCTAATGAAACTTGTAATCCTCTAGTATCTGTGACACACAAAATTACTGGTACCAGTAGTATCAGTAGTTTCAAAAATGAGAATACAATGCAGTTTTGCAGTCCCACTCACAACGGGGCCCTCAAAAGAAGACAAATAGTTGAATAACATGTACTATTGCAGAGTGCATTGCATCACAGATTTGCATCTTTCCAGGTTATTGAAACCTAACAATCGAAGTTTTTCTTTCAAACCTTGTCGTAAGCTCAACAGTGGCAAACAAATATGCAAGAACTCATAAAATATAAAACTGGAGGAATATATGCTTGTACTAAACCTAGGCCCATATTTATGAAGCCTTTGTGTTGTCATTGTGTGACGCAATGCAACGTATAGAACAAGGCAAGGGCATCAGTAATATTTACAAAGCCATGCAAGGCTTGATTTGTGTGGCTGTGCGTGGCTTTGCAAAGAACTGTAATGCAAAGCAGCTGCTTAGACTGCGTTATGTTACATTTCAACTTGGGAGGCATTCCATGGGTGTGGCATGGGCATTCCCATGCATCCTCCCATGGATTGTGGCGCAGTCTCAGATTGACAAAGACTTGTAAACCTGGAACTGCATCAAAATGCTACGCCTTCCCAAATGAAACGAGGAGAAATATTTTTAACTCTCCTCGTTAATTCCTCTTTCCACGTGTACTGCATTCTGAAGCACACATAAAACAAGGAAAATGGCTCTAAGGAATGTCTTTGTGCAGAAAAGTGTCCCTTCTTGTGCAAAACAAATCCTACCTATAACACAGCCAATCTTGAACGACAGTGCAAGGGTGCCTGCATTGGCGCTAAGTTGCACACAGTGTGCTAGCACAAGGAGAGAGCAAAAATGCTCCATGTCTTTGTAAATATGGAGCAGTTCTGTTCTCTTCCTTTCACGCAACTCAGCACAGCAACTTTGCTTGCTGCCCTGCGTTGCTTCAAAGTTTAATAAATGTGCCTCCAAGTTTGTGTTATTCTGTATCTCAACAGAAGAAAATAAGACATACTCTTGTTTTTTAATTGCAACATTAGTTCATAACCTGATAGTTCATCCATTTTGGAATGTCTTAGCATGAACATAGTAAACATTGCACATATGCAGTTGTTGTTTCTGTTGCTTCTCGTACTCCGGTTGTCTCAGGTCAGCTCATTCATAAAATGCATGCTAGGGTCACTCCTGCCCATCAAACTCATGCTGTTCTCACGGCTCCCAATTGAAACTTTCAAGTGTGTTTCTATTGCTTTCACATCATGGTAGCATGCACTACTGAGTATGCTGTACTTAATGAGACCCAGAAAAATGCATGTAAAGAATTATGGGGCAGATGTATGAAGGGATTTTGAGGTTGCAATTGCTCCAATTCACAAAGTCAGTGCCTTTGCGACCACAAAATTACCTTTTGCTATGTTCAAAACCCAAATTGTGATTCTGTTACATGTTACCAAATAGCAATTTTAGTTTGTGAGTGTATACTGGATCGCTATTAGGGTGTCCCTTCCAAATAGCTATTCTAAATGGGATGTAATAATGTTTTGCTTCTGAAATCCGGTCGCAAAATATTAATATTTTACTGATACCTCAAAGGAGGTGGTAACCCATTCCGAACTGGGAAGGAGTCCCTAAGGGGCCCCTTCACCTTAGTGAATTCTGCAGAAAAGTTTTTGGGAGAGTAGACAGCGGTTACATGGACCACTGCCTAGTCTTAAAAAAAGTTTGTGAAACCTTTCATTTTGTTAAAAACACATCTCGTTTTCCTTTAAAGTCAAACAGACTGTATGTAAAAAAAAATGTTTGATTTATTTAAAAGCAGTCACAGACATGGTAGTCTGATGATCCCAGCAGGCCACCATCCCTGTTATTTGGGACTTACCTCATTAATATTCATGAGTTAGGTCAAATTGCGACCTACTACGATTCAGTATTTAGTAAATTGACCTATTAGCACATAGGTTGGTTTGCAAAATACCACTGATTTTGCTAAAAGTCGGTGCGCAAATTGTGACCAGTTTTAGCAAATCCAGTGTATGTACATCTGGCCCTAAGTTTCATAATGACACTTACCAGACAAATACCAATTACCCCATGCCATTTACCATCACAAAAAGTATCTTTCAATAAATATGTTAATTTAGGAACTTTTTATAATCTTTTAGGTTTAGGATGTACACACTATCGGCCATATGTACAAAGAAGTGACGGAGTGAGGCGTTAGCCGTCAAGGCTTAACGCCTCACTCCGCCACTTCAGAAACGCAAGGCTGCAACATATTTACAAGAATATGGTGCAGCCTTGTGTTTCCCCCTGTGCTGCCACTAGGTTTAGCAGCTTAGCGCCAATGCAGGCACCCTTGCACCATAGTGCAATGGTGTCTGCGTGCAGGGGAAGATTGTTTATGTGAAGGAAGGTGTCCCTTCCTGCACATAAACAATCTTTAAATGCCGTTTTGTCACTTCTATGTGTGCTGCTTAATGCAGCACACATGAAAGTTACAAAATGTCATTTTAAAAAAAAGATTGTTTATGTGCAGGAAGGGACACCTTCCTACACATATACAATCCAAGGTGTTTTGCTTTTTGCATGTGTGCTGCACAAGGCAGGTTTCCCTGGGCTTAATTTTGGCGCTGCCTCATATTGACACCACCCTTGTAAATAGGGGGCAGCGTCAAAATCACTGGGTGTGGCGGTGGGCGTTGCACCGAAACACCCACTGCCCACCCCTTTCACGCTAAGCATTGCGTGAAAGGGGGCCTTATTTACGAGGCAGCGTTAAGCCACATGGCTTAACGCTGCCTTGTAAATAAGGCGAAGCAGCTATCGCCACAGGAACATCGGAAACAGTGACGTTCCTGTGGCGATAGGGGCTTGTACGTATGCCCCTACATTTTTTGTGCCGTGCCTAATCTTTCTTAGTGCCTCAATTTGCACACTCCTGGGTAGAAGTGGCATGGTCAGTAAGAGTAGCTGGTTATACAAGTACCTAAGTATGAAACATGTCCCTGCTGATACTTGCTGCTAGCAGCATACAGCAGAATGTGAGGAACATCCTAGTTCAAAGATATACTGTTTGGTGCATCAGATTAAGCAATTTAGGCTACCTATTGCTTATTCAGGAAACATAGAACCTTTGTTATGGTTACTTAACATGGTTGCTCCAAAGAAATAGAGGTTTTCTTTACAAATGTTGCGTTACTAAATATTTTAAATGTGAAGCTGAAGATCTTCCAAGGATTTTGAGAAGCATCCGATCTCCATATTTTCGTCTGTTCCAACCATTGTGGTGATCCCCTGGTATTCCTAAGTGCCTGAGAGAGAGTTTAGGCTATCCTTTGGAAGCGCCTGGAGGAGGAATAATTCTAGAAGTACTAGTTCAAGGAGCTATCATCGGGGGGGTCACTCCAAATGTAAATTCTATCACCTTTCAGGATAGCAGCAATCAGAGAAGCAATAGGAGGTTAACATTGGGAAGCCAATAAAAGTATAGGTTACAAATTGAAATTCACTAATATAAGAGATCAAGGAATCTAAGCTGGATTCTCAATGTGGGGTCTGGAAGGACAGCTGGCCAATGCTTGAGAAATCGAACTTATGGCACGTATCTATATAGACGCTACACAGGATCATTTGGCCAGCTATCCTGAAAAGACATTGGGGCATATTCACAAGGAGCTATCGCTGAATTAACGGCACTTTATCACAGCCAAAGTCGTGATAAATTTACCTCCCCATTCACAAGCTGGTGTAAACAGCCCACAGCACCAGTTTACCCGCGATAGCAGCCGCAAAAAACATCGCCACAGAGGACCCCCGCAAATATCGCTAATGAGATGCAGAGTAGGCGTTCCCGTGCCAAAAGCCGAGACAACATCACACCTCAACATTCACAACGACCAGCCACATCGGCGATAAGGTGCGTTAGCACCAGGAAATTTACACCTGCTCTGACCTGGTGTAAAGTCGGACGGCAGCCAGCACCACAAAAGGGAGCACAGCCCAGGGCCACATCCGAAGGGCAACAGATGCCATGGAGCCACTCATCATGCGGCCCGGACACCCAAGAGGGCCACCACACCCACCGCCACCACCCCAGGACCCCAACCCACACCCTGAACACCGCCCCCCAGACCACCACAGACGCAGCGCAGACAAAGACAGTGGAACCCCAGGAAACGTACCAGCCGCACAGACCTAACATCGTACAATGTCACCATCCACTACAGGCTGAAAGGGACAACCATCCAACGCATCCTGACCATCATCGCCTAACAGGCCTACGGCACCAGCACAGCGGACAACCAACATCCCACCCCATACAAAGCTGCTGGCTTGGCTGCACCTGTTGGCCCCTGATACCCCCCAAACAACACCCGCCAGAGTCGGAGGAGTCACACAGCCAGCCACATCCAAGTCCCCCACACCTGTCCTGGACATCACCATGCCCTGGTACCCCAGTCCCCATATGTACAACACAATGCGCAGGATCCGCTGGAGACCAAGCAAGGACCATACGCCATAGCAGGATGCACACACGTGTTGGGGGCAATCCACAGCACACATGTACTACCTGTGCCCCCTGGTGACAAAGCACACAATCACCTCAACAGGAAGCACACGTCTCACATCAATGTGCAGCCAACAACAGAACACCGTGGAACTTCCAACAATGTCGCCTTTAAATACACAGCCAGTGTGCATGATACCTTCATCCTCCGACAGTCCATCATCAACCAGCGTTCCCAGGATGGCAACAAGGGAAATGCACAGCCCCTTGGCAATATCCAAATGAACACCCCACACACCTCAACTCCACAACCATGCAACTCACAACTCTGGCAATGCACACGTCACAAAATCACATACAACAAGCACAACAACATGCCCACCCACCAAACACGACAGAACAACTTACAATGCTCACATGGGCAAGCCCTGAACATGAGCCAGCAACGGCATGGCACGACAGCCACATAATAGCCGAATGTGTGGAGAGGTGGCAACAAGGCATGTGTGAAGGATGCAGTAGAACCATTATTGGGAAAGTACACAATGCCAAGAGTGGCGGAGATGTGCTGGACACACCGCAGTATGCAGAACACACCCCTATCCATGCCGACATACACCGCTGGTGTATGGAGTGTAGTGGACAGTGGACGCCACCATGTCACCCCAGCCAGTGGGGGACCTCGCGGAAATGTTGCATGCTACGCCCCCCCCTAAGCGTCACCTGAGTGGGATGGTCCGGCGTACGCCACGCCAGCGTAGGGGTGTGAATAAAAAGCACGTAGGCCTGGGCGTGGTCCTCTTTCGGAAAGACCCACGTCTCTGCCAGGGCGGCACCTCCCACCCCGCCATGAGGCCGACGCCGTCCTCATAAGCGGAGTTGCCTGCGATGCTGTGCGCCTGCCGGACCCCGGCACGCTGGACCACGAACCCGTCAGGCCCGCCCCTGCGCAGCCAGGCCACACTGATCACCTGCCGACACCGGCGTGTGTCAAGGAGGGCCCACCACGTTCCGGCGCAAGCTCCAAGCCCGAGTCCCGCGACCTGGCAGACACCTCAGACCAACACGGCCTCCACGACATAGACCCGCTTTATTCCCTTTTCGTTGATGTACTCCACTGCCGCCTTCGGCCTACTCTTCGGACCAGTAGGTCCCACATGTGAAACTGTGTCCTGAATGGCACATCCGGCACAGAGGCCACAGCACCAGACCCCCCGATCAGTGAGGCATAGTTCCATATGGGCATCTTGCGACACGTGGTGCCACTAACCCTGTTCAACGCCAGCTGGCGACACGTGGTGCCACTAACACTGTTCAACGCCAGCCGGCGACACGTGGTGCCACTAACCCTGTCCAACGCAGGCCGGTGGGGCCATCCAACCTATGCCAGCGACACTAGGTGAGTGGGCCGTGCTGACCACTGCCTCAGGCCTACACCACGGTCAGTTAGGTCACACATTTGGAACTGAGTCTTGATTACACCATGGCAGTGAACATCATTTAAGGCAGAGAACAATTCACCATACTCCCTTCGATGTGGTGCCAACAAGTCTGTGCATGGCATCACAACCACACGTGTCTGTGGGCCTACGCGGACCACTGCCCTCGGCCTACACTGCGCACGAGTGGGATCACAGATTTGGAACTGAACATCTGTAATTCAAAAGGCAGAATACATATCATCGCACGCATGGAGAGGCGTAAGAGGATGATGCGTTGCAGTCCGGAGGGAACAGGATCATCGTTACGGAGGTGATTGAACACTACCGACAACTGCCACTGTGTCACTAACTCTGTGCCTTGTGTGCCAATGACACGTTGCTGTGGGCCACTGCTGACCGCTGCCTCCGGCCTACACTGCGGTCCAGTAGGTCACAGAGTCTTGAATTGGCAATGTTGGAGTTCACATCTGTGTACCGGCATCATCGCAGACTGCATCCCCTCTCAGCACCTGTGCCACTAAGTGTGTACCCCGACATTCATGGACACTCACTGGTCGTACATTGGTGGCGTTTGAGTCTATGGACTAGGGGCTAGTTTTCATCCTCATGTAGCTGATACAGAATTGTTGGTGAAAACGAGGGTTGCGCTTTCCACTCCTCCATTTGCTGCTTCCAGATAACATCAGACCTTCCACATCATGCCCTGGAGGACACCTTCCACTGCCCCCGCAACCCTCCGCAACATACACCTCGGACATTGATGGGGACCCGCTCAGGTCACATGGCCCATCTGACTGCACCGCAAGTCACCGTCCCGTGGCTGGGTGCCTGTGCCAGCCGCAGTGCATCCGGGGCCACTAACTCTGTGCTGCTCAGGCCTGGGACCCCTTCTTCTAAGACATTGAATGGCCTCTGTAGCGATGGTCTTGGGGTCATCAACGCCATTTGTCTGTGGCCCTGCGCTGTCCGCATCCTCCGGCCTCAACTGCGGGCCACCAGGGCCCACACATAGCATCTAGTCTTGACCGGCCCGGATGTCGCATCACCGCAGGAGGCACACGCCACCACCGCAAGGACCACCTCCAACCGCCATCTGCCGAGAGTCGAAACCGTGGTCCTGACAGACCTACGGAGTTGCTCAGACCTGTCGTGGATGCCATCATCGGCCTGATACCCTGCTCAGCACTCCAGGTACCAGTGACTCAGTGCACCGCAAGCCATTGTCCGTTACTGATTGAGTTTTGTGCTGTAGTGAGGTTGCGTTTGGGCGGTGGTGGCTATTTGAGTTGGGACAGTGTACATTTGGCCTACATGGCTGATGTGGGGTTGTAGCCATAGATATGCACCTCACAGTTCCCTGCTCTGTCCAATGTGATTGTTCTGTTTCTGCGCCTGGGCGGACCCAGTTGTGTCCCCTGTTCTGCAGTGTGGGTGTTGCACTTTGTGCCACATTGTCATGGTATGTGGTGTGATTGCTATGTGTGTGTGCTGCAGTGTGCCAAGGGGATCTGGGACATGATCCTGGATAATTGTGGGTGTGCAGTGTGCTACACCTCGTTGTGCATGTGTGCCATTGTGCCCATCTCCCCCCGTCCCCCCAGTCCCTGTTCGTTTCACTTCCTGTTGATGTTGTGTCAGGTCCTCTCGAGCTGTGTCCGTACTCCCTACTCCTTGCAATGTCTCCACACTGATGACTGTGGCCTGGGTTTCCTCCAGCTCCTCCTGTGGTGCAGGACTGCCACCTCCTGTCAGCGTTGCTGCCTTCCTGTTGGCAGCGGGTTTGTACCTGGTTTAGGTTGTCATGTCCTGCCGGCGCCTCTTGGCCTCCTGGTTTGGCCTCCTCGGCACTCCGACTGCATTCCAGGTGGTCTGCTTGTGGGTCAGTTGCTGGTAGTGTTCTGTCACCTCCTTGACGCTGGTCTTGTTTTCCTGCGGTCTGCACCCCGTCTTCCTCTCCCTTTTCTCCTTGGCCTTCCCCCAACCCAGTTGTTCCTTGCTGGTGGTCTGTGGGGGTTGTGGGGTTTGCGTTGAGCTCTGCGCTGGGTCAGGGTGCATCCATGTTGCTACGTGCTTTGGCTTGTTTCTGGTGTGTTGTTTCTGTAGGTTTTATGGTGCATTTTCCCACCAGACACTTGGGATTTGCAGGCCTGTGGCTGTTTTTCGCTACTTTTTGTTCCGCGATTGGCCTCATCGCATGATTTTTCACGTTCGTGTTTCGCATTTTTGCGGTGTGGCGTTGATTTTCACGCTGGCATTTGACGCGTTATCTGGTGTCTATCGCATGCTACCGCCTTGTTGTGAATTCCACGTTGACACAGGGTTATTTTCCCGCGATGGGCTGCGATAATAAAAGTTGCGTTTCGCTACTCTTGTGGTAGTTATCACACGTTCTTGTGAATATACCCCCTTATTTCTTTACGGATTTTAGATTTTAATGGCCTTCCAAAAGCTACCAAAACTTTATTCAGATTCTCCAGTCAGATGTCCAAAATGTGATGCAACAGATCTAGATGATGTCCATATGGTTTGCAGTTGTCTGAATCCACCAGCATTCTAGGTATCTGTAAGTACTGCAATAGAGACAGTGCTCTGATGAAGGATTGAGGTGGGTGTTTTTCTGGTTGTGTTCTAGCAGTTCATCCAGGTCTGACAGCAGTCCTTAGAAGTGGAAATGCCAAAGCGACAGAATGGCCAATCCGGCCACGCACAACACTGATGGTTGGCCTCAAAAGGGACCAACGGGCTCACATTCTTAATAAAATTTTTATTGCTGCCTCTCTTTTTGAATTAAAATTTCCCCACCCCCATGTTACCATGACCCAGTCTATATCCTGTTGTGTTAATTCCGGTTTTTGGTCTATGTTAACCTAAACAATGTTATCGTTCTTATTGCATTAAGATGATATTGTTCTGCTGCCTTGTGTTGGTTTTGTGTCTGATTGATATGGTTTCATTCTATGCTCTGCGTCAAAGTCTACGATCTGATCTGAAGTATGCTGAAATCAACATAAATAGTGTTCCAAACGAATATGAGATGTTTCTGCACAGGCCATGTAAAGTGCTTTTAATGTATGTTTCTGTTTAAAACGTTAACCTTTGAAACTTTTTACTGACCAATGTGTCTAATGAAAAATAAATACATATAAAGCAATAAATATAAATCAACCACCATCAAAAACATACTCGCAATCCAGGTTACCGGAAGGGAAACTAGAACATTGTTCTGTATAAAATGCAGCGAAATCACAAAAGAAAGAAATCGAACCATGCTGTCCAACTCAATCTTTCTCTCCTGTTTGCTGACCTTATTTAATGCAAAATCAAAAAGAGGGCGAGAGCTCGAATGATTAACTGTTAGCATGATTTCTACGATCAATCAGCCAATCAGAATCAGCACAGCCCCTGCTCTCTGCCCTGGTACCATGACATGATCTAAAACAGTTGCATAATTCAGCCATGTTAGGATACAAAAAATACAAATAGAAACATGTATTGTGTAGCCAGATTCATGCTAATAATTCAGTGTATGTCCTTTTTTCACTGACTAGCCTATTGATGAGCATTTGATGTCATGTGCTAAAGATAGAAAACTTAGCATAAAAGGTATGAGCCGAAAAAATAGCAGAAATGATATCTTCAGTATAGTTTTAAAAGAGTATAATCTAGGATAGTGTCTCTCTTTCCTATGATTACACTTTCTTATGTTTCTTCTTTGTTTTGGAACACCCATGGAGTGCTATAAATGAGCATGTTCTAGCCCAGTTCAGTTCATCCGATGACACACTCCTGGGTTTAGCGTGCTGTTGAAATGGTACAAATGTGCAGTATTCAGACTGCTGCATTATTGTACCATTTACGTCCATTTTAAGAAGTGTGGTAATTCCAGTTACTTGTCAGTAATACTGTTATCTGTTACTGTGAGCAGACGATAGTCCAGCACTAAACTTCTGAATAAGAAACGATTGACTGAAAATTCCACTTTGGGCTGCACCATTCCTTTATGGCCAGAGTAACCTCTGAATTATTTGGGGTGTATGATTTCACGAACAACAATTTCACTCACCCAGCAGGATCCACTATGGGAAAAAATGAAGGAATACAGCCTGTTGCATTTGGCGGGAAGAATGGTGGTAGCCAAAATACTTGGTCATGTACATTCCCTCTCTTCGCCCAGAGCCCCAAAGAGCAGAAACTTGTTGCACTATGATATTGAGGCAGTCCTGCCATAAATCGAAGCTCTTAGCAGGCGCGGGCGGTCCAGGTTAGAGTGGAGGGGCGGGGCGGGGAGAAGTCGACCGACGATGGAATAGGTAAAATAAAATAAAAAAATAAATAAAACCACTTACCTTGCGCTCGCCTCATCGCTGAATAAGTGGTTTTATTTATTTTATTTTACCTATTCCGTCATCTGTCGACTTCCCCCCCTCCCCGCCCTGCCTCCCAACCCCACCGGTCTTACCTGAACCGGCTGCACCTGGCTCTTAGCAAAAACACTGTGATGAAGCCACTGAGAAAGAGTCTGTACCATTTAGGCTTGCACCTTGTCCCAGTCCTCTAGAGCTCATTGTTTTCAAATATCTAATTTTTAGAAAGAACTGCTTCGATAATGTCAAAAGACTCCTACCTTTCAGAGAAGTGGTGTGTGCGTGGTGCTCTGCAGCAATAAAGCAAACACAAGGAGATGATGGACGGAGCGCTGAAACTTTTCAGACACTCACCCCAGTCACAGATCTGGGTTGAATCCATCATTGTTCTTTAGCACACTTCGCCACCCCAGTTCAGACCCAGCCATATGAAAATCAGTCTTGACCCTGTTCCTCATGGGAACAGTCCAGCCCGAACTGCCAAGCTAGGTCTCCCTGGACCACAAACAAGCATCCTGGGACCGGTGTCAGGGTCACACCCCTCATCAGCCAGGCTAGCGCTTGAATCCAGTGGCAAAGTAAGCAAGGGACCCACCCCTGGGCATACCCTGCAACTTAGGGTGAACAAAGCAAACACAAGGAGATGATGGATGGAGCACTGAAACTTTTCAGACACTCACCCCCAGTCACAGATCTGGGTTGAATCCATCATCGTTCTTCAGCACACTTCGCCACCCCAGTTCAGACGCAGCCATATGCAAATCAGTGTTGACCCTGTTCCTCATGGGAACAGTCCAACCCGAACTGCCAAGCCAGGTCTTCCCTGGACCGGAAACAAGCATCCTGGGACCGGTTTGAGGGTAACATTACTCATCAGCCAGGCTAGCTTGAATCCAGTGGCAAAGTGAGCAAGGGACCCACGTCTGGGCATACCCTGCCAACTTAGGGCGAACAAAGCAAACAAAAGGAGATGATGGAATGAGCACTGAAACTTTTCAGACACTCACCCCCAGTCACAGCAATATTCTGTGCCAGAGCTAAGGAGAGGGGAGAAGAAAGCCAGATCTCTGTAGATGTGGTGCTCTTCTGCTCTCTCCTTTTCATGCAGTGCAGTGCAGTGCAGCATGTTTGGCTGCTGCACTGCATTGCGTGAGAATTTAGCAAATCTGGCCCCTTGCGTTCTAGAAGCAGGAGGGCCCTAAACAGCTCCAGTTCAGGTCCACATCCAAATGACCGTTTTTAAATTATTCAGAGGATTATTTCTCTGCAGCACCACCAGCTACCTTTGTCCAAATGACTTTCTGCACAACCCAGATGCCAGGTAGAGATTACACAGAAGGCAGGAGTAATTTCCAGTTGTAACTGGTCCACTGGATATCTTCCAGGCAGTAACACTTTCCTTTTCTTTCAGGGCTGTCTACACTCACCAGTGACAGGCAAGAAGTTCCACAGGACATGCAGCCTTCATTGACAGGACTTCAACTCCTATGTCCTTGTGGGTCTGCAACAGCCTAGCTTTCCTAGGCCTCAAGTAAACTATCCAGTTCCATAATTTCAAAACAGAGCATGCACTAATCGCTCAATAGGCCACTGTCAGGTAGATAGAAAGTCTTCAAGGTACTAGACAGGCATATCTTTTTTCTTCTGCTCTGATCAGCTCTCTGCCAAGAGAGGGTCAACATTGCAGTTTAAAGGGTGAAACGAGTTTGTAATGCCAATGAACAATGAATGAATTCATCTATAGTTCCAAAGCTTTCTTCCCCCCAATTTTGACAAACTGACTCAGTTCCTGTTTTAGTGATATGTTTTCTGGCAAAGAAAAAACCGGCCACTAGCCAGAAGGAACGTTTAGATTCTGTTAAGGACACAGAGTCAAGGATTATGCTTTCTTTTCTTTAATAAATCAGCAGCCAAAATTCTAATAGTTTTCAAGATTATATTTCCCAAAAGACCTAGAACAAACACACGACCCAAGGTACCCAACAAGAGTCACTAAGCATCATTAAAATGGTCTGAAACTGCTTCCACTTCCTCTCTCTTTGATTTGAATCTTAAGTCAAGCCGTCACAGGCATTCCCTACATCTTGCTCCTGATTCTTCACTGACCCTGGAAAAAAGAAGAAAAGAAAATGTATTTCACACTTGTAAAGCTGTAAACTATCAGCATTCAAAATATCATAAACAATATCAATCAATGATATAAATATTAATCAGCCCATCTAATACAAATTTTTTCAGTGGGACAGATGTACAGAATTCCATAACTGTTTATATCAGGATGGGATAATACTTACCTCTGTGCCCTTAACCAGGGGCAGGCCCTCCATTATACTGGAGGAGCGTCGCCTCACTGCTGGAACCAGAAGACACATGTAAAATAAAATGATAATAAAGCAATTTATAAAGCTGCTTTATTATCATTTTATTTTACTCTGGAGCAGCAGCTGAGTCTTGAGGGCGGGCTTTCAGGGAACTGTAAGGGGGCATGTAGGTTTGGTCAGCCGACCTTGGGACGGCCAAACCGACATGCGCACTTGGATATCTCCAGGCTGTTGCTTAGAGATATCAGCAGGCTTCAGGAGCTGTGGAACCAGCTTGCTCCGCCCAATCCCTACGCTTCTCTCATGCTGGTTAATACCAGCATGACAGTAAAGTCAGGATTGGCGCAAGGGAGTGTGAGAGCATGTGTGAGCATCGTCGGATCTGAAGAGGTAGCGGGCGTCAGGCTGCAGGTAAGTTTTCTTTTTATGTTTTTTTTGTCCCCCATGCTTTCCCACCGATTTACTCTGCTAGTGGCCACCACTGCCCTTAATGAAATATAAACTTTCCTTTTCTCTAGCTAGTTATTTTTTTAAATTCTGTTTCAGGAATTAAGGCGAGGTTTTTGCTATTTTAAAACTTGCCCATCGCCATGAATTCCACTTCCACTGCAGGTTTAAAGTAAAACATTCTGTATGTTGAATCAGATGACCAGTCCCTGCAATGCATATCTTCTAATGTACTTTATACCTTAAACTCTTTAAAAGCGATTGTTACTTTCAGTGACTGTCCCACAAATATCGAAGTGTTTTTACCTGCATCATGCATAATGCATCTCTATCACCTAGCCACCTTGAGTGAGAACCCTGATAATATGGATTTCCTGGTGGAACTAAGCAATTTTCTGGTCCTAGCCAATCTCAATTCAAGTAATTTCTTCATTGGACCTAAGGTATCTTACCACACATAACCTAGGATTGTATGAGAACGATGGTAGGAAATGGAATAGGTATTCGATTATAACTTCCTGGATACAGTAATTGGCAGTCCTTCTGAAGTAAACATCCTGCCAGACAAACCCAGTATACGTTCACTGGGAACACTTATACAAGAAACAGGGTACAACAGTTTGGTCAATTTGGCTGACAATGCTTTCTACTTTTACCACTAGTCACTGCTTCAGCTAAGTCATGTGCTGACATTTGAATATCCAAAAATAGCAACGAAGACAAAGGCTTCCAGAGTTTCAGTGTGTTGAAAATACCACTTCCAGTGGTGGAGTTTCACAAGAACATTACAACTTGCATATGGCCAGCTTTTTTTTCTTGAACATTCTTCTAAGTCCCACCATCCAGTTGTTGTACTCATATTAGCGACTCAAAATAAGCTGCTGTCACACAGACGTTTGTCAAACGTGTGTTTTTGTCCCACTACTATGCAATCCGTGCATTAGGAATCTTAAACATAAATTTTCAGGGGCGCACTAATATTTGCCCAAATTAGGTTCTCAGCAGGCGTAATTCCCTTTTTGTGCAGGTAATCTTGATCTCTATAACAACTCAAGGGCATATACTGGCACTCTTGTCCTGTTACAATATATTTAAAGATATTATGATTTTGTTTAGATGGCTACATAACATGCCCCAGTGATCTTCTGGATGTGGTATGTTAGCATGTTGCCCATCCATTTAGCTTCCAGTGAAATGGACAAAGGGCCCCACTTTGTAACATGTTATAATGGTGCTGTTTAACAGTATAGCTTGTAAACTGGGGATCCCAGTCTTCCTCTTTTCAAAGGCAGCTTTTCGATGGATGATCTGTGGCTGCCATCATTCTAGATTAACCATGAAAGTACAGACCTCAGCTTTTTCTTTTTTTTAATAGTGAAATAATGCAATAGTTAGGGCAGAATTATCATTTTAGCAAGAAAGACACTGAGTAATACAGATAACAGTATTATTTTCCTAAAACAAGCTGTACTTTTCAAACCACTCAATACACAGTAAACATTTCCGGCAATCAAACCAGACCCAGCAGGATAAATGTGCATCCCCAAATATTTAAAGGTGGTAATGATCCACCCCAACAGGGAAGGGAGGACTTCTTCTGCCTTGTAATCCTCTGCTTAGCCTAGTGGAAGCAAACATGATTTGTTCCTGTCAATTCTGAGGCCTGTAAGAGAACTAAACATTCCTGTCCTACCCATTACTTTTGAGAGGCTCCTTGCCAGATCACCAATATAAATCATCTTGTCAGCATATACTGATACTGCACGCTAGTCATTCATTATATTCAGTTCTTCATTTTGCCATGCAGCCTATGACACACTAGTAGCACCATAGTTAGCACAAATAAATTCAGAACATAAGGCAGCTCTGTCCGGTACTTATAGTTAACAAGGATGATCTTGCTATGATATTCGTGATAGGGACAAAGCTGATGCAGTTATTTGTAGTTGGGGTGTACATTGCAGAAGTGTGCATTGAATTTTGTTAACACTTTACTGGTTGACAAATTCAGAGACTATAAAGCACTAACTGATGGACTGGGAGCGGTGTTGATCCCCAAAGGATTTTGATGCTTCGAACCCGCCACCCCACCCCCGCAAGCCTGGTCAGCACAAATTATACATTCAATAATATGTGAAGCATATTAGTCTCCACAAAAAGAGTGAATAGTAAGTATCTAGCATCAAACCGTGAAGGGTTACTAAGAGTTAACGATTTACAGAAAGCAAAAATCAGATAAACAGCAATTTTTAATGATCAGTATTACATATGCTTCAATTAATAGGCAATCAAATTAGTTTCGGGATCTTAAGAAGCAGAGGGGAACCAGCATAGGGTGGCCTTGAAAGGAAAGGACAAAGAAAAAATCAGTGCTCTGTTCAGAACTTTTCTAAAGACACAAAACTCTAAAATTTTACCCACCAAAACACAGTTCTCAAGAAGACTGTCCAATCAGTTTAAAGTGAAATGATACTATTACATACTCAATAGCTTCTCAGGGTTTCTCACAATGCAAGCCTCTCTCTGCATCCTTCAGACTTACACTATCTGTAACTACATAAGATACATGGACTAGTCTGCACAATGCCGGTGTCTCTTGAATTTGCTATTCATTAAAACATTCTACGATAATCACAGAGAAAAAAACATTTTTTCATATGGGAAAGAAGGAAAAATAACATCGCTTTTGACAGATATAACTGCAGTTTGCCTAGAAATAAAATGTTCATGTGTACAAAACAAAGATGGCAAACAAACATTACACATTTTTAAATACAGGCCTACATTTTCTATAGTCAATCTAAACATGAATAAACATAATTTCTCTCTACAAATAGCATTAGCGTGACTATGGTTAATATTGTGGAAATGCAAACTTTTTATATTAAAAATCTTCCCCAATTGATTTAGGAAGTGAAGTAGAGCTGGAATTTAATCGCTTTGTGTTTAGATGAAGTTCCAGTTTCTGGGAGCATAGCAGGAGAAGGCTTGACTTCTGATTTTTTCTGTCTTGCGTTTCTTGGCCTTCTGATGTTACTGCAGTGTTTGTTTGGTAGCAGAGATCTTCAGTTTGTCTGCCATGTGGGGCGCCATGTTTGAGCTCATTGCCTGCAGGTGGTGCAGCAGATCTGGAGGTGGGAGATCAAATGGAATTGCACAGGAGGTAGGTTGTTCAGATCACTCTTTTCAGATCCTTGATGAGTGATGTGGTGATGTGGAGGACACTTTCTAAAAGTGCCATTCTGAAACCAGTTCTGGGAGGTGCACAGTTACTCTGCAAACAAGGGAGGGAAAGTGCAAAGTTGTCTGAATCTTCAAAGCAATGAGCATCTTAAACTCAAGTCACTGTCTGACAGTTGAGGGATGAACTGATCAAAGTTCTTCGCCAAGAGCCATTCTTGTGCTAAAATGTGCCTGCTGTTGTTGGCATCTCAGCAAAGCAAGTTTTCAGGTTCGCTGCTTTAAGTAGGCTTTCAACATCCAGGCTTGTATGGTGGAGAGGCAGCACGTCAGGTGATCAATATCGCTATCCATGTCTTTATGAAAGCTGATGATCTTGTCAGCCTGGAGCACTTTTTGAGGTGAGTAATGATGAGACATGACACAGCATGTTTGAACTGTACAGCATGTATTTTCATGTAGCAATGTGGTTGTGTTAATGCACACATACCAGGTGCTAAATAGCACAGTGAGTGTAAACAACATAAGACAACAACACATCAACATCAGACTTGTATGTCAGTCACTACTATAGCATTGTCAATGGTTACATCACCATATAGGAGTTAGTCTGCCAAGGCCACACTATTTCCTATGACCACGCACTCCCAAACGTCTTTCGGTGGCCTCATTCATGTCCCTCAAGGAGGCTTCGGAAGGTGTGGTACTCCTAGTGGTGCGCCTCCTGCATGTTGTCACTGGCACCAACAGACTACTGAGGCTGGATGCCTCCTCACTCCCCCCTCCCCCCGTTGCATTTCTGCCCCCAGCAGTAGCAGTCTGTATTTGCTCTACAGCATTTGTGACCTGGACCAGTGCCCTGGCCACATCCCCACAACAATGGCTCATTTCGACCTGCATGGCCACAGACTGACGGGACAGCAGAGCTGTGTTGTTGCTCAGGCGGTTGTTGGATCTCGTGTAGCCATCTAGGCGCACTAATAATTGGCGATGCCTTTTTCTTTGGGACACCTGGTCCTCCTGCATCACCCTGCGTAGCTCCTGCATGGCCTCATTGGACTGCCTATTACCTTCCACCACTGCTGTAGTCAGCTCTTTGACACAGTCTCTCATTTCTGCCATGTTGTTTGCCATTTTGCTAAGTTGTGCCTGCATCAATCTCATGTTTTTTGCCTGCAGGCGCTGCACCCTCAACATTTGGCTCTCCAGCCCACCCCAGAGATTTGGACTGTCGTCCTCTTGTGATGTCATCTGTGCCCTTGACCTGCGCCTCCGGGTCTGGTTAGTGCTGAGCACAATAACAAAATAGCATAGTACTTGTTCCTTGCTTTCATGAAAAATTAGCAGAAATGTCACTTTCCTTTCTTCCCAATAAAGCCCTTTGTGCTATCGTTTCACTTTGCCCTCGGATATTCCCCATATGGAATGCTAATCTTAAGGACTCTGGAATTAAAGCTATTGAAATCTAAAGCAGTATTCCCTTCAGCACCCATGGAACGCCTCCCTGGGGCAGAGTAATGCAATTTGCGCTGCCTTGTGTTACATCTTAGGGGTTGTGTCACTTTTGCACCATGTTGCATGGTGCAAAAGCGTTGCAACCCCTTGATAAATATTGCCCTGAGGGTGGACGTGTGAATGCAGCTGCTATTAAACAATATACTTTGGTTCTCCGAGTTGTGCACTGACTTACATCACAAATGTGTAGGCATCATAATGAAGCTTTAAACAGGGCCACTTGAAAACCAAGATCAACTGGAGACGATGACAGCAGCGCCGTGAAATCTGAAAATGTTAACAGTTTACTAATAAAACACACATGTTCTTATGTTTGCAAGTCCAGGTTGGATATTAAAATGAGAGTTTTGGTATGTGTTTCAAATGCTTAACTGTTTTACTCACAGTAGATAACATCCATCAAGGACATTTTCCTTGCATGGTAAATGCGAAGAAACTTCTGATAAATAGATTGCTGAAAAAAAGAGTCCGGTAGAGCTCCCAGCAATTTGTATCCAATTCTGACACAATGGGATTAGAATCCCCCTGCTTTTTTACTTTTTTGAAATTCAGAAAAGAATGTGCGCTACTGCAGATAGGTGCCCTGAGAATGAACAGGAAAAAGAGAAAATATGAAGATGAGCACACGCAGACAGATGTGCATGATCAATGTTTTTACAAACAGCTGAAGATTATGACAATTATAGAAGCAATGGAAAATTTACAAAGGTCAGACAGTTTGGCACTTAAAGCAGACAGCAGACTGGAAATGGAAGAATATAATAAATCTTGTATGGAAGTCTATATATACAAAACTGTCTAGTAATATGGTCCAATACTACCATCGAAGGTTTCTGATGATACCATAAACCGCCATAAACCTTGAAGCATATGTCAAGTAAGGGCCGAGAAAAAGGAGGGGTCCCAAAACACATTTTCCCCAAAAACATTTACATAGGAAAATTGAACTGTGATACAGCCAAAATTGCTGCAGAGAATTACACCAAATTTGGCAAAAAGCTAAATCTTGGCCCAGAAAGCGAGTTTTTTGTGATTTGGTGTAAATCTGTTCTGTTGTTTTTGAGCAATCAAGGATCAACAAATTGTATATTTAGCGTTGTGGAGGTTCCACAGACCCGAGAAATCTCAAGATGAGATCTGACTGTCTGCTACCACATCAACAACGATGTGGCAGCAGCCATTTTAGGACTTGGGACTCAGTCCAGAGTCCAGAAAATAAGGTAAATATGGTTTAAGGGGACACTGTGTCCCACCCCCAGGATACAGTAGTTTCCCTGCCAGCAAGAGTGCGGACAGGGAACCCTTGTCTCCTCCCACCCAGTGGGAGCTTTAAAATGCTCCTGCTGGTTGGGAGCAGACATATGTTTCCCTGCCCATGCTCTTGCGGGCAGGGATACTCAGATTGCTCCCGCCCGAAGAAAGCAGTGAAAAACACCTGCTACCATTGGGTGGAAGATATGCTGGCTCCCGATGCACCCAACATAGGACCCGATTCCGATCTCGGTCGGAAGGGCTCCGAATCGGATTTGGTTTTACCTAAACCGATCCGTAGCCCTTGTTTCCGACTGACGCCTTCCCAATTCCGAACGACCAAGTATGATGCCTGGAAACCCTTAGCGCTGACCGAATCGGTTCTGGAAGGCATACGGAGAGATAGAGCCCTCCGGAGCCAAATTGTACAGCTCTATGGAGTAGGTTTTCCAAGCGAGCAAGTACGATGAATGACTCGGACAGCCTTTACGATTCGTTTTGCCCGGATCAAAAAGGCTGCCAGAATCGGCCTTTGGGGGCCTATAGCAGGCCCCCCTTCACCCAGGGCACTCCGAATCGTGCCCTTGGGGGTACCCATGGGTCACCCCTTTCAGGCCATGCACAGTGTGGCAGGCACCAATGGGTGCCCGCCACAGGGTGCACGATGATCCCCAACCACCCCTTTTGTCAATGGGAGCCTGTGTACTCGTTCGGTACACAGGCTCCCATTGAAGTCAATGGGAGTCTGATCGAATCGTATCCGGATGCATTCAAATGCATCGTACTTGTTCGGTCGGACTCCCCTGACATGTGTCGTACGGAAAGCATTGCGGACACAAGTTGTTCGGTTTGCTTTCCGAACGAGATCGAAATCGGGCCCATAGTGTTTTGTGGGCACCGGACACCCGCTAACACAAGCTGTGTACACTCAATTGTCATGCGTGGCAAGGGGTGGCCACCTGCGGGAGATTGAGCTGGGGGTAGACGTCCAGTGGCCAACCCCAAGCTGTGCAAGCCTTCGAGGGTTGGCATAGGTATGTATGATAATAAAATATTACTTTACATTAAATTTAAAAAAATCCCTAGAAATTACCTGAAAAAAGCTAAGGTTAAAGTAAAGTTATAGTCATGTATGGTAATAATATCTTACTTTACATTAACAAAAACCTTAGAAATTCTCTGAAAAAACAAAGATTAAAGTGGTTTTATAGTTAGGTGAAAATGTCAGTTTAGATGTAACATTTAAAACTAAAAAAACACTGAAATTCACCAGTTATAGTTAACTGAAGTAACTATAACTCACACCCTCGCCATGCACTGCTTATGATCTCTCATATTACATCACTATTGACATGTTCAATGACATAATTGATAACATCACTGAAATGATATCATTGATGACAACACTGTGCATGATGAGGGCGTGATATATGGCAGATGCCACATTGTAGTTATAGTTAGATCAGAGTTTCCATAGGAAGAGCATTTTCTATTTTGCTGTTCGACAAAACTTTTCAAACAAATGTTCATCAACCACAACTCTTTCCTGGAATATTTTGGGGTGATCCATCAAGTGAAGGCCAAGAAAAAGAGGGGTCCCAAACTGTTGATTTCCCATGTTAATTCCCATATGAAGTTTTGGGAACCAATACAGAAAAAATGGCAGAACAGAATTACACCAAATTTGGCAGAAAGTTAGAACTTTACTTAGAAAGTGAAATTCATGTTTAAAGACGAGTGTGGGTGGTCATGAAGGGGTTAAAAAGATAGGGCTTTCTCAACTGTTGGTGTCCAGATATGCTCCAGTGGGCCACTTTAAAGGGGATCAGTCAATTTTGATTGGCTGGCACCAACATAAACAATATTTTGTGCAGCCCAACAGGACTCAAGGATATAGCCTCTATATCCTCAAAATGAGTAAAAAAACATGTAAGAGGGCAGGATGAGCACACCCTGACCCCATTGGTATGTGGGGGAGGTCCCAAATGGACTCCCCTTCATTGGCTCGCCACAACATGGACATCATGTGGTGGCAGCCATTAAAGGAATCTGGACATTTCCCGTTGAAATGTGATGTAGAGAAAGCCTGCTGTTGTGTAGTTCCTACAAATCTATATAGGATCTGCGCGTTTAGACAACATAAACTAAGGGATTGGTGTCCAGACTGATTCCAGGCACCCCCAAAGGATATGTTAGTCTGTAGACCAGCTAGCTCACAGTGCAACTATGAGCCCCCCTCACCAAGGAGCGAATAGTGTCTGGCAACTATCGAACATGACAACACTGACCCCTCAGGGATCGTGGAAACAGTGCAGTACTTTTCGCTCAGTCACTCGTGCTTACTTTGTCTCAGAGAGATACACAGAATAAACGGTGGAGAAGTTTTCAATAAGTATTTATTGAACCAACGTCATTCTAGTATAAAATATGCGTGCTGCAACAACCATTAGACATAAACAGATATATACGGTTATGAGCACCCATAGGGTAAAGAAAAGGTAGGATTCTACCATAGTGCTAAGACAAGGAATATATGCAGGCATATATAAACATAATAGTAATAATACATACTCCTACGATGCAAACCCTAACTAGATGTACCTAGCATGTATGTAGGTGTGTAGCCAAGAATCCCCTTAGGATAGAGCCAACCCCATTACCTGATGTGGGAGAGCGAAGGTCCCCATCTTGGTCTCGAGATGGACACCCCGCAAGGGATGTCAGACCACTGTGTGCTGGAGTATCTGCGTGCAGGGACCTCAGCGTCTCGCGTCAGCGTGTCAGCATGGAAGTCTTTCTCCTCTGGTTTGCCCAGCGAAGATGTAGTGCTTATATACCCAAAAGGTACCCTCAGGGGTTCTACCTAGAAGTGTACTGTGGGCATGTCGGGCAAGGATGACGATAGAGGTGACCCTTACACAGAGTTATTATGCAGAAGATGGTAATCCTGGTGTGATACTGAGAATCCTCATGCATAATACATGAGGCTAGTTTTCGGAGAAGACCTCACAACAGTCATGTAGCAGCTAACTAGGTAAAAGGTCAGCGCCAAACCCGTTATGTAGAACAATGGTAGGACAGATGTAGGTAAAAGGTCGTGTAACTACCTTAGCCTATATTGGGGTACATTGGGGTTCATAACACTGCCTTGAGAGTCACAAAAGGAACACATATAAAAAGACGACAACAGATTTTAGTCACAATGAAAATCATTTTTGGGTGGTACTATGCTACTTTTAGGAATTGTGGTGTGTTCTGAGGTTACTTTAAGCTGTAAAAAATGGTGAACCATGTTTGAGAGAAAACAGTTTTCTTTCATGAATTTCTGGTAGAGGTTATGGAAGATGCTCCAGAAGCTAAAATGAAAATGCATTGGGCATGATTCACCAAATGAACTTTATAGAACATTTTTTAGTACAGTTAAATGTACTAGAAATCGCTATTTACAAACTAGGTGGTGAGTATACGCCTCAGCATTACCTATACTTATGTGTGCGGAGTTCTCCGCCCGACTGTGGAATCTCCCCACATGTAAGTACATGATTTAGAAGTAAATGTGGGAGTGAAAGTAGTTGGTGGAAAAAGGGGTAGACTTACTACAAATGGGGATGGGATTAGGAAGGAGTAAGAGTGGCTTGGAGGGTGGTCAGGGATGGGGGTTAGGGACGGACATGACCCAGCCACTCAAGACTATTCTAATAACCTTACACAGGGGTGGAAACATGTAACTTACACTTCTCTAGTAAATTCAGACTCAGAGTTTGTGGACACTGAAAAGCAGTAAACTTACTCCAAAGTGTAAATTACTCAAAAGTGTAAGTTACCTTTTTGAATCAGGCTCATTTTCTATAAGTTCACGCTATTTTTCTTCCAGAAGAAAGTCTGATATTCCGAGTAAAACATGTGTTTCCAACAGCAGCAGCAACAACAGTCTGTGATATGTTTCCCCAGTGTTCTACTGAAGCTTCACCACAGTGTTATCATGAACTACTACAGCACTAACATTTGTGACAGATTTTCAGAAAAATGAGTTAACAGTTATGGTGGATGAGATCATTAGGGTTGAGTCGCAATTGTTTGGAGCCTTGGTACAGAAAACAACTATGAAACAAAGAAGGCAAATATGGGACAGAATATTGGAGAAGGTGAATGCTTTCTCCAACAGCAGGCTCTCATAAGAAGACATCGGCAAGCAGTGGAATGATCTGTGAAGGAGAGTAAGCTCCCTCACTTCCACTGCACACCGAGATACCGTGGCAACTAGGGCCCCCCCCAACCTCATGCCCTGGGAGGAGAAGGTGTTGTTGATACTCCACACTGAAGGCATTATGGTAATTCCTGGTGGAGTAAAGATTGGTATGTTCACAAACACTTGTCTAGCCCTAACCAATCCACCTTCTCTGCACTCTGGCAGCCCTAGTGAAAGTATTGAAGTCAAAAAGTAGAAAAACACTTTGAAGTCCCAATGCAGAAACAGACTTTGAATACATTTCTTCAAAAAATGAAAACGTCTGTGCTGGGCTTGCAAAATGTTTTCAAATAAATCCTCAAGAACTCCAGACTTTTAGGAGGACCTGTCACAAAAACATGTCTGAGTGGCAGTTCCACAGCTTCGGACTGAATTACAGATTTGTCCCACTGAAAGGTCCGCACATTTGAGAAAAATGACAAATTCCCTTTCTGTATTGGGATTTGGAAATATTTTCAACACAAATTCAAAATTTACAGAGCTTCAGCAGGACCAATCTAGTGTATCCAACCAGGGCTCTATAGTCAGGCAGCCTCAAATCACCCCTAGGTCCCGCTCTAATCGGTGCCTTCCCTTTTTGCCACTATATTTGTGTAAAACGTTAAAATTCATATCTCTGCTTCCACTTATTGGATTTATTTGACTCTGGTCTCATTTTGTTAATTGAAATTTACTCTGTTTTACTTATAGTTTTGGAATTTTATTGTTGATGCTTTTGAATTTATTACTGTTTAGGTACTACATAAATACTTTACACATCGCCTTCTGTTAACTCTGTGTGCTTGGTGCCAATACACAGGTTGGGTTCAGGTTAATGTAGTGATTTTGAGGGTTCACCCTGACAAGTAGTGCTGTTATTTATTGAAGTGGGTAGTTACCCATCCCAAAGAATCTAAATTCCTACATTAATATTTAATTTTTTGTTACTTTTCAGACACATCAATCTTACTATCTTATGGTATGGAATGTCCTATGTAAAATCTATAACCAGGTTAGGATGGGTTACAAATAGTAATATTGACCTTACAAAAAATGTAGGGATTCACCTTCACAGAATGTTACTAAGTAATAGTATAATATAGCCTGGGACAGGAAAGACAAGAGAACAGGCTTTCTAAAGATCTAACACACCCTTGTAGCCCTAAACTTTGAAACCACATTTCTAATGGAAACATCCACCATAGCCCACATTTAGAGCCCAAATTACAGTATGTTGGATGGCTGTGTCTGTGCAGACACAAGGGATATCCATTCTTCATTACCAACAGTGCATTTAATCCTATGTCGCTTGTAAAAATATGGACAGGATATATGTCACATTTGTGAAGGAGTAACCGTCCACCTAACTTGAAATCAGGACCTATAAATTTTTAATAAACATTTTAATAACACAAAAAAATCGGCAAGATTACCCAGTGTGATCTTTTGTGGATATATGTTCTCTTGGAAATGGTCTAATATGTCTGACAACTCTAAAACAGACCACAAATGTTATGAAGTATAGAAAATAATTGTTTTAATAATAGAGTATCAATCAATCAATACAAATGTTGTATTTTTTTTTAGGTCAACTATCCAGATCACATACAGCAACTTATAATCTGGGGGCCACTTGGTCTCAAGAATCACCATTTGAAGCCATCAGTGGGAACAGTTCTCCTGCCATTCAAGAATATGTGGAAGAGCAGCCAGGCCCACTGGGTTGGTATAGCCAGCTCCACACGTCTCCCCTCCTGTATCAAGACACTAGACATAAATCAAGCATCAGAGTCCTATCCCTATTAGAATCATCTGTGCTACCACAGGGCCCCTGTGTACCTGCACCACCATCAACTGTAGCCACCAGTGTCCTGGCTCCTGCGACAACCCCTGGCATTAAAACTGATGTGCTGCCAGGACAGACAACACTTTTGGCTACTCAGCCAAGGTCACAGAGTGATTTTTACAAGGCTGGACAGGGTCTGCTGCGGAGAGGGAGGCTCAGGGAGTAGCTACGAGTGTTAGCACCGTGGGTCAAAACCTGATTGGTGCGGTGACATGGTAAGAGGAACAGTTGGGCCAGATTATAGATCTTTTAAGGGTCCAGAACGATCTCCGGAGAACCTACAATGAGGTACAGAGGGTACATATCTCAACCTGGCATCTCCATGGAAATGGGGATACTGTTGTCCATGGAGCCACCTCCTACCACCTCCCAAGCTGACACGCAAGCCTCTTCAATGGCATATATGAGGTGTTATTCATCTGGCCTGTTAAGGACAACAATCAATAACCCACCACCAAGACAGGTAGAAAATGAACTCCTTTCCTGAGTGCCTGGATTATTCGTCCTATCCATCTTCTATACCCATGTTTGCAATTCACTCATGGACTACTGCATGGAAAAGAACTCTAATCAATTTTAGGCTCATTGTAGGCTCATCCACCATAACAGGTAACTCATTTTCTGAGAGTGTGAAACATTTTGTATTACCTTTTGTATGTAATATACATGTTTATAAATGATGTGTGTTGGACAATTACTCTAATACAAAGAAAATAATTATTTTTGAACGTTTTACTCATACCAAATGTGTAATAAAGTTAACAACTGAAACACACTTATATTGGCTACACATAAAACACATTTCATCACAAATAACAACACACTATATGACTTCAATTTCATTTGTTAGAAGTGCACCTATATGGATTTCTTCAATGTTTATGAACATAATACTTCTAATGGTACACAATTTGCCAGCAAGGGAGCAATATCCATCATCTAAGTCTGCTAACACTTGCCAAAATGAAAAACATGCAGAAAAGACACAACATTATGAAGTACTGAACAAACAAAATATTTGGATGCACAATGAAACAAAAAATGTGGACAATAGAAAATTTAAAAAACATCTTTTGCGAAGATCGAAATCATTGTTAGTATATCAAGTGTTCCTCCAATTATATTAGCAGCACCAATGGGAACCCACACTTTGGATCTGTCCTCATGTTTTTCACACATAATATGCTCAGATGCAGTCATACAAACATCCAATTTCTACAGATATGCTACAGATGAACAACTCAAGAACCAGCTCTATAATTTGAGAGAGGCACAAAGGATGCCATTTAACTTAGTTAAAACTCACTAACGTTGGCAGCACTCCATAACTGAGAGGAAGTGTACAGATAATATTCAGAAATACATCACACCAGTGTTCAGGGAACTTGCAATGCAGATCTCTCCATCATCAGTTTGTGTGCAAGACTACAATATACCCACCAATGACTTGTTCGTGCTTTAGTGTCTGACAGGATGAAATGGCCTATGAAGGATTAAGAAGATATATTAATATGTATGTGAATAACTCTTATCTGTCGATGAGGAATTTATTTAAATCAATTAAGAACAAGAACTATATGATATACAATCTCTCATAATGTTCATTTTTATATGTCACATTTCAAGTATATCATATTGCTCATTCTTAGCAATTCAACTGCATTTCTTTGTGTACAAAATGTGTTTTACACTTACCTTATAGAAATATATATAGCATTGGTAGCATACATTGTAAAAAACGATATGCATAAATTTAAGGTATATATGGTTATTGTACTTTAATGTACTTACCATCAGACAAAAGATATTTTGAATGAGTTCATGCTTGAGATCATTGCCTTCATCTTCATCACTGTCATCTTGCTACCGCTTCTCGCCAACATCACCCAGGTGTTCCCACTGGTAGTCATCATCATGGATGAAGGAGATGTTCTTCCGCAGGTCAATGTTGTGCAGCATGCAACACAATATAACTATTTTGCATATCTTACCAGGAGATTAGAAGAGTGCCCCTCCAGACTTTTCCAGGCACCAGAACAAGACCATCAGAAGCTCAAAAGCTTGTCCACATACTCCTTGCTCGTACATGGGCCTCATTAAAGAGGACTTTGCCTGGTGTTGTTGGGTTTTGCAGTATTGTTAAAAGCCATCTGCGACGAGGATAAGCTGAGTCCCCTGAAAAATATAAATCAAAATACAAACATAATTTTAAGTATGTCTGAATGCCAACATATGAGCAAATAGTATCAGTACTACACTAATGTTAACACTTATGGCCCGATTATGATCTTGCTCGGAAAGCCCTACGGCCGACTCGGTCCCGTAAAGCTTTCTGAGCGATTCGTGCTCTGAGGCTCCGAGCGACCGAGTACGATGCAATTGAGCGCTGACGGACTCAGGTCACTCGGAGTCCCATTGAACTCTATGGGAGCCTGTTGTACATAGTGTACATAGGCTCCCATAGAGAATAAAGGTAGGTCATGGAAAAGGGCGCCCCCTGTAGCGGGGACGCCTCGATGTCAGCCGCCCCATGCATGCATGCCCCCCAGTGACCGAGTCGTAGGGCTACGGGTGAAGGGGGGCCCGCTACGGCCCCCCGAAGTCCGCTTCCCAACACTGTCTCGAGTCGGAGGCTCCAACTCGATCCGGCTGCTCGACCCACGCATCGTACTTGGTCGCTGTGCGTGTCGGCCATGTCGGAGTCATCCGGAGGGCCTCGCTGACAGGTACGAGTCGCTTGAAGTGCGAGGCTATATGCGCATCGTACTTGCTCGCTCGTACGGCGGTACGAGTCATCCGGAAATCGCGCTTACGACTCGGACTCGCTCCTGACAGATGCCGTCAGGAGCCCGTCCGAGCGAGATCGTAATCGGGCCCTTAGTAACAAGCCAAGTCCTCATTGCTGCAAGATCTGCCATCTGTTGTAGCTGCAGCTGTTGTGTAGCACTAGCGAGTCATGGGTTGAGCCAAGTATTCTGCACACACACTGGTGATGTGTAGATCTTCTTTGCAACCCGCTTGCACATTGAAATGCTTCTAATTGTGGTACAATTGCTCCCAGTCATAAGGTGGCACCAATGTAATGTGAGTTGCACCTAGGGTACCAAAAATATGTGGATGCTTGACAAACCATAGAATTCAGCCTTAATATTGTTCAATCTAGCGTTATCTGTAGGAACTAGGATGTATCATTCATACGTCTGAGTATAAAATCCATAACGACTTAGGACAGCACAAAAAGTCAACTGCGACATCCCATTGGAGTCACTAACAGTGTACTGAAAAGAGCCAGGATAACAAAAATGTATCACTGCCATTATCTTCACAATGGGTGGGATGGTGGTTTCATTTCTAATGTCCAGCAGCAAGTCTGATTTATATTCTTGAGCTAAAGCTTGAATTGTGGCCCGGTTCAGCCTGCACTTCTTAATTATGGTCCTTTCCTGCATAGTTTCCAGATCAGGAAGTGCTTTGTGCTCTCTTTCTTGACGTTGCCTTCTTATTCCTCTCTCGTGTACTGGCAGATGGACATATCTGCAAAATTTAAATGCAATGTGAAAATAATGTATGTTTGCATAAAATCCACAATTATTTATTATTAAACTTTTTTAATTGTTTTTTTAAAGTAAATATTTATTTGGTTTGTCCATAAATACCTTACACAGTGGACGGTTTATCTCTATATTTTGCATGGGGGGGCATTCTAGTTGATTTTGACGGAAGCAACGTCGCCGATGGTTGTGTTGAATTTGGAATCCCAGTCCACTATATTGGTAGACATAACCAAGACTGACCTTGTAGGTTTATACTGGCAGATATAACATGAAGCTGGCCACCAATCCCCACCCACAAGGAAGCAAAGAGGTTTCTTATGTCATCAGATACATTTATTACTACAATGTGCAAATGCCAATATGCAAATAGCCAACAAGGGCTTAGCGCCAATTAGACCAGGACCTAGTAACAATTAGAGACTGACCGCAATGGAGCCCTGGTTGGATAAATCAAGTGGATTGGTCCCAGGGAAAGTCTTTAAGTCAAAAACTTTGAAAAAAAAATCTAAGCTCCAATTCAGAAAGGCACTTTGAAGAAATGTCTTTATATTTATTTTTTAAAACGACAAAGTCCCTTTCTGCATTCTTAAACCATTTTAACCTAAATCCTCATATTATCCAGTGCTTCAGCGTAACCAACCTGCTTGAAGTATCTGACCTCGAGTTCCACGACAGCGGATACAATTTCAGGCTCATTCCACTCTGAAAGAATTTTTCAGTAGAAAAAATGACAGTCCCTTTTTTGGATTGGGGCTTAGTAACTTTTTTTAACTCTTTTAACTTCCAGGCTTTCATGGGATCAGTCTATTCAGCATATATGACCAGGGCTCCAATGCAGTCAGCCTCAAATCATGCCTAGGTCCTACTGTATTTGGCGTTTACCCTTTTTGGAGCTTTATTTATATAAAATTTTAAAAATCCTAACTGCGGTTCTACTTATTGGATTTTTCCCATTTTGGTCTCATTTTGTTCTGTAAAATTGACACAATTTTGGATTGTTCTACATTATGGTTTTGACTTTATTACCGTTTTGGTACTACATACATACTTTACATATTGCTGTAAGCTTATCCTGTCTGCTTGGTGCCAGAGTCACCATGGGGTTGAGCTCACAATAATTTAATGATTTGGTGAGTTCACCTTGACAAGATTTGTTATTGTTCCTTGAGGTGAGCACTCACCCACCACAAATTAGACTATTAATTTTTAACAATATCATTTGGGTGTTGCAGTCCACAAGTGGCTTTTGACTTCCAGGCACTGGGTGCATTTTGATCACCATATACTAGGTACAAATCAGCAAGTTAAATATATCAATCAGGAAAAAGGTAATCTAACCATTTTTAAAGGGGAACACAGGCACTTTACTACAGGTTAGCAGGGATAACATGGACAGAGTTTAAAAAATAACAAAACTTATGGGCCACCTTTATGTAGTCTTATGTAGCTTTTGCTGAGTTACTTCATCACCATTGTTACTTATATCTTCTCATCACGATAAGTGGAATAGCATAAAAAAAGACTAATTATAAGGGTAGTAGAATATCCTTGATATCTTTGAATCATCAAGCATTATTCTAAATGAGGCCCTTAATAACGTTTATTTATGTAGTTTTTAAATAGAATGTTAAGTGAAAATAATTTATGATTGTACCTTTTTGATATGTCTACATTTTTACATTGCCCTCAGTACTCTCTAACTAATATGTGCATATGTGTGCTTCTTGTGGAGCTAGGGAGTGAGACGTTGGCCACCTCTTCTCTTGCCCCAGCAACCCTGCACTGGTCTCAGAGGAAGCCCTGGAAATTTTAAATAGCGTTTCTGTAGGGCAGTTGGCACTATTGAGTGCAATTCATCCTATCAGTTGACAACTGACACAAGTAATCACAATCCTGGATGGCTGGCACTCTGTCTGCCCTGTTTACCTTTCAGAAAAAATAGCTTACTCCAAGAGCCTCCTCTGACACCAATGCATCCTCTACACCTGCACCTATTTCTCCTTGTATCTCACCCCCTCTTAAGGAATAGGTGCCCAGAAAACAGAAAAAATCAGCACCAGGTGGATGGAGCCCAAGAGAAGAATAAAGCTACTTGTGTTGGGAAGTCCAGGACTATGCCTGGAGGCAAATGATTGATGTTTTTGACAGTGATAGGACAATGTTTATTACCCACTCCACCACCACAGGCTTTGCTTTTTAATTTCTTTACAAATTTCCCAGAGGTAGAAGATTTCAGCTACCCCTTTTTTATATAAAGATTTAAAAACTATTAAAAAAGTGTCTGTTTTTTCTATCAAAATACATTGTGTTCATAAAATGACTAAAAATATGCCACATGATTAACAAAACTCTCTTTTCTCTAGATTGTTTAGTTTTTCAGAACACTATTTCAGTGTTTTTATGATCTCAGTGCCCTTTACCCCTGCAAAGCAAGAGTAAAGTGGCTATGCTCCCTGTGAGAATATGTCCCTTTATGTGTGGTCACCCCCATTTTTTGCTGATTTCTATTTTCGCTTCTTGATCTTGCATTCTCGGGCATTGCTGTCCAGTGGCCAGTGTATGGTCTCTGACCCCTAAAACATATAGAAATTGGCTAATCCCAGAATGGCGCATTTAATTTTCCTTTAAACCCATGGTATTTTGTGTAGAAACTACACCCATGGTATGCACATTTAAATGTCAATTGTAGATTGCAGCACTTATTGTTGTATCCACTAGAGTTGCCAATAAAACATGGCTTCAGGCCTATCAGTCTAGCCTGAATGCTGCAATTTAAACCTGCATAGCGACCTGTCAAAATAACCCTTTTGACAGTCGAAAAACATTCCTTTTAAATATTAATAACTTAACCCTATGTAGGTCTTGTAGCCCACAAGGCAGGGTTCATTGTATTTACAAGTGGGACATGAAGAAATGTAATGTTACCATGCCCTTGCAGTGACAAGTCCCCTAAAGCTATTTTCTATGTGGATGGCCCTGGCTGTGCTGTAAGAAAACTAGAGAATCAATTCAAATGTTAATTCTGCTATAACTAGCTTGGGACCAGCTAGGAAAGTAAGTCAAACACTCTTTTTATTATTTATCAATTATTTATCAAAAAACAATTCAGTGGTGAAGTTGATTTTTAATACATATTTATGAACAAATAACTTTTAGAAAGTTACCTTTTCCTTCCCTCAAGTCCCTGGAGGCTAATCTGCATTAACTCTACATCATCTCCCAGTCAGTAGTTGGCCTGAATGAGGTGTGAATGAGGTGTACCTTTCCATCCAAGAGCTACACAATAAGTCACTGTCACTGACAGGTCGACCCGAATGGCCAGGCATGACTCCTTTGAGTTTAGCAGAAGCATAGGGGGCTGCCATCCTATTAGCGCTACAATCTAAAGTTTTGCCTGACAGATCTGTTTGTGCCACATGTAACACTTTTGCAAACAGGTTACAAACAGGATGTCAGTGTCTAGTGCTGAAGGATTCTTCTTTTGTCTTATCAGAACTCTATCTCCTGGCTTATTGTGCATGCAGGGCCAGCTTCAATCTGGATATTAATGTTACTTGTGGGTGGACAATGTTGATTTCCATACTTTGATCCTCTACACATCCCCAGCCTTCAGAGCCCAAGTTTAGATTGGCTGAAGCCTTTGGCCATCTTGGCATTGCTCTGGCGCATGGCATTTTGTGACTGATTGCTATAAAGCAAACAGGAAAATGTGAAAAAGTGGGTATGGTTGTCCCCAGGAACTTTTGCCCCATTGGTTATGGAAGAGCCACCCAAAAGCTGGAGCCATTCACCCCAAGGGACCGCCTAGGAACACTTTCTGGACCTGCAAAAAATCAGAAGAGGACTGTGCTTGCTGTGTGTGACCTGAGAGGAGCCCTGAAGGGCTGGGCCTGCTTGCTCTTGTACCCAGGGATAATAAGTGTACTCCAAGGGTCATTTGAATGAGCTCCTCTGTGGCTACAAGGACCTAAAAATGTGTAAAGCTCTCTTTTCCTGACGGAACCAGTTTCAACTGGACCTGGTTTGGACCTTGCTGGTGATCTCTTCTAGAGTAGGACCTAGCCCACAAGTATTGTCCCTGAGGTCTTGGGAGCCTTCGAAGTGAGTCAGAGATGCTGCTCAAAAAAGCCTGAAAAGTTGGAACTTGTAAGCGGGATATCCTGGCAAAGATATCTGACTTTGATGCAGCTTTGTAATATATATCTTCAGGCTTGTCGTGCTGGAAGAGTTTGAAATCCCTAAAAATAACAAAGTCTGAAGTTAAAATATTTGACTGGTAGGAACCAGCTTGCTGTATCTGACCAGTGCTCCAATCATAAAAGATTGTTTACTTTATGGTGTCATTTGTAAAAATTGTTTTTTTTTAATAGTATTTAACTTTCAATTTGTAGTATTTGCTATTTTCACTTTTTTCCTGTTTAGAAAGTGCAAAAAAAAAAAATATTGTCAGACTGCTACTTGTCCTCCTACAAGGGATAAATGAATAATTGTTATGCTAAATTGCATTTTATTTTAAGATTTGTAACTTTAAAAAAAATCAAAATGTTTGATTTAATATGTAATTTTTAACACTAATATTCAGAAAAAATATTACTTCACAAACTTACTTGAGGTGTAGGGGGTTGTAAATATGACATAGGTGAGTATTTGATGTAGGAGTGTAATATGAAACATGGGGCCAGATATGATGAATGGCATCCTTGAATTTCGTTATATGATATTCTTAAATGTTGCACATATTAGCATTGATATTAAACATTGTGCGAAAATAAAAACATTCTTACGTTCTATTTTGTGGGGGATTTCATGGTTTCTCATCTAGCAGGGCCAGCTAGAGACCTACACCTTGCAGTAGCAGAGACATGTTGTTGGAATTCTACTGGTTGTCTTGGCCAGAGTTGGGGTATTTATAAAAAAATTTCCACCAACTCAGGTGTGGCGTTTTTACTGCCATAATTATATAAACAGAAGCTGACTCTTAATGCGGCCGGGTGTTATGATTTGGATTACTCCATCAGTCATGTATGGAATATAGCTCAGTCGACAGAGGAAGAAAAATGCAACTGAGATGGCAGAAGTTTGATTGAGCTTTGTTCATCAACCCTCCATACTTTAAATCGGATGGATGGACATCCTTTCTAGCGGATGGGCAAACAGATGTTTTTTGGTGGGCGGTACCCATCCTTCAAACTCTAAATTGAGCCCCAAGTTTCTGATTTTATAAAGTGGTGGAAGCACTTCCTCGTGATCAAGTAATCGTGTGCACATGTTTTTCGCCACCTGATTATAATCATTTTATTAATAGGCCTGAACAAAACCATGATATTTTGTTTTGTGAAATTTTCTGAAATTTTGCAAAAATTACCGCAGTTTTGAGACATGTTCTGCTTGAACTAGTCCCTTGCTTAAAAAAAGTATAAAAATGTGCTAAATTTTGCAGTAGTGAAATTTACAGAATTCTACAAATTTCACAAAACATGAAAATTACCAATTTCATGTGTGCACTAAAGATTTCTCACAGGCATAGTTCTTGATATTGAAGCAGTAATGGTACACTTACTTTTTCACAGACTGCTTCTGAAAGCTTTTTGTTTAAATAATGATGTCAAAATTAACTTTGTTTGTGTTATGTGTCACACGTATCTACAGTTAGGACTTAGTGAGAAACACATGATAGTAAATTTTGTATTTATTCATATGTAAAACCACCGAATCGTAAGAGGGAGTATTGTCTTCCATACTACTGATAGGTGTACCGTTAGTGTTCACAAAGCACTTGCTTTGTGCACCTGTTCTGAAACGATCAGTTGTAGCACTCGTTATGCTTATGTTGTTTATTAACATCCCAGCACACACAAAATAATCAGAAAAGGGCACACCCCCTTCTAGGCGCCCCCATTTAATTTACACAGGAAGGTCAGTAGGCGACACCCCTCATGCAGCTGATGCATTACAAAAACTGTAGTTCTGCAGCCACCAGCAGGGACCCTTGTTGAAGAGATAATTGAGGCAACATGATAGATAGAAACATAGGGGCATATTCTCAAGGAGCTATCGCCGAGTTATCTGCACTTTAACGCATCCAAAGTCGCGCTAAATTTATTGCCCCATTAACAAGCTGGTGCTAACAGCCCATAACACCACTTTACCTGTGAAAGCAGTCGCAAAAAACATCGCCACAGATGACCGCGGCAACTAACGCTAATGAGATGCAGAGTAGGCGTTCCCGTGCTAAAAGCCGCGACAACACCACTCCACAACATTCTCAACGACCAGCCAGATCTGCGATAAGACCACAAAACAGGCGATAAGGCGCGTTAGCAGCAGGAAACTAACACCTGCTCCTACCTGGTGTAAAGTCGGACGACAACCGGCACCAGACAAGGGAACACAGCCCATAGCCACACATGGAGAACAACAGATGCCCTGGAGCAACCCATCATGCAGGCCTGAGCCCCAATAGGTCAACAACACCCACCGCCACCACCCCCAGGACCCCACCACCCCCCCGCCCCCCCGGGCCATACCCCGGGCACCCCCCACACCCACCCCCCCCTATGGACAAAGATATTACACATCAACTCCACGTAATCATGAACCAAACAAATCTCCTGAAGCCGCACAATCACAACACCCAACATACATGTGTGGCCAGAAGAAGGGAAATCATACACCCATATCAAAATATCCAAACAATACGTTTATTACAGAAGAAACAAAAAAAAACAATTCTGAAGAGGCATGGCGGGTCGTCTCAGGACATTCCGTAAGTCACAGCCTGCAAAACAGAGAACTGGATCAGAAGGTGTGCCATGCGCCCATCAAAGTACAGAGAGAGAGAGAGAAAAAGAGGAAGAGAGAGGGAGAGAGAAAGAGAGGGAGAGAGAGGGAGAGAGAAAGAGAGGGAGAGAGAAAGAGAGAGGGAGAGAGGGAGAGAGGGAGAGAGAAAGAGAGAGGGAGAGAGGGAGAGAGAAAGAGAGAGGGAGAGAGGGAGAGAGATAGAGAGTGAGAGAGAAAGAGAGAGGGAGAGAGGGAGAGAGAAAGAGAGAGGGAGAGAGGGAGAGAGAAAGAGAGGGAGAGAGTGCCGACACTGCGGACCTAGGCCTCACTGCTCACCTGCTGCCACCAGTGTGTCTCCAACCATGTGCCAGTATCCACAGCAGTCCCCCAGGTCCCTCATCTGAAACAGTTTCCAGAGACATGAATGGCAGAGTCCATACAGTTGCACATGCCATCATCGCTTGCCCGCCCCTGCGCACACAGGCTGCTGCGCCCCAGCCCCTCCCGCCGCCCAGCGGTGATTGCCCGCCCCTGCGCAACCAGGCCTCATTGCTCACCTTCCGCCACCGGCGTGTCTCCAAGAGGGCCCACCACGTTCCGGAGGGATCTCCAAGCCCGGGGCCCGTGACCATGGGACCCTCCACATCATGCAGCCCCGCACCGCGGGCCACCAGGTCCCACACCTGACTCTGGGTCTTGATTACGCAATGGCAGAGACCACATCAGTGCACACGGCATCATCGCAGGCTGCACACCCTCTCAGCACTTGAGGTGCCACTAACTCTGTGAAGCGCGATGCAATGCCACGTGGCGGGAGGGCCGCACTGCCCGCTGGCCCAGGCCTACACTGCGGTCCAGCAGGGCTCACACAAATCCCTACCAGTCCGGACCGCCAGGACGGCACATCATCGCAGGCTGCACACCCGCTCAGCACTTAAGGTGCCCCTACCTCAGTGCACCGAAAGTCACCGTCCCGTGGCGGGGTGCCTGTGCCTGCCGCAGTGTATCCGGTGCCACCAAGTCTGTGCACCGCTAGCCATGGACCCTTAATGATTGAGTCCCATTGTGCGGACGCCATCATGTCACCCCCGGCACTGGGCAATGTGAGGTGGCAGGGCCCTAGGCCCTCATGCACACATGCAAACTACACAGAGACACCCAGTCAGAGAGAGTGGAAATGGCATCCAGCACATGCGCCAGGCCCTTTTTATTGCCAGGGTCACATGTCCTGTGACGCCAGTGCTGGATGGGTGTGGTGTGGGTTTACACCACCCGTGAGGGAGTGGCTGTGGCATACTGACAACTAGACCCGTGAGCTGCAGATCCCCACAGTGAAGACCTGGGACATGTAGCATTGTCGTCCCCCCTGGGTGCGTAATGGGAGTGGGCTGTCCTGGCATATGCCAGTCCAGCGTAAGGGTGTGATCAATGACCCCTGGGCTCTGGGCGTGGTTCCGTCCTGGGCTGGACAAGGAAGTGACTAATGGATGTGTCTCCGTTGTGGTGTCGGCGCCACCCGGACCGGAATCGGCAATCTGTCACCCTGTGACAATAGTCCAACAACATGGGCAACATGGATGTAAGGGGGAATCACTGACCCTACATTCATCCATTCTTCCACGCTTGAAAGATCATAGACATGACACATCTGTGTGGATATGAATGTTTATTACACATTCAAGGGAGTGTTGCAGCTGGAGCAGTACAGGGCTATGCCAACCCCACTTCACATTGTCGGCCCGTGGAGGGCCAGCCAGAGTCCTTCAGGGAATGACAGGTACATCAGGAGAGGAGGACTCCAGTCCGCAGTCTGATAGCTGTGTCATTGGTGAGCAAACAGAATATGGCAGTCCATGTCGAGGTCCAAGGTGAGTGTTGCAGAGTGCATCGGGAGACAGTGGAAGGTGATGATGCAGAGGGCAGAACCAAGCAGAAACAGGCCACATGGCGGAGATGAATGCTACTGCGTCCTCCTGACCACGAGGGCTGATTCATCCGCATCTTCGTCCTCTGCTGTTGCATGTGCCTCACATGTGGGTGGTGGTGTACTGTCTCCAGCACTGTGTGGCACTAACACATCAGGGGCCGGAGATGTGGATGGGGTGGTAGCAGCAGCATGCATCAGCGCCAGGCCTTGTGGCAGCAATGCCATGAGGAAGGTCTTTAGGGCATTGAGGGACCCAGCTACCTCTCGCTGGTGTGCAGCCGTCGCAGCCGCTCTTTCCGCCTGCGTCCGCTCCATGTTCTCCATGATCCTCCGCATGTGTCTCAACTCCCGGGCGAGGTTGCTGGGGGAACTCGGGCTGGACAGTCGTTCTTGTCGCAGAGTCAGGACTCTGGTGATGTCAGCCATGGTCCATTGGAGAGCATGGAGCGGAGTGTGGGTGTCCGTTAGGGACTGTGAGTGGTCCCTGATGGGACTTAGACACCCACGTATGGCATCTAGTTTGGCTGTCATGCGGTCGAACCCCACCTGCACCTGTTCAGCCAGCTTCTCCTGGCACCCCAACACACGGCGTTGGAAGGCCATGTGTTCATCATGGGGGTCCTGGGAGGCAGCCGTGGTGGTGGGTGGTGGGTGCTGCCTGCTGTGTGCACTGTGCAGGGGGGGCTCCTCGTGGCAGCTGGGTTGCCCTGATCATGGAAGTGGGCTGCAGAGGCTCTCCACGAGCTGTTCGAGGGCGTCTGAGTCGAAGGTGTGGTGGTCCTGTTCGTCATCAGAGAAGAGAGGTTCGGACTGCTCTGCAGGAGGTGTTGGATTTCCCCCTGCAATGTGAAGGGGAGATGCAGTTTAACTTCGTGTACACATGTATGTTGATGCATTGTACATGCCTGCATTCAGACTGCATGACAGTGTACATTGTGACTGTTTGGGGGGAGCTGCCTATTTGATGCGGGACAGTGGACATTCCGACTACATCACGGATGTGAGTTTGTACTTGTACATTGTCAACTCACATTTCCCTGCAGTGCCATTTGTGATTGGCCAGTTTCTACGCACATGCGGCACCTGTTGTGTCCTCTGTTCGGTTGTGGACGTGTTGCGGTTTGTACCACCTCGTTGTCAATGTTGATGTGCTCTGCATGTAATGTGTGTGTGCCGCATTTTGGGGGAGTCGCCCCTGCAGCTCTGATTTAGCTGCCCTCCTACCTTCCATGCGGTGTGCCTCTGGGTTCTGTGCTTATGCAGTGTTGGGATGTTGCATACCTGTGTGCATTGGTCTCTTGGTGGGAGTTGTGGGTCTGTTGCATGGTTTGTCCGCAGATGTGCTCTGCTTAATTGTGCATGTGTGCCATTGTGCCCATCTCCCCCATCCCCCCAGTCCCTGGTGGTTACTCACCCTGTTGCTGTTGTGTCCGGTCATGTTGAGCAGTGTCCGGTCCCCCAACTCCTTCCACCATCTCCCCACTGATGACTGTGGACACCATTTCCTCCATCTCGTCCAGCTCCTCCTGTGGCGCTGGACTCCCACCTCCAGTCTGCCTTGCTGCCTTCCGGATGTTTGCGAGTTTCAGCTTGGTTTTGCGCTTCACATCATTCCAGCGCCTCTTGACCTCGTCCATTGTCCTCTTCAGCACTCCGACTGCATTCACCTTGTCCACGATGGTCTGCCATATTCCATTTTTAGTTGCCAGTGACACAGTGGAGGTGACGAACAGTGATTGATGGTGTTCTATCACCTCCGTTATCAGGATCCTGTTTTCCTGCGGACTGAACTTCGTCTTCCTCTTCTTCTTGTCCTTGCCCTTCCCTGACCCCGAGGTCCCAGGCTGGTCCTCCGTGGGGCTTGTGGGGTTCTGGTTGTCCTCTGTGCTTGCTCCGGCTGCCTCCATTGTGCTTCGCTGTTGTTTGACTTTTGTTTGTATGTTTTTTTCTCCTTTTACGGTGCATTTTCCCGCATGACGCGTGGGATTTGCAGGCCTGTGGCTGGTTTTCGTAGATTTTTGTATCGCGATTGGCGTCATCGCTACTATTTTCGCTTTGGGGTTTCGCGTTTTTGCGGCATCGCGTTGTTTTTAACGCGTTCATTTTACGCGTTGTCCTGTGACTATCGCATGGTACCGCCGTGTTGTGAATACCACGTTAACACGGAGTTGTTTTCCCGCGATGGACTGCGATGTGTAGGGTTGCATTAAGCTACACTTGCGGTAGTTATCACACGTTCTTGTGAATATGCCCCATAGAGTTTCCCCTATCAGGATACACCAGTAGGATGTACATATGGTGAGCCATTTAGCAGTTTGAAGGGTCTCGCAAGATGAGTGGCCCCACAAACTGTTGCCAAAAGCTAAAAGACAGAAACTTTCAGGTAGAAAAGAAACTTTGTAGGGTTGGTACAGCTGCACGTGATCCCAGGGAATTTCCTTCCTTACACAGGGGTCAGAAATTAGCCCTCGAAGCCTTGTCCAAGTGCAGGGGAAGCCAGACCCAGTGGGTGCACAAATGGAGTGCTTATTTTTGGGAATGATGGATCAAGTGCAGGGGACACCAGGCCCAGTGGGTGCACAAGTTAAGTGCTTATTTTTGTGAATGAGGGATGTGGTTACACTTGACCTGCTCATAGCCCTGGACCAGCGAGCAGAGGTGGATGTCTTCCATAAAGGCACCTGCAATTGTGTATTTCTAGAGATGCTCATATAAGCTGCTGTTCTGAATCAGACCTCGAAAAATTATGTACAGGTTTAGAAAGCTTTTTGTTGTGTACCACATCTTATGTATCACTTTAAATGGATGAAATAACGTGTGAAAAATATTCTTACCTGCAACTATTCTGTATTGAGTGTCACCATGCTCGAATCCTGATGCTCAAAAGGTCCACGTCCAAGCATCACCAAGTGTGTATGTTATTATAACTCAGATCGTTAGTGTAACCAAGTGAGGGAAGGGGGTTGGGTAGGAAAACAGCAGGGAAGGAGATCTGTAAAAACAACAATATAGTTAGAGGAAGTGTCATCGCTCTTTAAATCTTTAAAACCAATCCACTCTCCCTATCTATATACCCACTGATTTTCACCTGTAGTAAGAAGAAAGCTAGCTGGATCTCTTCTTTCCAATCACATCAACAGTCAGGATCACCTTGGCCCTCATCTAGAATATCAATGTGTTCTAATTCAAACAATCTCTTCTAGAGAGTAATATTCTTTAAAGTAATTATGCTCATATATTTGACACAGCCTACCACAGAAAGTGCTCCAAGACGTTTCATAGTTCACAGCAGAGTAAGGTCTTTTGATCTCCCAAAAATTAAAAGAACTTGACTTGAATTTTATTTTGTCTTCATTCATACTTTTGTAAGAAGAGCCTTCCAGTGACTATTTCTGGAGTTATTTGAAGCTTGCTCTCAAGACTGTTTAACACATTGTTCCTTTGCTTTCACAAGAAGAAAAAACTTAATTGAAGTATTTTCGAATTCTTTTCTTTACTCGAGAGAGCTTAATCAGTACTTGTCTTGGCTTGAATAACCTTAAGAATTTGTAACTGGAAGGTTACAAGAGCACTCCTACCTGGAAAACAGTCAGGTCTCTGACGTCCAATAAAAATCTTCCTTTGAAGCTTGCCACTTCTCTGGATGACTCAGGATAAAGTGCAATGGGCCTAGAGCAGGACTGCTTTTCATAGCAAGTCACCACCCAAGATGGCCCTGCGCTAGGCCTCCTGGGACATGTAGTCCCTTTTCATCACACATGCAGATACAAGTCTAAATCATCCATTAGTGAACGAAGTAATGTACTCACTTTGTCGCAGAATGTTCACTTGTCTTTCTGTAGTGCATAGAGCAAGTGTTCTCTTGTCTCGGGCATCCTTCTCTCATGCCACGTTTTGGGGGGGAGGGGGTGAAAACAAACTTGCCTTGCCACAACATGAGAAACAGAAGGCGCCGCTGCCACGATGCCTGACCCTGACAGTGTGCATGTGTGCACAATTTTTATTATTCTTGTATTATACTGGATAAGCTACCTTTACTTCTAGTACAGCATCTTGAATCAATCACCTCTGCGCCATGTGCTTTCACAGGAAAGAGACATCAGCTTCATTTTCTCTAATGAGGAAAACAAAGAGTGGTGGGTGCAATGTATGAAATAATCTCACTCGCTGGTAATTACTTGTGGCCACATTCTAATCTAGTCTATCGTTAATTGCCCACTAAACCATCTCAGGCAGGAACCAGCTATCTGCAGTCAGCCTTTGTCTTGCTCCAATAGGACCAATCCTGCCCAAACTGCCAGGACTGGTCCTCTCTGAATGAGAAAACAAGCAACCCCAGACTGCTTCAGGCCTAGGTATCCCTCGTCAGAGAGGCGTAGCTTTGTTCCTGTGTCACGGTGGGCATGGGACCCATGTCTGGGCACACACGTTGGTCTTATGGTATTGCACTGAGGAAAACCAAAAGTGATGGATGAAGTGCTTCAATTAATTTGAACCACTAGTGAGTACTTGCCAGTCCATCTTTTTGAGCCCACTGTGCCACCTCAGACATGATCCAGCCATATGGATACACTATTGTGCAATTACAGGTATTATATTGTATTTACAACACCTGTGCAGAAAAAAACTGTAGTACAGTAACTGGACACCGTTTTGAACATGAGACATTAGGAGCAGCAATGTATTTAATGGTGACTCTAGACAGGAACACAGTGTATAAGATGTGACTCACCTCTCAATAAAATAATGTTACTGTTTCTGGGCTAATACTTTTGTTATCCTCAGAGGTCCTGAATTTTAAAAAGTAAAAAATTGCTTTTCACCTTGAAACCACATGGGCCTACTTAAGGCACTTTATAAACGTGGAACAGGGGCCTTTCTGTTGATCTTCAAAGTATTCCGTTTCGTTTATGTGGACAGCTTGGTGCACATCTGTCTTTTCTGATAATAGAAGGATGTTCCTGACTAGTGGCCATCATGTTCTAGAACGTTATCCAAACAAATCTTTACCCGCAGCTCTTAAGAATGATACCAATTTTTCAATTTGAGAGAACAAAAAGGCCCTATGTACTTCAAATATGGACGGATCTATTCGCTATTTTTGGAAGTAATAGTAATACTCCTGGGGCCATATTACCGGAGTGCCCCGGAGGAGCAACGGGCGTTTCCGCCTGCTTTGCGCGCCCCAGGGTACTTTGGTATTACAGAAGGGGCAGCAGACGCTTGTGCATCCCCTTCTGCAATACCCAATACGGATAGCGCTGGCGTACATAAAGCGCCAGCGCTATCATCAGAGAGCGTTCCCTCATTTGCATGGGAGCGTGGCCCCATGCAAATGAGGGAATCCTTTGTCTCTGCGCCCTTCGCCGTATTACAGACGTGGGCGCAGAGACAAAGAAGCTGTCAGGAGGTGAACTGACAATGCGCCACCTAAAAGGTGGCACACTGTCAGTGCGCCCCCTGATGGCAGCCCTTTGGAGGGGGGAAAGGGGGTCCCGTGGATTCCCCAGACATCCTCTTGCAGGCATGTGCAATCACTCACTGTACCGGTCTGCAAGGGGATCTTTAATATCCCTTCAAAGTGGAGGCGGCATGCCTCCTGCACTGTGAAACAAGGAGCGGCTTCAAAACAGCCGCTCTGTTTTTCGCCGGAATGCGATGCCCTGGGGGCAGTGAGAGCTCGCGGCTGCCCTGGGAGCAGCGCATTCACTCTAATGAGGTGCTTTTTCCTGGTTAGCGCTGGGCACACTTTTTAAAGGTATGCCCAGTGCTAACCAGGAAAATGCGCCCATACAATAATACGGCCCCTGGCTGAATAACTTTGTCATTGCTGATCTTTATACTTAGCTGAATAATTCTCTATGCACTGAAAGAGCCAGCTTCATTTGACATTTCTACACCTGTTCTTTTTAAAGTGCACAGTCTGAACTTGATTAATCACTTGTGATACACTAGGGTTTCCTGTTTTTAAGCCGTAAAAGTTATTCAGATTTAACCAGGAAAATGTTTTAAAAACATACCTGCCTTTGTGTCAGTTTTTCTTAAACATAATTGTAATCATTTCCCCAGCGATTATTAAAAAAGAACTATTGTCAATGTTTGTTCCACAAAAATAGAGAACAGTTCTTATGTAGATATTTTCCTCGTATTTATTTTTAGGTACTCCCATGATCGTTTTCTACATACATATGTAATATATGTATATTGAAAAATCCGATATATATATCTTATGGTAGTCACACCAATGTAGTTATACTTGGTAACATGTTTCCACAGGATATGGATTTTTTGGTTTGCTAATAACTTTGGATATGTTTGAATAATCTTCCAGAATCTTAAACAAAAAAGTCACATCCACCCCAGCTTCTTCCTGGAAAGTTTCAGGCTGAACCATGAAGTGAGGGCAGAGAAAAGGGGAGTCCCAAAATGTGTTGTCTCCATGCAATTTTCCATAGGAAAATTAGACACAGCTACAGCCAAAGTCGTCAAACAAAATGACACGAAAGTTGTCAGAAAGCTAGATCTTCATTCATAAAGAGTGGTTTTTGTGATTTGGTATAAATCTGTTCTGTAGTTTTTGAGAAATTAAGTTTGAAAATGTGTCCATATTTCACACCGCAGAGGATCAGCGGATCTAACAAATCAAAAGATAAGATCTTATTGGCTGCCAACAACATCAACAAAGATGTTGATGCAGCCATTTTAGGACTCAAGGACTCAGTCCCCTGTCCTGTAAAAAGATAAGGGGGCATATTATCAAGCGGCAGCGATAATTATCGCTGGCCGCATTTAGTGTGAACATTCCTATCGCCGTCTATCGCCGGATTCTATCGCCCGGTTAGCACGCTATTAACAACGCGCATCGCCGAGGCGATAGAAATCCAGGCAATAGCGGCGAAAAGCAGGAATATCGCTTGATTACCAGCGATAAGGAACAGCGATAGGGAAATAATAGTTGATAGGGAGATGTGGACTTAGCTTTACAATCCACCTCCCATGACACATATAGGTTAGTCAGAAAATTAGCAGGTGTTAGGAACCGGCGATATACCCGGTTAGCGCTACTTTCTATGTCGCTAGGCGGGTTAGCGATTTCCTTGTTGATAGGGAGAAGCTGTGTTAGCGATTATTTTCGCTGCATTTCAGTCGGGAACGCCTACCTCGCATCTCATTAGCGATGCGAGGCGAGGCACTAAGAAAATGGGCGCTAAGGCATGGATTCACGCGTTAGCGTGTCCATGCTGAGAGGGCGATAAAATTATCGCCGCTTTTCGCCCGGAAACGGACGCTAAAGCGGCGATAATTTTAACGCCGGGCCTTTTAGATATGCCCCTACATTTTTAAAAAAAACATGGTACCCGGGGGATGGAGTCCCCGGGGCCTTCAAAAGGCTCAAGGAGGGGGGCTACAAGCCAGACATCCCAAATCAAAAAAACATTGCCCCTGGGGCCTTTAAAAGGTTTGGAGAAGGAGGGTGCACACACTTCTCCCTATAAAAAAAGATATTGCTTTGAGGGAACAGGGTCCCTGGGGCCTTCAAGGGGCTCGGGAGGGAGGGCCGCATGCCCTTCTCCACATTAAAAATTTAGCGGTCCCTGGGAGATGGTATCCCCTGGGCCTTCAAAAGGCTCAAAATAAAAAAAAGTATAAATCAGAAATGGGAAATGAGTGGAGTAGCTGCTCATTTCACATTCACTGCTCCAGCTGGGGAGCGCCCTAAAATGCCTTTGCAAGGGCTTTTAAAAAATATTTTTGATGCTTGTGGTGCACCTAGAAGGGTAAGGGGCACCACCAAGCTTTTTTAAAAACTATTTTGGGGGGCTTCATAGAGCACAGCAGCCCTCCTAAAACCATTTTAAAAAGGTTGCAGTAAGTCCCCATGGGGAATCAACATCGATAGGGCTGAGTCGCCACAACCGGGTGGGGCTAACACCAGAAGAATCATCTTTAATGGCAGAATGGGGCATTGACATTGCATTCCCTGTACCAGAGAAATACCCACACGTGCTAACAGAACCCCCGCCAATGAATGAAGTTTACCCAGTGCTAAGGGGGACAGCGATCAACCATCAAGGGAACATTCATGCTGTTAAGTCAAAATCTTACAACGCTTACAGGATAACAAGCACCTCTGATCACAGGACAGTCTATACCAGTGGGCCAACGCAAACCCCTGGTCAAGGAACCTGGACCTGTCTAGAAGGTCAGCCACCACGACGGCATTGTTAACACCATAAAAGCTGCTTGCCACCGGAGTAGCACCAGAATCCCGGGAATTAATACTCAGCTGTCCATTACATCCTGGAATGTAGCTGGCTTAAAAAGACTACTCGGGTTCAACTCAGCAATTAAATACCTCCAAGAAAATGATATCCTCTGCCTACAAGAGACCTGGGCAACTGAACCCTTAATTCTCCCAGGCTTCTATGAACTTCATAACGCAACCATGAAACGCAACATCTTCGGGAGAGCATCTGGTGGTCTCTCAATCTTCATCAATCAAGCTTGCAGAATAGAGACAACCCCAATTGCAACTAACACCCCAGACCTGCAAGCGGCACTCATCAGTGGGCTAAAAAGTAACAATAACCCAAGCCGCCTTCTGTTAATCAACTGCTATGTCAACCCCGCCTCCCAGCAAAAAAAACAAGCATTAAAAACGCTGGCAACAAAAATGAATTATCTCTTAAACAAATATGATTCACACTACCCGGTTATTGTCGGGGACTTGAACACGCGGGAGTTAGGGAACCCGAAAATGTATCTTCCACCTCATACCGGCGCTGCCCCACTGCAGCAGCTTTTTCACAATCAAAACTTGGTCTCTGCGCATGCTATTAAAACGGCAACAGACCCTCTTTGGCTCCCTTTCCCCACCTTCAGGGACAAGTCTATAATCGACTATATCTTTATCTCAGATCATCTGGCATCATATTTTAACAACTTCGAAGTGGTTAACAGGGACGAGAGTGACCACAGGCCGCTGAGGGTAACCCTTCAGTTAAATGGGAAAACTGCAGCTCAACTGCAAATACTAGGGGCCACAACCGGAGAAGAGCACCATGACGTTCTTAGTAGAATAAAATGGACAACAAATCTTGGCCCAAAACTCTCGGAGTGGATCACATATAAAGAGTCGAACTCGACAGTCTTATGCATCACTACCCCCGAGTACTGGAAAGCAATCCTGGAGGAATTAAAACTTGCCCTAAGGGGGGATCGGGAAACACCAAAATGCAGGCCACCCACACTCTCCGACTCCCTTCACAAATCCACCCAAGAGGACTTCACCCAACCAAACGCAGCCTCTTAAAGGCCTTGAAGGCAAGAAGAAAGGGAACCAAAAATCTGCAAACACAGGCAATAACAGTTCTTCGAGTCGAACATAGAAAGAAAGTCTGGGAGATACGAGTTAAGACAATCGAGACAGAATGGTTGAAAATATTCACCCTCCTCAAAGAAAGGGGACACATTCAACTTTGGAAACTTATTAATCAATACAGTAATACCGGCCAGATAAAAGGGAATGGAGTGGCAGCCACGGAATGAGTTAAACACGCAAAGCTGCTATACTGTAACGATCAGAACAAGTCTCACATTCACTCACTACAACTTTTCCCGGTAACAAACAAGGTCGACAAAACACCTAACATCACGGAGACCGAGGTAACCATCTTAATCAAAAAAATGAGGACGGACGGCGCCCCAGGACCCACTGAGATCCCTGCATCAGTGTTTAAAGCATCACATGTATTCTGGGCAAAACAGCTGACACCACTCTATAGGTACGCTTACGCTACTTCAACTGTCCCATCGTCATGGAAAGGCTCTATTCTTTTCCCCATTTATAAAAAGGGGACAGAACGAAGCCAGAAAATTACCGTCTTATTGCTTTACTAGACATTGAAGCGAAAGCGTATGCAAGAATACTACTGAAAGAACTAGAAGCCTGGGCAAAAGACAACAACATCCTTCCCCTCTTTCAATCTGGTTTCAGGCCCAAAATGAACTTCATAACGCAACCATGAAACGCAACATCTTCGGGAGAGCATCTGGTGGTCTCTCAATCTTCATCAATCAAGCTTGCAGAATAGAGACAACCCCAATTGCAACTAACACCCCAGACCTGCAAGCGGCACTCATCAGTGGGCTAAAAAGTAACAATAACCCAAGCCGCCTTCTGTTAATCAACTGCTATGTCAACCCCGCCTCCCAGCAAAAAAACAAGCATTAAAAACGCTGGCAACAAAAATGAATTATCTCTTAAACAAATATGATTCACACTACCCGGTTATTGTCGGGGACTTGAACACGCGGGAGTTAGGGAACCCGAAAATGTATCTTCCACCTCATACCGGCGCTGCCCCACTGCAGCAGCTTTTTCACAATCAAAACTTGGTCTCTGCGCATGCTATTAAAACGGCAACAGACCCTCTTTGGCTCCCTTTCCCCACCTTCAGGGACAAGTCTATAATCGACTATATCTTTATCTCAGATCATCTGGCATCATATTTTAACAACTTCGAAGTGGTTAACAGGGACGAGAGTGACCACAGGCCGCTGAGGGTAACCCTTCAGTTAAATGGGAAAACTGCAGCTCAACTGCAAATACTAGGGGCCACAACCGGAGAAGAGCACCATGACGTTCTTAGTAGAATAAAATGGACAACAAATCTTGGCCCAAAACTCTCGGAGTGGATCACATATAAAGAGTCGAACTCGACAGTCTTATGCATCACTACCCCCCCGAGTACTGGAAAGCAATCCTGGAGGAATTAAAACTTGCCCTAAGGGGGGGATCGGGAAACACCAAAATGCAGGCCACCCACACTCTCCGACTCCCTTCACAAATCCACCCAAGAGGACTTCACCCAACCAAACGCAGCCTCTTAAAGGCCTTGAAGGCAAGAAGAAAGGGAACCAAAAATCTGCAAACACAGGCAATAACAGTTCTTCGAGTCGAACATAGAAAGAAAGTCTGGGAGATACGAGTTAAGACAATCGAGACAGAATGGTTGAAAATATTCACCCTCCTCAAAGAAAGGGGACACATTCAACTTTGGAAACTTATTAATCAATACAGTAATACCGGCCAGATAAAAGGGAATGGAGTGGCAGCCACGGAATGAGTTAAACACGCAAAGCTGCTATACTGTAACGATCAGAACAAGTCTCACATTCACTCACTACAACTTTTCCCGGTAACAAACAAGGTCGACAAAACACCTAACATCACGGAGACCGAGGTAACCATCTTAATCAAAAAAATGAGGACGGACGGCGCCCCAGGACCCACTGAGATCCCTGCATCAGTGTTTAAAGCATCACATGTATTCTGGGCAAAACAGCTGACACCACTCTATAGGTACGCTTACGCTACTTCAACTGTCCCATCGTCATGGAAAGGCTCTATTCTTTTCCCCATTTATAAAAAAGGGGACAGAACGAAGCCAGAAAATTACCGTCTTATTGCTTTACTAGACATTGAAGCGAAAGCGTATGCAAGAATACTACTGAAAGAACTAGAAGCCTGGGCAAAAGACAACAACATCCTTCCCCTCTTTCAATCTGGTTTCAGGCCCAAAAGTTCCACTCTGGATAACATCCTAGTACTGGGTCATCTGTCACATCGAGCGACCCAGCCAGCACAATTACCCCTCTTTTGCTGCTTCGTGGACTACAGCGCAGCGTTTGACCGGGTTGATCGAGGGAAGCTGTGGGAAAAACGTGACTCCTGGGGAATCCCCCAACAGTTGCTAAAGGCCTTAATGGCACTACATCAGGGGACCTGGGTCCGCATCAAGACCAGCCAAACCACGGTTACAGCCAAGGTGCCGACCAACAACGGCCTGAAACAAGGGTGTGTGCTCGCCCCTCTTCTTTTTAATCTTTATCCAGCAGACCTGGGAAAAGCCCTGGAAGGAGCAAGCTTACTAACACCAAAGCTGGGGAGGGTTCGGCTTCAAATCCTTCAGGATGCCGATGATATCGCAATCATGGATCATACGCGGTCTGGCCTACACAAAGCCTTAAAAGCCCTTCACAGGTACAATCAAAAGAACAACCTTTCGGTTAACCAGGAGAAGACTAGGATACTTATTTTTGGGAAGTATCACCGAAATCAAACAGCACGATGGTGCCTAGGCGATCTGCAAATCAAAACATGCACAAATTATAACGACCTGGGCGTCAGGCTATCGGAAGGGGCAAAGCCAACAGCCCACCTGAAACACCTAAGAAGCAAGGGGGCCGGCATTATTTACAGCTTGCGACGCCTAAACCAGCGACTTCACAGTCCAACAGCAGAACCAATTCTGAAAGTTTTAAGAGCAAAACTTGTCCCCTCTCTTAACTATGGACACTTAGTCTTCCCCGGCGCTTTCAACAAGCTCCTCACGCACCTCCAAATCTCCGCCTACAAGAAGGTTTTAGCTCTCCCACGACAGGCCAGGAGAGCTAGAGTAAGGCTGGAGCTGGGCCTTATCTGCCCGGATATCACCTGCTTAGGGGACTTATTAAAATAGTATATTAGTACTTTGCGTGTGATGCAGCGCATACAATAAAAACTATTCTCCTCCCAGGTCACTTATAGGTCATCCAGGGGCAAACTATATTTTCTCACATCCACATGACGATGGGGCCCATAAACATCGCCTAAAACACACACACACACACCTGGATTTCCTTTACACCTTTATGAAATTCTGTACTCCTAGGAGAAGCATGAGAACTAAATGGAGAACACCATTTATGTACCGCTGGAAGGAGCCGGGATATCTTATTACCTTAACTTGTCGTTTTCTTTTAGTTATTTCTTAAGATATTCCTGCTCATTGTTTTGTCGATGAATCATTCATGTAAAAATTAGTTCATAGTGATTAAGACCAGCTGAATCACAATAACCAATTACTGATGTCACAATCATTTAGGAAAATAACCACTGAGTCATTTTGGTTTAAAGAATCTTAAATTTTATATAATTTTTAAAAGCATGAGAAAGAATTTAAACTTTATTCAATTATTCATTCTTAAATTCAAATATTTATTAAGCATAATCAATTTATTGCAGAAAGGAAATTTTTGTCATGAAGCCAAAACCCTAATTACCTGCCTACCTTCCTAATTTAGACTAATGATTTCTAACCTAAGTTTAAGAATTAGAAATAACCTGATTCTCATACTCAACTGGAAAATTAAGACAGCCACAGCAACTTCAGCTCGTCAGCATCAGCTACCTGCAACCCGTCTCATCTAACAGTCTTTCAGCATCTCCCGCTCAGAAAGGGATCGATCAGGACCACCCAGCACTGGAAGCCACCAACACCAACACGACTCTCCAACTCCGCTCCTGACTGTGACTGCGACTCCGACTGAACTCCTCCCACTAAGAGTAGGCCTTCTTATACCCTAATTCTAAGTTTGCTAACTAACTGTTGCAACATTAATAACACGCTTTTCTTTCATTGGTCCATGCATGTCATCTTATTCATTCTTTTAATCAAGTTCTCTTGGATCCAATGGTCCTTGGATCATTTCCTTTCCCATGCGCTCAAAACATGTTTCCATCCGTTTCGATCAGTACATTTGTAACTTCTTTCGATACATTCGAGAACTCCGCAGTCATTGTCCTTTCTCTTAAACTGGTTTCCCACGGGTCTTCTGCTGATCATCACGGCACACTATCAGTTCAATTAGGTCACATCAGCCTTGACCATTTCTCGCATCCTAGCCTCTCAGTAACATCACGAGGTTTAGTTTTTTCTCCGACTTCATCCCGTGTCACATGTCCCCTTGCGCCTGCGCACATCTTCCCACTAGCGGCCATTTTATATCGCCACTCGGTTATACTTTAGAAGCACTAATGTGAGGCAAACAAAACATAATTAAAATAGAGAAAAATAGCCCTTTCGTTTCCCTCCCGTCATCTACGTACCCCAATTAGTTATTACCTAGCAGAAAGCAACATTTAAGCTGTTCCTTACTTACCATCACTATTGTTTTTGCAACGACAGGTTTTATTTCTATGAAGCACAAACATGCATTTATTTTTAATTAGTACGCATTTATTTTTACGTTATAATTAGACACACGGACATTCATTAATAGATTATTTAGCACACACATTGGCATGTTACCTTTCCCACACATACAGTGTTGATTAATACATTTAAATGAACATTTTATTAATTATTTATAAACTTTGTTAGGGGTTAAAATTTTTATTTTTTCTGCTCCATCAACTCCCCCTTTGGTGATTTTTAAATCACCACATAAAACCCAAGTTATACTTCTTTTCAAGCAGCATGTCTTTCATCCTTTGCCTTCTGTTATTTACACATCTGTTTCTTCTTCATCTTGCCTTTTAGTCTCCTTATACATGCTTTCTTTCATTTTCTCCAACTCAATTTCACCCATTTCTCTCTCTCTCTCTTTCATTATTCTGTTATTTCTTTTTATCTTATTTTGTCTTACTTTTCTTTTTATACACGTTATTACTATTTTCAATACCATGGCTAACAGTATTACTACAGTTGCTATTATTATAACTTTCCCTATCATTAGTCTACTCATTCTGGTCAACCAATTTGCTACCGAAGAAAACCCTCTACCAAGTTTTCCCAAAACACTTTCAACCTCCAGTGGAACTAGTTCTTTGTGCAAATTTGTAATATTTGTAATATACTTCTGTATATTTTCACTTTTATCAGGAATGTAAGTACAACAATGTTGGACTTTCAACATTCCACAGACTCCACCCTCTTTTGCCAAAAGAATATCAAGGGCAAGCCGATTTTGCATCACCATAGCTCTCATGGCAACCATTTCGGTATTTACCATTAAGAACCCTCCCGCAGTATCTGTAGACAAACGATCTACTACTGTGGATAATTTCCGAATTTTAAATGCATTCAAAGATATTCCCACTGCTGGTATTAATGCTCCAAAAATATCACCTACAATTTCTGAAAAACTTTCCCTCTTTCTACGTGTAAAGCTATTAATCATCTTGTATGTTCCCTTTCTTCTCTGTCCATGTGAACATTTTTTGGAAAGACCAGGCCTACATAGCAAGTTCCATACCAATGGTCCGGTAACCTGTAATAAGCTCTATTCCCACAAATATAATAGATACCTGGAAATATTGGATCTTTTCCACCTTTGAAACCCCAACCTCCCAGAATTTGATAATTGTCATGGCAGATACTGGAACCTACAAAGTAATTGTCATAGACTGTCTTATTTCTCCTAATACACAACTTTCCTGTTTGCGGCCAATCTAATGTCATTGCTGCATTTATCTTTTTCCTTCATGATTTCCTTCCTCAAACGTCCATAGATGTTTTCCTTCCTCTTTTATTGCTTCTTTTTGAAATTTCATTCTTCTTTTTTCAACCATTTCTAAAAATACCTTTTCTTCTTTCTTTAACTCACAGGTAAGGTTGTTACTAACTATTTCTTCTAAGGTTAATTTTCTATGTTCTAGAAAAAATTCTCCTAAAACTTTTGCTGGTTTTACTTTGTTAAGTTCTGGTACTACTGGAATGTTTGCAAAAATCTTATCTATGTCAGTATAATAAGATTCTAATCTACCTGTTTTATAAAATAAACTTGCAATTACACTACATGTTATTCCATAAGTTAGAGGTAGGTGATGATAAGTCACACCTTCTGACACTGATGCAGGCAACTGCATACAAACATAACAATCTCTCACATCCATTGTCTCTACATATTCATACAACAATTTTGTAAATTTGTTTTTTGAAAAGTCTGTTACTGACTTATCCTTATGTAACTCTGCACTACTTCTTAAAATAACTGGTTCTTTAATATTAGTTTCTTTTTCTGGTTTAGTATCATTCTTTGCTTCTATCACAGCTAAACTAATAGGAATTGTGATTGCTAAAACTATCCATATGGTCATTAATAACCCTGTACAAAAGCAGCACATTTTGCACCATCTTTTTATAAACTCACATTTATCTCTTCTATCCCTATTATTTTCCATTTTTCTTTTTTCTATTTGTTAAGTTTCAGAAAATTGTGTCACTACACCTCAGAAATGACTTAGATGCCACTCTGCTCTCAAAAGTCTTTGCTTGGTACTTTCTTTAATTCTCTCCAGAATTCTTTCGTTGTCACATCCGGTGATTTGTCACATCCAGTAAAATTGTCATGTCCGGCAGAAGCACTATAAGTCTTCACTTCAAGTTTGTTGCATCTCACCTTTTCCCATCCGACTTCTCAGTCTCTGGTTCTCGTGAGTGTTTTCTTCTTCTTTGTAATCTGTCAGTGCAATATACAGCCACTCAGGTGACTTATACTTTGCATTCACTTTCTTTGTCCTTTTGGACTTTTGTAATCTTTTTCCACTGGGTTTTTCTTGTCCCTTTTGACTTGTTACTTCATTCACTTGTTCAGCACTCTCGTCTCCCGCTCTTATTATTCTATATCTCAATTTTCTTATATAGCTGTTGGGCCAATTATCTCCTTTTCTTGGCCTTTTGGCTTCACCTTCTCTTTCTTCTCTTTCTGATTTCCAATTTCTTTTTCTTGATTCAGTTTTTGCCTTTTCCTCTTCTCCACTTTCTTCAGTTTCCGTTTCAACTGTTTCACTATTGTCTCTTATTTTGAAACTTATGATCTCGTCATCTCCTACTGGTGGATCTGTCTTCTCCTTCTTGTTTTCCCTTATTACTGTCCCTCCTCGGTGTTCTTCCGATTTGGTGTTTTCCTCCCTTTCTGCTTCTAAATTTCCCTGTTCTTCTGTTTCTCTATCTGTCCCTATTGCTCCTCGGGGTTCTTCTCGATTTTCTAACTTTTTGTGTACTTCTTTCCCTACTTCATCTATTAATATTATTTCTGAAGGATTTCCACCATAACTTGTACTTGGTTGTTCATCTAACTCAATTTCTTGCTCAGTTTCTTCTCTAATTGGTTTATAACCCCAAGTTTTCCTTAGGAATTCTTCACGGTTTTCAACTGAATCATCAGATTCTGAATTTGTGTCAGATATTTCCAGATGTCGACTTACAGGTCGGTCTTCAAGTTCTGGAATTTCTGAATTTCTTTCTTCTTCTTCTTCTTCTTCTTCTTCTTCTCTAGAGGTGTTTGCCGTTGGGGTTTCCAGATGTCGACTTTCAGGTCGATCTTCAAGTTCTGGCACCCTTTCTCTTATCCTTGTTGTCCCAGCCGTTAAACTTTTATCCCACACTTCCAGACGTCGACTCACATGTCGATCAGTAGGTTCTTGAACTCTGATTGTGTGGCTGGCATGGACCCAGTTCTTCACTCCTGCACACTTGACTGCAGTCGTTGTTACTAGGATTCCCTGTCGTGGTTCGTCCCAGCGAGGAACTAGACAGTTTCTTCTCCTGTGGATTTTTATACGGACCCAGTCTCCTGGATTCAAGTCGTGGGCTGGTTTTCTTTCAAGAGTGGTCGCATCTGGTCCAACCTGATGAAACACAGAACGCACCACATCAGCCAGTCCCTTGCAATAATCCAGTACTAGATCATCAGTTATAGTTAATAACTTGTTGACAGGTACTTGTGCTTGTCTCATTGCTCGTCCCATGATCATCTCATGAGGACTGAGTCCAGTTTTCTTTTCAGGGATGCTTCTGATGGTCATCAGAACAAGAGGCAGTGCATCCGGCCATTTGAGTCCTGTAGCTTGACACATTTTTCCCAATCTGTTTTTAATTGTTCCATTAATCTGCTCTACTACCCCAGAAGCCTCTGGTCTGTAAGCACAATGTAGTTTTTGTTTAATACTCAATGCTTCACAAATCAATTGGATCAACTCATTTAAAATGTGTTCCTCTATCTGTCTCAACCGTGACTGGAAAACCATACCTTGGAATGAATTCTCGCAGCATAAGTTTTGCCACTGTTGTTCCATCATTCCTTCTTGTGGGGTATGCTTCCACCCAACGAGAGAACAAACAGACGACCACTAGGACATATCTTAGTCTGTTACTAGGGGGCATCTCGATAAAGTCTAACTGCATTCTAGTGAATGGACCTCCTTCTCGTCCTATTGTTCCTAGACTCACTACTGTTTTTCTTCCTGGGTTAAACTGCTGACAAATAAGACATCTTTGACAAAGACTTTCAGCAATGGCTCTGAATTTTGGGTTATACCAGGTTTGTCTAAAAAGTCTGATCATTGCATCTCTCCCAATATGAGCTTGTCCATGGTACATCCGTGCCATGTCTGCAATCATGCTATCAGGCATAACTGGTCTTTCATCTCTGTATACCCACACACCATTATTTTCCTGTCTTCTACATCCTGCTTTTATCCAGTAATCTTTTTCCTCATCTCTTGAAGTTTTTGTAACTGCCTTACTTCATCCCATGTCTCGACAGTATTAGTAAAAAGCAAAGGACAAGAGACATGCTCCCTTTCTCTATTTTTGTTCATGGACACCATGTTCTCTGCACAATATTTAGCGATCTCATCAGCATAATTATTGCCGACGGCTATGTAATCTTCGTTTTTCTTATGCGCTTTGCACTTCACTACAGCTATTTGTTTAGGCAACTGTATCGCCTCAAGCAGCTTTTTAACAAAATCTCCATTTCTGATAGGTGTTCCTGCAGATGTCAAAAATCCTCTTTGTGACCATATCTGACCGAAGTCATGTACGATGCTGAAACCATATTGGCTATCGGTCACAATCGTGACTCGTACATTTCTTCCTAATTTACATGCTTGAATCAAAGCAATCAGTTCCGCAACTTGTGCAGACCTTATTCCTTTCAGACAAGACGCTTCCATCACAGTTGCCACTGTGCACACTGCGTAAGCTGCGCTTAAAACTCCTTCTTTTGTTCTCAAGCATGAGCCATCCACAAACATGACATAATCAGATTCCTTTAATGGTTCATCTTTTATGTCAGCTCTTGGTTTCGTGCAATATTCCAGCACGTTCAGACAATCATGATCTACTTCGTCCTGTTCAATTATATTTTCCTCATCTGGCAATGATGTAGAAGGATTTACATTCATGCATCTATCTATGGTCACATTTTCAGCACTCAAGATGACTTTTTCGTACTTAGTCAGCCGACTATGTGTCATGTACTGTGTTTTTGTTCTTGTCAAAAGAATTTCTACTGAGTGGGGAACATATACTCTCAGTGGATACCCCATCACTATACCTTCACTTTGTTCCAGACTTACACAAGTAGCAGCAACTGCTTTCAGACATCCAGGCAATGCTTTTGCTATAGGATCTAAAACAGCTGAAAAATAAGCGATTGGTCTTTTCGTTGTTCCATGTTTTTGTACCAGTACTGAAAACGCACATCCATCTCTTTCACTGCAGTACAACTCAAAATCCTTCTCATAATCAGGCATGCCTAATGCAGGTGCCTCAAACAGTTTCTTTTTCAATTCTTTGAAAGATTTCATTTCTTCTTTGTTTAACTCAAAAGGGTCTTTTACATCTTTCTTGGTCAATTTTTGTAATGGTTTTGCAATCAAAGAGAAACCACTTATCCACTGTCGACAATATCCAACCATTCCCAAAAACATTCTTACCTCTCTTTGAGTCATTGGTGCTCTCATTCCTTGAATCATTCTTACTCTTTCTGTCGCTATCTTTCGCACTCCTTTCTCAATTTTATGCCCTAAATACTGGACTTCTTTCTGACAAAACTGTAATTTTGAAGGAGACACTTTATGTCCTCTTTTCTCTAAATGGTTCAGTAAAGCAATTGTATCACTTACACATGCTTCTTTGGTTTTCGATGCCACCAATAGGTCATCGATATACTGCACCATCACTGATTTTTCTGGCATTTTCAAATCTTCCAGAGATTTCTTTAGAATCTGATTAAAGATTGAGGGGCTTTCTGTATACCCCTGAGGAATTCGGCACCAAGCCAAAATACGCTCTCCAAACCGGAACGCAAATAATGGCTGGCTATCTGGATGCAAAGGAATAGAGAAAAATGCGTGACACAAATCTATCACAGTGTACCACTCAGCTTCATGTGGAATTTGATATAGAATTACTGCAGGGTTTGGCACTATTGGACAACAGGGCACAACTATTTTGTTGATCTTTCTCAAATCCTGTACTATTCTATATGTTCCATTTGGCTTTTTCAGTCCCATAATAGGTGAATTACATGGACTGCTCATGATTTCTTTTAGAATTCCCTGTTCAATCATCTTATTTATCACAGGAGTTATTCCTTCAATTATTTCTGGAGTTAATTTGTACTGTGGCGTATTCGGGTAAGTTGTCCCTTCTTTTACTGTCACTTTTACGGGATCAACTTCTTTCATTAATCCAATGTCTTCTCCTGTAAAATCCCACACACTTTCTTTTACTGCACTTTTTAGTTCTTCTGGAAGTTTTTCTGCATCAAATGCAGGAAACAAACCATTCGTTTCAGGTTCTTGATTCATCAAAGTTACTTTATACAAAACATCTTCATCTGAAGTCTGAAATCCGATTCCATCTGGCGTACAATAAATTGTGCAATTCATCTTGCACAAAAGGTCACGACCCAAAAGATTTACAGGACTACAATCGCACACTACGAATTTATGCATTTTGCTAAAAGAACCAATTTTTACTTCCACCAATTCAGTAAGTGGGGTTTTAATCTGCTGATTGGCTACTCCTACTACTTGGATGTATTCACCTGAGAAAGGAAGGTTCGGAATTTCCACTGATCTAACAGTAGAACGGGTAGCTCCAGTATCGACAAGGAATGTTACATTTGCACCATTCACTTCTCCATCCACAAAGGGACCAGACTGATCTACCTCTAGAGTTGCGCCAAGCACGCACTCTTTCCCCTCTCCTGCGCACCGTCAGAATCTTTCATCCGGGTCATCCTCACTCTGACGCAACCAATACTGAGAAATGTTAGCTGCTCGCGGCAACTGTGTTACCTGCTCTCCTCCGTAGAATCCTGTTTCTGTACTGTATCTTTGCTGGTTAACAGTGTTGGGAAGTGGTGGTTGCGGCACCTGACTTTGTTGAACAACTACCTCATTCTGCACCTGTGGAGTTAATGATTGATGTTCCGGATTAGGTTTAGGTGGGAACTTACACTCGTTTCTCCAATGCCCTAATTTTCCGCAATTATGACATGGCCATTTCTTCTTTGCCTCTTCTAGACTCACTTGACCCTTTCCTTTACCTATGTTTGGTCACATTTTATTCTGTCCTGTTTCATTTCCATTATTATTGTCCAATTGAGCTTCTTGTTTTTCTGCCACCTTCACCTGTGCCCACATTGCCTTCTCTTTCAACTTACGCTGTTTACTCTCTATTTCATCACTACAATACTTAGCATACCTCAGCACCTCATCTACACTTCCATTCTTCCAGTTTATCATGTGTTGCTTAATCATATCACTTATTTCTTGTTTCAGGCCAAACACAAATCGGTATACAAAATGACTCATGTCTTTTTCACTCAATTCCTCATAACCACTATACTGCTTGAAAACCAATAACAATCGCTCATAATATGCATGTACAGACTCCTTACTTTCCTGTGTAGTTCTATCGATTTTTACCCAATCTGTCTCTTTAGGAGGAATCTTATTCTTCAAAAAGGTAATCACCTTATCGTACTTCTTCATCACATCAGGACCTGGAGCTCCTGTCTTAGGATCTCTTGGATATTCTGTAGTTGGCCAGTCAACTGTAATCTTACATTCTGACCACAAATCTGTTGGTACCACTATGTCAAACAATCCATCTAAATCTATCCACAACACTTTTGAGACTTTTACAAACCTCTCTACTTGTCGGTACCACTCAACCGGCTTCTCTCTTAACTTTGGAAAGTCATTGGTAAATGACAGTATGTCCTGCCTAGTCCAGGGAACATGTACGTAACTACCACCTGGAGTTTCTCTCATGGGGTATTCTTTGGCAACAGATTCTTTTTCAGTTATCATAAAGGCCAATGAACCTTTGTCTGTACTTTTCTCATTCTTCTTTGTCCATCTAACCTTCCATCTGTCCACATCACCCCATTTTCTCAACAACACAATTAACTCCTTTATCTGTGTCAGCCTTCCTGCCGTGTTCAAATTTTCAATATCCTTTTCACAAAAGTCTACTCTGTATGGTTTCTGCAGCGTTTTCACTTTTGCAAAGTCTATTCCAATCTCACTGGCCACTTCTTCTAGTTTGTCATGTAAATTCTTTGCCCTCCATGTAATACTTTTGCATAGAAACATTATTTCATCATCCTGGTAATTTTTTATCTTTTCGGTACCAATTGTTCCTAGAATTAATTCTTCCATATCGATTTTTAACCTAATTACATCTAATGGTTTTTCTTCTGGTTCTTTTATTTTAAATGCCTTCATCCACTCATTTAACTCATCAGGAGTCGGACCTATGGGTGTATTATTTAGTTCTATCCAATTACCACTCTTTTCAGGGGTTTCTGTTGCAGATTCTGTTACCATATGCATTTTCCTACCATTGCACTCATTTACCGTCAAATTTGTAGGTGGACTTGGTCTGTAAGTACTAGCCAAATTACTTGTACTTGCACTTTGTTCCATCCTTTCTTTTTCTCTCTGAAATTGTGAACTCATGGGAATTACCAAAGATCGTTCATCAATTTTCTGATTCTCAAAAACGGATATTACTGGACCTATTGTTACGGGCACATTAACTGCTTCCATATTTTTCGTTAATTCTCTAATCTTCTCAGTTAGTTCTTTTGTTGTCCTTGCTAATTCGCTTGCATTGTCACTTTCTATTCCTTCATTTTGAGAAGTTCTCATTTGTTCTTGTGACCTATTTACTTCAATTCTTTTTTCCGGGCTTTTATTTCGCATAGTCTCTATTAGCGGCGCATTTGGTGTCACCACTGTAGAACTCTGCTGATACGGAGGTGGATTTCTATTTAAAATATCTTCCAGCAATTCGTCATCCGTTTCGCTCTCATGCATATACTTTTCTCTCTCTATATGTTTCTTTTTCTCAGTCCGCTTTTTCTTAGTCCCTTCCTCAACTGTAAAAGCTGGAAACAAACCTCCCGTCATGTTAGCACATCTCCATCGTTTTATTCTGTCCTCATGATTTACTCCCAATAATCTTCCAGGCATAAACTCATGATCTCTCATTCCTCTGAATCTCTCTCGTTCATACATCTCATCTTCCCATTCCGTCAAAGCCTCAAACTGTGTTGGTCTAGGTCTAGGTTCCAATTTACACATTTTCTCTCCAAATTTCGCAAAACCGCTACACTAAATGAACCATTCTCAGGGAAAGCTAAAGCACCATCATTCTTCGTATATTTTGCCCAATTTTCCAACCATATGCACGTATGATATCCATATTTCAGCATCATATGTGAAGCTGCTGATTTCGGCGGAGGAATTACTTGTCCCTCTCTAGTCACAACCTTTTTGTCTTTCTTAAAGAAATTTTTTAATTTTGTTGTCCATGACGTTCTCTCCCTTTCATACTCGTAATACAGCATGTTTTCTATTTATTTTCTCTTTACTCTAACGCTGTTCTGTGTACGGAACTTCGACCAATTACAGCGCGACTCACACTAACGTACCAATCAGAACAATTCCCACCGTCCGCGAGCCAACCAATCCTAGCGCGGCACTTTTCTACGTCACTCCTGCTCTGTGTTCACGTGACTAGCGCACTATCCAATCCTAGCGCGGCACTGTTCCACGTCACTTCTACTCTTTACCCCTCCTTTACAAAATTTATCGGCAATTTTTTCTTTTCGCTGTTTTCTTCGTTAGTTACAACAATTAAAACAATTCCATAGTCTGATTCGCTAAACAAAAGTGACAGCTTTGTCCTTTTACACAAGAATCCTGTATTTCCAGTAGGCAGCGCTTACCTCTACCCTACCACAGAATTATTTACTCTCGCCGATAAAGTAGCACTTCCCTCTACCTTACCCTTCTTTCAAACAAACAATTTACTTGTTTCTCTGGGGATAAGACACATGTGGAGACTAGGCTCCTGAGAATTAAGGCCAAAGTTTCACAAGTAAACGTGATTTGCTATTTCAATTACACACTTTTCGTACAGAAAATCCCTAACATAACACAACCTGCGTTATTACCAAAATGAATTCTGACCATGTACCAAATTCCATGTGACTTCTCTTGCCACACGTGTTCCACTTCCTACATCCCAGAAGCGTGAAAACTCACATATAACATAACGCGACTCAACATATAGTGTTAGTCATCAAAAATAATCAATAATCAATAAACAATAATCACTAAACTAATCTATAGAAAACCATAACTCTGCTACCAAGAAATCTGATGCAGCGTGTACAATAAAAACTATTCTCCTCCCAGGTCACTTATAGGTCATCCAGGGGCAAACTATATTTTCTCACATCCACATGACGATGGGGCCCATAAACATCGCCTAAAACACACACACACACACCTGGATTTCCTTTACACCTTTATGAAATTCTGTACTCCTAGGAGAAGCATGAGAACTAAATGGAGAACACCATTTATGTACCGCTGGAAGGAGCCGGGATATCTTATTACCTTAACTTGTCGTTTTCTTTTAGTTATTTCTTAAGATATTCCTGCTCATTGTTTTGTCGATGAATCATTCATGTAAAAATTAGTTCATAGTGATTAAGACCAGCTGAATCACAATAACCAATTACTGATGTCACAATCATTTAGGAAAATAACCACTGAGTCATTTTGGTTTAAAGAATCTTAAATTTTATATAATTTTTAAAAGCATGAGAAAGAATTTAAACTTTATTCAATTATTCATTCTTAAATTCAAATATTTATTAAGCATAATCAATTTATTGCAGAAAGGAAATTTTTGTCATGAAGCCAAAACCCTAATTACCTGCCTACCTTCCTAATTTAGACTAATGATTTCTAACCTAAGTTTAAGAATTAGAAATAACCTGATTCTCATACTCAACTGGAAAATTAAGACAGCCACAGCAACTTCAGCTCGTCAGCATCAGCTACCTGCAACCCGTCTCATCTAACAGTCTTTCAGCATCTCCCGCTCAGAAAGGGATCGATCAGGACCACCCAGCACTGGAAGCCACCAACACCAACACGACTCTCCAACTCCGCTCCTGACTGTGACTGCGACTCCGACTGAACTCCTCCCACTAAGAGTAGGCCCTCTTATACCCTAATTCTAAGTTTGCTAACTAACTGTTGCAACATTAATAACACGCTTTTCTTTCATTGGTCCATGCATGTCATCTTATTCATTCTTTTAATCAAGTTCTCTTGGATCCAATGGTCCTTGGATCATTTCCTTTCCCATACGCTCAAAACATGTTTCCATCCGTTTCGATCAGTACATTTGTAACTTCTTTCGATACATTCGAGAACTCCGCAGTCATTGTCCTTTCTCTTAAACTGGTTTCCCACGGGTCTTCTGCTGATCATCACGGCACACTATCAGTTCAATTAGGTCACATCAGCCTTGACCATTTCTCGCATCCTAGCCTCTCAGTAACATCACGAGGTTTAGTTTTTTCTCCGACTTCATCCCGTGTCACATGTCCCCTTGCGCCTGCGCACATCTTCCCACTGGCGGCCATTTTATATCGCCACTCGGTTATACTTTAGAAGCACTAATGTGAGGCAAACAAAACATAATTAAAATAGAGAAAAATAGCCCTTTCGTTTCCCTCCCGTCATCTACGTACCCCAATTAGTTATTACCTAGCAGAAAGCAACATTTAAGCTGTTCCTTACTTACCATCACTATTGTTTTTGCAACGACACGTTTTATTTCTATGAAGCACAAACATGCATTTATTTTTAATTAGTACGCATTTATTTTTACGTTATAATTAGACACACGGACATTCATTAATAGATTATTTAGCACACACATTGGCATGTTACCTTTCCCACACATACAGTGTTGATTAATACATTTAAACGAACATTTTATTAATTATTTATAAACTTTGTTAGGGGTTAAAAAATTTATTTTTTCTTCTCCATCACGTGCCTCCGCATCTTCACTGAAATTCCATATCAAAACAATCTTTGAAGAGAATGGCTCCCCATGGCAGGTACAGTTGGCAGCAGCTATAAGACTACTTGAAATAGAAGCCCAAAATCTGCACAATCTGGACATCCCGGCAACAGCCTGGAAAAAGACAGTGAACACACAGGTTAAGAGAATATCCTTTAAAAAGGACCAGGAGAGCCCACACCATCAATCCAATTTTTCCACACTGGATGCCTCCTACATCCTGGGAAAACCTCAGCCTTATTTTGAGCAAGCCCTGACAGTTCTGGCACGGTAAAGAATCACTTACATGAGACTTCTAGCACTGCCTATTGCGGACTTTAATCCATCTTGGGCCCGGCAAGACAATTCGGTTGCCTGTCGTCTGTGCAGTTACCACCGTGAATCCTGGCTTCATCTGCTGTATTGCTGCCCAAAGTTAGCCAGGGAGCGGCACCGCCTGGTACTCCCAATTTGCAGGTCTCATGACTCCGGACGATGCAGAGAAGTTGCAGACTTATGCTTCTCCGTTAATACAACTCAATTAGTTGCCCGACTAGGGAAATTCACAGATGTAATCCGGGCCGCACTGATTCAAACCATCAAGATACAAGATGTAACTAGTCAGCCACCGAGCTAGAGCGACTAGGACCAGATAATTTCTAAAAACATAACACCAGTCCTGTGTCTACAATAAATCCAGAGTCCTGCTTCAGATTACAGTCATTACAAAGCCCAGGCATACAAGGGATCAAAAAAGGTCAAGACCAGTGGACTAAGTAAGTCAAACCAGGAAAACTCAGTTGTTTTAAATTGCCTGTCATCAATTTAATTATTATTTTATTGGACACAGGGCCCACTTAAAAAGACATACAAACCTGGCCCCCAATTGCAGAAGCAATTTCTATGCACCAGCACTTCAGTTCCAGCCATGACAATCGTTTTTAAGATTCAAGAATTCTAAGTTTTAAGCAAACTCAGTGAGTCCTTTTAAATTCCTCTTTCCTTTTCTCTTTTATAGCATTTTTGTAATAGTAGCATATTGTAATGATTTTAATTAATTGAACAATAAAGTACAATACTCCATACTCATTAAATTCATGACCCCAGGAGGGCTCACAGTATTTTTTAATGCATTCTGAGCTGAAGCTGCATGCTCTTCAGTCAAAGTTCAAGGATCACTTGCAGTTAGGTCTATGGCTGCATTTTGTTGCTTGAAGAATGGTAAAGAAAGACTCAACACATGTTTATGGTTATTTTGAACAGAAATTCTATATTAGAACATTGGAATGTGGAGCACTCCATTGAAGACAATGGAGAGCTCCGAGCTTCGACGGGCCAGTAAAGGCCCGCAAAGTAACATTCCAATGTTGTTTTCACAAAGACCTCTTCGAGCCCGAGGGGATTTAAACCCCCTCGAACTCCGAGAGGCCTTTGTTTTATTTGTTAGAACATTCTGCCCTCTAGTGGCAGAATGTTCTAATAGCCTTATAGCCCTTCGTATCTGGGCTCGGGCCTTTAACGCTGGAGCGGGCCTTTAATAGCCGGTATAGGCGGCTGTTAGAAATGGGATTCTTGGTAGGCTAGGGCGCGGGCCAAAGCCAGGCAAAAACCACCACTCTAGTCAGGATAAGGGAGTTACACTTCTAAAATAACCCCTGCTCACCCCCTTGGTAGCTTGGCACGAGCAGCCAGGTCTATCTTAGAGGCAGTGTGTAAAGCATTTGCACATAACCAACAGTAATACAGTGTACGCACTACAAAAGGACACCACACCAGTTTAGAAAAATATCCAATATTTTTCTATAATTAAAACAAGACCAAAACCATAAAAAAATCCACAATACTATACTTAAAAGTTCACAGTTCAAAAATACGCTGATAAAAAGGGGTTCCTTGTGTGGATAGCCCCGTCCGGGCTACCACGGCGTCGTGAACACACAAATCCAAAACAGTTCTGGCTGGCCGCGGCGTCACAGGCCCGCTACGGTGTCGGGAAGACCCGCAAACAGTACCTTTCAGAGATGCAGGGCGATGGGGCCCTTGAAGTCACTCGCGTTACAGGTCGATCTCCTCTCGGTTGGGATCAGGAGCGCTGGCATCGGCAGGCGCCACGTGCTGCAGTGCGAAGTGCAGCGGTGCGGCGTGCAGTGCCCCCCAGGTCGCAGTGCGAGCAGCGGCTCGGTGGCGGCATCAGATGATGCCGTCGGTGAGACCAGGGTCGCGGTGCGAGATGAGGGCAGTGCTCGTCACGGTGCTAGCAGGTCACGGTGCAAGCAGCGGCGTCATGGTTGCTGAAGCGCTGTCGTCGGCTGACGAACTGGAGTCGATGGCGCCGGCGTCGGTAGGCCAAGGCTGCGGTGCGGAATGAGGGCGGTGCGTCGTGTGACTTACGAGCGGTGCCCTCGAACCACGGTGCAAGCAGCGGCATCGATTTTGGCAGGAAGTGGCGGCATCAGGCAGGCCAAGGCGTCCTCGTAAAGCAAGGCGGTGCGGAGTGCGGTGCCCACAGGTCGCGGTGCGAGCAGCGGCTCGGTGGTGGCATCAACAGGCGTCATCGGTGAGACCAGGGTCACGGTGCGGCATTGCGGCGGTGCTCTCTGTGGTGCCAAAGCTTCGGCGTGAAGCGAGGCGGTGCGGAGTGCGGTGCCCACAGGTCGCGGTGCAAGCAGCGGCTCGGTGGCGGCATCCACAGGCGTCATCGGTGAGACCAGGGTTGCGGTGCGGCGGTGCCCTCTGCGTTGCCTTCAGGACACGGAGTCGGCAGTGGCGTCGTAGACGTCGTCGAGTTGGTGTTCTTCGGGTTGCAGCACAAAACACACAGTCCCCAGTGCTGCGGGTCGAAGAACTTGAAGTCTTTGCTGTTCCTGAGACTTCGTGAACAGGGGGCAAGCTCTACCTCAAGCCCTTGGAGAGACTCACAAATTTAGGTTGCAGAAAGTCCAGTCCAGGCCTTTCACTACCCAAGACAAAAGCAGCCACTGCAGGTCAGCCCAGCAAAGCACCCAGCAAAGCAGTCGTTCCTTTTCGCAGCTTCTCCGGCTCTTCTTCTTGGCAGTCTTCTTGTCCAGATGAGTTCTAAAGTTCAGGGGTCTGGGACCCAGCATTTATGTCCAAAAATCCTTTGATCTCTTAGGCAGAGAGGGCCTGTGCCCGGTCAGGACCAGTTCTGCCTTCTCTGGTGTGAATTCCTGGCAGGAGGTGGAGACGGCATTTGTCAGAGGCAGAGCAGGCCCTTTGAGGTGCAAGGAAATCTCCTCCCCTTCCCCCATCGTAACCCAGGTCTCTTCAGCCCTTTCCTGACCTACCTAGACCATCTGTCACCCCTCCTGCTCCCCCAGCCTTCTGTCATCCAAAACCCAGACAGGCAATCCACATTCCAGCAGAGGCACACGGGATGACAAAGCAAGAAAATACCCACTTTCCAAAAGTGGTATTTTCAAACACAGAATGTAAAAATCACCTTCACTAAAAGAGGCCTCTTTAGATTCTGAGTTCAGGCATACGAAACTTCATTTTCTTACCGAATTCCCTGGGCCAGTTATGTTCATAAGATGTTATGAACAAACCTCCCATTCTGTCCTATGGGGAACTGGTAGCCTTGCAATAGTAAAAAACGAAATTGGCTGTAATTCACTATTAGGACACACACCGGGGCATGTCCTACCTTTCACATACATTGCACCCTGCCCACAGGGGTACCTTGGGCCTACCTGAGGGGTGCCTGACATGTAAGAAAAGGGAAGGTTAGGGACCGGCCAGTGTGTGCACTGGCCAAGACGACATGGCAGTTACAAACTGCGCGCAGACTCTGCAATGGCAGGTCTGAGTTACCGTTTTCAGGGCTACTCACGGGGGTGGCACAACCAGTGCTGCAGGCCCCCGGGTAGCATTTGATTCACCGGCCCTGGCACACGCAGTGCACTTTACTAGGGTCTAACAGGTAAATCAAATATCCAGTCAGGGAAACACCAATCCATAACACAATTTACCATAGGAGCACCTGCGCTTTACCACTGATCAGCAGTGCGAAAAGCGCGCAGAACCGTTACACCAGCAAAACAGAGTCAAAACCGGGAGGTCAGAAAGCAAAAACTCAGGGGAAACATGCCAAAAGATGCCAAGTCTAACACACGTCCCCTCCAGCTGAAAGTAGGGAGAACTACCCATTTACCTGGGGGTTCTCTTCACTAAGGCGGAAGAACCTGGACAGGCCATCTGCATTGGCGTGCTCGTGCCAGGGCGGTGTTCCACCGTAAAGTCCATTCCCTGTAGGGAGATGGACCACCTCAGCAGTTTTGGATTCTCCCCCCTCATCTGCATTAACCATCTGAGGGGCCTGTGGCGGTCTGAACTCGGAAGTGAGTTCCAAACAGGTATGGTCTCAGCTTCTTCAGTACCCAGACCACAGCGAAAGCTTCCCTTTCTATGGCACTCCACCTCTGCTCCTTGGGGAGTAGTCTCCTGCTAAGGAAGACTACCGGTTGGTCTAGGTCCTCTTCGTTCAGTTGTGAGAGCACCACTCCCACTCCATGCTCTGATGCGTCGGTCTGCACGACAAATTCCTTGGAGAAGTCGGGGGCCTTGAGCATGGGGGCCGTGCACATGGCGGCCTTCAGGGTATCAAACGCCCTCTGGCAAGACTCAGTCCAGATCACCTTTCTCGGTTGCTTCTTGGAAGTCAACTCAGTTAAGGGGGCCATGATGGTGCAATATCCCTTAACAAACCTCCGGTAGTACCCGGTGAGTCCTAAGAAGGCCCTCACCTCTGCCTGGGTCTTGGGTGGCTCCCAAGCCAGGATGGTGTCGATCTTGGGCTGTAGGGGCGCCACCTGGCCGCTCCCTACCTGGTGTCCCAAGTACACCACCGACCCCTGCCCGATCTGGCACTTACTGGCCGTAATCATGAGGCCTGCCGTCTGCAGCACCCTCAACACTTCCCTGAGGTGTTGCAGATGTTCGTCCCTACTGGAATTGAACACCGCAATGTCGTCCAGGTACGCGGCGCTGAATTCCTCCAGCCCGGCCAACACCTGGTTGACCAACCTCTGAAAGGTGGCAGGGGCATTCTTCAATCCGAAGGGCATCACCAGGAACTGGTAATGCCAGTCCGGGGTTGAGAATGCTGATCTCTCTTTGGCCCCTTCGGTTAGAGCGATCTGCCAGTACCCGGACGTTAAATCGAACGTACTCAGGAATCTGGCCGCTCCCAACCGGTCGATGAGCTCATCAGCTCGGGGGATGGGGTGTGCGTCAGTCCGCGTGATGGCAATGAGCCCCCGATAGTCCACACAGAACCGCAGTTCTGGGGCGACCCCGGGTGCCGTTGCTTTCGGGACCAAGACCACGGGGCTGGCCCATGGGCTACTGGACGGCTCAACCACCCCCAACGCCAACATCTTCGAGACCTCCTCTTTGATGCTGGCCTTGACCCGGTCAGCCAACCGGTAAATCTTGTGTTTCACCGGGGGGCTGTCACCGGTATCCACGTCGTGGGTACACCAGTGAGTAACACCTGGGGTCAAGGAGAACAGTGGGGCAAACTGCCCCAACAACTGGCGATACTCGCTCTGCTGCTCAGCGGTCAGGGCCGGGGAGAGGGTCACACCATCCACCCACCCATCCCCCTCTTGGGCAGACAGGAGGTCCGGGAGAGGCTCACTCTCCGCTTCCTCGCCAAGAGCATGCTCACTTCGGACCTCTCGAAGTGGGGTTTGAGGCGGTTCACGTGGAGGACCCGTAACGGGTTCCGAGGAGCCTGCAAATCCACCAGGTAGGTGACCTCACTTTTGCGCTCCACCACCTCAAAGGGCCCCGTCCAATTGTCCTGGAAGGCACAAGGTTCCACAGGGGCCTTGACCCACACTTTCTGTCCAGGTTGAAACTTGACCAGAGTGGCATTCTGGTCATACCACTTCCTCATTTCTTCCTGGCTGGCCTCGAGGTTCGCCTGAGCGAGTTTCCTGAAGCCGGCAGTTTGGTTGCGGAAGGCCAGCATGTAGCTGAACACATCCTGGGGGGTCTTCCTGGGAGCGGCCTCCCAGCCTTCCTTTACCAAGCTTAGAGGTCCCCGCATGGGGTGACCATACAGAAGCTCGAAGGGACTGAACCCGAGAGACTTCTGGGGTACCTCCCTGTACACAAAGAGAAGGCACGGTAAGAGGACGTCCCACTTACGCCTCATGGGTTCAGTGAGACCCTTGATCATGCCTTTTAAGGTCTGGTTGAACATTTCCACCAGACCGTTGCCTTGGGGGTGGTAAGGAGTGGTGAACTTGTACGTAACACCACACTTCTTCCACAGGGATGTCATATACTTCGATATGAAATTGGTCCCCCTGTCAGAAACCACCTCTCTGGGGAACCCCACGCGGGAAAAGATCCCCATCAACGCCCTGCCCACCACTGGCGCCATCGTTGTCCTGAGAGGGAATGCCTCCGGGTACAGGGTGGCATGGTCCACCAAGACCAGGATGTACCTGTTGCCCATGGCTGTCTTGGGATCCAGTGGCCCCACGATGTCCATCCCTACCCTTTCAAAGGGTGTCCCCACCAAGGGGAACGGTTGGAGAGGAGCTTTGACCTTCCTCCCACTCTTGCCACTTGCCTGGCAAGTTTGGCAAGACCGACAATGCACATCCGACTGCCTTTGCATTCGAGGCCAGAAGAAGTGGGTGACAAGCCGGTCAAAGGTCTTGTCCTGCCCCAAATGTCCTGCCAAAGGCACATCGTGAGCCAGACCCAGTAGGAAGGTCCGGAAGCGCTGGGGTACCACCAGCACACGGGCTGACCCAGGTTCCGCGACCTTAGGCTCGCTGTACAGGAGATCCTTCTCCCAATATATCCAATGTGATCCGGACCGATCACCAGTCGCCTGGGCTGCGGCCTGCTGCCGCTGACCCTCCAGAGAAGGGTACTCTTTCTGCTCCCGGCAGAACTCCTCCCTGGTGGGACCCCCTTCTTGCTGCCAATGGGTCAGCTCAGAGATGTCCCCCAGTTCGGCTACCTGTTCCCCTCTAGGCACCGGGGTGTCCCCCTCGAGGTCCGCCTCCTCCCGGGCCGTGGGAACTTCAGGGGCCGGTTTCCCGCGCCCCTTGCCCTTCCTCTTGGCAGGGACCTGGGCCACTGTTTCAGGCTCCGGGTCCTTCTGATCACCCTCTCTGGCCGCCATTGACCGAGTGGACACGCATGCCCACTCTGGCAACCCCAGCATCTCCAAGTGGGACCTGAGCTCAACATCCTTCCATAAGGACTGCTCCAGGTCGTTACCGAGCAGACAATCGACAGGCATGGAAGGGCTCACAACTACCCTTAAAGGACCTGAGAACCCCCCACTCGAAGGGAACCTGCGCCACCAGACACTGGCGCTCGGAATTGTCGACTGCAATCACCTGGTGGAATGCCCCGGGGACTACCTGCGTCTCAAGGACCAGGTGACACCGAACTGAGGTCACACTGGCTCCAGTATCCCTGAGAGCCTCTACCCTTTTCCCGTTGATGGTCACCAGGTGCTGTATTTCTTTGTGTTAGGGGGCACCTGTGCTCCTGGGACCATCTCACTGTCCCCTAGTGAGACGAGGGTAATTTCTGCGGGGTCCCCACCCTCCTGTTGGGACTCCTCCTCCTCCTCCCCAGCGCTACGCTAGCCAACACTTTGGACGGTCCACCGGTGGGTGGCTGTGTCCCCTTTGGGCACCGGGGTCTCCCTCATGTGCCCCACCTGGTCACAGGCAAAACACTTGCGGGGGCCGGTCTCGGCAGGCTTTCCTGTCGAGACCACTTGCTTCTTATCTCCGGGGGATGGGAACCTTTACCCTGGGTGTTATTTTGGGGCCCTTTCGAGAACTCCTGTGTTTTACCCTTGTCCCCCCCACTTTTCTGCAGGGGACCCTGCCCACCTTTGACTGAGTCCCCCCCAAACGCTTTCTTGTGGACCCTGGTACTCACCCACCGGTCCGCCTCCATAGCAAGCTTCCTGGGGTCAGTTAGCTTACTATCGACTAGGTGCTGGCGCAGATCTGCAAAACATAGACTAGACAAGTGCTCCCACGCAATCAAATTGTAGAGCCCCGAAAATCTGTCACTTTACTGCCCTTCACCCAGCCATCCAACGACCGACAAAACCCATCCACACATTCCAGCCACGTGTTGGCATCAGATTTCTTCCAGGACCTAAACTGATCCCGGTACTTTTCAGGAGTGAGACCATACCTAGTGAGAAGGGCTTCCTTCATATCAGCATAGGTGAGGTTAGGCCCCTTACCCAAAGCTGTCAAAGTATCCCTGGCTTCCTCTGGAAACAGAGACCACAATCCTGCTCCCCAATTCTCCTCAGGGACCCCATTCATGTGTATCGCAGCGGCGGGCTATAAGGCTATATTATGTGACAGTGATTTTTAGTAATCATTGCCAGTCAGTGTCAGTTATGACTCAGACCAGCTCCTCGGCGAACTTCACTCTCCTGGGAGATTTTAATCTTCATTTTGATGACCCTTTGGCACTCACAGCGATTGAACTTGCACAAGACCTAATGACATGCCAACTCCATCAGAAGGTCTCCCAAGCAACTCACACTAAGGGTCACCTTCTTGACCCAATATTTTCAAACCTGGTGGAATTAAAAGGGGAAGCCCCCAGCCCCTTGCCATGGTCGGATCATTTTTTTATTCCATTTGTATGGGCTCCATTGAACTTGGTTGTTCATACCCAGTCTACACGAATATTAATTCGCCCCTGGCCAAAACTCTCTGTAGAAGGGTGGATCCAGGAATTGGAAAACTCCAAGCCAAATTTGGAATGCAACCCAATTATGGACTATGAAAATTTTACACACTGGATTGAGGAGTCACTGAACACAGTGCTCCCTAAGAAATCAATCCAGAAGAAAGAGGGCCCTAACAAATCTGCATGGTTCTCCCCTAAGCTGTGAGTCCTAAAACAACAATGCAAAAGATTGGAGAGGACATGGAGGAAAGATTTTTCACACGCTAAGAAACAGGAATATAGGGCAGCCATTGGAACCTATAAGGCTGAAATAAAACAAGCCCAGGCCGCTTACTATCAGGAAAAGATTTTCTCCGCAGCCAACTCCGCTAGAGAAACCTTTCTTATAGCCAAAAAGCTTCTTAAAGTCCCTGACCCACCACTGGCACCCGATCCTTTGGGGCACCGCTGTAACGAACTCGCGGAATTCTTTGCTGCCAAGGTACATAATATTCTTAAGCAGCTCCCACAAAAAGAGGTTGACTTACCGGAACCGAATGTCGTGGGTCAGCTGGGAAACTCACACCACCTGGAAACTTATATCCCGATGACTCATGAGTCATTCTTAGCCACTTTAACCTCTGTTAAATCAGGGACACCATTGGACCCTGCACCACCTAATATTCTAAAACTGGTAGCACCCATAGTTGCCCCCATTATGACTAGCCTTATTAATACCTCCCTCGCATCAGGCATAGTCGCTCCCGAATGGAAGAGAGCGATGGTAAAAGCTTTGCTAAAAAAACCTAACCTGGATATTGCAGAGTTGGGCAATTACCGTCCCATCTCGCTCCTTCCGGTAATTAGCAAAATTGCAGAAAAATATGTCAACCATACTCTCTCCACCTTTCTTGAGTCCAACAACCTGCTTCATCCTTCACAAACTGGCTTCCGCCCTCGCCAAGGCACTGAGACTGCTTTACTAGCGGTGGTGGAAGAAGCGAGAAGAATTCTCGACACTGGAGGTACGTCGGCCATCATACTCCTCGATCTAAGTGCGGCCTTTGATACGGTGAATCACTGTACTCTGGTTCACCGTCTTAGGAGCATAGGAGTGGTTGGCAAGGCGTTATCATGGCTCCAATCCTTTTTGAAGGATAGGTGCTTTCAGGTTTTTGAAGGTGACATCTTCTCTAAACCTATCCCCCTTAGGTGTGGAGTCCCACAGGGCTCATCTTTGAGCCCTACCCTCTTCAATGTCTATATGTCCCCACTGGCGGATATTATCTCCCCCTTTGGGATTCATATAGTAATGTATGCCGATGACACCCAGCTAGTTGTGTCATTAACCCAGGCCGACCATACATCCTCCGATCTCCATGCCTGTCTGGAGGAAGTTACCAAGTGGATGAGCCTGTCCCATTTAAAACTTAATGGTGATAAAACGGAGCTCATGCTGCTTGGCAACCAGCTACATTTTAATTCCAACACCATGTGGCCAACGTGCATGGGTCCGGCACCTAGCGCTAAAACTGAGATAAAAAGCCTGGGTGTCTGGCTGGATCAAGATCTTACTTTTAAAGTCCAAGCCAGGAAGACCGCTGCTGCTTGTTATGGCATGCTAAGAATGATCCGCAAAGTGCTGCCCCTCCTACCGGACCAAGCAAAAAAAACACTGGTCCAAGCGCTTATCATCTCGAGGCTAGACTATTGTAACGCCCGTTACTTGGGCGCCCCAAACGCAGTCACCACAAAATTGCAGACTGTACAAAACTCTGCTGCAAGACTGCTCACGGGAACCCACAATCGTTGCTCGGCAAAGCCAGCACTACACGCCCTCCACTGGTTACCGGTACAGGAGAGAATACATTTTAAAGCCCTCTGTGTTGTTCACAAGGCTCTAGGAGGGTTTGGTCCTCCTATTATTAAAACCATGATACGCCCCTACAAGGCTAACAGAAGCCTCCGCTCCGATGATCTGTATCTAGCAGCGGTACCTAGGATCAAGAAAGCCAAAAGTGGCGGTCGGCGTTTTTCATATAATGCCTCAAAACTATGGAATAGCCTGCCGCTGCATCTTCGTAGGGAACCCAACCATTTAGCATTTCGGAAACTATTAAAGACGTGGCTCTTTCCGTAAAGGTCCTGTCCAACTCTGGTAACCATTTCAGCGCTGGGATGCTCCCGGGTAGCCATGCGCTATACAAAAAATCTTTCCTATACAAAAAAATCTTTCCATTCCATGTACATACATTGAAATATTTTGCAATATAGTTATTGATAAATTATTGTGTTGATTTATTGACAAAGCCAATAAGCCAGCTTAATATAAGTTGATGTGCTCACCTCTCGATAAAACCAATGGGCCCGATTTTTATATATTGTATTGTTCTGACCATTTGACAAAGCCAGTATGTGTGCCTTACTTACAATGACACCCTTTATATTGTTACTTTATGTTAAAAAAACTCAGAAATTCACTAAAAAGCAAAGGTTAAAGTGACGTTATAGGTAGGCTATATTGTCAGTGACAAAGTCATTTTTTAAAGTCCAAAAACCACTGACATTCAACAGGTATAGTTCTCTCAAGTAATTATAACTTGTGCCCTAAAGAAACTATAACTCGCGCCCTCGCTGTGCACTGCTTATACCCTCACGTATTACAACACATGTTCAAAGACTCCTTTGATAATATCGCTAATCAGAGCGAAACAACATCATTGATAACAACACTGTATATGGCAAGAGCATGAGTAATAATTACTTAGGGCACAAGTTATAGTTACCTATAACTGGTGAATTTAGGTGTTTTTGAGAGTTTAAAACGTTACGTTGTCACTGACATTTTCACCTAACTATAAAGCCACTTTAACCTTTGTTTTGTTCTGTGAAGGTATATAATATATGTATGTAAAAAGCAATCATCAACCACAAAACAAGTGAGCCACCGGACAAAACTGGATGATACCTCTTCAGAGAAGAGCTCAACACTTTCAGGTAAAAATAAAGCAAATTAATGTGCAATCTGTCACACTCACAGACTCTTTAATGCACGCCTATGAGCTAGGTCTGCAGCACTGATTGTGCTCCCCTCTTAAGTAGCCCTTCAACATGTCTCAGGCCTGCCATTGCAGCCTGTGTGTCCAGTTTTACACTGCCATGTCGGCCTGGCAAAATGCAGACACACAAGGTAGCAATTGTATTTAGGTTCTTTGCACGGTTTACTTATGTTTATTTTTGACATGTGAATCATTTTCGCTGTCTTGCAGCACCCTGTTTGAAGGAAAAAATGTGCAGTAATAGATGATTCTGTTGGATGTTATTGTGTTTAAGCTTGTTAATGATGATATTGACAGTATGTCTTTTATTATAGTTACCCTTGAGGAAGGGCATTCATGCCCGAAATGCATTGGATTTTATCTGCTATATTGTGCTAAGAGGAACAGTGAATTGCAGCGTGTTCGAGGAAAGCCATATGTCACCTGTTGAAACAGAAGAGAAAAAATTATTGTGAATGAAACTAGAACATTAATGGACAAAAAATTGAATACATTTTGAGAAAAGTAAGAAGATGGCTGAATTTGTTTGACTGTGGACTTTCCGGGCTGTGCATCCTGGTGCTTAAGTAGCCAGACGTGGCTGTAGCTTGTTTCAGATAATCACGCGCATGGGCGGAGCGCCTTACATGGTCGCATGCCACATATACTTGCCTTTGAGCATCATAAACCGCTGAAAATGATTAACCATGGAGTGCACTCCACAAAATTGTGGTATGAACATAATATATTTTTTCCATTCAAAGAGGACGATGCACCTGAAGTCAAGATTACAAAGTCGTTTGAACTTAAAGTAATTGGATTCAGAGCACCAGATTCACTTTTCATCATGGCTAGATGTGCTGAGAATTTTCGTCTGTCAAACTTATACACAAGTATTGGCAGCAAGAAATTTTGGACACATTTGGAAGCGTTCATGAAGGACAATGTTCAATACACATTTATGTTCACATTTTGTCTACATTTAGTAAGGGTGAGATTATTGGCATTACGTAATTTGTGTTTTACTTTTGTATTATTAGTCTGTTGTTGGGGACAAGTACATTGCATTATACATTAGGTGGCTGTAAAAGAATTGCAGGTAATATAGTTTCGAGTGCATTGAGTTTTCAGAGTATATCTTCACTTTTTTGTTTTCCAATATCACGTGGCATGAAAGGATCACAAGGTTTCTCTCCTTTTAAAAAGCACGGGTTTGACCTGCGCATGATCACTTTGAGACAATCCTAGGAGCGGAAGGTTTTGGCGTGCTCCTTTAGTTGCAGGTAAACACATCAGTATTCACATGGCTATTAGATTTGGACCACGAGGGTGGGTGGCACACATCCGTGGTGTACACAGACTCAGCATGGGTGCTGTGAGAGGTTGCACAGAGCACGGTTATAAATTTCTTAATGCAGACACGCAAAGTAGCACATTTATTTGGGTTTTTTGCATGGTTTACTTATATTTATTTTTGGCATGTGAATAATTTTCACTGTCTGGCAGCACCCTGTTTGAAGGACAAAATGTGCAGTAATAGACGATTCTGTTGGATGTTATTGTGTTTAAGCTTGTTAATGATGATATTGATGGCATGTTTTTTTATTATAGTTACCCCTGAGGGTTGGGTTTTATCTGCTATATTGTGCTATGAGGAACAAGGAATTGCAGCGTGTTCGAAGAAAGCCATATGACACCTGTTGAAACAGAAGAGAACAAATTGTGAATTAAACTGGATCACTAATGGACAAAAATTTGAATAAAGTTTGAGAAAAGTAAGAAGATGGCTGAATTTTTTTGACTGTGGACTTTCCGGGCTGTGCATCCTGTTGCTTAAGTAGCCAGACGTGGCTGTAGCTTGTTTGAAAATAAATCTTTTACCAGGCCCAACCCTTTTTAATACATTTATATTACCCCCTAGGATAGGCTCTGGACAGCCTAGAGGGCAGGTGAATGGTATTTAAAAAGTAGGACATGTACTTTTAAGTTTTACATGTCCTGGTAGTGAAAACCGTTTAAATCCGTTTTTCATTACGGCAAGTCCTACCTCGCCGGTAGGATAACATTGGAGTTACCTTATCACATTTAATAAGCTATAACTTCCAAATGCGAACTAATAGCAGAGTCATGTTTGGTGTCTTTGGAATTGTAATGAAAAGTCTTCACGTATAGTGAAGTCAGATTTTAATTTACAGTTTTGAAAATGCCACTCTCAGAAAGTTAATAATGGAGAACAGCTGTAGTGCACTCAAAGTAAAATTCTTATCCAATTAATCTCAGTACTCTGAATTCATCAAGATTGGTGTGCTCACTCTGAGGTGGTTCTACCCTGCCACCTATTCAAAAAGAAAAAATTAACTAGAGCCAAACAGTCCTAGACAGAGTGTGCACTACCTAAACAACTCAAATTGAGTATATCATCAATTTATGCTTCGAACATAATACAATTTTAGGAACAATTATACAAAGTTGTTAGAAATGGGATCTCTAGTTGGCAAGGGCTTGCACCTTTGTCCAAGTAGGGACCCTTCTTCCTAGTCAGGGTAAGGGTTGTTACACTCGTGAAGTAACCCCTGCTCACCCTCGTGGTAGCTTGGCACGAGCAGTCAGGCTTAATTCAGAGGCAGTGTGTAAAGCATTTGCACATAACCAACAGTAATACAGTGTAAGCACTACAAACGGACACCACACCAGTTTAGAAAAATAACCAATATTTTATATACTCAAGACAAGACCAATTACGACAAAAATCCACAATACTATACTTTACGAATGAATACTTGATACGGTAACTTCTTCTTTGCAGGAATAGCACAAAAGCAAAGTTCGTACGAGTCGGTAGCTCCGTCCGGAGCCTACCGTGATGCTGAAAACCACAGAGTCTAACAGTTCCAGCCGACCGCGTCGATACGGGCCAGCAGAGTCGTGAACAGACTCGGTCACAGTACCTTTTCTCGTTGTGGCTGGTACGGAGTGTACGAGCCGGTCGGCGTTCGCCGCGGTTGCGGTGCAAGACGGAGCGATGCAAGGTGCGGTGTCCCTCGATGCGGTGCAGGCAGCGGCTCGATGAGCGTCGTGCAGACGAAGTCGGTGAGTCCAAGGCGTGCGATGCAGGGCGAGACGATGCTCGATGCGGTGCTGACAGGTTGTGATGCAGGCGACCTAGCCGGAGTGCGGGAGCTGGCGTCGGACAGCGGTGCGAGTCGGAGCGGTGCGTCGCAGACGTGCGAGCGGTGCCCCAAATGCGATGCGGTCACGACTCTTGAGCCAGTTGCAGCGACCTCGTCGGTCGGGTCCGGTTGGTTCAGTGAAGCGATGCGATGCGAACTGCGGTGCCCACAGGTCACGGTGCAAGCAGCGGCTCGATGTTGGCGGCGTCGGACGGCGCCCACGGTGAGACCAGGGTTGCGATGCGAGCGGGGCGATGCGGTCTGCGGTGCAAACAGGTCACCGGCCAGGGATGGATTCGGTTGACGGAGTCGGTTGCAGTTCCCTTCCTCTGTGTCAACTGAAACAGCGTTCCAGAAGCGGTACCCAGAGGCTTGTGAAGTCTTTGTAGTCCCTGAGACTTCTTAACAGGAGGCCAGCTCGGTTTCAGGCCCTTGGAGATACTCAGCACAAGTTCGTAGAAAGTTCAGTCCAGTCCTTTCACTGCCCAAGACAGAAGCAGCAACTGCAGGCCAACCCAACAAAGCAACAACACAGCAAAGGGGCAGTACTCCTCCTGGCAGCTCTTCCAGCTCTTCGTCTTGGCAGGTTCCTTGATTCCAGCGAGATCTAAATTCATGGGGTCAGGGCCCCAATATTTATATCCCAAATTCCTTTGTTCTCTGAAGGCAGAGAGGCCTTTGCCTAGTCCAAACCAGTTCTGGAGCACTTTGTTGACAAGTCTCCGTCCCTTCTTTCAGTGAGTAGGCCAGGGACATCAGACGCACCACAGGAGGTGGAGCCAGCATTGTGGAGGGAAGGCACTGTCCTATTCATGGCCCAGGTGTGACCCCTCCCACCCATCTACATGTCGATCTGGCTATTCAGCCCTGCGCTGACTCACCCTGTCTCCTGGCATCCCCCAGCCCCTGTCACTCACATTCCAGACAAGGAATACACAACCTCGCAGAGGCAGGCTTGGATGGTTAGACAAGAAAATACCCACTTTCTAAAAGTGGTATTTTCAAACACAGAATGTTAAAACCAACTTCACTAAAAGATGCATTTTATCATTCTGAGTCCAGGCATACTAAACTCGAATTTCTACCATGTTCCCGGGGTCAGTTAGGATTATAAACTGTAATAATCAAAACTGCCCGTTCTGGCCTAGGGGGAACAGGTAGCCTTGCAATAGTGAAAAACGAACTAGGCTGTAATTCACTATCAGGACATGCCGCACACACCCGGGCATGTCCTACCTTTCGCATACACCGCACCCTGCCCACAGGGGTACCTTGGGCCTACCTTAGGGGTGACTAACATGTAGCAAAGGAAGGTTTAGGGACTTGCAAGTGTGTGCACTTGCCAAGTCGACATGGCAGCCCCAGGCTGCGCACAGGCTCTGCGTTGGCAGGCCCGAGTTCCACTTTACGGGCTGTTTGCGTGGGTGGCACAATCCAGTGCTGCAGCCCACCAACAGCATTTGGTCTATAGGCCCTGGCACTCGCAGTGCACTTTACAAGGGACTGACAGATAAACCAAATAGGCCAATCATGGAAACACCAATCCATAACACATTTTATACAGGAGCACTTGCACTTTCCCACTGGACCGCAGTGAGGAAAGTGCGCAGAATCATCACACCAGCAAAAACAGAGTCAAAACCGGGAGGTCAGAAAGCAAAAGTCAGGGGAAACACGCCAAAAGATGCCAAGTCTAACACATGTCCCCTCCAGCTGAAAGTAGGGAGAACTACCCAACCCCATTGGAGTTCTCTTCACTAAGGCGGAAGAACCTGGACAGACCATCTGCTTTGGCGTGTTCTGTACCAGGACGGTGTTCCACCGTAAAGTCCATTCCCTGTAGGGAGATGGACCACCTCAGCAGTTTTGGATTCTCACCCCTCATTTGCATCAACCATCTGAGGGGCCTGTGGTCTGTCTGAACCCGGAAGTGAGTCCCAAACAGGTATGGTCTCAACTTCTTCAGCGCCCAGACCACAGCAAAAGCTTCCCTTTCTATGGCACTCCACCTCTGTTCCCTGGGAAGTAGTCTCCTGCTAAGGAAGACTACAGGCTGATCCAGGCCCTCTTCGTTCCGTTGTGAGAGCACCGCTCCCACACCATGCTCTGAAGCGTCAGTCTGCACGACAAATTCTTTGGAGAAGTCAGGTGCCTTGAGCACGGGCGCCGTGCACATGGCTGCCTTCAGGGCATCAAAAGCTTTCTGGCAGGACTCAGTCCAGATCACTTTCCTGGGCTGCCTCTTAGAGGTCAGCTCTGTTAAGGGGGCAACGATGGTGCCATAGCCCTTAACAAATCTCCTATAATAGCCGGTGAGACCTAAGAAGGCTCTCACCTCTGTCTGGGTCTTGGGGGTTCCCAAGCCAGAATGGTGTCAATCTTGGGTTGTAGGGGCGCCACCTGGCCGCTTCCTACCTGGTGTCCCAAGTACACCACAGAACCCTGCCCGATCTGGCACTTACTGGCCTTGATCGTGAGGCCTGCACCTTGCAGAGCCCTCAACACTTTCTCAAGGTGCTGTAAATGTTCTTCCCAGCTGGAACTGAACACAGCAATGTCATCCAGGTAGGCGGCACTGAAATCCTCCAGCCCAGCCAACACCTGATTGACCAACCTCTGAAAGGTGGCAGGGGCATTCTTCAACCCAAAGGGCATCACCCGGAATTGGTAATGACCTTCTGGGGTTGAGAATGCTGATCTCTCCTTGGCCCCATCGGTTAAGGCAATCTGCCAGTACCCAGACGTTAAATCAAACGTGCTGAGGAACCGGGCAGCTCCGAACCGATCAATGAGCTCATCAGCTCTGGGGATGGGGTGCGCGTCAGTCCTGGTGACGGCATTGAGCCCACGGTAGTCCACACAAAACCGGAGTTCTGGAGTGGCACCGGGCTGGCCCAAGGACTATGGGAGGGCTCAATCACCCCTAACGCCAACATCTTGGAGACCTCCTCCTTGATGCTGGCTCTGACCCGGTCAGTCAACCTGTAAATCTTGTGCTTCACAGGATGGCTGTCACCGGTGTCCACGTCATGGGTACACCAGTGAGTAACACCGGGGGTCAGAGAGAACAGTGGGGCGAACTGTCCCAACAACTGGCGACAGTCCCCCTGCTGCTCCTGAGTCAGAGTAGGGGAGAGGATCACACCCTCTACTGACCCATCATGCTCCTTGGTAGACAGGAGGTCAGGGAGAGGCTCATTCTCCTCTTCCACCCCATCATCTGTCGCCAAGAGCATACTCACTTCGGACCTCTCGAAGTGGGGCTTGAGGCGGTTCACGTGAAGGACCCTCAAAGGGTTCCTTGGAGCCTGCAAATCCACCAGGTAGGTGACATCACTTTTGCGCTCCTTTACCTCATATGGCCCAGTCCACTTGTCCTGCAAGGCACAAGGTGCTACTGGGGCCATGACCCACACTTTTTGCCCAGGTTGAAATTCGACCAGAGTGGCATTCTGGTCATACCATCTCTTCATTTCTTCCTGGCTTGCTTCTAGGTTCGCCTGAGCGAGTTTCCTGAAGCGGGCAGTTTGGTTTCTAAAGGCCAGCATGTAGCTAAATACATCCTGGGGAGTTTTCCTGGGAGCTGCCTCCCAGCCTTCCTTTACCAAACTCAGAGGTCCTCTGACAGGGTGGCCATACAGGAGCTCAAAGGGGCTGTACCCAAGAGACTTCTGAGGCACCTCCCTGTATGCAAAGAGTAGGCATGGCAAGAGGACGTCCCACTTACGCCTCATGGGTTCTGTTGGCCCTTGATTATGCCTTTCAAGGTCTGGTTGAATCTCTCCACCAGACCGTTTCCTTGTGGGTGGTAAGAAGTGGTGAACTTGTAGGTTACCCCACACTCCTTCCACAGGGATGTCATATACTTCGATATGAAATTGGTCCCCCTATCAGAAACCACCTCTCTGGGGAATCCCACACGGGAAAAGATCCCCATTAACGCCCGGCCCACCACTGGCGCCGTCGTTGTCCTGAGAGGGATTGCCTCCGGGTACCGGGTGGCATGGTCCACCAAGACCAGGATGTACCTGTTGCCCATGGCTGTCTTGGGATCCAGTGGCCCCACAATATCCATCCCTACCCTTTCGAAGGGTGTTCCAACAACAGGAAAAGGTTGGAGAGGAGCTTTGACCTTCCTCCCACTCTTACCACTTGCCTGGCAAGTTTGGCAAGACCTACAGTGTGCATCTGACTGCCTTCGCATTTGGGGCCAAAAGAAGTGGGTGACAAGCCTGTCAAAGGTCTTGTCCTGCCCCAAATGTCCTGCCAAAGGCACGTCATGAGCCAGACCCAGTAGGAAGGTCCTGAAGCGCTGGGGTACCACCAGCACACGGGCTGACCCAGGCTCAGCAACCTTAGGCTCACTGTATAGGAGACCACTCTCCCAGTAGATCAGATGTGACCCGGACTGATTACCAGCTGCCTGGTCTGCAGCCTGCCGCCGCAGACCCTCCAGAGTAGGGCACTCGTTCTGCTCCCTGCAGAACTCCTCCCTGGTGGGACCCCCTTCTTGCTGCCAATGGGTCAGCTCAGAGATGTCTCCCAGTTCGGCTACCTGCTCCCCTGTAGGCACCGGGGCGTCCCCCTCGAGGTCCGCTTCCTCCCGGTCCGTGGGAACTTCGGGGGCCGGTTTCCCGCGCCCCCTGCCCTTTCTCTTGGCAGGGACTTGGGCCACTGTTTCAGGCTCCAAGTCCTCTTGATCACCCTTTCTGGCTGCCATTGACCGAGTAGACACGCATGCCCACTCTGGCAACCCAAGCATCTCCAAGTGAGACCTGAGCTCAACCTCCTTCCATGAGGACTGCTCCAGGTCGTTTCCTAGCAGACAATCTACAGGCATGGTAGGGCTCACAACCACCCTCAAGGGACCTGAGACCCCCCCATTCAAAGGGAACCTGCGCCACCATACACTGGCGCTCAGAGTTGTCGACAGCAACTACTTGGTGGAATGCTCCTGGGACTACTTGCTTCTCAGACACCAGGTGACACCGGACTGAGGTCACACTGGCTCCAGTATCTCTGAGAGCCTCTACCCTGTTCCCATTAATGGTCACCCAGGTGCTATATTTCTTTGTGTTAGGGGGCACCTGGTTTCCTGGGACCATCTCACTGTCCCCTAGTGAGACAAGGGTCATTTCTGCGGGATCCCCACCCTCCTGTGGGCACCCCTCCTCCCCAAGCGCTACACTAGCCAACACTTTGGATTGTCCACCGGTGGGTGGCTGTGTCCCCTTCGGGCACTTGGGGTCCCCTTAAAGTGACCTACCTGGTCACATGCATAACACTTGCGGGGGCCGGTCTCAATAGGCTTCCCTGTAGAGACCCCTTTCTTCTTATCACCGGGGGGCTGGGAACCTTTACCCTGGGTACTAGTTTGGGGCCCTTTAGAGAACTCCTGTGCTTTACCCTTGTCCCCCCACCTTTCTGCTGGGGACCCTGCCCACCTTTGGCTGAGTCTCCCCCAAACGCTTTCTTGTGGACCCTGGTACTCACCCAGCGGTCCGCTTCCATAGCAAGCTTCCTGGGGTCAGTTAGCTTACTATCGACTAGGTGCTGGCGCAGATCTGCAAAACATAGACTAGACAAGTGCTCCCATGAAATCAAGTTGTAGAGCCCCTGAAAATCTGTTACACTACTGCCCTTCACCCAACCATCCAGCGACCTGCAGAACACATCCACACATTCCAACCAAGTGTTGGCATCAGACTTCTTACTGGACCTGAACTGATCCCTGTACTTTTCAGGAGTAAGACCATACTTCGTGAGAAGGGCATCCTTCATGTCAGCATAGGTGAGGTGATACCCCTTACCCAAAGCTATCAGAGCATCCCTTGCTTCTTCCGGGAAAAGTGGCCACAATCCTGCTCCCCAATTCTCCTCAGGGACCCCATTCATGTGTATGGCTGCCTCATAACCCTGAAACCACCTTTGTATGTCATCCCCCTTCTTGAACTCCTTGCCTACGTTCTTGGGAATGTGCACAATCCTGTCTGCCTTTCTGGACGAATTGCTGCCACCATCTGAGCCTGACTTACTCCTAAGTTCTAGCTCCTTCAGTTCTCTCTCATGCTCTAAGAGCATCTTCCTCTCCTCTATGGCCAATCTCTTCTCCTCCCGCTCACTCTCCAGTCTGAGCTTCTGCAGCTCAAACTGCCTTGCCTCCTGCCTGTCCTCCAGCTCCTCTGGGGACAGACTGCTGCTGCCTGACCTGGCGGGTTCCCCCTACCCAAAGCACATCCACCCTGGAAATAGGCTCCTCCGCCTCCTCACTGAGATCACCAGGCTGCCCATTGGCATGTCTGGCTGCTACCCAGGCCCTCAGCGCCTTCTGTAGCTCCTCCTTCCTTGTGAGGCCTTTAATTTGGACTTTCAGATTTTTACAAATCGCTCGTAACTCCTTTACGGCGTAGGATTCCAACCTGTCCTCCTCAAAGATAACTTCCAGAGATGCAACGGATGATGCAATTGATTCAGGCATGACAAAAGTCGTGGGTTGAAAACTGGCAAGATCAAAAATAGGCCAAAAGAAAAAGAACCAGTATGTGGTACGTAATGGTCTGCGATATGGTAGTAGTGCACACCAATCACTGTTAGTCAAGTGCAAACACAAGTCCTATCCTCACCGCTGACAACCAATGTTAGAAATTGGATCTCTAGTTGGCAAGGGCTTGCACCTTTGTTTCAAGTAGGGACCCTTCTTCCTAGTCAGGGTAAGGGTTGTTACACTCGTGAAGTAACCCCTGCTCACCCTCGTGGTAGCTTGGCACGAGCAGTCAGGCTTAATTCAGAGGCAGTGTGTAAAGCATTTGCACATAACCAACAGTAATACAGTGTAAGCACTACAAACGGACACCACACCAGTTTAGAAAAATAACCAATATTTTATATACTCAAGACAAGACCAATTACGACAAAAATCCACAATACTATACTTTACGAATGAATACTTGATACGGTAACTTCTTCTTTGCAGGAATAGCACAAAAGCAAAGTTCGTACGAGTCGGTAGCTCCGTCCGAGCCTACCGTGATGCTGAAAACCACAGAGTCTAACAGTTCCAGCCGACCGCGTCGATACGGGCCAGCAGAGTCGTGAACAGACTCGGTCACAGTACCTTTCTCGTTGTGGCTGGTACGGAGTGTACGAGCCGGTCGGCGTTCGTCGCGGTTGCGGTGCAAGACGGAGCGATGCAAGGTGCGGTGTCCCTCGATGCGGTGCAGGCAGCGGCTCGATGAGCGTCGTGCAGACGAAGTCGGTGAGTCCAAGGCGTGCGATGAAGGGCGAGACGATGCTCGATGCGGTGCTGACAGGTTGCGATGCAGGCGACCTATCCGGAGTGCGGGAGCTGGCGTCGGACAGCGGTGCGAGTCAGAGCGGTGCGTCGCAGACGTGCGAGCGGTGCCCCAAATGCGATGCGGTCACGACTCTTGAGCCAGTTGCAGCGACCTCGTCGGTCGGGTCCGGTTGGTTCAGTGAAGCGATGCGATGCGAACTGTGGTGCCCACAGGTCACGGTGCAAGCAGCGGCTCGATGTTGGCGGCGTCGGACGGCGCCCACGGTGAGACCAGGGTTGCGATGCGAAGCGGGGCGATGCGGTCTGCGGTGCAAACAGGTCACCGGCCAGGGATGGATTCGGTTGACGGAGTCGGTTGCAGTTCCCTTCCTCTGTGTCAACTGAAACAGCGTTCCAGAAGCGGTACCCAGAGGCTTGTGAAGTCTTTGTAGTCCCTGAGACTTCTTAACAGGAGGCCAGCTCGGTTTCAGGCCCTTGGAGATACTCAGCACAAGTTCGTAGAAAGTTCAGTCCAGTCCTTTCACTGCCCAAGACAGAAGCAGCAACTGCAGGCCAACCCAACAAAGCAACAACACAGCAAAGGGGCAGTACTCCTCCTGGCAGCTCTTCCAGCTCTTCGTCTTGGCAGGTTCCTTGATTCCAGCGAGATCTAAATTCATGGGGTCAGGGCCCCAATATTTATATCCCAAATTCCTTTGTTCTCTGAAGGCAGAGAGGCCTTTGCCTAGTCCAAACCAGTTCTGGAGCACTTTGTTGACAAGTCTCCGTCCCTTCTTTCAGTGAGTAGGCCAGGGACATCAGACGCACCACAGGAGGTGGAGCCAGCATTGTGGAGGGAAGGCACTGTCCTATTCAGGGCCCAGGTGCGACCCCTCCCACCCATCTACATGTCGATCTGGCTATTCAGCCCTGCGCTGACTCACCCTGTCTCCTGGCATCCCCCAGCCCCTGTCACTCACATTCCAGACAAGGAATACACAACCTCGCAGAGGCAGGCTTGGATGGTTAGACAAGAAAATACCCACTTTCTAAAAGTGGTATTTTCAAACACAGAATGTTAAAACCAACTTCACTAAAAGATGCATTTTATCATTCTGAGTCCAGGCATACTAAACTCGAATTTCTACCATGTTCCCGGGGTCAGTTAGGATTATAAACTGTAATAATCAAAACTGCCCGTTCTGGCCTAGGGGAACAGGTAGCCTTGCAATAGTGAAAAACGAACTAGGCTGTAATTCACTATCAGGACATGCCGCACACACCGGGCATGTCCTACCTTTCGCATACACCGCACCCTGCCCACAGGGGTACCTTGGGCCTACCTTAGGGGTGACTAACATGTAGCAAAGGGAAGGTTTAGGGACTTGCAAGTGTGTGCACTTGCCAAGTCGACATGGCAGCCCCAGGCTGCGCACAGGCTCTGCGTTGGCAGGCCCGAGTTCCACTTTACGGGCTGTTTGCGTGGGTGGCACAATCCAGTGCTGCAGCCCACCAACAGCATTTGGTCTATAGGCCCTGGCACTCGCAGTGCACTTTACAAGGGACTGACAGATAAACCAAATAGGCCAATCATGGAAACACCAATCCATAACACATTTTATACAGGAGCACTTGCACTTTCCCACTGGACCGCAGTGAGGAAAGTGCGCAGAATCATCACACCAGCAAAAACAGAGTCAAAACCGGGAGGTCAGAAAGCAAAAAGTCAGGGGAAACACGCCAAAAGATGCCAAGTCTAACAAAAGTACTCAATATAAACAAGAAAACTTTTTGCAATGTGACTACAAGTCAACTTAAAACAATGACTTCATCCGTCGTTTTTCTTTACGCTTCTTTTTATTATATTGAAGCAAAGTCCATGAATTATGTGTCACTTCAATGACAGTACACAAGTTCCTGTCATTCTCATGATAAATTATTCCCTTCCCAATGCATTTCGGGTGTATCAGACACCCTTCGTCAGGGAAATCTATAACAAAACATACACACAATAAGTACAGTACCATTTGTATCATGATTAAAAATAATAATAATAGCTATACTGGCTAATTCCATCCGGGAGAAGAAAACAATATAGTGTTACGGATACAAAGAACAGATGTAACGTCCACCAACCATGTGGTATCACTAGAACCTGGAATAAAAATAATAAAGGGAATAGAAAAGAAAAAGCAAAATGAGAAAGACAAAGTACCGCACCACCATTCAGTGAGCTGATAAACTAAGCATTCCGACGACGTGCTCTGTGCCAAACCTTACTGAGTGTCACTAATCATGCATGTGATATGCACACCATAACTATAAACATGACCTCTGTAGCTCTGTTTATCTCGAACTTAATGACAAAGTCTGGGAACTCTTCCTTAAATCAAGCCAAAATTGTAACAACGGACGCTCGAAACTGAGAGTTCTGTAATTCAAAAAATGTACTGAAATATGACGTTCAGAATGAACTGCGTAACCCCCCAAAAAACAACACGTGTCTCACCTATCACCACAAACCTAAATACCCAGTGCCAAGAAATGTCGTACATCTAATGTCGAAAATTGTACAATAAATCTACCGAGTGCAATCGTTGGAAATTACAGTGTGAGACAAGCTTCCACCCACTGACCCTCCAAATAAAAATGCGAACAAGTATTGCTCGACCCCTAATTATCCTGACTATGCCTCAGGCACTGATTGAAAGCCAAATGTCCCTCTCGCTCGTAGTCCTAGCTCTTACCTGCTTCCCTGTCGGTCGACTACATAAAAGTCAAATCGCTAGTCACCAGTGTGATTCAACACGTGGTACTGGCAAGTAATAAGACATCAGTCTCCCCACTCGTCCTGTCCACTGATCTGGCGATCTACAAACTATTAAGTGAAAACGGTCCTTTATAACGCTATCACTGGAGATGAATAAATCGTTCACTCGTGTGCTGCGATAAGAAGTCGGCGTCCTGCTCACTATCCTCCCTTTGTACGTGAACTACGACGTGAGTTAACCCCTGACCGGGTAGAGTGCACGTCAGATCAACGAGAAAGCTTGGCGGCCATCTTAACCTGTCTAGAAAACACCTCCGATAACGAGAGAAAAGAAAAAAGAAGTGTGATAGTATTAAAAAAAAAGAAATAAGAAAGTCAAATGCCCATACACATTTAGAGAAAAACGATCCGCAAGTGATGCCAGAAAGAAAGCTAAGATAAGAGATAGTAATAACTTAAATAGAAATGCATACCAAGAAGTGAAGAAGAAATTGTTTTTTAAGAATGTTGCAAACAATAAGTAGTACCCACACATATAATGCTATAACAGTGTGCTCTCTTACAAGTTTAAACCATGATGTAAGAACATGAAAAGATGAAATTTTGTATAAACAATAACTAACTCACAATGCGATGTCAACAATTTTGTACTATTTCCAATCTCCATAACATACAAATCATGCAAAATTTTACATGCATCAACAGTGCTACTTCAGAATCCCCCCATATTATTAAAAAATAAGCCATGAACCAACATATGCCAGTCAGAATGTGTGCTTTTTTACTAACCAAGGAATTAAATCAGTAGTGAAAAATGAATAAAGATACTGCAGTCCAAGCTAATAATTACCATCAAAGATCAACCACCTTCCCCCCACACAATGTTCAAAATGCCACATATGTCGCGTGTAGTTCTAATTCTGCTCTTGCTAAACTAAATTAAATGTAAATCCAGGTACGAAAATGACTCTATAAAAAACATGATAGCTCTATTTTGTCATTTAACCCTTTTGGGGTCATGGTATTCAAATATCTAATCCAAAAAGTCTCTCTCTGCGTGATGTATTTGGACATGTCTCTATCATTCCGGTGTATAACTGTCTCCAATACAGTGAATCTTAACTGGGCTATAGTGTGATGTGTCTCAGTCCAATGGTGAACTCAATACTCCAGTCCTGATCCTACTCTTATGTTCAGTTATACGAGTCCTTAGCGATCTTTCAGTTTTCCCTACATAAAACAAAGCACACGGGCAGCGAATAGCATAAATGACATTTTGGGTATTACAATTTGCAGTGAATCAAAATCTTATTGGTTTTCCTGACCACGGATGAGATATGGATGTGCCTGTGAGAAAATTGTTGCAATGCGAACAACTATAACATTTTAACATGCCCTTATGTTGCTCCATTTGATTGCTGATATTCTTAGTGAGCAACTCCCGGAGATTGTTGGATCTTTTGTAAGCGAAAATTGGAGGTTCCTGAAAAAGATTTACAAAATCTGGTTCTGTTTGCAACAGATCCCAACGATGCAAGATTATTTTCTTGATGGCTGGTGACTGAGTTGAAAAAGTGGACACAAACACTTCTCTTTTATGTTTAAATTTCTCTTTTTTCTCCAATAGAGTCTCTCTCGAAAACTCTTCTGCCCTTCTGGCTGATGCTTCCACAATCTCAGTGGGATACCCCCGATCCAAGAAACTCTTTTTAGATGCTGCTAATTTCTCTGTGTATTGAAGACTGTCTGACGAAATGCGCTTGATCCTCAAGAATTGGGAAAAAGTAAGATGTTTCTTTAATGTCTCGGGGTGAAAGCTACTGAAAAGTAATGTGTTGTTGCGATCTGTGGGTTTCTTGTACACCCTTGTGGTGATGACTGTGTCATGCAATTCCACATTGACATCCAAAAATGAAATTCTTTGTTTGTCCAATATGTATGTGAACTGTATTCTAGGATTTATGTCATTCAACCCCAGTAACTTACTTTCCAGTTCGTGTTTCATACCCTGCCAAATGAAAAATATATCATCTATATACCTGCGGTATATAATGAGATGCTCAGTCCAAGATGGATCGTTCAACACATTCTCCTGTTCGAATTTCATCATAAAAGTATTGGCGTAACTAGGTGCCCCTGCAAAACCCATGGAAGTTCCATTGGTTTGTAAATAGAATCTGTCCTGCCATTTGAAGTAGCTGTTAAACAAACAGAACTGTAGAAGTTCTAGAAGAAAAACTTTATTAGCCTGTATGTCTCCCTGCTGCAACAGTGCCCACTCTATTGCCTCAATACCCTCAGCATGCGGTATTGAGGTATAGAGGGATACTACATCCACTGTTCCTAACCAAATTTCTGACCCTGATGGCAATGTAAGCTCGCTTAACAGTTTCAGAAAATGAGTGGTATCCTGTACATACGTTGATCCTGACTGTACAAATGGTTTTAGGAACGTGTCCAAGTACTGTCCCAATGGTTCATGTAATGAGCTACACCCCGATACAATGGGGTGAAATGGTGGATCTTTGAGATTTTTGTGAATTTTGGGCAACATGTAGATTGTGGGTCTACGTGGAAATTTAGAATATAAGAAATTGCGTGTGTTTTCAGAGATCCATCCCATGTCTGCTGCATGTACTAGTATTTTCAATAGAATCTCTTGATATTCTGATGTGGGATCCTGATTCAAAGGTAGGTATGTGGATTCGTCTGATAACATCACATCTATCTTAGATTCGTAAAAACATCGGTCCATGACTACTAATGCTCCCCCCTTGTCTGCTGGAAAAAACACTATAGCTTCATTCATCCTCAATGATTTAAGTGCCTTTCTATCAACTGATGTCAAGTTTTGTCTCTTGGTTGATGAGACAGGTAATTGAGCCAGGTCTCTTTTAATCAACGTCTCAAAGGAATCTAAAACTTTGTGTGAAATCGGAGCCGTGAAAGTGCTCTTAGGTTTAAATTCTTTATATTCAGTTTCGTCTGTGTGAGCCTGTGTCGTTTCTTGATTGGCAAAGAAATACCGTAATCTTAATTTTCTCATGAACTTATAAAAATCTATTTCTGTCTCAAAAGGCCTAGCCTGGAAAGTGGGTACAAAGGATATGCCCTTCTTTAAAACCCCAGTTTGTGCTTTCGTTAAAGACACTGCTGAAATGTTAACCACTAGTGCTTCTTCTGTCTGCGACCTGTACTGGTTTGTTTGGTATTGTCCACGACCTCGGCGGGTTTTACTGTGTCGGACTGTGTAGTTGTTTGACTCATGGGTGCATTGTTTGCCGCTGGGCTTATCTCTAAAAAAGAAACCTTGGAAGCTGATGTTGACGGTACTTCGGATTGTATTATATCAGATAATACTGGCACAGGAGGTCGAGATACTCGAGTCTCACTGATAGATACTAAACTCTCTTCTGATGAAGTGGTACCGGGTTTCTGATATGTACGTTTTTGTGCATACACCTCTGCCCATGAATATACCTCGTCGAGTTTATAATCTATGGTGTCACGTCTGAATTTGCGCACCTTACGTTCATGTATTTCTTTAGCGTAACCATCTAACCTTTTATTAATCTCTTCAAGTGATGCTGCCCAATCTTCGCCCTCCATGCGTGCTTTCAAAGAATTCTATAGTTCGTGTATCTCTTGTTCTAAACCTACTAGAACACTCGATAATTCTTCTACTATTAAAAGAATTAAATCAAGAGAGCATTTGTTTAAAATAGAATACCACTTGTCCATGAACTTTTTATTCATCTTAAACATCATGGGTTTCAAAGGTAATCTCAATCCCCTAGGGATCCTGCTTGCCTTGTGGTACTGAACTAAAGTGGTAGCATGCAAACGTTGATTGATGTCACGTCGCATAAAGTATTCAAACTGTCTCAATTGTTGCGTAACAGGCCCTTGAGTTAGATCAATGGTACGAACCTCCCGGATGAGGCCATAAATCTCTTGCGCTTCTGTTGCGCTGTAAACTTTTGTTTCTTCGAAGGACATGTTTGTGGTGCAACTGGTGCTGTGTTGGGTAGATCAATAATAGTAAATAATGGAGAACAGCTGTAGTGCACTCAAAGTAAAACTCTTATCCAATTAATCTCAGTACTCTGAATTCATCAAGATTGGTGTGCTCACTCTGAGGTGGTTCTACCCTGCCACCTATTCAAAAAGAAAAAAATTAACTAGAGCCAAACAGTCCTAGACAGAGTGTGCACTACCTAAACAACTCAAATTGAGTATATCATCAATTTATGCTTCGAACATAATACAATTTTAGGAACAATTATACAAAGTACTCAATATAAACAAGAAAACTTTTTGCAATGTGACTACAAGTCAACTTAAAACAATGACTTCATCCGTCGTTTTTCTTTACGCTTCTTTTTATTATATTGAAGCAAAGTCCATTAATTATCTGTCACTTCAATGACAGTACACAAGTTCCTGTCATTCTCATGATAAATTATTCCCTTCCCAATGCATTTCGGGTGTATCAGACACCCTTCGTCAGGGAAATCTATAACAAAACATACACACAATAAGTACAGTACCATTTGTATCATGATTAAAAATAATAATAATAGCTATACTGGCTAATTCCATCCGGGAGAAGAAAACAATATAGTGTTACGGATACAAAGAACAGATGTAACGTCCACCAACCATGTGGTATCACTAGAACCTGGAATAAAAATAATAAAGGAAATAGAAAAGAAAAAGCAAAATGAGAAAGACAAAGTACCGCACCACCATTCAGTGAGCTGATAAACTAAGCATTCCGACGACGTGCTCTGTGCCAAACCTTACTGAGTGTCACTAATCATGCATGTGATATGCACACCATAACTATAAACATGACCTCTGTACCTCTGTTTATCTCGAACTGAATGACAAAGTCTGGGAACGCTTCTTTAAATCAAGCCAAAATTGTAACCAACGGACGCTCGAAACTGAGAGTTCTGTAATTAAAAAAATGTACTGAAATATGACGTTCAGAATGAACTGCGTAACCCCCCAAAAAAAAAAACACGTGTCTCACCTATCACCACAAACCTAAATACCCAGTGCCAAGAAATGTCGTACATCTAATGTCGAAAATTGTACAATAAATCTACCGAGTGCAATCGTTGGAAATTACAGTGTGAGACAAGCTTCCACCCACTGACCCTCCAAATAAAAATGCGAACAAGTATTGCTTGACCCCTAATTATCCTGACTATGCCTCAGGCACTGATTGATTACCTTATCACATTTAATAAGCTATAACTTCCAAATGCGAACTAATAGCCGAGTCATGTTTGGTGTCTTTGGAATTGTAATGAAAAGTCTTCACGTATAGTGAAGTCAGATTTTAATTTACAGTTTTGAAAAGGCCACTCTCAGAAAGTTGGCATTTTTCTGCCTTAGCCATTTAGTGCCTGCAGCCTGTCTCTGGGTCACATGACTGACTGTAGCTCACTGTTGAACTTTGTGTATTCCTCCTAGACAGTCACACACAGTAGAGAGCAAATGTGTGCGTGGATAGGCCACCACTGGCAGGATGGGAGGGCAGAGCTGGGCAGAGCCCTACTTACACTTATATAGGCTTTGTCCTGCTTCCACAAAATCGATCAATCAATCAATCAAGTAGTACTTGTATAGCAGGGTTGATCACCCCAGATGGTATCCAGGCACTGTGCTGCAGGTATCAGTTGAAGAGCCAGGACTTGAGTCCCTTCCTGAAGTGGATCAGCGAGGGTGCAGTGAGGAGGTGAAGGGGAGGTCGTTCCAGGATTTGGTGGTGAGGTGGGAGGAGCGTCCTCCAGAGTGGCTGCGGCTGATATGTGGCAACTGTGCAAGGTGAGCAGAGAGGAAGTTCCTGGTCGGTTGGTGGAAGTACAGGTGGTGGTTCATGTAGGCTGGTCCTTGGTCATGGAGGGCTTTGTACGCATGGGTAAAATACTTTAAATGGCATCTCTTCTGGATGGGGAGCCACTAGAGGTCCTTCAGGTGCATGGGTGATGTGTGTCCTCTTGGGAAGGTTGAGGATCAGTCTGGCTGCTGCCTTCTGGATCGGCTGGAGTCCTGGCCTGAGTTCGGTGGTGGTGCCTGCATAGAGTGCGTTGCTGTAGTCTAGTCAGCTGGTGATGAGGGCCTGTGTCACAGTTTTCTGGTGCTGATGGGAAGCCAACTGAAGATTTTGTGGAGCATGTGAATCGTGCATTCAGTGCTGCAGGGTGGCCTTAAGGCGCTAGGCTCAATAGCTACAAGCCCCTTCAAGTCCCCAGGGCAGCTATTACAGCTGTCATCGTTCTAGCCAATAACAGAGTGAATCTTGGGCTGGAGCCTGCCTGATGGTCAGTCAATCAGAGCCTTATGAAGGTGTAGCACTCGAACTCGCACTGTCGCACTCGCACATGACATGGTGGTCCCAAGTTGAAAACAACTGAGATGTTCACAGTATTACTGGCAACTGCACTTCTCTGGAGTATGTAAATGTTTTATAATTAGCACACTGAAAACAAGGCTTGCTTGTTTACTTTAAAGTAATGCCTATCAACTATATTGGAGTCAGATTACCAAATTGTTTTAGGTAAAGTTTTGATCACTTCTTCCTTATGATGGCGTGTTTAAGGAAAAAAGTAAGCACCTCTGCATTAAAGAGCAGAGCTGATGTGACGTTATGGCCAGAGCTGCTAACTTAGGAACATCATTACCAAGACCCACCCAGGGCCTGAGGATGATGTTGGAGAGGGCAGCACTTACCATCAGCATTCCCAGGCACACAATGGAAGTGCATCGCGCCAAGGTATATGGAACTGGTGTGCCATAATTAAACGCTGCAGTGGTGTTGGAACAATTGTCATAGTGGGGGTGCTGCCATCAATGTTGCATAACTAAAATCATAAGGATTGTGAAAAATCCAAAGGTAGCGCAAGTGTCACAAATGAGCCACATCTGTTCATCAGGAACATGGTAAGGGTGTAGTATGTAACTAGTGGTCGTGCGGTTTGGGGCACACTGTTGCAAATATTTTACTAAAGGGTGATGCAGTAGCGCACTGCCATTCACAGATAGCCCATTTCCACTGAAATAGGCATTACATTTTCAGGATCATGTAATTCTACTGATAATATTATAAAGCAATGATTTGTCGGCTCTTTATTTTAAAAAGAATCCCCTGAACCTCCCTTATGATAGGTGGCTCACTCACGAAGTAACACTCATCAACGACTTTTACGCTTCACCACTTTCCAATGTCACCAGCCGCCACTGATCTGTAGGCTTTGTAATGCCAATCTCTGTTTTGGTGCAGTGATAGGAGCAGAAGAAGATCTTGTGTGAGTTGGTTGATGGTACAGCAACACAGTGCCTTAAAAGAGGGAAAAAGAATGAGTATATAATGGTTTAACAATATAAATGTCAAGATTTGATTTGACAATATGAAGACAATAAAAACACATTGTTTAAATGTGGTGTGGGGGGTTAACAAACCATGTGGTAGAAATCACCTAAAGTGAGGTAGCGAGAGCAGTAGCATAATAATGTACTGTGTGTGTAGCTGGGTTGTGTTGAGAGACCTGCTCTGTGTGTTGCCCTACTCCACTAGCAATCACACATGCCCCAGACAAACCAACCAATTTACATGAAAGAGTGGCTGTATGAAAAGAGTACAAATAATAAGAATGTAATGAAAATATCTAGATATTTATAGGGTATTTGTTAGAAGGTGTTTTAAGGGATATTTACGTGATACATGTCTAACAATGTCGGTATGGGAGGAAAACAGATGAGTGTGAATGATCGCAGGTTCACTTTTTGTGTGCAGAGGCACAGTTATAATCTTACCTGGCACCAGATTAATGCTGTCCAAAAGAGACAGCCCAGTTCGCAGGTGGGGTGCATTGTGGAGATGATAGCCATTTCGAGGAGGGTGAAATGGAAATGGTGTCTAAGTGCACCTCCAGGAAGAGCTTGTGCCAGCCGAATCCAGGAAAGCTTCTTCTTCACCCACCTCCTCTCATTTTGCCACTTCTTTTGAATATCTCCCACAGTGCATCCCCCCTCCCCAAATGAATTAACAGAGGCTGGTACCTTCTGCCATTAGGCTACTTTCTGTGTTTCACTCAGGGTGACAGCCCACATAGTTGGTTGTAGTATTTTATCACAAATTTAACTACAAGGTCTATCTCCTTCTTAGTGAGGTTTCTCTTCCTCTTCAAAATTGTAATTTTCCTTTTTCCAGAAGAATGTGGTGGCTGCAGGACCTGAAAAACAAAGTGGAACAATGCAGAGCATATCATGTGGGCAGTATTTAGGTTGCTGGAATGGAATGGGTGTAAGGTGTATTTGATTTGGTTCCATGTGGAGGACTTTCGCACTTCATGTGGAGATCTCCAAGTCAGTTGTGGAGATCTCCGGCTTGGTTGGGGAGGTATATGGAACATAAAATACACTTGCAAAGTTATTAGTCAGAACATTACAGTTGCAATATACATTTAGGCGGACTCTACCCCTGAACTGAGGGGCTGGAGACATGTAAGTCTACACATAATAGTTACACTCGGAAATTGTGAATTGTGAAAAGTAGTAAAATTACTCATAGTTGTAAGAGCAACTTATATATAAAAAACTTATACATATTAATTTTTTTTTTTAAACCCATTAGAAATGCCTTTAAAAACTTGAATTAAAAGTGAATTTTGATTGTGTAATATGTTTATGGTGGCATTTAGCATTTAAAAGTAAGTTAAGAAATTCCCAAGTAAAGATGCTAGCTTCACCTTGTGGAGCGACCACTATGTACTGTGTTCCACCAGTAGCATACATTTTTTTCCAATGTCACTCACCTTTTCTAAATAAAAGTTACACAGTGCACACACAACCAACACCCTACCATCATTTATGCATCCACACAATAGACATGTACACTAATAAATGCATTATATTTTGGCAACACAGCCACCTGTATGCATTCATCCAGCCACCCTCAAATCGCAACACAAGGACCATCAAAGAACCCTCCCCTTAACATCATATACTACTGCACAACCAATGTTACAAATCCACATAACCAGTATACTCTGCCACACAATAAAAATCGTACAACTATATTAATGCACAGAGACACATACACACACAGCTATACCTATCATCAAATTCACACAGCCACATCCTACATATACATAGCCATGATCATATCTAAACACAACTACCATCATATATTAAACCACCCACCTTATTACATGCTTACCACAGCCATAATAAACCAAACGATCTAAAATCATATGCCAGCACCGTAACTTTCATACATCCACACAGCCCCCATTTAAAAATGAATTACACTGCTAGAACAAGAAGTAAAGCTCACAATTTTACATCCATTTATGCACTAAGAAACATGAAAATAATTTTCTCTGACACATCATGTTAAACCCTTGAAATGTAATAACAGGGCTAATACAGACAGCATTATATCCAAATACAGCCAGAATTATACATCAACACAACTACCATTAAACATGTAAACACCTGCCAATGTACATGATGGTAGTCTTTGGCCAGGCCCTGCACCCAATCTTCCCTGGAAGAACAGGTACCTCTGTGAATGGCCTTTGATCAACTCTTGCGTGTTGCTCTTCATGGGTGACCAACTCTTGCTGCACAAGGCCCGACCATTTTCTCCCTTTCACCTTTAGGGACTGACCCCTAAAGTTGGGAGTATTTTTTGGGATTTGCTTGCAGAGATGTGGACCACCCTGAAAGTTATCAACATCTATGGATGAGGCATCATATTGCCTCAAACCGGTCGCACTGCTCAAGGGTGCCTCTGTGGCAGAACAATTTCTCATATATACAATTAATTTCTCATGTTCAATTCTATGCTCCTTCTTTTCCATCCTTATAATGCTTTAGATGCACACACGGGAATTTTGCCAATTTTCAAATTTTCTACTGCTGAAACTGTGCCCGTCCGGACCTCTTGTTAAAGCAAGACAGATGCAAAAGTTCGTTCAAAGCAGCTTTATTTATGAGACCCGATGCATTTCGGGCTTTAGGCGCCCTTCGTCAGGGGACACTGTGAATAAACAATAAAACAAATGACCATTACCCTATGAATCTTATTGTCTTTCTGACAACTTCAACTTCCAACATTTATCTAAAATTTACAACAAAACTTTCTTAAATCTCAACCTGTCCTTTTTCCTTTCGCTAAACGCTTATCTGAACACTCCAAATAAAACCCTTCCTTTCTGCTGCTGACAAGCACAACCTTCATTTAGCACAGCCCCACGTGTACACGCTTAACATCACGCTCGATGAATACAACGCGCAGCAAAAAAACCGTCTGTTCTTGCCTATCACCTTACTCTCACCACCTCCCACGTCGTTCCCTATTGCATGACTAAACGCAACTGTTACTCGCATATTAGTTAACATTTTTAACCTCTGCCCTAGTTTGCTTACATTCTGCTACGTTGCTCGCTTTCAAACTGAAAACCCACTCCGCTTTTACCCCTCTGTCGTAAACAAACACTGCACGAATTACACGTACCTGCTTTGAACCTTCTAGCTTAACCTGTTGTCCTCTCGTATTCTAAATGTTAAATGTCTCCCCGTTAGTTCTACCCCTGTATAAATGCCTCCTCCCTCAATGAATCCCTCCTGATTGGCCCGCTGATTGTGGTTTTCCCGCCGGAAAAATTGGTGACACTATTGCAATTACATGGAATGAACTACCGTGCCCATAATACTCTGCGCCCCTTTGAACAAAACATGAAGCAATTATTTCAAGCTCCTCCTTTGTTTTTTAAAAAAAGGGAAAATAAATTCATGAAAAGCGTTAACCAAAGCTCATTGTTGCAATAAAGTCATTTGTTTAAAGTCCATTGTAGTCAGTTTCCATCATCACTCCTTTGACGAACTGAGTTCGTAACTCCGTCTGTGTGTGTGCTGGCGATATTTTCCACTTCTATGTTTTCTCCTTTCTTTTAACTCGTCGAGTGCTACCCCAATATATAGGGCATCAATATCAATATACAAAAACAGTGATGGGATGCACTCCTTCTATTATTTATAATCTGAATTTGTCAATGAATGATCCAAGACCACCCTGAAAGACCATGGCCATCTGCCAGGTCCTTGGGTGCATACAACCAGAACAGGTCTAATGAACCCCACAAGGATATTGCTTGTTCATTTTCATTTAAGAGCCAAGGACCTACTTAGCTTCCTCCACACAGACCTCAATGTTAGGGGATGCTCCCACTGCTCTCCTTAGAGCACATTTACCTTTTTTTCAGGATGCAGGGTTGATCCTCGCATCCTGTAATGGTGGCCGCTACAGTAATTTCTCTGCCACAGCCAGCCAATGAGAGCGCTCAGTTTCACAGATCTAGGTTTAGATACATGAACCCACATTGGATGAGAGAAAATACTTTTTCAATGAATGGAATCTCTTCATTTTTCACATTTTGGAGTGAACCTGGCGTTGCGAATTGTCCATCCATTATCTTTTATGTTATACAAATACTACAAATGCCCCCTTCAAAGCTTGCTTGCACCATTCAGTAGCGCATATTTCTCAAAAACTAATGAACAAATTACATCAAACCAAGCACAGGCACTCCTAGGAGTGGATCTCTAGATTCGTGCCAGGTTTGCTGTAATACTGTTCACCAGTTTTTGATATAATGGAGAGCAGAGGTTCTTATGATAATTAACATTGACAATGCAACATTTTTGTCCCCCTTCATTGCTAGACACTGGACAAATTTCCAAGAAACATCACATACTGAACCATCATCATTTTAGCTATTAAATACGAATGCCCTGCAGATTTGTCAAATGGCATCAATGTTATAAGTAAACCAAAATACACTTTTTTGAGAGAAACTGGGACTTACCCAGACCTACAGAGTAAATATATAACTGTAACGAGTTTCAAATGTCAGCCAACAAGGTGCATATTCAGCTGTCTGCTGCAAGGAGGTGGAATGAGGTTATTTTCCAAACTTAGCAGTTACTGTGGCTTTCCAGAATTTCTTTTCTGCTGTCAAATGTGTGCAAAGTTTGTACATTTTCCACAATATCCACGATGAATGAAGGTTCCAGCCCCAAAAAAATGCCACATCATTTTTCCTCCTGCAACTATTTTATAGGGAACATTTCTTGTTCAAGTAGGTTTTGAGCTTTTTCTTCTGTGAATTTCTTTTACACCTCTTTAAATTGTACACAAAGTTGAAGGAGTATTTAAAAACTTTAAAACTGTGGGTGTAATCAAAATTGCTCAATTTCACAACCTAACAGTCCTTGTGTGAGAGAATTGGGTAGGCCCTGACGATTCCTGTGCTGTTCTGATCTGCTGGGCCTTCGGTGTGAAGTGCCTGTAAAGTTGTTTGATCTGCCATTAACTCATACTGGATTTTACAAGGAAGAGTCACTATCCAACTACAGCAATGTCAGTTACTGTTAATTAACCAAAGGCATTAAATTCTCGAATAAATCATATAATCTAATTACCATTATTAAAAACGTGTTCATTGTAAACACTTGTGAGCAGATTTATGAAAAATTCATGCAATGCAGCACAGCAACAACATTTGCTGGGCTGAGTTGCATGAAGGGGAGAGAGCAGAACAGCTTCATATCTCCTAAATATGGCACTGTTTTCCTCTCACTCTGCACTGGTGCACTTCAGGCTCCCAAGTGACAAAGCACACTGCCTTGTGCCATAGTGCAAGAGTATGTGTGTGTTCAGTAAGGAATAGTAATGCAAACCTGACACAAAGAGGTAGGAAATCTGGGCCTCTATACGGCTGTGTTTGCCATTTGCAAGCTCTGTAAATAAATAATTGGTGTTACTACCACCCAGTTTAATAGTTATGAATTTATCGAATTCAGAAGGGAAAGAAAAGCTGAGATTGCACAGCTTGGATTTACATCTGTGATCAGAGGGTCTTACTAGGTATCAGGAGTAGTTAATTCCCCGAGCCATCTTACAAACTTAAATTATTTTCACGAACTAATCACTGGATACTTTTTAGTGTGTCATTTCTGAGAAGAGTCAAAGGATATCAATTAAGATATGGTGGAGCTGGAGGAGCTTTTCTCATTCTCCGCTAAAGCTGTGGGATTTTCCTCCTCATTTTAGAGGTGGAGGGGGGAGGTGGTGGGTTCTACCATAGGTCGAGCCTCAGCTGGTTCTACTGAAGGCACCCTATGACTGTGCATTCGCTGTGTCATAGTGATGGCTAACCCAGTCTATTGAGTGCTGGGCGATCTTCGCTAATTTTCCCTGCCTGTGTCTGCCAAGTGAAGAGTGATGGACATGGGCAGAGAAAACTTAGAATGTCCCAATATTCAGTGATAACACTCCCTACGTGTCTGGTACATTTGCTTTTTGTTTAGAGAAGACAAACTCCACTGTTGGAAGTTTATTTTCTCTAAAATAAAAGTTTGCATAGTGGAAGATTTAAAAATGGTGCCCGCTCACAGTTTCCCGCCAAGCAAGTGGGGATCTCTAAGTAGGGTGTATTTTCCACGCTCAGGCTGGTGGAGGCCATGGCGTCCACCCTGCTGGTGAACTGAGAAACCATCCGCTAAGTACAAAATACCAATTTGTATACTAATGTTTATCTCTATTTTTGAATTATACATTGGTCACACTTTGTATAAGACAGACATATTTACAGTATTGATGTGCAGTGATAATTAGCACTTGTACATTTTGTACTATTATTAAAAGAGTGCAATCAGGAGGACAAAAAGCCACCCCTTTACCATTTAGTATAGAAAAGGAATATTTGACTATCTCATGCAATGTATATAATCCAGGCTCAGGTTATTTGCACCATGACATAAACAACATCTTTTTTTCTGGCTTGATGCACCTTACTTCAATTGAATCTCATCACATAAATAGATCATGCCATGAGCAAGACATTACCTTAGTCTTTCCTCATTCTATACGATAATCCTCTAATAACCATTCATGTGTTGGGCTCATTGACTCAATACAGCCACCATTTAAAAATGTATCAGTCACACTAACTAATCATGTAACTGACACAATGCTTAAAGCTCTTGAACTTGCTCCACGCTAATAATAGAAGTATAGTCTGCCACATGCCTACCGCACTGCCAACACAGATGAACAACATACCAACTTACAGAAAAATATTCAAGAACAATAAAGCAAAAAAATATAAACAAAAGCCCAGCAGAAAAGCAAATAGTAAGGCAAAACAAAGAGAAAATAGCAGCCAATAGACTTCGACTCTTACCTCCATCACAATTTCTGTTCATGGTAATCCACAAATATAATCTTCCTTCACACAAAACACTGGAAGTAAAACAATTGATAATTTTATTGAACCTTTGAGGATACTCCCTTGAGGATGGACCATATCCAGACTCAGTTATTAAAACTAAAGCTGGCACCTTTGTGTCTGGGCCAAAGAGATAATTCTACTCAACTGAAACTATCCTAGTATGTGTCTTTGGCAGTGGCATTATTAGTTATGTTGTTAAACCATAAATCACAAGTACATTTAAAAACTAACTAGCAACCAAACATATATCTACACCAACATATAGCATGAATAACACAGACTAAGGGATATTGCTGAAAATGTGCCCTTTCTGCAGAGTTACCCTGATTTTGTTGACTTTTTCGCTGAACCCTATTTTTTCTGGCTATATAACTCTGTACACTTTACGCCTCCTAACCAGTGATAAAAAACTTGAGTTCTCCCTTTAAACATGATGAAATTGGAATACATCTGATTGACTCATTTAACTTACCTATACATTCCCAATATATGACACAAAAATAACCCAGGTTCTCTACATTAAATGTCACAAGTGGACTGAACCACTCATTGTGCCAACCACTACAGTTTCAGAGTAAAACATGTCTCCATGCCTGTGACTGTGGTCTGATTGTGTAGTGTTAAACTGCCAATTTGACCTTAAAATCCACCTATACCTCCTTTCAAATATTAATAAGTCACCTCTGAGGAATGCTCTATTGCCCATAGTTTAGGGTGTTTGGCATTTAAAAGTAGGAAATGTAGAAGGTTAATATTGCATATATCCGTGCAATGAAAAAGCATCAAAGCTATTTTCACTGTAGCAAGGCTGACTGCTTCCATAGAGAAACGCTGAATTTCATTAAAACACCTTATAATGCTAATTTTGCATTGGTAACAGCTAAAGAAATATATCAAGGAATCTTTTTAATAGTTAAACAAAGTCCAATTTCATGGTAAAGTTGAATTTTGTCTAACTATTACAGAAAAGGTCCTTTGAAAAGTTTCTTATTGCCTGTCTAAAGCATCTGGAGGATTTTCTGTAAGTATTTAACTGTCACCTGGCAGCTTGATGGCCCCCCCGTGCTGAGGTGTGAACTTACTCGCAGGAGAGGGACAATGAGCCTTGGGTGGGTGGAGGTGCTGTCTCATTGACGGCTGTGTCCAGATCCTTGGAGCACTTCAAAGGGGCTTCCCTTGTCACAGGCAGATGTAGTTCACATTTGGGACTGCCTCCCTTAGGTCTTTCTAGTCAGCCAGACACCAAGCCCAGTAGAAGGGAAAGCTGCCCCAGAACCACTTTAGAGAGGCCACCAGGGTGGAGCTGTGAGCATCCTCTTTGGCATTTGAGTGTCAAATTCTGCTTGAACGTCACATCCTGCTTGACAGGTCTGCTGGTGTTTTACATATCACATTTGAGGCACACTTCCGAAGAGGGAAGTAGAATACCAAAACAATTTGTGTGTATCCACTGCCTATTTGCTGAAAGCTTGGCTTTGTCTTACCAGACTTCTGTCTGTGAGTTGGTTGGGGGTCGAGGACTGCCTCAAACTGGATTTTAGTGTTAGATGTGGGAGGGTGCAAGGATTACCATAGTATGCTCCCCACACACACACTGAGCCTCGGAATCCAAGTTTAGTGCAGCTGAAAACTTCAGCGATTTTGAAAATGCCAAAAAGTGAGTAAGGTTAGCCCCAGAAACCTTTACCCCACTGGTAAGGGCGTCCCGAGGTCATTCCCACCCACTTGCTCATGACAGACATAAATGTTGCACCACCAGGCATTCACTTCAGAACATTTCCAGACCTATCGAAGATCAGAATATGACTGAACATGCTGTCTGAGTCCTGAGAAGAGCCTAGAAGACTGGATCTGCTCTACCTCTTGTACCCTGGACAAAGAAGTGGACTCCAAGGGTCATATGACTGTACTCCTGTTAAAGCTACTAGGACACAGGAAGCTACAAGAGGTCTTTTCCTGCAACTGCCTAGCTGACCAGGGGCAACTGGACCTGGACTGGATGCTGCTGTGGCCTCTGCCTGGCGCCTTGCGAGTCTCTAAGTGCTCCCCTGAGGTCCTGTGGGGTTTTAGAAATGTATAAAAAAATAAAGAGAGAGACCCTGGGTTTAACCAAAGGAATAGGGTACTCTTAACAAGTGAAAGAAAGATTTTCCTTCGGTTCCTATCATCTCATACTGGCAACACCTCTACTCGTTCATACAACTTGTATGAATGAGTAGAGGTGTTGCCAGTATGAGATAATAGGAACCGAAGGAAAAATCTTTCTTTCACTTGTTTTAGGAATGTACTCATGTGGTGGATTGTGACTTTAATGGGGTAAAGTCAGGGGGTAAAATCTTTGACAAGGACAAACCTGGTTAGTGCATCTGGTGCACCCTCCATTGTGGTCATCATCAAATTGCACCTAGGTCCTGTTCAACCGTGACCATAGACTTTGTGCTCCTTGGCCCTATCTCTTTAAAAATTGAAAAACTCATCTCCAGTTCCCCTTATTGGAGGTTTGTCATGTTGGTGTCATTTTGTTTATTAAATGTTACTCTATTTTCCTAATTCATTTTTGGATTTTTATTGTTTTGCATTTCAACGTTGTTTCTGTTTTAATTCTACATCAACACTTTACACAGTATCTCTAAGTTAGGCCTGTCTGCTCTGTCATAGCTGTAGCTACCAGGGTGTTGAACTCAGGTTTAATTTGTGACTTTACTGGTTCACAGTGACAAGGATTGTTTTTGGTATTACTTGAGGTCAGAACTTAGCCTCCTCAACTAATATTTCTTATAGTTAGTTATCTTAAATATAAAATGAGATGGTCAGGCTTCAGTAGTTGTCACTGTTGTCAGAACTAAATCTCATTTTTTCTCACACAGAAAGCTCATTTGCAATAATTTCGAGCACTAAGGGGTCATTAGGATGGCGGGCGGATCGCCATTGCCAGCCAGGCGGTGGCGATCCGCCCGCCATCTCCACCCGATTCACCCCCACCATATTATAATGGCGGGGGTACCGCGGCAGACGCAAAGTGCGTCCGCCGCTTTTCCGCTGGTCGGCAATCGTTCTGATTGCCGGTTGGGCGGACTGGGGCCTTAATATGGTGGCGGTGCCTAGCAGGCACCGCCATCCATATTAGGATGCTGGGTTTCACAGGCCTTTCCATGGCGGCTTTGCCGCCATGGAAAGGCTGGCGGTGAATTGCTTTGGGGGCCCGTTGCGGGCCCCCGGGGGGGTGGGGGGAGGTGGGGGGCTGCACTTTGTGGGTACCTACGGTACCCCCCTTCATTGCCATGCACAAGGTGGCAGGCAACGCGTGGTGCCTGCCACATTGTGCATGGCAATGCACAACATGCCTCTTTTGCATTGCGGCGGGTGCTGCTTACAGCAGCACCCGCCGCAATGTCAACAATGCGGAATGCTAGGTGGCATCCTAATTGGCGGTGCGGGACCGCCGCACGGCTGGCGGCCGGTCCGAGCACCGCAACGATGGCGGGTGGACTGATGTCCACCCGCCATCGTAAAGAGCCCCAAAATTGTTCTTCTTATCTGTGCTATGCCTTCTTTTGGAACATATGTGAAGCTCTATCATTTGCTCAGTAGTTCTCTCCTTGCCATTTGCGTCAATGCAACACTGACGATCTCTGCAACACATAACATCGGATTTCCTGCCTCACTCCTCAAACCAAGTATGGCATTCCAAAACCATTAGGATGACTTATTAAATTTAAAAAAAGGCATAGATCAAATAATGAGTTACAATTACTCTTCTTAACCAAAACCTGTTCAAATGAAGACTGCACTTCCATACTGGAAGGTTTAGTCCATCCTCATTATAAAATCCTCCACTAAGATAGACAGGAAAGGAAGGGAGGAGGCATAGTCTTAATTAACGAGGAATCACTATATATTCAGAGCAATGCATATAATCAACTTCCTGGTTCAGATCCTCTTATTACTTTAGAATTGGGAACTGCAAATGGAACATACGGTTTCCTGTTAACATATTGACCTTTGTTTATCTCCTAGTTATTTTAATTGGCTAGGTGGATTTACAATCGAGTATCAATCCATGTTTAACCACATAGTTATTCTACGGAATTCAGCACATGGCTGAATCCCCAATTGACACAATGGCTAGAAACTGAATAAAAACTTGAACTCGAGAAATCTACAGCAAGGAATGCAAGATGCCACGCACAGAGATAGGCAAATACTTTAATCTCAGTGCAAATAACGTGGTCATGGCTCAAACTCCAGGCCTAAAAGTATTGTCTTACCACCCACTATTTCAAACTGTTCCAAATTCTGAACCTACAGCTTAAAACAATCAGAAACTTAAAATGCTAAGACTATACTGAGTCTCTGTTGGAAGAAAATCTTAGCTGAATGGCTATGTTTAAAACTCAGAAAACTTAAGTCAGATGTCAACAAGCAACAAACGACTAAAGAAGCCAATTATCACCTGAAAAATGCCGACAATCTTTTAAGTTATGCACTTGATGAAATTGCACCAACGAAATAAATGCAAATCAAAGACCATTACTTGCGCTATAAATGATTCTAGCAAGAAATTGCTCAGGAAAAGAAAATTTTAATAACTCTAGAACTCTTGGCAAGAAATTTATTGACAAGAAGATAAAATTCTGTATCACAGATAAACGAGAAAAAATAATTATATGGTAATGGCAGCAAACATTGTATTCAGCCAAGATTTAGGTTGCACAGAAGGCCCATCGAGAAATATGTAACAATTTGCAAACCCTTGATAAACCAGTGGTTATCAGGAATGAAATAAATGCATCTTAGGAATTAGTGGATACAGAATACAGAGGAAATTTGATCAATTACAGGTAGATCACCAAACAACAGGCACAACCTCAATATTTCATTATCTCTCTGCTGAAGACGCCATTAAACTAAAGGAAACCAACAAAACCTCTGATTCAAGCTATATATTTGCCCAAACAAATCGCTGAGAGAAATACGAAAATGAGTTACACCATTAATAAATGCGAACCTCAATACCCCCCACAGTACAGGAAACGTTCCAGATTCATTCAACTGAGTCATAGTGCAATCATTACTGAAAAACCTACATTAGCTACTAATAACCTGGGAAAATACAGACCAATTACATCGTTTTCTATCTCTCAAAACTCCAAGAAAAGTGCTGAGACCGTCCGCCAGCGGTGCGGTGGTCCTGCACCACTAATTAGGATGCGACCGCCACCGTGGCTGTCGCATTGGCATCTTCAACATTGCGGCGGACGGTGCTGTAGGCAGCACCCGCCGCAATGTTGATGAGGCATGTCATGCATTGCCATGCCCAAGGTGGCAGGCACCACGCGGTGCCTGCCACCTTGGGCATGGCAATGTAGGGGTACCATAGGTACCCCCCAAGTGCAGCCCCCCCCCGGGCGCCCGCAACGGGCCCCAATGCTAAACACCGTATGAAAAGGCCGGTGTTTGCCTGCATCCTAATCTGGTGGACGGTGCCTAGCTAGGCACCGCCACCATTTTGGGCTCCCTGGGCCGTCCGCCAGGCAATCGGGACGATTGCTGGTAGCGGACGGTCTTTGCGTCCGCTGCGGATGCATTCCTGTTCCCACCGCCATCCTAATCTGGCGGTGGGACGAATTGGGTTTGATGGCGATCCGCCCGCCATCCCAATAGACCCCTTAGACTGTTCATTGGACGCACATGTATCCATGGTCACTAAATCCTACTTTTCCATCTAAGAAATTTGCGTAGTACTTTCCCTCTTAAAAATTTCTTTCAGAAATACAAGTGATAAATACCTTCAAAAAGTCTAGACTGGATTAAGGCAATGCTTCATGTTATATTTTAGGATCCATTAAGTAGCCCGTCATTTGGCTGCGGTGATTAAGGGGATCCTATTTTAACCTTAAATTGAAAATAATGGAAAGTAATTTCGCAGTAAAAGTGTTGTTTAATTCGATATTATCATAGTTAGTTAATCCAACCAGTAGATGGCAGTGGTACTTCATTTTTTCATTTACTTACTGGGGCAAACCCCTACCTTGCCCCCTCATTTCTTTTTCTTATTCCCTCGTACTATGCTTTTTCTAATTTATGTACAGTGATCCCCAATAACCCCCTCTCTTCTTATTCTCTTGCCCTGCACATATATGTGACATTTTCAGTGTATATATGCGGTGTATTTATTAGCTATGTTAACTTGCACAACATTTTTATGTACATGAATGATTGTGTGTGTTGCTGTAAACACTTATTTTTCTCCATCCTCTTTAGGATTAATCCGTTATACTTACCTGTTTTATTACTGGTGTTTTTGTTTCCGATATTTTATTCCCGATTTTTGTTAAGATGTTGTTTTCACATGTCACCTTAAAGCAATGCCGTCTTTCTCAGAATGGCGGACCAAATTTCACTCGAAATCAGTACATTCAAAATACAGCTGCCTGACTGACTACTCCTAAGACTGAATAAATGTGATCATGTGTCCCAACATTTGTCCAACATGAACTATCTCCCTGTAAGGAAAAGAGTACTGTTCAAATCAGTGTGCATGGTTTACTAGGTGTCTCAGTTTTCTCCCCCCCCCCCCCAAAAAAAATCACCAGATATATTCCAAGAAGAATCCTCAGTTGAGCCACTACCATGGTGCACACATTCAAAATCAAATTCCCACAAGCACTGGCAAACCCAATACGTCTGGGCTTCTGCATAACTAGACCACCTCAGACATTCCTAGAATTCCCTTTTGAGTCCGAAGTAACTGTTTGAATAGTCTTTCGCAAAGCTGTAGAACCTCAAGTCGTCACTAGATGCCAATATCCATCTTGAGTCAGACCCAACTGTTTGACATCTTCACTAAGTTGCAGTACCTCATGCCGTTACTGGATGTCTCTTCTAAGTCAGAGCAGTAGCGGCCTGTGTCTTGATAGAGTGGTGGGGAGGGGCGCGGGGAATGGACAGATGGCGAGACAAACAAAGAAAAAACTAAAAACACTTACCTTCCTCATCCCCACATCACGCTCCTCTCCACTGCAGGCACAGGTTTCCAGACTCCACTGCGGCCAATCCTGATGTTCCTTTTATGCATGAGAGAGGAATCAGGATTGGCCTGAGTGCCCTCGATTTGCGCTAGACTGGCAGCCTGTGCCTGCGCTCTCCAAACAGGCACCTCAGCTTGGGTTGGAGAGAGCTTCAGTGCGCATGACAGTTTGGCCATCTGAGACAGCAGGCCAACCCGCCATGCGAACTGAGAGCAGTGCAACCACTCTACCTAGTGCCTGTTATCCCCTAGCCCAGCCCCAAAGCCTCAGCTCCGAAAGAGAAAAAATAAAAGGATTATCGTTTTATGTTTCATTTTTTTGGCCGCTGGCAGGGTGGACAACGCTCCTCTGCCATAGCGGAGGAGCCGCCGCTGAGTCAGATGCCACAGCCTGAACAGACTTTTGCAGAGTTTCAGTACTTCAAGTGATTATATTCTGTCCCCCTCAAATCAGATTGAAGTGCCTGAAGTCTTCACGAGCCTGCAGTACCTCAGGTTGTTACTGGTTGATCTTCTCGAGCCAGATGCAACAGCTTCAAAAGTCCTTCACAAAGCGGAAGGGGTGGGTTCAGTATATACATTTGTATATGCGCTTTTGAGATTGTGTCTCTAGGATAGATCAATGTGGCAAAGCTAGTCCATGAAGATGAGTCAACATTGCAACTTTCTTATTACAATGGAAAGCTGTGATGATATCTTAATATATAGAGTACTGGCAATCACTGGAAAAATGAGGCACCTTCAATCTTATTCTTTGTAGTGTGGCTTTTAATTGGTGCTACATGTGTGCAGTTAAATAGCAGTTGTTTTCAGCAAGGCCAGCTTATAGTTGAACTTTGCTTTGTGTGCATGTAGGCATTTCTACCATGATTTATGTTTTTACAAAAATTGAGGCTGAACACAAGAAAAACCGACATCGAGATAGCAGACCCGTCTTAGGGCCCCCAGACCCAACTACCAAGTCAAGAATGCATTTATTTGGTGGGGCGGAGTTACTCCCTGAACACCCACCGTGAAGCTATGCCCCTGCTAATCTTGGGGGAATTATTTTTAGATGGATATATGCATGTTCCCAGAAAAATGTAGTCACTCATAGTTTAATCAGCCATTGGCTGAAGTGGGCTAACTGTGCACTGTGGTGGGAGGAAGTGTAATCTTGGTCACATTTTAACATCCCAATGGATAAAGAAGGTTGACTAAAGACCCTCTACATGTATGTATTTTTATTATAATTTGTTTGAAAAACATATGACTGGCAAGAGAGTTAAAACTGTCTTTAGGCCACACCTAACAAGCATTGGCATAGCCAATAGGTCTCGCTTTTGGGACCTTATAAGTATTTAGTTATGCAGCACAATATCCTTGGTGCAACAACTTCAACTGTTGCATGGCTAAACACTTATAAGGTCCCAAAGGCGAGACCTATTGGCTATGCCAATGCTTGTCTCTTCTTACATTTGCTGAACAGCATCAGCAAAACCATTGGTAAAACCAATAGATCTGCGTTGGCAAAGACAAAAGCTGAGACAGATTGGCTTTGGCAGTGCTTGTTAAACTAGGTCAGTTCGTGCCTGGGTCAGTGATCTCATATTTTGGCGTAATGAGGATTACATCTAAGCCAAAAGCCCATTTTATGCTGCGTAATTGGTTTATTTTATCATACTTTGCTGAGTCACGGCGCTTTTATGTCTTACCCTATGAACATATACAGAACAGTCTCCCTCCCGGTGGTGGCTTCTTGTTAAGTTTATCATGTGTTACTTCTTTTCAGCTGTATGTAAACTCAAAGCCGCGTGACCCCCTGGTGCCAAATTTGCACGTGCACCCGTGAGCCCGGGAAGGTGCGCGAGATTTTATTCCAGAAAGCGCTGCAGCCACATTACTGGCCCGGGGATGGGATATGCGCGGCAGCATCACTTTCTGCAGTTATTTCTCAATTTCTCATACTTCCTGCCAGCTAACATCCAGATATCCGTGGGGGAGGGGACAGCGGGCAGAAGAGCTGAAGAGCTGAAAAAAGGCATCCAACAGCAGTTAGCAACAATAATGTTAATCAGGGGAACGAACACGCCTTGAAATTTTAGAACATGCATCAGGGAAAAAATCGCAAAGGGGAAAGAAATCCCCCAGCGTTATTGATTGCTAATGGAATTTTTTTTGTTTCAATCTTATTTACCATTTAGAGATAAAAGACGCTGGAGCACTTTGCGTGATTCGAGGCCCTGTACCAGAAATCTGAAGATCACTCAAATTAAGAGTGGAGAGTGAAATACTCCCTGGGGGCGGATAGAGTAATTTTTCACTTAACCCATTAGAGAGACTGCGCGTGCAGACACGGAGCCTCCCTCCCCTGAACAGGGAGGGGTACTTTTATTTATAGCCAGGCGTGCAAACCAGGAGCGGACAATACCACCGGAATCGCATCACAGACTACGTGCAATAGAGCAACAAGAGAGGAGCGGGGGCGAGCGAGCGCGGCAGCCTGCAGAGCTGACCAGACGCTCGTGCGTCATGGCCTTTGCCTGCGATTACACGCACGGCAGGCATGTGTTTCCAATTATCGCGCCCGCGTCTGGGCACGATGGTTGGAAACACATGTCTGCCGCGCGCGTAACCGCAGGTAAAAGGCCATGACGCACGAGCGTCTGGTCAGCTTTTCAAACTCCCTAACTATAAGTCTCGCAGAGCAGCGCTTGCGCGCTACTCGAGGCTTGACCTAAAAATGGGGAGGCATAGCTTCCATCACTGTAGCCCCACAACTCTGGAAGAATATACCGTTGGAAATTCCATCAGCTCCTGCTATCTTGAACTTCCAAACAAACTAAGACCTGGCTTTTCAACAGCGAACACTGATCATTAGACCTTTACTTTGCCACATCACTAAAGTGCGTCTATAGTGTCAAGAGACTCTTAAAGAGTGAGTGAGGTACACTCAACAAATAGCCATTTAATAACAATGCTAAGAACTTCATATTGCCTCACTTCACTACTTCGTTCGGCTCTCCAAATGATGGTGCAATTCTGTAAATCTGTAAATCTTTACAGGTATTTGATTTGGCCATCCATATTACCTAGTGTGTAGACTCAAAATTGATGTCAAATAAAGCCCATTTATTTATTTATGTACAGATATCATAGCTTTTGAAAAAAGAATTGCATTCCAAGGCAATTAGTTGATAATACACAATAGAATAGTACAGCTTTGGTACAAACATAAACATTTTGTCAAAGTATCATTGTGTGATGTATGACAATAAAGTCTGTACAACAATGAGAAGAGAAACAAAACAGATACCTCTGTCATGATCTGTCACCTAGGCTTACCTTCCTGCGCTCGGCGGGGACCCGAATGCAATATTCCAAACTCACCAAAGAAAAGTTCATTAGAGGAAAGGAAAGGCTGGCAGTGCTCATTGAACATTGGCGCCACTGTGAAAAAGATTATGCATCTCTGGAGGATGCAAACACCTTTGCCCATGAATCTATTAAGCTCTTATGGCATGTCGAAATGGTGGCCTTCATGTAGAAGTCATCGATTGTAGGTTTCTTCATAGTTCAGAGCATCTTTCATAGTCAATCGAGATACTTTGTAGCTACAGATAGCACTTTATTGCCGGACCTTGTAAAATCCATGGAGTCTGTTTGTTTTATCTTTTGGAAGCATGTTTTAAAAGACCAGATAAATACACAGAACTATTCTATGCAATTTCATTGTACCTTGTAAACAAATTATAAATGTTTTAAAGAATAATTCTAGAGATGAGATATGATTTTAAGGAGTATGAACTATATTTTTGTTGCACCTTTGATATTAAGGCACAAGAAAAACGAGAAAGATCCCCGAGAAGGATCCCCATCACCATAAGACTGTAGACATTTTTACGATGTATATATTGTATTTAAAGAAGTGGCATATGTTTAGGTAAAAGGACAAATCAAGGATATCAGTGTGAATTATATAATCCTAGAAAATGTTTATTTATACTGCAGCATAAGAAACAATCTTCAATATATAGTAGAACCAAAGAACACAACATCATTTAGTTACCTTGCAATAAGAGCGGGTGATAATATGACAAAACGTATATATAGTATTCACTGAGATTGCATTTGTGTTTCAGTTCCAGGAACATCAGAGTTCCAACAATATCCTAGAGAGTCAGAGTTATAGAGATATTCTGGGGGGTATATAATTTATTACTGATAGGATAAAGTTCTCTATGTGGAGATATATACTAAAGATGTTAATCTTATCTTTAGATATGCATTGTGAACCAGCAGATGTTAGCACCCGCAGAGTAGACCTTAGCACGTACCAAAGTGATGAGTCAGAGTTGAGATATCCAGTCTCTCTGTTTCTCTCTCTTAGAGTGTACACCTTTCCCTGGGTCTACCACTAACCATGATATGACAATTGTTCATGGGTGGCTTTGGATACAAAGAAGTGTGGAAAAGTACATTGCTCTTGTTACATCCAGAATTCAGGTGAGTGCATTCCAACAGCCTCTACGGGTAATAAGGATGCCTCTGCTGGGCAGAGTCATGAGCACTTTGACAATTTGTAGCAATGCGTCATAAGGGGGAGTTCATGAGGCTCACAATTAAGAAAAAAGCATTTGAGGGCCATCTTGAAAGCTTGTAGGAAGGAAATGGCTCTGAGTAGAGCTGAAGAGCACTTCAGCACATTGAGCCAAGTGGCTGGAGTGAATGGACGCTTGAAGGGGAGTAGGAAAAGTTTGGGAACTGTTAGACTGGAGAGTCGTTTGGTGGTTGGTGGAAGGCAGAATTTTAGCAGAGAAATGGCAGGATAAGTTGTCAGCGAGACACAATGGGAATGTACTATGGATCAACTTGATGGCCAAGGTGATGAGCTTAAATTGTGCTGTCTGGCTAGCAGATGGCCAGCATACCAGTCATTTGAAGTGAGATGTGGGTTAATAAAGTTTGAGAGAGACCTATGAAACCAATGTGAGAGATCTATGAGCAGGCTATTGCTATAATCACACTTTCTCCTTGCTAGGTGTTTTAATGAGTGATTTGTCTATCATGCACTGTACCCGTGCTGGTACAGTGTCCCCCTCGCACTCCTCTGTGTCCCAACCGTGGGTTCAACAATTAGTTATTCAATTTATCCCAATTTTTTTTATGTGTTTCATGTATATCAAAACATTAAACCATGAGATCCAACGTTTTTCTAATCATTCATTATTTCTTTGTCAATGTTTCAAAATAATCTTTCAACTGTAAGGAATACACATCATTGAAATCAAAAAATATCCTCAATGCATTTCGGACCTGAGGGTCCTTCATCAGGAGGTTACTGCAAACTGTAGGAATGAAAAAAAACTTAAATTCAAATATGGAAATATCCCTATTCATCTTGTTACAAATCACATTGCATCATGCAATTATAATAGAACATTGCCATCCTTGGATATCATAGTTGTGCATTATTCTATAAAGTCACATTGTACATGAATCTATATCCAAAAAGAATACATTTCATAGCAATTCAAGTATAACATCTCTTAAAATAAAACAATTACGTCTGTTGTACTTAGTTGAAAAAGTTACATTTTAAGATTAGGTCAATATCTAAAAGCATGTGGTTTCATAGCTAATCAAATATCACATCTCTCATAATCCAACAATTGCCACTGTTGTGCCTGGCTGAATTGATTTAATTGTTTTCAGGGTGCTCCTGGCTATATATCTCTAATCAGTTTATGTGGAAATGTCAATACGATCTCAGTATGCCCAAACTGCTTAGTTTTATGTCACATGTATCATGGCCTAATTAGGGAATGCCTCCAAGTGTCTAAAAAATATATTTTGTTTTATGGTGTAATTTCGGGATTATGGGTAACAATAATCTGAGCGCTCTTATTCTACGATGCCTGCTGGACTGCATCATTGCGCAGTTTCCTTGTGTGTACTGGTGTCCCAACTGGTGAAATTTGTTCCAGATATTTCTCGCAATCCAGAGAGAGTTACGTAATTTTGCTAGTTGCTGATCATTACAGAGCCTAAAGCTTTAGGGCCCAATTCACAAAGGTAAAGTTAGACTTTTGGTCTTAGTTTAGACCAAAACTCTAACTTTACTGTTTTTCGGTATTTACATGGGCAAGTTACGAGTGAATTGGGCCCTCTCTGTTTTTTTAAGCTTGGACAGACATTCCACTGGGTGGCTTTTTGAATGGATGGGGAAAGATAAGAGTAAAACAAGCACACAAGCTTCTGACTTTTCTTGATTGTCCCCAAAAGAGCCAAGGTGAGAAAGGTGAGAAAAAATTCAAGTGGAAACACAGTGGGAGGGAAGTAACAGAGTCCTGCAAAAGTACATACAGTTTATACATATATTTTATTGTTAGTTCCATAAAAACCATAACAACAAAACAAAGTAGATCAAAATGTTAAAATAGTTTGGAAAAGAGGACATTGACCATAATTGGTGTAACTTAGTTAATTATCAATATAATTAAAATGGGGTGTTATGAGTCTTTGAATTAATTTAAGTTGTCAAGATTGTCTATGATCAAAGTCATTATTCTCACAAAATTAACTGTCAGCTCGCCTTCAACCCATTTAAAACAAGTCAATTTTGCATCCTCGCAAGTTAAGATCACAAGCCTTTTCCAGTGTGAAAGTAATAGTTTTCTATGGCTGTTGTGAAACGCAGGGCATCAACATAATACATATGCCAGAAATTCATGTTAGGAATAACAAAAACCGGCTTGTGGTGTCTTTCTTCTTGTCTTTCCATTTTTGGCAGATTTCACCAACGTCAAATAGAACAAACCATAGTCCTAGGGGGTCATTACGATGGCGGGCGGACACAGTCCGCCCGCCATCGCAACGGAAAAAGGGACCGCCCGCAAGAGGTGCGGCGGTCCCGCTGTGCGTATTATGATGCCACCGCCACCGTGGCGGTGGCATCCTCCATTCCCAGCATTGTGGCGGGCGGTGCTCACAGCACCGCCCGCCACAATGCTGGGAATGCACTGTGTGAATCGTCATGCACAAGGTGACAGGCACCGCGAGGTGCCTGCCACCATGTCCATGACAATGCAGGGGGGTACCATAGGTACCCCCCATGTGCACCCCCCACCCCCCAATACCGTGGGGGCCTGCAACGGGCCCCCGAAAGCAAAATCCGCCTGGCTTTCCATGGCGGGGTCTCTGCCATGGAAAGCCCTGCACCGCTGCCCATTCTAATATGGATGGCAGTGTCTAGCAGACACCGCCACCATATCCAGCCCTTTTCCGCCCGGTCGACTGGTCAACCAGCGGTAAACCGGCGGACGGTCTTGCCGTCCGCCTGGGTCCCCACCGCCATACTAATATGGCGGTGGGGAAATGTGAGGCGGGCGGTGGGAAATAGCGGGCGGATCGCCACCGCCATACGGGCGGTGGCGATCCGCCCGCTATCCTAATGACCCCCTCAGATATTTGATCTTGAGATCCCCAGAAACTGAGAGTTTAAAGCACAAAGCTTATTGCTTGCATGTATATCTGGGAAGGACAATAAAGATGATAGCTCTTGTGCTGAAAAGAGCAATGTAATTTTCTTAACCTAAACCAGTAGCAGAGAAGTGAAGCCTTCTGGGTGAGAATTTGGTTGTGAAGGTTGAACTCCAGTGGGATTTGATGCTGAACAGCGGGTGTGAGAAGAAGCAAGAGTTTTCTGAAGAGGTTGCATTGTGCTATGTTCAACCACTTGCCAAATTGTGAGGAAAAGGCTTCTGAACTATATAAGAGAGCTGGTAAGAATGTCATTCTTATCACCTTTAAAAGAGGACATTATATATTTTTTTATTTTAGATTAGATGCATTTCTATTTTTAACTATTTGAAATATTTAATTTAAATTAACATTTTTTGCAATGGGATTTTATTTTAAGTCTCTATCTTGATTATTTTCTATGGGAAGTTGTTGCAGTACCATGGTTAGCCATGTGTGGTGCTGGCCTTCCTTCAGCTCTGAGCTGGAGTAATTTGCTACCATTTTGGGTCCCTTTTTGGCTGCAGCAACTCGAGAAGGCCAGATTGTTCCAGAGCTGTGCTGTGCACCCTGGTGTAATATGTATATGCTCCTTCAGTGTTGTGCCTAGACTGACAGATGTGTACCATTTCATACTGTAGCATCAAGATAAATGTTTCCCTGGCCTTTTCATGTCCCTTATCTCTGCTGCTGATGCTATCAAATGTACTATGCAATGTGAGGTTGTAGTCCCCAACCCAAATTATTGTACTGGGGTCCAGTGCTGCACATTAAGCTATGACTGTAGAGAAATATTCCAGGTCATCATGATTGGGATTATATGTGTTAATGAAGGACAAATGTACCATCTGCAACATGTCCCTGAATAACTTGCAAACAGCTTTGAGCATCAGCCACCATACATATATGCTTGTAATAAATTCCCTTCTTGATGAGTATGGCCATCGGCCACACCCCTGGAGTATATGGAATATGATGCATAGAATCTATTTGTGCCCATTTTTAGCAATGTTGGCAGTGCGGTCCTGGGAGAGGTGGGTCTCCTGCAACAGCAGTATATCTATCTTGTGTCTATTAACATAAGCTAGCATTGGACGGGTTTTCTTTGGGTGTCCAAACCACGTACATTCTATCACATTAATCTGAATTTCAGGACAATTTCGTCCTTCTGCTCTATATGAGCCATCGGGTCACTACAAAATAAAATGTCATTTATTTTTAACCATCTCATCAGCAGTGTTAATGAACAGTACTTGAGCAATATTTTGCTGAGTTATCTTGCTACCTTTCCCAGCCCACCACCCCAATCCCATACTGAAACCTGACCTTTTCAGTGAGCAACCCCATGAACCAACTCTGGCCACTTCAAGGACTATAATCCCCCCTTTGTGGTTGCCGTAACAGTTACAAATAGGGAAAAATGCTGGGAGGCAACCAGTGATGCAATTGTATCAGTATTGTCTACATTACACATCCTTTGGTGTTTCCCTTGCCCTTGGTGTTCAGTATTATATGGTCTACGGGCAGGCTTTGGAACCCTGATATCTTTCAATGTTTTTCAGGTGTGTTCCAGCTATTCCCAATGATCCTATTGGCCTTTGTGTGCCGAACATTTATAGCCAGATCAATTGTTTAGAGCTTCAACCCATTAAGCTGTCTGTACGATGAACCACTGGTGATCAACAACAAGTGATATCACGGCACTGTGACCATTTACACCATTCAACATACGTCTACTAGCCACTCCCCTGTGCTCTCCCACAGGCATTATTATTTCACAATGCTAAGCTGGTGCGGCTATGTTTGTTCATAGGAACCATGGTTAGAATTTGTTTACATCACATTTTTGTTGATGAACACAGCTGTTGTCTGATGGTCCATGAACACCTGCATCTTCTCAGCCGCTGTGTTTTAGCTGGATGCCGCAAGTAGCATTGTATTTCCAGTGATTGCAGCTTCTTTTTGACTGGGTCAAACTTTCAATGTGCTTCCTGGACTGATTATGTATAATCTAGGTAGATAGAGATCCTAGATCCTACATAATTAATGTTGTGTTTCTCTCTGGCCAACTGTAGAATTTTATCATGGTCTCTGTAGCTTAGGAGCTTGGCTATGACAGGACAAGTCAAGGTATCCGGGACAGGTCTTGGGGCCGGAGAGTGATGCACCCTCCCCATCATATACATTTGCGATAGGTTTGTGTGCCAAAATATTTCAGCTACCATGGTCTCAATATAATCCTCTACTTTACCCATCACCATCAATTAAGGTATTCCAACTACACAGGGCTACTCCTCTGATATCTGACTTCCAAATTTTAATTGCAGGGTTTAATGCATTTGAGCTCACAAGCCATTTCCTTCTGTGCTTTAGTCAGCTTGACAGTGTCATTCTCTGTTTCTGAGATGGAGCATTTTGCCATATCAACGTGAGTATTTTGATTTTCCAGGTGATCCTTCATCTAATCCAAGTGGCACATAAGTGTATCAATTTTACAGTCTATGCTCCCATTCATGTCCAACAATATTGCTCTGACATCCTTGTCCTGGTTTGTAACTTCCATCTCTTCCACCAAATCATGTTCCATTGCTTCTGCACCCGTATTACCCCTTTGTTTTGATGACACTCATGTATGCCTGTCTGCTCTAGTGCAGTGTGTCCTGCCCTATTACAGGCTCTCAGAAGGCACACTGTAGTGCTAGCATGTGGTTCTGCTTTGTCGCAGCAGTGGGTGTCGCTCTGGCTTTTAGCAGCACTTTCATATGTCCTTGGAATCTCCAGAGCAGCTATAGTAGTGGATTCACAGCACCACAACCAAAATAGTTACCAACTAGTACTGAGATCTCAACTGACAAAACCTACCCAGTGCTTAAGGAATTTTTGTCTTTGACAGGGGAACAAGCTGATTCTCACTACAAATTCAGGATCTTCAGTAGATCCATGCCCACCATCTATTATTCAGCTGATTCCAGATATCATTGCTGAACAGCTAACAAAAATGTTCACTAATATGTTTTCAACAGGTGTATTTCCAACGCTTTGGAAAAAGGCTTCAGTGTTACCACTCAAAAAAAAATCCAACCTGGATCCTAAAGATGTTGCCAACTATCGCCCTATATCCAGGCTTCCCATTCTGGCCAAATTGGCCCAAAAAGCTATGAATAAACAATTGACAGCATTTATCGAGTTAAACAATCTTTTAGATGTGACCCAGTTTGGGTTCCGAAATGATCATGATACGGAAACAGCCCTTATTGTGGCCACTGAAGAAATTAGATCTACACTCGATAAGGACGGCAGAGCAGCCCTTATCCTATTGGACCTATCTGTGGCCTTCGACACGGTTGATCATACTTGTTTGATTGACTGGCTGAGGAAGCTGGGGATTAAGGATACAGCCTTGGCCCTGTTTCACTCTTTTTTGGCAACAGGACACAATCTATTGCTCTCGGCAATTTCGAATCTGAGCCATACAAGCTGCCCTGTGGTGTTCCACAGGGCTCATCTCTAAGTCCTACACTTATTAATTTATTCATTACTCCTTTGGCTGTTTTAATTAAATCATTTGGGTTTTCGTTGGTGTCTTACACCGACGATACCCAAATAGTAGTATCACTCTATGAATCAGACCATAAAATATATGATACCTTTCGAGAATGCATGTCTGCAGTTAGTAACTGAATGGGCAATCACTGCCTTAAATTAAACTCTTCCAAAACAGAGGTGATGTTGTTCGGGCATGACACCTCCTCTGGTCCTCATCTTGGTGGCCACAAGAGTTGGGGGCTCTGCCAGTCCCCAAAAAAAAGTAAAAAATATGGGTGTCACTCTAGATGACAGACTTATTTATAAGAATCAGGTGACTGCAGTTATCTCCTCTTTGTTCTAAAAATCATAAAAAAGATCTTTCATTTAATTCCGTTTGAGCTATTAAAGACAGTAGTCATTGCATTGATTCATTCCCATATTCACTACTGTAATGGACTATACCTACATTTACAAAAGGGCCTTTCAACTAAATTACAAACGTTGCAAAATTCAGCTGCCAAAATGTTGCTGAACTTCCCTAAATTTCACCCTCTGACTCAGGCTCTCAATGAATTACACTGGCTCCCCTTGAAAAAGTGTTCTAATTTTAAAGCCTTATGCATAGCATTCAAATCCTTGAACGGGACAGGTTCAGGCTACCTAAAGAAGAACTTTAGGTGGTACACTCCAAGAAGAGTTCTCCTCTCAAGTACCGCCAGAAACCTAATGCTCCCCTCCCACAAATCTGGCTCTTGGGGAGGTGGCAGTTTTATTAGAAGCACTGCCTTATACCTGAACACACTTCCACACAGTATCAAATCTGCTCAGACTCTCCTGACTTTTAGGAAATCCCTGAAGACATGGCTATATTGCAATTAACCCGGGTCCCACTTTGCATCAGAAGCTGGCGCCAAGAACCCTCTGGGCATATGAGCGCTTTACAAAATTTTAAATCAAATCAAATCAGATCTGGAAGTCCAGCACCGAGCTGAAGCTCCACCCAAACAAGACAGAATTACTTTTATTTGCCAAGTATAACAAACCAGATACAGTACAAACCTTGTGCAAGGACATGAACCTTGATGACTTCAAACCCCAACTTCACTGAATGCCAAGTAATTTGGATTCAACCTGGGCACCAACCTCACCCACAAGGAACAAGTTGCCAATAAAACAAAGATGGCCTGGTACTAGCTCTCACTTCTAAATAAAGTCAAACTGTTTCTTACAGAAAGCGATTTCAGAAATGCTGTTCATGCCCTCATACTCAACCGTCTGGATGTTGATCATGTTCTACACCATCACCTTCCAGATGCCACACTGGCACTCTTGAGGGACATCCTACACACCACAGCATGTCTCATCTAGAGCCTGAAAAAATATGATCACATCACCCCCATCCTGATGGAATTCCATTGACTCCCTATCCTGGCCGGACCATCTTCAAAACTAGCTGCAACATTTACAAAGCAATCACAACCAGCACCCCTGTAATTTTTGGCACACCTGCAGCCAGAAAACCATCAGACTGCAGACTAGGGGCCAGATGTACAACCCACCAATTTGTGAGTCGCAAATTGCGTTGCCTTTGCGACTCGTAATTTGCAACTCGCAAATTGGGATGCACAACAGTGTCTGAGACACTGTTTGCGATTCCCAATGGGGTCGCAAATTGCATGCCTCATGCATATTAATGAGGCTGTCGCAATTTGCGACCCCATTGGGAATGGATGGCACTCCCAGGGATGGTGGCCTGCTGGGGTCAGCAGACCACCATGTATGGGACTGCTTTTAAATAAAGCTGTTTTTTTTACAAAATGCAGCCCGTTTTCCTTAAAGGAAAACGGGATGCATTTAAAAATAAAAATGAAACTTTTCAGTTTCATTTTTTAAGGGCAGGCAGTGGTCCCTGGGACCACTGCCTGCCCTTAAAACATATTTTTAGAGCCACTCACAAAGGGGAAGGGGTCCCCTGGGGACCACTTCCCATTTGCAAGTGGTTTACCACCCTTCTGTGAAGGGTGGTAAACTGCGACTGTTTTGCGACTGCAATTGCGGTCGCAAAACAGTCATACATAGCTTCAGGAGTCGCTATTAGGAAGGGACGCCCTTGGAACGCCCCTTCCTAATAGCGAGTTGCTAATCCTATTTTGCAAGTCGCAAATTGATTTGCGACTCGCAAAATAGGATTAGTACATGGGCCACACATTTTTTGCGGTCGCAAACGGATCTAAAACCCATTTGCCCCCCAAAAAACGTTAGTACATCTGGCCCTAAGAACTGTAGAAAACAAAAACAGCAGGCCTTTTACATCTATGCATTGGAACAACATCCCTGTATCATCCCTGTTTCCATCAGGACCATTCCAACATGCTCCAATTTAGGACAAAGTGGAAAACTCACCTCCTTAAACAACACTATATCACATCTACAACCCAGCTTCCTCTCTTTTTACTCACTGACTTTATGCTTGTCTTTGACCATGTACAGCATACGTTTGGCTAGGTTCACAATGTAGAAATGCCAAATACATACATACATACATACAAGGTTGGAAACATGAATGGAGAAAAAATGGTCCTGAGTTTGATAAGACTTTGGGGCACATGGAAAGAGATTTGGGCACAAACAGCCAAAGAAGGCCACATTGGTGCTGTGAAATGTGTGATTGATAAAGCAATCCCAGTACTGGATTGGTAGATAAATTGGGAATGTTGTACAGTTTTTGAAAAATATATTTGGGGAGATCCAAATAACCTGAGTTTCTATAACTTAGGGGCCGATTCCGATCTCGGCCGGTAGGGCACCGAATCGGATTCGGCTTAACCGGATCCGATTCGGAGCCCTATTGCCCGACCGATTCGTACGCGCGTCCGGGCGAGCGAGTACGATGCGAAATCGCCGACCGACTCGTCCGGGCGTCCCGACCGCACCGACCGACTCGTTCCCGGGTCTAACCGCACCGACCGGCTCGCTCGGACTCGACTCGCACCGCACAATGGAGACGTTCCCCGGCCGGGTAAGTACGATGCGCGCCGCGAGCAGTCCGACCGAGCCGCGCACTCCGGCTCGAAAGAGCAGTCAGAGCCGTACTTTGGGGGTCCGTGTCGGACCCCCCCTGTATGCGTAGCCACGCGAGTCGCACACAGGGGGGACCCATGGGTCCCCCCTACCTGTGCGTGTACGGCGTGAGTCGCTTCGCCGCGTACACGCTGTAGGGGGCGCCCTTGTCCGCCTCGCACCCATTGAGTCAATGGGAGCCCGCGTACGCATTGTACGACCGGCTCCCATTGACTTCAATGGGAGTCCGACCGACTCGAGTCCGATGGCATACGTGCGCATCGTACTCGTCCGGTCGGGCTGCACGGGTCCGATTCGGTCAGAAATCTCTCCGGGTCCGGCTCGGTCGGAGAGATTTCTGGCCCGAATCGGAATCGGCCCCTTAATCGAGAGAAGATTAAGGCATTTGTGTGACTGATTTGCAATGCCATAGGTGTTGGTGTGGAAGAATCTTCTTTTGGACACAGCACAAGATAACTTAAAAGAGGATGCAGGAATCATAAAAAATATTCCTAAATTACAAGCTCCAGTAACTAGGATGGGATGGATGGGAGGGAGCCCTGTAAAACGAAACTACATTATACACATAGCCCTCTGCATCCACTCATGCTTATGTGTTGATTTCTGATCCCTGAATGTTTAGCCAGTACAACTTGCAGCTTGTCTTAATCATTTCAGTTCAGAGAAATGCCTTAAAGCAGGGCATACTAACTCCGAGTCTCTTATCTATTCAACAATTTATTCAGGATTTATCCCATTCGTTTATTCTCACTCCATTGCAGAATTACCCGTGGCTTACAGTGATACAAGTTCATTATATTCCTCATTGAATTCTTTGTTTTCATAGCCATTGATATTTTTCAGTTCTTGCCAGTCCTCTTTGGTTAATTGAATTGATTTGTATTTACTTAGCGCTTTCTATCCCCGATAAGGCACTGAAGGAACTTGCGGATGGATAGCACACTTCTCCGTAGAATATTTAAAACATTAGAAATGCATATTGTGTTACAGTTTGTTGTGCTGTTTTATCGTACCTTTGTGATTGCATTTTGAAAATAATCTATCATGTAATTTGTCATGCAGGTTGTTATGAACTGTTGATACAACTACCATGTAAAACTTCTTACAATCTTAGAGCATTTTCACAAACTGCACTTTGAATTACATTATAGTACTAATCACATAGTACAAAATGCTATTCACAAACCTACATGTGGAAGTCTACATTCTTGCCTCACCTATCTTTCTATGTGGAGATCTCCGTCCAATTGCAGAGATCTCCACACACATATGTCTATGTTTTTATAGTAAATGTGGGAAGGACAGGGAGGAGTGGTTGAAAAACAGGGGAAGATTTACTACAAATGGTCGATATTCAGGAAGGGGTAAGAAGGGGTTATGGGAGGGGCAAGGATGGGCTTAGAGGGACAAACATCCACCCTGAAAAGAGTAACCCTATTGCTATTCACAAACTGCACTTTTATAGTTACTGCAGCCAAAGATGTCCCAAAAAAAACATAAATGTAATTAATCTCAGCCTTGGAGTAAGTCCAGCACCACACATGGCCAACCACCATTACTACAACAGTCTCCTACAGAAAACAATGGAGGCAGGACTTAACATAGCACGCCTTGGGAAATAAAGTAACCCTGGGCGGTGAATTCCGCTCTGCTCGCGGAGTTTGCGGAGTTTTCCGCACTCCGCGTTACGCAGAGCTCGCGGAGTTTTTTCCTCGCTCGCGTTCACCAACGTCAAGTTGGCGAGAGCGAGTGAGGAAAATCCACCTCCTGGCGAGATTTTTCCTCATTCGCGATCGTCAACATCAAGTTGTCGAGCGCGAGCTTGGAAAATAAAACTCCCGGCAAGATTTCTCAACGCGGGGGGGTCGGGTTTCTCATTGCGAGTGGTCGCATATGCTCGCAACCGCTCGCGTTGAGAAACTGCCCGTTCGCGTTGAGAAAGCTGCTGCTCGAGTAAAAATCTACTCGAGTGGCAGAAAGGAAAGCAGCGCTCGCTTGCGCTGTGCATGGTGCCGTTCGTGATGATTGCACAGTGCGGACTAGCAGACGGCACTGAAAGTCACCGCGAACTGCATTTTTCTATCGCACTCCGCCGCTTGCGGAGCTCCGCGTAGCGCTGTGGAGTTTTTTTCCCACTTCGCGGAGTTTCGCGTAGCGCACCTCCGCGAACTCCGCCCAGGGTTAAAATAAAGTTAAAATTAATCAATTTGTTTCAGCTGCTTAGAACAATGTATACATGTAATTTAATGTTTAAAAGTATACAAATAAAAAATGTGTTATATTACAAAATATTGTAATAACCTTAGTACAGATTCCAGTGGGAATTCAACTATAACACAAGCTCATTCAATATCAAAAAATTCTAGAGATACAATGTGTCATAAAAATAAATTAATATCATGAAGCTTCTCTTATAATATATTCCGACTGATTCAAATACAGTAATTTATATACCAAGCAAGGTTTTGACCTAAATAAAATAAACCATACAATCATCTGATTGGTGGTATCTGTTTGTATGGACACATAGAGCAGCCTTCAAGTTTTAATGAACTATACAACTCACAGTGGACTAGTTTGAGATTTCTGGATTGGGCGCTGCTCTATGTATCCGCCTTAACACAGGGAATACAGACTCGTTGTGGACAGCACTACTGACTACTGTTCAGATTGAATTTGGGACGCTGCTATAAGTGATTGGGAGTTTTTGAATCAGTCCAGGTTTATTATAAAAGAAAATTAATTGGATAATACATTATTTTTATGACACATTGTATCTCAGAAATGTTTTCATATTGAATAAGCTTGTGTTATAGTTGAATCCTCCCTGGAATCTGTACTATTTATTAAAACTGTGACCAGTGGGGTTTTCTGGTCTCTCTCAGGTAGCGGATAGCAGGGCTACTTTCACTGACTCAAACCCCCATTTCTGTTTTGCAGTGTAATGACCTTGTTTAATGTAGAAGTATATTTAAAATGGATCACTGACAGAATATCGACCACCACAATATCGACTTACACAAATATCGGGACATAAATATCGTTGTCAAAAACATCGACCTCCTATCTTTATAATGGTAAGTACAAAAATATCCCCCAAAAATATCGTTGTAAAAAATATTGATGTACAAAATATCGTTTTTTATATGTATAAAAAATATTGTAAAATAAATTAAATAATAAATTTAACTTTAAAAAAATTATTTAGATTTATTTTTACATTTTAACAATTATAAGTAATAAATGTAATTTAAAAACAATTAAACATACATATATAAAATGTAATATATATATATTTACTTAAGTGCAATTAATAAATAATAATTAATTTTAAAATGTTATAAATATATTAAAAATTATAAATAAATATATATATACATACAGCTGTAACATAAAAATTAATTAAAAAAATTATATTATAAATTAAAATATTAAAATATTTAATATTTTTTAAACTTACCTTTTGCACTACATTGAGTGCAACAGTAGAGAAAGTGTTGGATAGCGGAGAGGTAAAAATTACTATTCCCACTTCAGCGAATGCAACAGTAGGGAAAGTGTTGGATAGCGGATAGGTAAAAAATACTATTCCCACTCCAGGAAATGCAACAGTAGGGAAAGTGTTGGATAGCGGATAGGTAAAAATTACTATTCCCACTCCAGCGAGTGCAACAGTAGGGAAAGTGTTGGATAGCGGAGGGGAAAAAATTACTATTCCCACTCTAGTGAGTGCAACAGTAGGGAAAGTGTTGGATAGCGGAGGGGTATAGATTACCATTCCCAATCCAGTGAATGCAATAGTAGGGAAAGGGTTGGATAGCGGAGGGGAATAATTTACTATTCCCACTCCAACGAGTGCAACAGTAGGGAAAGTGTTGGATAGTGGAGGAGAAAAAATTACTATTCCCACTCCAGCGAGTGCAACAGTAGGGAAAGTGTTGGATAGCGGAGGGGTAAAAATTACTATTCCCACTCCAACTAGTGCAACAGTAGTGAAAGTGTTGAATAGCGTAGGGGATAAAATTACTATTCCCACTCCAGCAAGTGCAACAGTAGGGAAAGTGTTGGATAGCGGAGGGGAAAAAATTACTATTCCCACTCCTGCGAGAGCAACAGTAGAGAAAGTGTTGGATAGCGGAGGGGTAAAAATTACTATTCCCACTCCAGCAAGTGCAACAGTAGGGAAAGTGTTGGATAGCGGAGGGGAATAATTTACTATTCCCACTCCAACGAGTGCAAAAGTAGGGAAAGTGTTGGATAGCGGAGGGGAAAAAATTACTATTTCCACTGCAGCAAGTGCAACAGTAGCGAAAGTGTTAGATAGCGGAGGGGTAAAAATTACTATTGCCACTCCAACGAGTGCAACAGTAGGGAAAGTGTTGGATAGTGTAGGGGATACAATTACTATTCCCACTCCAGCGAGTGCAACAGTAGGGAAAGTGTTGGATAGCGGAGGGGGAAAAAATTACTATTCCCCCTCCAGCGAGTGCAACAGTAGGGAAAGTGTTGGATAGCGGAGGGGAAAAAATTACTATTCCCACTCCAGTGAGTGCAACAGTAGGGAAAGTGTTGGATAGCGGAGGGGATAAAATTACTATTCCCAATCTAGCAAGTGCAACAGTAGGGAAAGTGTTGGATAGCGGAGGGGAAAATATTACTATTCCCACTCCAGTGAGTGCAACAGTAGGGAAAGTGTTGGATAGCGGAGGGGTATAAATTACTATTCCCACTCCTGCAAATGCAGCAGTAGGGAAAGTGTTGGATAGCGGAGGGGTAAAAATTACTATTCCCACTGAAAAAAAATCAAATTTAAAAACAAACAAAATATCAACTACAATACAAAAAATAATCAAAAATCAAAAAACAAAACATATATCAATTATAAAAAATTACAAAACATAGAAACATATAATGTTAAAAAATCTAGAAATTACATACAAAGATACATTTTTGAAAATTTAAAAATAATTTACAAACAAATAAAAAATTTGTAATAGAAATTATTTATAATCAAAAACATTAATTATTACATAAATGTAATATTTTTTCCAACCCTATAACACCACACAATTTACAACACACATCTAAATTTAAAAAAAAGTGTACCTCCATAATTAACACAAATAATTATCAATTAAACAAATATTATTAATTAAAAAATATTAAAACAGATACAAATTAATGTACTAACCAAACGTTAACCCTATAGAACCAAAATACACAAACAAAATAAATAAAAACAATTACCAAAAATATTTATCAAGTAATAAATTAATATTAATGATCAATTATTGATTAATTAATTTAAACTAAATTACTTTCCACCCTCTACCCCTATAAACACCACAACACACACCTAAAAATAATTACACAATTTCCATAACTAATTTTACACTAATAAATCAATATCAATTAACCACAAATCATTAATTAATTTAAAAATAATTAGTTCCCACAATTTACCACTATAAACCCCACAACTCACACCTCAAAATAATTACACAATTGCCATATTTAAATTTTAATTAATTAATTACCATTAATTAGCAAATAATTAATTAATTAAAAATAAATTACCTCCCACCCTATTCCCCTATCTATTTCTAAAAACATAACACAATTAACATAATTAACATAATTAATTAACAATGAATTAATTAATTAATAACAATTAACAAGAAAATTATAAATAATTATTAATAAATTAATTCCTACAATTAACACTATAAAATAAAATAAAATAAATATTATATGAAAAATATTAATGTATTAAAATGTAATTACTTTCCACCCTACTCCCTATCAACCCACAACCCGCTCCTAAAAAAATGACACAATTAACATAATTACCAATTAATTAATAATAATTAACAACCAATTAAAAATAATTAATAATAAATTAATTCCCACAATTAACAGTATAAAATATTAAATAAATAAATATTATTTAATAATAAATAATAATAATGTCATTATAATTAAATTACTTCCCACCCTATTCCCCTATAAACCCACAACCCGCTCCTAAAAAAATTACACAATTAACATATTTACCAATTAATTAATTAATAAAAATTAACAGCCAATTATTAATTAACTAATAATAAATTAATTCCCACAATTAACAATATAAAATCTAAATTAAATAAATACTAATAAATAAAAATGTATATTTAATTTATTATAATTAAATTACTTCCCACCCTATTCCCCTATAAACCCACAGCCCACTACGGAACTAAAACGCAAAAATTAATTAAAATAAAATTAATAACTACTAAAAATTTAACACATATATTAAAAAACAAAAGCAATACTTACACAAAAAAATAGAGCACATACATTTAAAATACATACTGAAATGATTAATGTAATATACATTAACTACTTAATTCAACTTAATATTGCCGTAGCATTTTTATGCATGTGTGAAACATTAGTATTTGTAACTTTACACTCATAAATTTGGCTTCACCCGCCGGTTCCAGGGGGTGGGGACATGTAAGTTTACACCTTCTAGTAAATGTAGACTTAGCAATGATGAATATCCAAAAGTAGTAAATTTACTAAAAGACGGAAGTGCTTCTATTGGTAAACCAGTCCCACTTGCGGGGTCCTCATTGTTGGCCAGAGGAGCCAGGCAACTGTCCTACCCCTAGGCAGGCGATTAAGGAGTCGATTCTGATCTGGGTCGGAAAGTACTCCGACCGAGCCGGATCCGGAGTGTTTCCGACCGAGCCGTACCAGAGGAGTCCGACCGAGCGAGTACGATGCCGCCGTATGCTGACGGACTCGGTTCGGTCGGACTCCCATTGAAGTTAATGGGAGCCGATCGTACAACGCGTGCATGGCCTCGCGTCGCTGAATAGGTACGTCTCGCAAAAGGGCGCCCCCTGCAGTGGGTACGCGTTGGTGCCGTCCGCACCGTACATGCATGTATGGGGGGACCCCTGTGCCCCCCCCTGTGTCCGACTTGTAAGGCTACGGGTGAGGGGGGTCCGGCACGGACCCCCGTAGTCCGCTTCCCGGAGCTTTTTCGTGTCGGAGTCTCTGACTCGATCCGGCTGTCCGGATCGTGCATCGTACTGGCTCGGTCGTGAAACGTCTCCATTGCGCGGTGCGAATCGTGTTTGTACGAGTCGGTCGGAGCGGGTCGGATCCGGGAACGGTTCGGTCAGAATACACGCGTACATTCGCATTGTACTTGCTCGCTCGTGCAGGTGTCCGAGTCGGTCGGAAAGCGTACGATTCGGTCGGAAATCGGCTCTACGAATCGGACTCGGTCGGATTCGTGGGCCTACCGAGCGAGATCGGAATCGGCCCCTAAGTATCTGGATTTTTGGCTGGATGATGAATTGACTATGGAGCAGCAAATTACCAAGGTAGCCGCATGCTGCTTCAGTGTGGTTAGATTGTATTTGTATTTGTATTTGTAAAGCGCGTCATTCATCCAAAGGATATCACGGCGCTGTGCTCGGGCTTCTGGTGTGAGACCGGGTGGTTCATGAGTTTAGCCAGTATTATTTTCCAGAGAACAAGTGAGTCTTGAGTTTTTTCCTGAAGACTAGATAGTCCTCTGTGAGACGGAGTTCTTGTGGTAGGTCATTCCAGTGTTTTGCTGCCAGGTATGAGAAGCTACGACCCCCTGTTCTCGATTTCTTAATGCGTTTTGTTCTGGCTAGAGCTAGGGACCGTGATCTTAAGCACCTAGTGGGTACATAAAATTCAACTTTCCTCTGTAGGATAAAAGGCCCCCGTTGATGCAGGACCTTGTGTGTGTAGCTGAGCAACTTGAATTTCGCTCTTTGGCGCATTGGCAGCCAATGAAGTAATTTCAGGCACTCATGAGCTGAATCTGCCTTTGTTACATACCAGTTTGGCGGCGGCATTTTGCACCACCTGTAATCGTGTAAAAAGGTAGTCAGCCATGCCCACAAATAGCGCATTACCATAATCCAATCTGCTGGTGAGTAATGCCTGCGTGACAGTTCTCCTACAATCTTGCGGGATCCAAGGAAATAGCCTTCTTAGAAGCTTCAACATCGCGAAGCTTCTTCCACACAGAACCCGCACATGGTCCTGCATGGATAGGGTATTATCCATAAGGACCCCCAGATTTTTGCGCATTGCTTTGGAACTGGGGCATCCCCCAGTGTCTGGGGCCACCAAGTGGTATTCCAGACAAGTTTGGCTCCTCCAAAGAGTAAAATTTCAGATTTTCCTGCATTTAATTTAAGACAGTGTTCTGTCATCCAGGTTGCCATCTCCGAGAGACAATTATTCAATTTTAATCTTGTATTCTCATGCTGTTCTTCAATGGTTATCAGCAGTTGAGTATCATCAGCATAGGAGCAGATACCAAAGCCCCACTTCTCACTGATTTTTGCCAGAGATGACACATAGACATTAAAAAGTGTGGGGCTCAGGGATGCCCCCTGTGGAACACCGTAACTAATGGGTTTTGGTTTAGATGAGAACTCCCCCATTTGTACTCTCTGTGTTCTATTATTCAAGAAGGAGCTCAGCCATTGAAGGGCTTTAGCATAAACTCCTTTTCCATGAAGGATCTCCAGTAGGCGATTGTGTGAGACAGTGTCGAACGCCGCCGATAGATCTAATAAAATCAGAGCGGCGGCTTTCCCTTGGTCAACCAAAGATCTTATATTGTCTGACACGGCTAAGAGAGTTGCTTCCGTGCTGTTGGTGGCTCTAAAGCCAGTTTGGGAGGGTCTAATAGATCGTTTGACTCGAGATAGTTCGACAACTGTCTATTAACCAGTTTTTCCATTACTTTGGAGAGGTACGGCAGTTGGGAGATAGGTCGGTAATTTGCCGGATTACGCACGTCTGTTCCTGCTTTCTTCAGAAGGGGGTTACTACAGCCTGTTTCCATGTTTCTGGAAATACTGCGGTATCCAGCAAGTTATTGAATAGCTGGGTGACGTATGGGCAGATTATCGGTATAATCTGGGCAAAGACAAAGTGGGGACAGGGGTCAAGAGGAGACCCCGACTTAACTTCCCCCATTGTTTTTGCAACTTCTACCTCTGTGAATGGGGAGAAGCTGCCCATGCAGGCAAATGCATCGGAGGGGGGGGTTTGAGGTTTCCCGGTTGATTGCTGGCAGTGAGGTGTTGGAGTTGAATGTGGAGTATATTTTACTAATTTTGTCTGAAAAAAACTCGCTGATTTCTTCACAGCCTTCCTCTGAGGGTGGCAAAATTTGGGATAGGCTCACTGGGTAGCATAGCTCCCTTACTATTTTGTACAGCTCCTTACTTGAGTTGCAATTCTCATTAATTCTACCAGCAAAATATGACTTTTTGGCTTTCTTAATGGCATTATTATAATTCCTCAACTCTGTCTTGTATGCCTGTCTGTCTGTATGTAGTTTAGATTGCCTCCAGTGATGCTCTGTGGTTTGGCACTTTCTTTTGAGTGCCTTGAGTTCGTGTGTATACCACTTTCCTTGTTGAGGTTTGTTCGACACCTTTGATGGCAGTTTAGGTGCAAATAAATCTAGGGTGTTAATGATTTCTTTTTCGAGATAAGTTATTTCCCTATCGGCTTGGAGCATACTTAAGGCCTCTAGATTCTCGGGGCAAAAATGGGACCGGAAGGAATCTTCGGTAACTAATCTCCATGCTCGCCTTGTCCCCTGTAAGCACCTCGAGGGCTTGGTAGGATTTACTGGGAGCTTGATTATAAAGGAGATAAGTGAGTGGTCTGTCCAGGAAAGGGGTCTAATTTCCTGGATAGAAATTGAATCAAAGTTTGAGAAAAGCAGATCCAGGGTATGCCCTGCAATATGCGTTGGCCCTGTGACCCACTGCTTTAGTTGAATAATCTGCATATCGTTCTCCAGGTGCAAAGCTGCAGAGTTGTTGATTTTCTCGAAATGGATATTAAAATCCCCTATGACCAAATAATGTTTGTATTTCAGGCAGGGGGGAAAGAGTTGAGTTAGTAAATGGGCGCTAAGTTCAGATTGATGCCCCGGGGGATTGTAAATTACAGCTCCCCCGAGCAATGTATGACCATCTCTGGCCACTTGAAATGATAATACCTCATGCTTCCCTACTTGTGCCATTGCGACGTGAAGGCAAGTGAGGTAGTCTTTAAAAAGTATAGCCAGACCCCCTCCTTTCCGTCCCTGCCTATCTTGTTTTAAAATGTTGTAGTCTGTAGGCAGGGCGGTGGCAATGTCAGTAGAGTTACTTTCATCCAGCCATGTTTCCGTTATAAAAACCAAATCAGGGCGCATTTCGTTTATAATGTCCCAGATATTGAGGGAATGTTTGGGTACTGAGCGGGCATTGAAATAGATGCATCTCAATTTGTACAAGTCATCCTTTTCTCTGGAAGGCCGCTCTGACTGTGTCACACTACACCATTTACAGAACAGGCATGAGAAAGGGCCTTCCATGTGCCCAGGATCGGCTTTGATACAATAGATATCATTGCCTACTTCCTGACCTGATAGTGGCAAGAGTGTCTCTCTAGAATAAACTAGAGTGGGGGCTATGTCAGGAGAAGCAGGGGTCCTGGCCCCTTGGCCCGGCCAGGCGCGGACGGGCGCAGACGGGCTTGCCTTAGGCGCGCCCGCTGTGCGGGCGCTGACACATTGGTTGTTTTATAGAGAGGTGAGCGTAAGGTCCCTCTACCCTCTCCCTAACCGGAAGTACTTTGTGGCAATCCTTAACCGTACTAGCCACGCCCTCCACACTAACTGCACTTCCGCCGCGATGGACCGGGGCAGGCAATCGGATAAAGTAAGTGCAAATAGCAAATTGAATCAACAAACAGTTTTAAAAAGTGCCCGTTCAGCCTCCCATATAAAAACTTCGTATTCTGTAGTTAAAATACAATAGACTAAAAATGGACTAAAAACACATTAGTATTGATTCAGCAGCGTGAATTTAGCAGCAAAGTTTTTTGTTTTTAAAAGAGCACACCGGCAGTCTCACCAAAGTCTCGCTGCGCGGGCGCTGGCACATTGGTTGTTTTATAGAGAGGTGAGCGTAAGGTCCCTCTACCCTCTCCCTAACCGGAAGTGCTTCGTGGCAATCCTTAACCGTACTAGCCACGCCCTCCACACTAACGGCACTTCCGCCGCGATGGACCGGGGCAGGCAATCGGATAAAGTAAGTGCAAATAGCAAATTGAATCAACAAACAGTTTTAAAAAGTGCCCGTTCAGCCTCCCATATAAAAACTTCGTATTCTGTAGTTAAAATACAATAGATTAAAAATGGACTAAAAACACATTAGTATTGATTCAGCAGCGTGAATTTAGCAGCAAAGTTTTTTGTTTTTAAAAGAGCACACCGGCAGTCTCACCAAAGTCTCGCTGCGCGGGCGCTGGCACATCGGTTGTTTTATAGAGAGGTGAGCGTAAGGTCCCTCTACCCTCTCCCTAACCGGAAGTGCTTCGTGGCAATCCTTAACCGTACTAGCCACGCACTCCACACTAACGGCACTTCCGCCGCGATGGACCGGGGCAGGCAATCGGATAAAGTAAGTGCAAATAGCAAATTGAATCAACAAACAGTTTTAAAAAGTGCCCGTTCAGCCTCCCATATAAAAACTTCGTATTCTGTAGTTAAAATACAATAGACTAAAAATGGACTAAAAACACATTAGTATTGATTCAGCAGCGTGAATTTAGCAGCAAAGTTTTTTGTTTTTAAAAGAGCACACCGGCAGTCTCACCAAAGTCTCGCTGCGCGGGCGCTGGCACATCGGTTGTTTTATAGAGAGGTGAGCGTAAGGTCCCTCTACCCTCTCCCTAACCGGAAGTGCTTCGTGGCAATCCTTAACCGTACTAGCCACGCCCTCCACACTAACGGCACTTCCGCCGCGATGGACCGGGGCAGGCAATCGGATAAAGTAAGTGCAAATAGCAAATTGAATCAACAAACAGTTTTAAAAAGTGCCCGTTCAGCCTCCCATATAAAAACTTCGTATTCTGTAGTTAAAATACAATAGATTAAAAATGGACTAAAAACACATTAGTATTGATTCAGCAGCGTGAATTTAGCAGCAAAGTTTTTGTTTTTAAAAGAGCACACCGGCAGTCTCACCAAAGTCTCGCTGCGCGGCGCTGGCACATCGGTTGTTTTATAGAGAGGTGAGCGTAAGGTCCCTCTACCCTCTCCCTAACCGGAAGTGCTTCATGGCAATCCTTAACCGTACTAGCCACGCCCTCCACACTAACGGCACTTCCGCCGCGATGGACCGGGGCAGGCAATCGGATAAAGTAAGTGCAAATAGCAAATTGAATCAACAAACAGTTTTAAAAAGTGCCCGTTCAGCCTCCCATATAAAAACTTCGTATTCTGTAGTTAAAATACAATAGACTAAAAATGGACTAAAAACACATTAGTATTGATTCAGCAGCGTGAATTTAGCAGCAAAGTTTTTTGTTTTTAAAAGAGCACACCAGCAGTCTCACCAAAGTCTCGCTGCGCGGGCGCGGGCGCTGGCACATCGGTTGTTTTATAGAGAGGTGAGCGTAAGGTCCCTCTACCCTCTCCCTAATCGGAAGTGCTTCGTGGCAATCCTTAACCGTACTAGCCACGCCTTCCACACTAACGGCACTACCGCCGCGATGGACCGGGGCAGGCAATCGGATAAAGTAAGTGCAAATAGCAAATTGAATCAACAAACAGTTTTAAAAAGTGCCCGTTCAGCCTCCCATATAAAAACTTTGTATTCTGTAGTTAAAATACAATAGACTAAAAATGGACTAAAAACACATTAGTATTGATTCAGCAGCGTGAATTTAGCAGCAAAGTTTTTTGTTTTTAAAAGAGCACACCGGCAGTCTCACCAAAGTCTCGCTGCGCGGGCGCTGGCACATCGGTTGTTTTATAGAGAGGTGAGCGTAAGGTCCCTCTACCCTCTCCCTAACCGGAAGTGCTTCGTGGCAATCCTTAACCGTACTAGCCACGCCCTCCACACTAACGGCACTTCCGCCGCGATGGACCGGGGCAGGCAATCGGATAAAGTAAGTGCAAATAGCAAATTGAATCAACAAACAGTTTTAAAAAGTGCCCGTTCAGCCTCCCATATAAAAACTTCGTATTCTGTAGTTAAAATACAATAGACTAAAAATGGACTAAAAACACATTAGTATTGATTCAGCAGCGTGAATTTAGCAGCAACGTTTTTGTTTTTAAAAGAGCACACCGGCAGTCTCACCAAAGGAAGATCTTATGGGTCCCACCCGAGGAGACCTAAATAACCTGTTGTTCAGGCCCTTATAATTTTTGGCAATGTTTTATATCTGGGTGCTACTGATTTGCGGATAAAGAGGCTGCAAATTGAGCAGAACACTGCTGCCCACCTACTTTGTCATATCCCTCATAGCACCTCTGTCTCTCAACATCTTTGTTTAGTGCATTGGCTCCCTATAGCTAAACTCATTAATTATAAGTCATTATGCTATGTGTTTAAAGCCATGCATCAGGCTGGTCCTTTGTGTATTCGAACCTCGATTCATCCTTACTTACCCAAGAGAGAGCTTCAGCACTGGGACATTATCCCCAGAGTAAGACTGGCAAGGTGTTTTTTTTTTTGGGGGGGGGCAAAGTTTTGGAACTTCTTGCCTTTCACTCTTTGCCTTTGCAACTCTTACGCACTGTTTAGGAAGATGCTTAAAACCTGGTTCTTATAGATGTTGTCTCTCTTGTTCTTTTCATATGCGGTTAGTGCTGGGAAATCCCAATGGGGTAGTAATGCACTCTACAAATCTGAATTGAATTGAATTACTACAAAGTGTAAAAGTGAATTTGCATGTGTAGACAATCGCGTGAAAATTTACCTTTGTGAGCAGGCCCCTTCGTCTTGCATAAGGCTTTATAATTTGACATGCTGATCATCATAACAGTTATCATGAAACTGTAAACAATCTATCATGCCATTTGGTATTTATGAGCATTATAAATGTTGTGTTAAACTCCATGTACTCTGTCATGTAGAACCTGAATAGGTTAAGGATTTAGGGGCCCATTAGGATGGCGGGCGGATCACCCCAGCCGGGCCGGCGGTGGCCATCCATGCCTGAATGACCCCCCGCCATATTAGGATGGCTGGGGGGTCCGCGGAGGACGGGAAGATTGTCCGCCGCTTTTCCGCCGGTCGACTAGTCGACCGGGCGGAAAACGGGCGCAATATGGTGGCGGTGTCTGCAAGACACCGGCATCCATATTGCGATGCAGCCGGTGATCAGCCTTTCCATGGCGGCGTTGCCGCCATGGAAAGGCATACTGTCTTTGCTGTTGGGGGCCCGTTGCGGGCCCCCGGAGTGTTCGGGGGTGGGGGGGTGCACATGGGGGGTACCTGTGGTACCCCCCTACATTGGCGTGGACAAGGTGGCAGGCACCGCGCGGTGCCTGTCACCTTGTGCATGCCAATGCACAACGTGCATCCACAGCATTATGGCAGGCGGTGCTGTGCTCACCGCCCGCCACAATGTTGTGGATGGGGGATGCCACCGCCACCGTGGCGGGGGCATCCTATTGCCCACAGCGGGACCGCCGCACCTCTGGCGGACGGTCCCATTCACCGTTTGTCCGCCCGCCATCGTAATAGGCCCCTTAGTTCCAAAGGCAGTTCTTCAGGTGTACTTTCAAGCTGCAGTGTAGTGGTTCTGCAGGTGGAGATGCAATTCGGTCATAAAGGGGGCTCCCACAGATGTGTAGCATGTGTAACAATAATTCACTAGTTAACCAGATTGTCGTGGAAGAATGTTATTGAATTTCGATATTTATAAATTTTATTTTCCTAACTCAGCATCATTCTTTAATGTTGTCCACTTGGTCCATCTTTTGCCAGCTGCACCAGTTCTGAATATTTCCATCACATCTGGTGCTTTCCCTTCAGTGATCCTTTATTGGAGCATTAGCTTCTTATTCATTTACAACCTCTTCAGCTCCTAGTGTTAAATTAATGCTGGGTCCCTGAAGGTTCTGCAGCTCATCAAGGGGTCTTATGGAAGCCTACTCATGGACTGTCTTGGCAGGCCAAGACAGAATTATTTGGACAACAGGGTCAGGCGCAGAGGTCAAAGTATAATGTCGAAAGTAGAGTGCAAGGATGATGTACAAGGTTTCTAAAGGGCACAATGTCACTCGTCTCCGACGAAACCTAGTAACTGAATTTAACTCTTAATTTGTACTCTTATCTGTTCAACGGCATATCTACCAGATTGCCACTTTCATTTTTAGTAATCTTACAGTTAACTACCCAGTACCATAAGGTGCCATCTTATCACTTCCATCTTCGGCCTTTACAGGGAACCTCTTGGAGTTCACTTTGCCAACGACAGAGTTAAGATCCAGCATTCCTCAGCATTACACAACTGTATCTGAATGCCTTAATTATCATGGAGATCAATCACCTTGAGCACTGCTACAAACTCAGCCACATCTGGATATCAAACACTTACTTTAAGCTGAAGGCAATAAAACTGAAGAAATTCTCATCGATAACAGTACCAGACAAGCTCAAACCCTAGAGCGGCTCTCTGACATGAAGTTGGTTGGATTAATAACTCATCTCTCCATGGATGCTAAATAATTTAGAGCAACAAATGCAAAAAGAATAGATGATAGACGGAATACTGAATTAATCAAACATTCACTGGGTTAAATCCATCTGTTTTTTGCACGCCACCCCATTCCAGTTTAGATACAGTCATATGCAAATCAGTCTTGACCCTGTTCCCCAGGGGAACAGTCCAGCTCAAACTGCCAGGCCAGGTCTTCCCTGAACCAGAAACAAACATCCTGGGACCGGTTTCGGGATAACACCCCTCATCAGCCAGGCTAGCTTGATTCTGGTGGCATAGCGAGCACGGGACCAACGTTTGGGCATACCCTTCTCACTTAGGGCAACAAATACAAAAAGAACAGATGATGGACGGAATGTTGAATTAATCAATCACCCCCAGTCACAGATCTGGGTCAAATTCATCTTTTTTTGCACGCCACGCCATTCCAGTTTAGACCCAGCCATATGCAAATCAGTCTTGACCCTGTTTCCCTGGGGAACAGTCCAACCCAAACTGCCAGGACAGGTCTTTCCTGGACCAGAAACAAGCATCCTGGGACCAGTTTAGGGGTAACACCCCTCATCAGTCAGGCTAGCTTGAATCTGGTGGCGTAGCGAGCACGGGACCCACGTCTGGGCATACCCTTACCACTTAGGGCAACAAATGCAAAAAGAACAGATGATGGAGAGAATGCTGAAATAATCAAACATTCACCCCCAGTCACAGATCTGGGTTAAATCCATGTGTTGTTTTTGCACGCCACGCCATTCCGGTTTAGACCCAGCCATATGCAAATCAGTCTTGACCCTGTACCCCATGGAAACAGTCCAGCCCGAACTGCAGGCTAAGACAGACTTTTTTGGACAACAGGGTCAGTCGCAGAGGTCAAAGTGTAATGTCGAAAGTAGAGTGCAAGGATGAGGTAACAAGGTTTCTAAAGGGCACAATGTCACTCGTCTCTGAATAAAATGCTGAAGAAACCTAGGGGCACATTACGATACCCGGCGTAAATAACACCGCCAGGCATGGAAGCGTCAAAAATCCGCCCGCACACACCGCCTGAACACCGACCACGCCATTACGATTACACAAACCGAATACCGCCATCGGCGGAAAAAGCACACAAAATACCGCCCGCCAACGTCCGAGTCGGAGACAAACCGCCCGCCACGGACGGAAACACGCACGACAACACAAAACCGCCCGCCCTCACGGCCGACACACCGCACGTGAGATTACGATCGCACCGACATGAGCGCGGAAAAACCACAAATATACCGCCCGCCAGCGCAAACAACGCCGATGAGAATCGACACGGCAGAAGCCATGGCGCCCACGTACCTGCACAGAAACCATCCGCACACAAAACCAATAACACACAACATGGCCAACAAGTCCACACAGCAAGGCACGCACAAATACACAAGCACAGTACATATCCCGAAAACATCCCCCCGGACAAACAAAAAATACAAAGGCCAGAACCCCAGACACAACACACCTGAAAACAACAGACCATGAGGACACACCCACATAGGTGAGTACAAAAGCAGCACTCCCACAGACCACAACCCCTTGCTACATTGCAAACCAGAGAGGAGAGGAGAGGACACAGTGACACAGCAAGGACAGCAGCACACCACAGAAACGCACACATCACCACCACCACCACCACCACCACCACCAAACACCGGCACCACAAACCCCCTGCACATTACACAACACACACCGCACCAGCACCACAAACACCATGGCACCACAAAGGATGCCCAAGTTCACGCCCATGGAGCTGACGGTCATGGTCGACGAGATCATCAAGGTGTACCCACAAATCTATGGGAACATGGTCCAGCACACACCACTAGCCACCAGAAACAGAATGTGGAACCGGATCGTAGACCAGGTCAATGCAGTCGGGACCCTGCCCAGGAACAGAGTCGAGATCAACAAACGTTGGAATGACGTAAAGAGCCTGGTCAAGAAGAAGGAGGGCAAAAACAGAGAGCTGGCTGCCGTCACTGGCAGAGGGAATCCCGCGCTCTTTAAGACCTACAAAGCGTGGGAGGAGAAGGTGCGAGTCGTAATCCATCCGGAGATCCTCGCCGGATTAGCAGAGGGAGTGGAGGCTGGTAAGTACAAACTAATGTATACCAGCACACCGCTATGTACTCACATGCACTACCACCATGCCACAGCTCCCAGGGACAAACACCCCCATGTCCAGCACACAATACACAACACATCACACACACATGCAACAGACACCACCACACACAGCCCAAACCGAACAACTGTAAGATGCGTGGGGACATGTGTACACTCAGCCAGCCACGTAACCACCAACAGGTCCCCAAATATGCCAGAAGCGCCACAACGAGCACCCACCACACCCATGTGTCCGCCACAGCTGCACTAACCGACAAGTAACAGGTAAGTGGCAGGAACACAAAGTGCAGTGGGTGGGACGGTGGACAGCCCAAGTACAACACACACCAGGCCCCTAGTCCCACAGCACAGCAAGGAGGAGCATCCCCCCACCCCACAGCCACGTGTCAGCCACCGCAGTGCACAACGACAGCCGAAAGGCAGACATCACGGTCCACAGCAATCGGTGTCAGTGGGTGTCCAGCCACCCCCACGACCCACAACACCCCCCACCCCCACAGACCTGCAACATGGAGCACCCCCGCTTAGAACCATGTGGCATCCAGTACAGTGCACGCACGAACAACCTGCAGGTGGGAAACTGGACAGGGCTGGATTACTGGAGGCATGAGGACCGGAACACGACCAACACATGGGACATGTCACGTAGCAGACGAACACGCAGCACCGCCCACCGTCACGAACAAGTGAACAATGTGCACACGGACATGAACAACAGACTCACACCCCACATGACCCATCACAGACATAGCAACACCCAAGGAGCCACGTCTGCATGCACAGGCCACACTGAATATAGTACCACACGGCAGACACTGTGCAACTCATCACACACAACCGAAACACCATTGAAGTCCTGTCCATGTAGCCCCAACTGCCTGTCAACCACACACCCCACAACTACGCCTATGTAAGACAAACAACACTAGACGCAACAGAGCGGAACAACATATATGCACACGAACACCACTGAACCCATCAAACACACAGACACACCATGCACAAACAACATACCATCCATCCCATCCGTCAGCCCCAGTCTCATGAAAGGCATGTCATCCGCACAGCTGCCACACATACAGCAGTCACGCTAAGATACATGCCCATGACCAACCATGTGCCAGAAGTCAATGAAGTGCACGACACACTGTGAGCAACAACACACAACATGGGCCACACCCCCCGATCACTGCAGTGATGCACATGGCACAGGGCAGCACGCACACCAAGGAGATGGGACAACTGCAATACGTTGGCTGGCACACAACCATCACTCACTCATAACGATGCGTCCAATGCCATGTCCAGTAATCACAACAGACAGCAAATATGCAGGCCATGTCAAGCATGCACACACCTCAAACCATGCACTGTCATGCTGCCACAACACATGTCACGTTCGGCACCCATGGCTCACAGCATGTACCCCAAAAGCATATTCCCTCCCAAATGCGAATCTGGGGCATGGCCCCCATGTTGCCATATGCGTTCCTAAGTGTTCCATTTGAACCCCAAAAGCATATTCCCTCCCAAATGCGAATCTGGGGCATGGCCCCCATGTTGCCATATGCGTTCCTAAGCGTTCCATTTGAACCCCAAAAGCATATTCCATCCCAAATGCGAATCTGGGGCATGGCCCCCATGTTGCCATATGCGTTCCTAAGCGTTCCATTTGAACCCCAAAAGCATATTCCATCCCAAATGCGAATCTGGGGCATGGCCCCCATGTTGCCATATGCGTTCCTAAGCGTTCCATTTGAACCCCAAAAGCAAAGTACAAACCAGACCCAGGATGGGCCAGGAGCCCGCATACACCAGAGTCACAATAAGTAGGGGCACAGCAACACACCCATCGGCATGGCCAATCCGTCCCATGCCACATGTGCACAGCACACAGTCCCATTGCCAAGCACACACAACTACAGATGCTACAGCCACACACACGCCTCCGGGAAACCCATGTACGAGATTGCACGAACTGTCAATGTCAGACGACAAATACATACTTCGCCAGGTGCAACACAATAACTAATCTCATTCTCTCCACAGGTGACGAACTGCTGGATGCTGGGGATGGAGCCAGCAGCCAGCACAGCCAGCCTACAAGCCCCCAACGAGGACACACGGATCTGGAGGATCTGTCCTCCTCCTCGGACACGGACAACGAAGCAGGCCCATCTGGTGTGGCAGGGCCCAGCCGCTCCCCAGGACCCCTCCTACCCACCAACCCATCATCCAGGGCTGCTGAACATTCACAGCCCCCTGCTGCCACTGTCGTTGCGGCCACACCCACGGTCATTGTGGCCACTACCACTGCCGCAACCGCCACCATCGCCGCACCGACCACCACCGCCGCCACCACCGCCACGTCTCCGCTGGCACCAGCCCCAGCACAGGTGGTGGCCCGGACGACTGGATCCACCCTGGGAGCCACAGCGAGGACCGTGGTGAGCAATGTGGCTAGTGGGCAGGCCGGTGGCAGCAGGACTGGTAGGAGGAGCAGGGTCAGGGAAACGCCAGCCTCCCCTGGGAGCCATGCCCTGCCTCACATGGCCAGAGTCCTTGGGGCCTATGAAGAGGCCCAAGGACAATGGGTCCGGTCTGCCTCAGACACGCGTGAGGTGCTGGGGGTGTTGAGGTCCATGGACGCCCGTATGGGCCAAATCGTGGACCTCATGGGACAGCTGGTGGTGGCGGTGAGGTCACAGCCAGGGACAGCAGCTCCCCCTCCGCCACCACCTGCCGGGGCGCAGGGTGGAGCAGCAGTGTCCAGTTCCCCTGCGTCCACAGCCAGTGATCACACCTCAACCACCAGCATGTCGCAAGCAGGCACCCCCCTCGCAAACGTGGAAGGGGCCGTCCGAAGAGGAAACAGATCTCCCGGGAGGACTTCGCACGCTCCAGTCGCAAGTGAGGCAGCCAGCCAGCCTTCCGCCAGCCTTCCTTGACCAGCCACTGCATTGACCTGGACTACGATCCCACTCCACACAGCCATCTGGATGGCATGTGTCTGTTGGACTATGGACATAGAACCAGTGGGTACACCCTGATCATCACGCAGCCATGACCGACAGCTCATTGTCACTGCACGCACCACTTTTGTCATCACCTTACACACAATCACATGTCACAGTTTGTAATAAATGCACCTTTTTCACTAACTGCTGTTTGTGCCCTGTGTTTTATTTGTACGGAATACAACGGCCACCTTGGGCGGAAAGGCACCTGATGCGTGGCATGGCAATTGAATCCGGAGGGCCTGTAGGGACCTAGGGGTGGGAGACAGAACAGGAGCACATTCAATGAGTGTGTCACACACCCATCACACAGTACATGTCAACAACTACAAGCAATGTACACACATCGCACAGAGCAATAGGGCACAATGCCACAGCCACCAACAGTGGCATACTACCCTGGCCATGGAGCGTTGACACACAGCACGCAGTGAACAAACGGCCACCCTGACACAGCACACACACACCTGCACAGATACAGCCACATCAGCCGTCGTACATGGACACTCACCGTCAAGTGAAGTAGCGGGCGATGAGCTGCTGCCGCACATTACCAGCTTCCTCCTCTCCGCTGTCCTCCTCACTCGAGCTGTCCTGGTCAGCGGGCTGGGGCCCTGGTTGATCTCCGTCATCCACGATGAGGGGGATCTGCTTCCGAATGGCCAGATTGTGCAGCATGCAGCACGCCACCACTATCTGGCACACCTTCTGTGGGGAGTACGCCAGCGCACCCCGGTGCGGTCCAGGCACCTGAACCTGGACTTGAGGAGGCCAAAGGTACGCTCGACCACACGTCTGGTCCTCCCATGTGCCTCATTGTAGCGATCGTCTGCTGGGGTGCGAGGATTCCTCAATGGACTGAGCAGCCATGCCCCATTCGGATACGCAGAGTCACCTGGGTGTGAGGGACACAGAGAACCGTTGCTAATCCAACTGGACAGGGGACAGCATCGCACAGCCAGCACGCTACACCACTCCACATACTCACCGACAATACAGGCACGATCCTGTTGCATATTGGACATCAGTCGTGGCAAGATGCTGTTGCGCATTATGTGTGCGTCATGGGCCGAGCCTGGGAACTTTGCACACACGTGGGTGATCACCATGTCCGCAAGGCACACCACTTGCACATTCAGGGAGTGCGTGTGCTTCCTGTTGCGGTACAGGTGCTCAGTGGCCTGTGGTGGAACAAGGCCGACATGTGTGCAGTCAATGGCTCCAACGACGTGTGGGATTCTGCCAAGGGCATAGAATGCACCCTTCACTGCCGCCAATTCACGGGCCCTGGGGAAGCGGATGTACCTGTTCCGGTACAGCATCATGGCTGCCAGTACATCCCTCAGCACTTTGCTGAACATGGGCTGGGACATCCCTCCTCCAATGCCCACTGTGTGCTGGAATGACCCAGTGGCGAAGAAATGCATGGCGGCCATCACCTTAGCCGTGGGGGTGACAGCAGTCGGATACACCCTGCGGGGACGGAGATGGGGTTCTAACATGGCACACAGTCGATGCAGGGTTGGCCTGTCCAGCCGAAACTTCCTAATAACCTCTGTATCGTCCATGTCCGCCAGCAATTGGTATGGGCGGTCAATGTTCGGTCTCCGCCTAGGGACAATGGCAGAGGACACATGTCAAAGCAACACGACACATGGCAATTTCGCATACACATCACTGACATGACTGAGCAAGCACAGGAGCCACAGCCCAGCTGTCAAGCTGGGACGGCACGGCCACAATACACTTACACAGGTCTCCCAACAATGGCAATGGCTAGTGATACAAACCACTGCCATGTGCATGCACATGGGGATCTAGGCCCCAATGACTTGCGGGGCGTGCTGATGGGGACTGACTGCATATCCGTCAAGCGGCAACGCCACGGCAACATGAATGTCTGCTGAGCATGGAACTGCTTTCGCGGCTGGATGAGTATGGCACACGACGACGACGATGTGGGCACAGGCTGAGCGGCCAAAACAAGTGGGACCTGTGGCACGAGGGGATATGAGACAGTAGTAGGTGTCAGCACTGCACCCTATGTACAGCACTGTACGGATCACACCTCCCGAAACATTGACAGGTGTCCACATTGACAGCCCCATGCCAAGACGGCTGTGTGCTTGCAGTCACACGTCACAGGTGAGAGGTTACATTGCACGTGCCAGGTGGCAGACGTACACAGTGGGAGCTGGCATGTGTGTGCATGTGTCTCCTGTTCAGGATCCACCAGATGGGCGCTGACTCTGTACTGAGCATTGGACACAGCATGTTCCGTGGAAGGCTTGTGTGTGTGGGATGGTGGCACTGGATGTGCCTCCGTTGGGTGGGGGGCCATGCACAGGGCGGGTACGTCGATGATTGCGCATTGTTGGTCACGGTGGGTGCACCAACTGAAGATGTGTTGCCCTGTGTTCAATTCCTATGTCCGCATGATGATGGACTGTAGATGTGGGCAGACTACACATTGGTCGATGTGCTGTCTATATGCATGTGCCTTCACACCAGGCACAGCTGCCCCTGCACATGTGACCCCTGCTGGACTCGCTGCTGGGTCTGTGGAGCTGATGCACCTTCTGCGCGTGGGGCGGACAGCTCTCCTCACTTCCCTCATTGCGCATATCATGACTTTGCCGCAGGTGACATGGATCATGGAGGGCCCACATGTACGCGTGGGTAGGCTACACATGATTGTACACTGGTCGCCACCCCCAGTCAGTGTTTCGAATGGGAAGGTTGTCGTGCTGGTGGTATGTTCGTTGTGGCGGATGGGCGGGCCTAGGTGCGGGCTTACATTCCGGACATGGGGGGGTAGTTGAATTGGCGACTAGTTGCAGTACACACGGGACACGTCTCTTCCTTTCCACATCTGGGTCATCCCTTGTACTAACTGACAGTGATACAGTCATCTTCGCCCCAGCCCTCATGTCCTCCCCTCGCTCCCCCAATATGCATGCTCACCTGCGAGGCTAGCGCTTGCACAGGCAGCCCCAAGCTCGCACCAGAGAGGGCAAGGAGTGTATGTGTGGGTCCAGTTGCACGAGTGGGCTGTCTCAGGGTATGATGTGTTGCGGGACGCCGTCCACCTGCGTGGTGCCCCAAATGGAGACCCGGCCTGCATGGACTATGCATCACAGTCTTCGCCTTCCGGATCCGCCACCTGCGACACCCAGTGGCTGTGGCTGCCCTTGCGGCCAGGCCGCGTCCATCTGTGGCTGATGGCCCACACATTCACTCTTTGGCCTCTCTGGGGAGGGCTCGGGGGTGGTTGCGCACGCGCTTGCACTTAGTCGCAATGGCATGTGGCGTGGTTGGTATGATGGGCAATGGATGGGATGGTGCGAGCCACCTCCCGTGACGTCAGTGCTGCTCGTGCTGTGGTGCGTTCCCCCATACACTTCCATGTGACTTGTGCCATGCTAGACGTTGAGGTTCTATTGCCTGCGTGATATGACCAGGAGGAGCGCGAGGAGACCTCTCACACACCATGCTCCACTGCCATCCCGTGCCCTGTATCGCCTGTGCGGATTGACTATGTTGGGGTTACACCTGGTCGACTGGGGCTGTGTGTGCCTTGTCAGGGGCATGGCGGGCGCACAACAGGATCCAGCTTGTCCACAGAGGGTGGGCTGAGGTGCGCCTGGTACCGCTTTGTACGTGTGCCCGGCTGCTATGCACACACGTGTTCACTCCCCCCGACAGGTGTCCTCTCACAATGCCCAGGGAAGCGGTGGTGTACTGTTCATGACCCCTCCCAACACGGCGTGCTCCAACTTGGCATGTGCGCATCTACCCGTCGCACCCACCCACCTGAGCACTGCGTCCATACGACTTCACACGACACATGTGTGTCTTCCACAGTAGTGCTACTCATTTGCGTTGACATCCAATACCAGTGGACTACATGGTCATGTCACGACTGCCGTGTACTTCACATACTCTCATCCTCTCTCATTCGTACTTGTGAAATGAGTCAGCGGAGACAGTTTTGGTTTCAAACATTATATTGAGTCTTCTGTCCTCTGTGATGCAGTATAGTGGACACTACTGGCAGCGGAATACATGTTGAGGATATACTGAGCATGATTGCAAATGGGATAGGGTGTGGGGTTACATGTGATTGGCTGTTGCATGTGGGATGTGGGCTTCAGAGTGACATCTGCTTGGCCAAGGCTGTGCTAATGTACATTTACGTATAGCTGCGGAGCTGCGGACTTTGACAGAGACGGTATACATGTAGCCTACCAGACCGCTTGGCATCATGGGCACAGTCCATCTCAGTTCCATGTGACAGGTTTGCTGCGGTTGTTCCTCATGCACGCGTGCATGTGAGATGACATCAGGGCATGTGCTTGCGTGCATGCAGCGGCGTGCCACTTGTTGTTGCACTGTGGTGGTTACTGGACATGTCACAGTCACTGGGGTCGTGTTGTTGTTGTATGCACTTGTCGTCCATGCAAAGGTCCTGGTATGGGATTCCCGGGGCGGGGGTGGGAGGGGTGCAGCACCCACAGACTCCAGGCGACCTATTCATGTCCACTGAGCGGTGTGTGTGTCCATGGGCGCTGGATCCATGTCGTGTCCTGGTTGTTCGTGCAGTTCCGTCCATGTGGGTGCGATACACAGAGCCCATGCCACTGCCTCCTACGATGCATGCGGTGTTCCTGGATGTGATGGGGAACAGTGTGCATGTCCCGGTCATATCCGATGTCATGGCGATGTCGTTGATGGTGTGGTTACAGTTGCCGGTCGTTTGGTATGGCTGTTGTGGTGGTGACTGGCCAGTCCGTGCGGAAGCTAAGCATGGGTGCGGGGTTGGACATCATAGGTCACTCGGGGAACCTGCGTTGTGGTCCGACGTATTTACAGGTTGTCAGGTATGCGATGCCGTCCAGCAGGGCTTCCATGTCATTGGTGGTGTACATGTTTGCCAGCCAATGAAGCGGATGGTGGCTGTCAAGGTGTTGTTCGTAGGTTGTCCCTTGGAGGACCATGATGGGGCATGCTGGGTGACATTCGATGTAGCTGTTCTCGATGATCCGTCGTGTGGAGGCACAGTGGTCCCATTTCAGTGCGGGTGCGATGTTGGCCACATACGCCATGCCCCCATAGGCAGAGCAGGCCCTGTCGTGTGCGTCCAGAGGGAGGAGTAGTGGTAGCAGGTCCGCCTTCAGACATGCCGGGTTGGAGAGGCATATCTCGACGGGATGCTGGTAGGGACACCTCCGACAGTAGAAGACGGGCATGACGCAGCTGAACAATGTGATGCGGTAAGTCAGTCGGTAAGTTACGTTCAGCAGGGACAGGAGATCGCATCCCAATGTATGTAACAGGTTGGTTTTGTACAGCTTGAGCTGTTCGGCGTAGTTGGGTAGGTGTGTTGCGGTTGCCATTTCGCAGCGGTTCGTTGAGGTGGCGTGCTCCGGCTGTGTGTGCAGTCTGCAATGTGCACGCTCCGGGGTTGCTGTGAGCTCTGTGTAGTCGTGGGGAGACAGGACTTGTGTTCTGTTGGCTTGTTTGGAGGACACGGGCCCTCTTCCCACATGCTTCTCAGACAGTTCAAGGTCAGTGCTGTGTGACTCCTTCCAATTAACTTGCATGTGGCCGACATGGGGGAGTGTTTTCTTCTTTCTTCCCCGTCCGTTGTGTGCTTCTGTGATATGCGCTATCTGCCCTGTGGTCGGTCTCCTCGGCATGCCTGTGTTGGTCTATTCTTGGACAATGGCTGTATTCACCGGCTTCTGTCGTAGGGCTGTGGTTTCGGAGTTGGAATGGAAGGTCATTCAGTGCTGTCTGCTCTCCCTTGTGTGGGCGGCAGGCTGCCTTTCCGCTCTGCGTTGGGCCTTGTGTGTGAATGTTATTCTTGGGCCACCTGTTGTCGGTCCCCGGGCTCTTTGGTGTTCCGTTTTATATGTCTTGTTCATATGTGCAGGGTGGTATGGGTGTTTCTGTGTGGTACTGGCGTTCCTCTTCCCGAAGGGGCCCTGCTTCTCCTAGTTGGTGTTGCCGCCGCTGTGTGCTACGCCATGTTTGTTACACTGGGGTGTGTCCTGCTGTTGCGTGTCTTCACTGACATGTGTGCGTCGGTTGTGTGGCGTTGGGTGTTGTCCGTGAATTGGGCGTTGGGGACATGTCTGTGGCCGGCCTGTCACGTGTCATGTGCGTTTGGGGTGGGGCTGATGTGTGTGCTGCTTGGTTGTGTCCCTGTGTCTGTGTGCGACGCATGCATGGCGCTGCGGTTGGCCTCTGCGTTGTGCGCATGTGTGGCGGTGTCATCGGCGCTTTGGGGCCGTGACGGGGTGGTTGGTTCCTAGTCCCAGGTGGTGTGTACACATGTGTTCTGCGATGTTACGATTTGGCCTGTGTGTCATATGTGTACACGCGCTGGTGGAGGGTTGTCCGCTTTTTCCGCCCTTGCACTGTGTGCGCTGTTTGCGTGCACTTGTTGTGTGTGTGCCTACCTGCGTCTCCGCGGTACGTTGCGTCCTTGGTGGTGCATCAGCAGAAGCATGGGGAGGGCCTGCAGTGCTGGGTTCATGCTCGGGGAGCCGCTTCTTCGTTGTCCGTGCTCTGCGTCCGTGTTACCGCCTCTCTTTCACGTGCGGTGTCTCTTAGCCGTGGGAGCCGTTTGTTTGCGGCATCGTAATTTATGCGCCGGGCGGGACGTGTTTCGTCGGACGGTGTGTGTCAGTTGTGCTGCGCCGCTACGTGAACGGGCGCACTTTGATGGCGGACGGTGTTGCTGGCTTGCCGGCGGTGTTTGGTCTACTTTTCGCATCGTAATTGGGCGGGCGTGTGGACTGCTGCGTGCCGGCGGTAACTGGTGCTTTTTGCATCCGCCAGCACGGCGGTGGTGCTTCCGCCCGACATCGTAATGGGCCCCCTAGTAACTGAATTTAACTCTTAACTTGTGCTCTTATCTGTTCAACGCCATACCTACCAGATTGCCACTTTCATATTTAGTAATCTTACAGTTAACTACCCTATACCTTAAGGGGCCATCTTCTCACTGCCATCTTCGGCCTTTACAGGGAACCTCTTGGAGTCCACTTTGTTAACGACAGAGTTAAGATCCACCATTACTAAGCATTACACAACTGTATCTGAATGCCTTAATCATCATGGGGATCAATCACCTTGAGCACTGCTACAAACTCAGCCACATCTGGATATCAAACACTTACTTTAAGCTGAAGGCAATAAAACTGAATTTATTCTCATCGATAACAGTATTAGACAAGCTCAAATCCTAGAGCGGCTCTCTGAAATGAAGTTGGTTGGATTAACAGCTCATCTCTCTCATGGATGCTAAATAATTTAGAGTCACCATTGACAGTGACCTACACTTCAAAACACTTATTACTAGAAAACCAGAGGCCTCGTACAACCATCACTCACAAGGAAACCATACCTTTCTTAATTGAAATTCTGGAGTACAGCCCACACCCTTTCTTCTCCCACTTGGATAGTGGTAACGCCTGAGTCTCCAGCATTGCTGACTCAGTGCTGATCCCACTGAGGTGTGTCTTAACTGAATGCACACAACTAATAAAAGGAAAAAAGAAATATGACCACATTGCTGTCACCTTGATGCAACTGTATTTATCTTCGGAATCTAGGTCATCATCTACACAGTAATGACTGCCATATATACCTATCTGCCTAAAAAATGAACTATCTCAGGAAATTAAAGCAAATCAAGGAGATGTGACATCACCAGTCTCAAAATGTAGCTAAAACATGCCAGCAAACAAGCCTTCTAATCTAAGATGGGAAGCAAATATGACAGAAGTTCAGCCTGGGCAATAGGAAAACGATTATTTAAGAAGACTCTAGCTCCTTCCTTTACTGACCCATAGGCGTTTATAATCTGGCAAACAAACATCTTGGATTCTCCTTTATTAAACATCTTTGAGATCAGAGATCTAGGTATCCCATGTCAGGAGTCAGGAGCTGGTATAGGCATATATTTTTCTTTGAGTTCTGGGACTTAAAATCCTCCATTTATAACAGGAAAAATAAAACAAGCATAGGCACAGAAAATAAGTCTCGCCTGCAAGAGAGCTATTGGTTTTGTCAATGGCTTTTAGTCATGTTTGATAGCAGTGTGGCTGCTGTGCATTCAGAGGTAGGGGAGCGTAACACAGAGAGGTGGGTGGGAGGAAACACAGGAGAGGGAGGGAGGGTGAGTCCAGGGGCAACACGGACAGCAGGGGGTGGAAGGGGGAAGGTGGGGTTAAGCAACAACACGGGCAACAACAGAAGGACAGAGGGTGGGTGAAGCAGGTAACACGTGAAAGAGGAGGGACACTGCAGGGGCAGGGCACGAAGGCGCTAGCTAAAAAGATGCGCTTTTGAGGACTGCTTAAACACAAAGAAAAAAGTAGTGCCTAAACAAATGAGTAGTGGAAGGATACAAGTAATCCGTCCATATATACGTTTTTTTTCAAATCGTTGCCATCGATTAGAAGGGACTGGATGCGTTGTCCAAAAGATGCCCAATAATATGTTTTAAAATCTGGTAATGGCTAGCCACCTTTTTGAATGGGGGGCTTGATTTTGGAAAGAGATCAAAAGTGCCTATTAATATCCCCATATGAAGCTATTGATAGCTGAATCGAGCTGTTGGAGAAATATATTTGGAAATCGGAGCAGAATCGCCCTAAATAAATCCAAACATTTCAGAAGAACGTTTCATTTTCACAATAGGTCATCGCCCAATAATAGTGAGAGGTGTGGATGTCAAAGATGAAGCTGAGACATGGATTTCTTCTGCAGCTCTTCATAATTGAGTTGTACGATATTATTGACCTGACTAGTAATATTATACCAAGATATATTGCACAGTTAGTAACATATTCATTCTTGCCTCCTAATGAGTAATTGAGGATGACCTCGGTTTTATGAATATTTATTTTTTAACCTAATATAGAACCAAACCGAGAAGCCTCTTCTTTGATGTGCTTTATAGCAGGTATTAGCTCCCTTAAATAGATTGCCATATCATCCGCATATGCCATAATCTTCATAGAAATCTAGTTTAAAATGATGGGGGCAATATCTTTATTGCTTATGATATGGCGTAACTATGGTTCCAAATTTTGGGAGAAAAAAGAGGAGACATCGGGCATCCCTGTCGAGTGCCATAAAAAAATCCTGAATGTCGGGGATACTTCGCCCCCAATGACCAATTTTGCTGCAAGAGCTTGATATAAACACTGTATTCGTTTTAAAAACTTACCACCAATACCTAGTTAAATTAGCCCCTAGATAGTCCCAAGACACCCTATTAAAAGCCTTTTCCGCATGTAAGAGGATCATACCAGCCGGCTGTATGAAAATAATAGCAACATCAAAGATAGACATAGCCATGTTTGTATGAATGTTCATGTTTCTGCTAGGTATAAACCCATACTGTTGAGGATTGACAATCACTTTTATAATAGTTACTAGTCAATTAAAAAATATTAAAAACTGAATTTGATAACCTACACACACTAATCTGGAACAACTTGAGAGCTGTGTGAGATTTATTTTTGTTTTTCTGAAAAATTAGACTTGTATTGGCGCTGCATTAGAGCCAAGCATTGTCGAAGCCAATCAGTCTTGCTTTGCCAATGCATGTATGATGTTAATATTCACTATGCCAAATCTTGCAGAATTGCACCGCGCACCAAAGCACTGCCAAAGCCAATAGCAGGAGGCAGGCATCTTTGGTTGTTATTTTGTTATATGTGTTTTAGTAAGATGGATGTTACATTGCCTCTAGATGCAATGTGAGGGCCATCTTGGAAGTATACAAAATAACATTTCCAGATGCTCACCACTGCTGCTGTTTGCTTGGAACATATTTGTAAAATTGTGACACAAGCATTGGAACAGCCAATAAAGGGGGTGGCCATCTTGGAATGCTATTTTCTTTACTTCCAAGATGGCTGCCACATTGTAAGCGTGGGAGCCATATAGGAAGCGTGGAAAATAATGTTTCAAGATAGCTGTGTGTTGCAATTGGCTTTGCAAATACCTGCACAATTTTACAAGCAATGGCAAAACCAATAGCTGCAGTGGCCAGAGAGTAGGGAGAGAGATGGGAGAGGACGTTAAGAGGGACAACAATCCGCAGCAGAACTTGGGCCGGCAGTAGAAAGATGGAGAGAAAGCAATACGGATGCAGTTGGAGGTGGACCATGGATAACTGGGGAGGAGGTAATAGAGGATGACTGGAAGTTCGGCGTGGGAATGAGGTGGGGTGAAAGAGAGAAAGCGAAATATAGAGACTGAGAGGAAAAAGGACATGAACCTCATTGAGTGGTATATTCAAATGGCACAGAAAAATGCAAATAGAAGAGAATTGTTTCCTGACAGCAGCAGGGAGAAATGCACATCAGTGGACAAATGCACTCAACCAATCAACAGTCACTGGCAAAGACAAAAGGATTGGCTTGCATTTTAGATCCAGACTAAAACATAAAAAAGTCACCCCTGTAATTTTCCTAAGGTCAATTATGTCAAGTCAAACTTGACGGAAGTTATGGGCAGGGCTTTAAGTGGGATAGAAAAAGTGTGGGTTCTCTAAAAATGGTGTGGCCTATGTAATTAAGGGCATGGCTTAAACATGTAAGCTAAATTCCTGTGATTTCTAGAGTGCGCACGCCCGACTGGTATTTTGGCACCTCCCTAAGCGTTTTATTAATGCATCCAGATATATAGCACAACAACTGACATACACCTCTAACCATCCAGGACAATTGGCTTTTTAGTGTATGCTAGCTGTTTAAGATAAAGTAGAAACAACAATGATTTTATGGTAAATAAATAATATTGAAAATTTCTCAATCACTCCCCTTATGTTCACTCCATGTTAGACATGTATGTTCTTTTTATCTCCACATCTTCTCCATTCATATCTTATACCTCATCTCCTTCTTCTTCAGTACTCTATTTTTACTCTCTCCTGAATGCACTTCTTTGCATCTCGTTCACTTCATCAGCCCCAAACACACAACACACCCACTCGCCTGTAAGGACTGCATTTTCTTTAGTTTCGTCGTGTCGATATTTTGACAACTGTGTGGCTCCTTCACACACACATTTGCAAAGAATCACAACTGCAAACGGAATATCTGACCTCTGCTCTGTGAGCTCTACAAAGAGGCCAAGGATTGGATGAGCATGAATTCTGAACACCTTTCTGAAACACTGACAGGCACTATGAGAAGCTTGCACTGCCTTCAGCCTCAACTCCAGAGATCTCATTCGTGGCCCGTTGTAAACACCTGGAAGTGACTCAGTTGAAAATATGCACTATACAAGAGTAAAATACCACACGAAAAATATACAGAAACATATAATCCTGGAAATAGCAAACTCCCTTAGGGAATGCAAGATTAAGTAGAACATGTGAAACATAAACAAGAATTAACTCACTAACTGGATTACTTTAACATTCTTCGCATTCTTTTTTCAGAACTCGACCAGTTTTTTTGCTTGTAAAGTTAAGGATATGAATATGGGGTCATACAGGGACCCATTTCAATTCCCATTATTAATTACAATGGGGCTGAGACTCAGAGGGACCCAGCCCACTTAAAACCTTGGTCAGTGGTGATAATATACTAGTACATGCAGATTTTGTGCTCCAAAGTATGCATGTTATTTCGAATGTTGGATGTAGAGCGCGTGATATGTGGTGTTTATCACACTCGATAAATTCTGAATTACTGAGTAATTAATATGGATCCCCAATTCGTAGAATACGTGTTGTCCTTAAGCTAAGAAGCGGATGTCCAACAATGGGGACGATATACAAAAGGGTTTTCCCCATTCTGAGTCTATGGAGAAAGGCGTTGATACATAGGGGCCAATATGAATTACTATTAAAAAAAAGAGTAGGCTTAATTATAGATCCATGGAACAGGTGTGGTAAATTAAATTTACTTATTACCTCATTTCTGAATTTCTAAGCTTAATAAATCATAATTTCTTGTCAATGCAAAGCGAGGAGTCCGTGGTGCTCAAATGAAGGAGGAGAAGACCAATAACTCGAGTTAAAGGGAGCGCTTCCAGCACCAAGCGGGCACAGGAGCAATCTCTCAAGTCCCTCTCTTTAAGTGGGCGTTCTTTATTTTCAACAGCAGAATATTTATACAGTCTTGGTCACGAGGCAAAATAGAGGAACAAACAGGTCGTGGCAGATAGAGGAACAAAGATTCAGCAAGAGGAGCAGAGTGTGAAGAAATGGGGGCGTGTCTTAGGCTTCGTGAGGGGATTTGCGATGTGAAATAGTCTGACAGTTGGAAGGGAAGGCTTCCTCATTTGGGGGTTTGTGCTCGTGCTTCATGTCAGAAACATGAACCATCTCTGCGGGGGAGCAGGAACTCATGTACTGGTTTCCCGGACTTGGCAGAAACCACAGAGACAGATGGTGAAAATGAGGAAAACCAGGTGCAGGGGTGTCGTGCTCGTGCTCGGGGTCTTGGGACACCAAAGGGTGAATTAAAAACAAAATGGTGTCGGCTTTTAATGTGGGCAATTATTAATCGCGCAAAGGGGATCGCGCACAGGGGCATAATTAGATCGCGCACAGGGCAGCGAAGGGGCATAATTATAGATTTTATTTCCACATTCCCTCCTTGCCCCAGAGTGTACCTACATTATATCTCAATTTGCATGAGATCATTTATACATTCTTGTAACATGATTCTTTCCCTTTCTCTCTGCTGGACAAGTGGTTTAGGAATGCATTTTGCAGCGCATAGACCTCATAGGGCAGGACCACATTGGATGCAAAGGCAGCATCCAGTTATTATCAGGAATATTATGCCTGCTGCTGACAGCAGTTGCCATCCCCAGGACGATATTATCTTCCAGAACCAGTCAGACCACGTCCAAGTGCCAGGTTCTTGATGTAAACTTACGGCTATCTTGTGTAATTTTGTTATGGCCGTGTATACAGATGGGGAATTATCAGGAATAAATATACAGCAGCTAGAGCCTATAATTTTACAGGCTCCGCCTCTGTCAGCCAAGATGATGTCAAGGACAAGGCGATTTTGGAGAGTAACCAATCGTATGGCAGACTGCTCCTGGGTTAAGCTCCCCAGGGCAGACGCCGTCTGGTTTACTACAGCCTCTAAGGTCCTTGTCAACCTGCGTATAAGCTTGCTGTTCTGTACAGGGCCAACAAAGAAGAAGAACCCTTTGTTAAAATCTGTATACTGTTCCCATGAGGTTTCCGTTTGGTCAACCAAGGAGGTATCGATCGTTCTTTTATGTCTGACATGGGGCACTAGGAGGTCTCTGTGGTAAGTGGATGGGGCCACAAAGACAGGGGGTAACAGGAATGCTATATAGCAAGTTCCCCCAGTTCAAGGGCAGCTGCACATAGGCCGTTTGGCCACAGATGAAATAAGTATGGCGAGATGCTAGAAATGAGGACTTTCCTCTGTCTTCAAAACTTATAGTGGTATGACAGTCACTGTGTCCTAATGGAACAGAGCCATTTTTCTGGATGCACAGGTGTCCTTTTACTGGTGAGACCGAGATGGAAGGGGAACCAGCATTCTTTTAGGTTTGGTATTTAACATCTTGTAGGACATGGTCATGTTCCCTTGCTTGTATTCTTCACTTTCTAGGACTGTACCGGTCGCCTGAGGATCTCCTCCTTATTAGGGTAACAGGCAGTATTGAGTACCTTGTTTAAATCCCCCAAGGCCACCCATTCTTGCATGAATTATTTCCGTCAGGGCAGGAGGTGGGGGTAGTAGCGTCAGCTGTTATTAGGGCGAACCAGGCTTCACAAGTTCCATTATAAGAGAATGGGAAAGAAAAAAGAGGCATCCCTCCCTTTTTCTGATGAGGTGGGATGCGGCCACATATCCAACAATTGGTGCTATTACTGGCTTGCTGAGTGTGGTGTAGCATCTGTATGAAGGTATTGTTTCGCAAGGCTAGTCTATGGGCTTGTTCATGAGGGGGTAGGTCGTGATAGGTGTGTTCCTGAGTGCTGTTGGGTGTATGAGAGGTGTGTTGTGTTGGGGGAAAAACAGTGTGGAGAATCCAACCAAGACACGTCATAACTGCCATGAGGAAAAATAATACTGTCAAACATATAATAGGACCATTATGTCTTTTTCTAGAGTTCATTTTTTTTTTTTCCCCACATAGTCAAGGTGTTAAAATCCATTCCCATGCTCCAACCGCTTCACCACTGGACTGACGCCCAATGGACTTAATTAGCCAGAGTCCGAATGGCAGACCTTAACTTTGATTTGTAATCCTGTTGTGGGGTTAGTTCCAAAGGCAATAAAGATTGTTCAGTCACAATGTCAGTGGGATTGGCAGGGCCATCAGCAACAGTGTCTTTTTGTCCAAAATGTTTCCGGCAGTGGCTTGCGTGGAGCCAGCCCTTCCTGCCCTCGACCTTTACTGCTGTCCGTGTTGTTAGTAGTACGAGTCTTGGCTTCTTCCACCTGGGCTGGAGGGGACTGGTCCGGTCGAAGTTCCTCACGAGGACCCAGTCCCCGGGTCGGATGGCGTGTTCTTCCGGGTTGGTTTTGTCAGGGAAGGTGGCAGCAACCTGAGAACAACAAGATTGGAGTGCAGACATCAAGGAAGCCAGGTAGTCAGTCAGCATAGTACTGTCAACATCAGTTATTCTTTTAGGCCTTGGCGTACCCCACATATTTGGTGGTCTGCCAAAGACCACTTCATATGGAGATAAGCCAGTTCTGGAATGGGCTACCATACGCATGTAGAAGAGGGCAACCGGTAAGGCTACCATCCAGTCCACGCCTTTGTCAGTGCATATCTTGGCCAATTTTGTCTTCAAAGTTTGGTTGTGCCTTTCTACTAGACCTGCTGCATGAGGATGTCTTACACAGTGAAACTTCCAAGTGTACCCTAACAGAAGAGACACTTGCTTCATGAGTTCAGAGGAAAAAGGTTGGCCGTTATCTGAGTAGATGACACGGGGCAACCCATACCTCGGAAAAAACTCTCTAACTAATTGTTTAGCAGTTGTCGTTGCAGTGTAATCTGGGACGGGATAGGCTTCTGTCCATCTGGTCAGAGCACACACTACAACTAGCACATACTTGTGACCTCTACATCTCTCCATCTGGATATAGTCCATCTGGAGAACTTCAAATGGATGGTCAGGGGTTGGAATCCTCCCTGTTCCACCTTTGTGCCTTTTCCTGGGTTGAACTGATTACAAATCATGCACGTTTTAACTTTTTGTTTGGCTGCAGCTCTCAAATGTTTGTTGTGCCATATATTCTGTATGCTGTCTAACATTGCTTTTTCTCCCAGATGTGCTGGTCCATGTATGGTGTTTACCATAACTTGTACCATGGCATCCGGTAGAAACCATACTGCTCTTTCAGGTGTCATCCAGCCTTGATCTGTAAGGACCCCTCCTTTTTCCTTCCATTCTAGCAGTTCCTGTGGTGTGGCGTGACTTTGGACATCCTGGATGTCAGAAAAGGGGTCTCGTATTGTATATTGGCGGTGTGGTATACTTAATTCTGTGTTTGCTGCTAACTTGGCTGCACTGTCTGCAGAATCATTTCCTTTTGATATTTCATCTGTTCCTTTTGTGTGCGCTTTACATTTTAGCACTGCGATTTTCTCTGGTAACTGACTGGCCTCTAAGAGGGCAGTGATGAGTGTAGCATGCTGTATTCTGAACCCATGTGATGTGAGAAATCCTCTCTCTTTCCATAATGTACCGAAGTTGTGTACAACTCCAAAGGCGTATTGTGAATCAGTGTAGATGTTAACTGACTTTCCTTTTGCTAAGTGACATGCTCGTGTTAGGGCTATGAGTTCTGCTGCCTGTGCCGACAGTATCTCTATCTTGTGTGCTTCTAAAGTGTCTGTACCATTTGTGACGGCATAGGCTGCTGCTAATTCTCCTGTGGGGAGTCTCATACATGAACCATCAACAAAGAGTGTCATTTCTGCCTTAGCAAGGGGAGTATCTTGTAAATCTGGTCTTGGTTTGGTCACTAAATCAATTATGTCAATACAATCGTGAATTTCTTCAGTAGGAGAGGTCAGTGGCAACAGTGTTGCTGGGTTTAAAATGTTGCAGCGTCTAATCTCAATGTGTGGCTGAAAAAGTGTCATCTCATATCCGGTGAGTCTGGCTATTGTCAGATGCTGTGTTTGTGTTCTGTTTAACAGAAGTTCTACAGCGTGTGGGACCTGAACTATCAGATGATGTCCCAATACAATAGAATCGCTTTGTCTAATAGCTTGTGCAGTAGCTGCTACTGATTTTAGACATGCAGGCAATGCTTGTGCTACTGGATCTAATGTGCTTGAAAAATAACCACATGGTTTATGTTTGTCTGCTTGAAGTTGGGTCAGAACTGATAGTGCTGTACCTGAGTTTTCTGTTACAAATAATGTAAAATCTTTGGTGTAATTAGGTGTTGCCAGCACTGGGGCTTGACACATAGCTTTTTTAAGAGACTGAAAGGCTTGCGTGTGTTCATCTGTCCAGGGTAATTGTGGAGTAGCGCCAGCTTTGAGTGTTGTCAGCTGCACTAACGGTTTGGAAATGAGTGCAAATTGTGGGATCCACTGTCTACAATATGAGGTGAGACCAACAAAGGCTCGAACTTGTTTCTGTGTTGTTGGTTGTGGTATTTGTTGTATGAGTTGGATGCGTTCCTGTGTAAGCTGCCTACCCTCCTTTGACAGCAAGTGCCCTAAGTATGCCACTTGCTGTAAACAAAATTGGAGCTTACCAGGGGAAACTTTATGGCCATTTGCAGCTAGGAATTCTAGTACTAGTAGTGATGCTTCAGCACATGCTGCGTCAGATCTGGCCGTAATGAGGATATCATCAACATATTGTAGTATGGCTGTATCCGTGGGCATTTGAACAGTATCTAGTTGTCTTTTTAATGCTTGGCTATATACGCTTGGACTCTCTGTGAAACCTTGAGGAGCTCTTGTGAATTGGAAACTTCGTCCTTGTAAGGAGAAGCCAAAAAGGTATTGACTGTCTGGGTGAATAGGTATGCTAAAGAATGCGTTTTTCAAGTCAATGACTGAAAAATGCGTTGCTTCCGCATCTATGGCTGTGAGTAGGGTGGAGATGTCTGGAACCACAGGGTGTTGTGGAACGACACATTTATTGAGCTCTCTCAAATCCACCACTAGTCTGTAGACAGGTGGTGTTCCTGGTTCCACTTTTTATGAACTGGTAAAACAGGGGAATTGCAAATGTTAGAAGTTGTTTCCTTAATCACACCTGACTGTATTAGGTCCTGAATAATTAACATTAATGCTTGTTCAGCCTGAGGTGGAATTTTGTATTGCCTTATGCGTGGTAGTTGGGCTCCCTCTTTCAGTGTAACCTTGTGAGGTGTTATTTCCATACATCCTACTGTGGTGGAATCAGTGGCCCACAGGGTGTGTGGCAAATCTTTCAAACGCTCATCTAATTCTCTACTTGTGTAGTGGCCCTTGAAATCTCGCAGAAATAGTCTGACATCTGTAGGTGAGCAAACAATGACAGCTCCTAATTCTTTCAATGTTTTTATACCAAGCAAGTTTTCTGGACATGATTTTGTCAATATAAGATCTGTAGTTGTCATGAGGGGACCAACCTGCAAGGGCAGTGGCTTTGACGTGACGTTTGTCACAGGTTGTCCCGAGAAACCCAGAGAAATACTTTTGAACCCGAGAGAGGAGCCTCTGGGACCTCTTGATGGCTTATTGTTGTTTTACTGGCCCCAGTGTCTAGTAGAAACTTCCTATCCTCCCCAAGAAGTCGGACCTCTATAAATGGACCTGTCTGATCTACTGGAATGGGGATTAGGGGCAGTTTGTCATCTTCTCTCTCTGGGCAACATCATGAGAAATCTGGGTAATATTCAGTGTAGGCGCTGTCTATAATATTCATTTGGGCCATTTGTGTTGTCAGTGGAACTGAAGGTGTTGAACTGTCTAGGGAACCATTCTGTTTTGGCTGATATGGGCGTGGCTGGGTCTTACCAGTAGCCAAATTGTGCTTTAAGACAGGGCAATCTTTAACGAAGTGTCCCATCTTTTGCAATAATTACAAGTGCTTTTTATATTTGTCTGGCTACTTGGTGTCTGTTGACGCTGGGGTGCAGTTTGGGCTACTAATGCTTTCATCTTTGTGTCTTTCATGCGTTTCTTATCATTTTCTTCTTCATCCCTAATGCGATTCTGGTGATATTGTAGCATTTGTAACACCCGTGGAGGTGTATGTGCTTGCCAGGTACTTTCTACTTTTAGTACTCTGTCCTTAATGGCTGGCAAGGCGTTATCTACTAATTTGGAAACAAACAGATGCGGGTAAGCTTCACTTGTTGGCGTAAGGCCGCTATTTACCGCAAAACACTTTTCAAGTCTAGTGTAATAATCTCCTATGTCTTCACCATGTTTCTGTTTGCAGGAGGAAATGGCATCCCAGTCCTCCTTTTTCACTGTTAGTAACTGTGGTAGCACCTTTAAAATAGTGCCAGGAAGTGCTTTTAGTTTGTCTCCTATACCTTGACCTGCTACTCTAGTATTTGTCATTCTGAAGTTCAGTCCATTTAATGTGTTCACCTGCTACTTCCCAATCTTTTTCTCTTAGTTTGTCATATATACCTGATGGCAACAATAATTTCAGAATTGCTGTGATATCAGAAAAAGTATATGTTCCCATCATTAATACATCTCCTAATTCCTTAAAGAATCCAGCAGGATCCTTTGAGTGGGAGGGAACCATCTCTTTCATCCTTAGTAACTCAAGTTTTGTCAAGGGTACATAAATGAAGACGCGTTGTAGCGCGCCATTCGTGTCAGCTCTGGGGTGGACCTCTCTCATGGGGAACTGGCGTGTTTGAGGAAGTCTATTAGTTGATCCACACGTATTATGGGGAGATCTATATCCAGTCACTTTCTGGTATTTCTGTCTAAAATCTATAAATGTGTTAAGAAAAACTGAACTATTGTGGAGGAACATGTTATCAGCGCAGTCAGACAGAAAATCTTCGAGTCTTGGATCATGTTTAAAATGAGTGTCATTGAGTGTGATGAGATGTTGTACCATGTAGAGACTTGCTAATCTTTGATGTGAGCGTGGTAATGCTAGAAAAAGCTGGGCTATGAGATCATTGTCATATATCTTATATTGAGAGACCCATAGGGTCGCAGTTCTAGCTATTTCCTCCTCCTCCGGTGTAAGCGGAGGTTCCTGGTCTAACCAGTAGTCTAATGCATTGGATGTATTTTCAAATAACTCATCTGGAGATGACCGTTCAGAGTGACCTTGGAGGAATGTAGGCGGGGGTGTTCGTGAATTAGGGGCGGAAGAACGAACGGGTAGGACTTTTTCAGTAGGTTCAGTAATTTCCTCCTCAAGTTTCTTATTCTCTTCATTTGTTTGCAAGTTTTGCAGAATACGGGTCACATTACGGGTGAACCTGTCTAGTGCATCATTTATAAGTTCTAGACTAGTGTGGTCGGATGTGGAATCTAATAAGTCAAAAAGTGAAACTGGTACATTTCTTTCCTCTGCTTGTATGTGTTTTATGAAACAGCAAAGGAGGAACCTATACATGTGCATTTTTACAGGGTGTGATCTTCTTGTAGTCATAGCGTTAATGGCTCGTGAGTTCTCTCCAGTACGAAGAAACTCAGAGGCCGCTTGAAGAAACGTGTCAATTGCTGGTAGATGTCTTATTTCTTCCCAGGAGTCATGAAGTATTTTACTTATTCGGCCCGCCTCCCCTGTGTTGCTCGGAGTCGGGTCATAGGGGCAGTCGGGAATTGTTTTACCTGGGTCTGGACCTACGGCACCCCCTTCTGGAGTGAGAGGTGGTGCGTTATGTTGTGAAAGGGGTGGCGGAGGCAGAGGGTGTTGAATGACTGGAACTTCATAGGGTGGTGGAGTATCTAAGAGAAAATTAGTAAAAGTATCCTCTGGTGGTGGGGCTGTAGGCTGTGCTGATGCAATGTTAAGGTTTTCAGGTGCAGATGGCAATACAGGATAAAAACCAGTAGAAATGGCTGATTGTTCCCTTTTATTCCTTTCACTAACTACTTCTTTCCCTATTTCTTGTAACTGTTCTTTCTTGGCCTGCTCTGACATTCTCTTACCCTTTTCAACTTTATGCAATTCCTTCTGTTGCCTCCTATGGGCTTCTTTTCTTCATAATTCTACTGAGTCACTCTGTGACTGGCGGACTCTCTTTTTCTTCCATAACTGTTCCTCTAATTTCATAATACACTCCGTATCAAAACTACAATTTTCAGGCCATCTATATCTGAGTTCTAGGTCTTTAGTATATTCTACCCATAGATCACAATAAATAAGTGCACCGACACCATGTTTTGCATACATGAAGTGTCCTGGAGTATCCCGAGGAGGAAGGGGAATTTCCTTCTCAAGAATACTCCTTTTGGTTGCCATCTTACGTATTTTCGAGAAAATAGGCATGATGGCAAGACTTTCAAAGATTTTAGAAGTGAGAAAAACATAAACAGAACAAATATCTTTACCGTACCCACGAAAGAGGTGAGTCCGTCTTTTATACTAGTTTAGTAGTCCTCACAAAATAAGTGAGAAACCCACAAAAAACATGTATCTTTACCGTGCCCACAAGGTAGTGAGTCCGTCTTTTATACTAGTTTTAGTAGTCCTCACCAAAGATAGGTGAGAAACCAAAAACGCGTATCTTTACCGCCCCCACAAAAGCTGTGGGTTCGTTTTTATACTTTTCAGCAGTACTCACCGAAAAGTAACTGGAAGGCCTCTTGAAGATTTTGGGAAAACGCGGCGCGCAGTTTCAAGGTGGGATTTGTAGAACCTCGGACTCGTCTGCTTCGCAGGTTGGGCTTTGGTTCAGGACGTTCCGCTATTTCCTCACCGCCTCGTGTGGATGCTGGGCCGCAGTCGGTCCCCCTCTTCGCCTCGAGGGAGTTAGCGGGAATTCCCGCGTTGTGCACTTTGAAGTCCGTCAACGGTCAGGAGGGGACAGTACCGGGTCCAATATCGCCGGCGCGTGGGGAAAGGGAAGGTCCCTGTTCGGGCGCCAATTACTGTGGTAAATTAAATTTACTTATTACCTCATTTCTGAATTTCTATGCTTAATAAATCATAATTTCTTGTCAATGCAAAGCGAGGAGTCCGTGGTGCTCAAATGAAGGAGGAGAAGACCAATAACTCGAGTTAAAGGGAGCGCTTCCAGCACCAAGCGGGCACAGGAGCAATCTCTCAAGTCCCTCTCTTTAAGTGGGCGTTCTTTATTTTCAACAGCAGAATATTTATACAGTCTTGGTCACGAGGCAAAATAGAGGAACAAACAGGTCGTGGCAGATAGAGGAACAAAGATTCAGCAAGAGGAGCAGAGTGTGAAGAAATGGGGGCGTGTCTTAGGCTTCGTGAGGGGACTTGCGATGTGAAATAGTCTGACAGTTGGAAGGGGAAGGCTTCCTCATTTGGGGGTTTGTGCTCGTGCTTCATGTCAGAAACATGAACCATCTCTGCGGGGAGCAGGAACTCATGTACTGGTTTCCCGGACTTGGCAGAAACCACAGAGACAGATGGTGAAAATGAGGAAAACCAGGTGCAGGGGTGTCGTGCTCGTGCTCGGGGTCTTGGGACACCAAAGGGTGAATTAAAAACAAAATGGTGTCGGCTTTTAATGTGGGCAATTATTAATCGCGCAAACGGGATCGCGCAAAGGGGCATAATTAGATCGCGCAGAGGGCAGCGAAGGGGCATAATTTTAGATTTTATTTCCACACAGGGAATGTGTGACTTATGAAGATGATAAGCTAAGGTCCCCTGGGAAGAAGTATTAGCTGAATTGACTGTCTAGTACCCCTATTATATACCAGGGCTTGGTAAGATTAAGATGCTTAAAGATGCCTCGAACAATTGAGCATAAACTATTAGGCCTAGATGTTTTTATTTACTTTATGGGACTACCTGATTGTTATTGAGCGGTTTTAAGATAATATTTATTTATGAATTACACAACCAATCAGACAAAGGGAATTGTGCTTTAAATCTTGTTTTATGATGCTTTAGACAATAATTTTAATTTGATCGTCTTGTGACAAATGGTTACGCGAATTAATTGTGATGAAAGCTTTTATGTACTTTTATGCACCAAAAACGATGCGAATAAAGTTTTCTGACTGAGGAGGCTTAATGCTGTGAGTGCTGTTTGATATCCACCATTACACAATCCCAGAAATGATTTTAGTATGTTTATCGTACGCATTTGGCATGTCAGTCACACTTTTGCTGTCTAGGAATTTAGGCCTACATTTTATCGTGTTGTTTTCCCCGTGTTAAAGCACTCTCTACCTGCCTAATGCAATTTTTCGCTGGCCTGCAGCGACGCGGTTCATGGGAATCTCGACTTATTAACGAATGCACCGTGACCTCTTTGATTTGTAAGCTTTCAGGGTGCTGAAAAGCCATTGCTTCCTGCACCAGCGGCATTCCATTATACATCTCAGTGGTTCACCCCTACCCAGCTGCTGGAGCTCATTAACAGGCATTTGACCATCACAGCAAACTTCATAGTGTTGACACTTGAAAGGGCCGGGCAGGCGCTGGCAGGCCTTCAGCTATGGCAACAGGAAACTGCCCGAAGACAGCAGTGGGAAAACAGCAGCTGCAGAACCCACGGCAAACGGTGGCTGACGCAGCGAGCGCTTTCAATGTATCTGTCTAATTCGACGACAAAGGTACATTGAACTAGTAATTCAGGGCTCGGTGGCAAAGGAAAGCCAGGAAATTCGGAATTTTGGCGGTCGCGACATCCAAAAGTCAATCCTTGCACATACGCCACGCATTTTTTATTTGCAGTTTTATATAGCGTAGTGAAGCGCTTTACATGAGCACCAGTAATATTACACTGGAACGTATATATCTATTTTTTTTACCGGGGGGGGGGAGGGGGCTGGCGGGCGAAAGATCACAGGATGATGAGGCAATGCGAGACTCGAGCCAGTGTCCCCAGTTCTAAATTTGTCAGCGCTGGCCCTTACCCTACATTTTTTGCAACACCCGTACAATAGCTCATAATATCAAATTGGAGGTAAAATAAAATAAATGACGTCGTTGTCACTATTTGAAAGTAGACATTGGTAAACCAGATTCTTATGATGTCCTCCAGAACACTTCCTGCTCAGCATCAGCCCCCTGTGTGTGTGTGTGTAACGGCGCCTCCAGTGAAAGGCATAGCCAGACTGGCAAACCAAAAGCAGCCCTGGCTAAAATATTCAAATATGCACCACTCCTTTGGTCTCCTCACGCTTCCTCTCTCTTTCTCTCTTCTCTCTCTCTGGTTGTTTCAGTCTACTTTCCCTCTTCCCTCCCTCTCTTTTACTCTCTTTTGAAGCCTCCCTATACCTGCTGCAGTTAACCTTGGTGAGTCTGGGAAAGTGACAGAGGCACCAGGAGCAGCCCTGGGCGTTCCAAACCAGCCTCCAAGGGCTCCAGCCTCCAGCCCACTGGGGGAAATGCCTGGTGGAAGAAAAGGCCTGGTGAAAGTGATTTGTCTTCTAGGAAGAGACAGCCTGAGTGCTTTGTAGGAGGGTAGGGTGTGCATCAATGAGGAAGGGCAGCCTTCCTAAAACAGAATACCTCTGGTACCCCAGCCAGTTGTGTGTGAAGAGTGAGACAACTGATACCACGACTGTAAAGTAAATTCACCCACAACAATTTTCTCATACAGCAATATATTTACTTATAATTAAACAAGCCTCACCCACATGGTCCTGGAAAATAATACCAATGCTTCATCTGGCAAAGTTCTTACCTCACTATACAGAACTAGTGGTGGTGCACTCTGCAACTAGACATAGGACAGGCCCCACCAACGCCTGAGTGACAGGCCTTCATGCTCATGGGGGAGTGTCTTACAGTAAACACAAACAACGCCCAATTTGCATTGTTCTGCACACAGGCTTACTTACTGGTCCATGTCATTTTATGGCTGCAGGGATCCGTGAGAATTGATGACATCCACATGTTGCACGAGTAAGTTAACCGAGGTCTTCAATTTTCATGGCCTGAGTTGTAAATCCCTTGTCCTCTCCTTTTCTGTGAGTATGGGCGTGACGGCAAGAACACAGCCAGGATGTAGGCAATAGGAGACTCTTCCCAAAAGTTATCAACGATCCATGTCCAGCACCCAGTGAAACTCAGACAGATCATTGTATTGTGTTGTATTGCTGTATATGGCTTCCATTTGAAACCTTTATCGTGAACAACCAGGTCGAAATCTGGGTGTTCATTGCAGTGACGTCACAACAATGGTTAATCAAAGTGGTTAACCACAGTTTTGACATCACCCAGTGGAAGCACTCACTTCCCCTTTGTTCTGCCGCCTCGCCTGGGATGGCAGTAGACCCTAGCATGTCAGTGGAATGGAATGTTGTAAGTCTTCTCTGCATTCTGACGCCTCTCCTGTGTCTCCACAGATCAGAGGGAGGCGTGAGGATGCAGGTTGTGCTGTGCTTGCGCTAACCGCCTTCTGCCTCGCGCTGTGTTGGTCTTACAGACCTGCGCTGAGAGGAGAAAATAAACCTGATGTGTGTCTCTCACAGAGCCGCTGTCAGCATGGTGCCAGCTGTGCTCTCGATGGGATGGGAGGGGTGGTATTGTGCAGAGGATAGAAGGGGTGGTTGGCAGCAGGTCAGATGGTCAAATAATTATTTTTAGGTCTTGCCACGGCAGCGCTTGCACTGCCTCTTCGAGACATGCTGTATTCAGGATATGGGCATAAAGCTCTGCCCACTTTCGGTCCATATTTTTAATCGGCTCCTGTCCCTGTCCTTTGTAAATGGTGGCTTTTCATTGGTCAATAGGCTTAGTAGTCCCTCCTTAATACCTCCTTGTCTCTTCTTGTAACCTCCCATGAGGACACCCCTGTTACATGTGTTGTTACTCCGTAGGTTTTAATTACAGCTCCGAGGCAATATTTTCTTAAAAGGCTTCAGGCAAGACACACACTTGGTTCTAAGCTAGGCTGGCAGTGGTTACTTAGCTCACTAGAACATCTCACATTTTCATGAGACCGTCTATAAATTTCCCTTCATCAGCTCCACACAGAGTACAACCTAATCCGAAATTAATGTAATAATTCTTTTGTCACATTTCAAAGCTGCTAATTGTATATATGGACATAGCTATTTGAGTGTACTCGTAGTACTGTCTTGCATGCAATGCATTATGGGTAGGGTGGATTTACCATATCTTCTGCAGGGTGCAGTACCATATGTGACCAAAAGAGGTCCGCAGTGCTGGTGCCTTGCTCACCAGGGACCTCTAGGAGCAGCTAGCGGTACTGCACCTAGATATGCAATGCTGGTGCCATGCTCACTGGGGACCTCTAGGAGCAGTTTGCGGTACTGCACCTAGACATGCAGTGCTGGTTCCTTGCTCACTAGGGACCTCTAGGACCAGTTTGCGGTACTGCACCGAGGCATGCAATGCTGGTGCCTTGCTTACTAGGGATCTCTAGGAGCAGCTTGCGGTACGGCACCGAGACATGCAGTGCTGGTGTCTTGCTCACTAGGGACCTCTAGGAGCAGCTTGCGGTACTGCACCGAGATATACAATGCTGGTGCCTTGCTCACTAGGGACCTCTAGGAGCAGCTTGCGGTACTGCACTGAGACATACAATGCTGGTTCCTGGCTCACTACGCAATCATTTGCAATGCACTAGGTCTCGCATTACTGAAAGTATGAGAAATTGGTGTTGCATTATTATTTGCAATGCCAATACCTCAAACTTTCAGTAATGCAAGACTCATTGCATTGCAAATGCTTGTTCAGTTTGGGTTGGGGGGTGTCGCAGAGCATGGTGAGGTGGGTGGCAGTTGGCCAAGCATTTTTTGGTCTAGTTTGGTTGAAAGGGATGTGGGGGAGCGTATATGTAGAGGGTAGTGTGGGTGGGTGGCAGGAGGCCATTTATTCTTTTTTATATTTGGAGATGGGTGGGGCAGTGCTTTTTTAGAGTTGGTGAGGGTGGGTGGCAGGTTAGGTATTTTTTTTAAATTTAGGAGAGGGAGACGGACGGTATTTGTGTTGGGGGGTTTCCACATTACTCCTCTGCCCCAGACTACTTGTTGGTAGCAGGGGCAGAGGATTTGGAGAGCAGGGAGGGGCATATAAAACGTAACATTATAAATCCCTAAACTTTGAATAACAGGGATGTTTTTCACCTATGGGGACTATGAGAGACAGCATCGAAAAGTTGAGCGTCACTCTCCTTGTTTATTTGGTATCACACAGACCCACTCGGTGAAAAACATCCCCATTATTCACAGTCAGTCCACATCACAAGGACGGTGTGGATGCCACAGGACTTAGGATCATACCCATCCAAGTTCTGGAACCTAATCTCTCCAGGAGGATGATAAGCCGACCATGGGCCGTATTACACAGTATCATTGTTTGCACCTGGCGCACCTTTCAAAAGGTGAGCCGGGCGCAAACAATGATAATGCGCCCTATTATGGTAAATGCGCTGCCCCCAGGGCAGCCGCGAACGCGCTGCCCTGGGGGCAGCGCATTCATGTGAAAGCACGGAGCAGCTGCTCCGTGAGTGCACCTGCCTGCAAGGGGATGCCTGGGGGGCCATGGGACCCCCTTCACCCCCTGCAGAGGGCTGCTCTCAGGGGGCGCACTGACAGTGCACCACCTTTTAAATGGCGCACTGTCAGTGCGCCTCCTGCGGGCTTCTTTGACTCTGCACCCCTGTCTGTAATATGGCGCGGGTGCAGAGTCGAAGGAATTCCCTCATTTACATAGGGCATGCCCCTATGCAAATGAGGGAACACACTCTGAAGGTAGCGCTGGCTCATTAAGTGCGCCAGCGCTATCGGTATTATAGAAGGGGATGCACAAGCATCTGCGCCCCCTTCTATAATACCAAAGTGCCCCGGGAGCGCGCAAAGCGGGCACAAAAGTCCATTGCGCCCCCGTGGCACCTTCTGTAATATGGCCCCATATGCACAACTATCCCTTTCTCTTGTTCACTCCACTCAAGGAATAATTTCAGCTGGTTGTATGACGGTACAACGCATGCCTGAACAACGCATGCCTGGACCACGCTGTCTCTACCACAACCGCGTATTTAGCACGCATGCCTTTACTACGCATGCTTTTACCGCACAATTTCGTGGTAAAGACATGATGGGTAAAGGGGCACGCGGGCTAAAGATCATACCCCTGCCCTGTAAACTGTCTCTTTCCCCCTGCCCTGTTCCCTAAATATTAAACCCACACCCCAAAAACTCCCCTGACCCCTGCCCCTCCGCCCTGAGCCCTAAACTGTCCCCTACATTCCTAAACTACCCCGACCCTGTCCTGTAAACTGTCCCTTCTCCCCCTGCCCTGAGCCCTAAAAATTAAGCCCACGCCCCAAAAACTACCCCGACCCCAGCCCCCCTGCCCTGGGCCCTAAAAACTGTCCCCTATATCCCTAAACTACCCCGACCCTGCTCTTTGCCCTGTAAACATTTCCTTTTCTGCCTGCCCTGAGCCCTAAAAACTATTCCCTACATCCCTAAACTACCCCGACCCTGCCCTGTAACTGTCCCTTTTCCCCCCCACCCTTAGCCCTAAAAACTGTCCCCCACCCTAAAAACTACCTGACGCCCTCCTGAGTCCTAAAACCTACCCCATCCCGAAAACACTAACCCCCACCCCCAAGACCAAGCCCCAGCACCACTTACCTCACTGTGTCCTTAGCCCTAAAAACTGTTCCCCACCCTAAAAACTACCCAAACCCCTCCTGAGTCCTAAAACCTACCCCCACCCCAAAAAACTACCCCTCCACCCCGCAAGACCAAGCCCCAGTCCTACTTACCTCACAGTCTTCCCTCCCGTTCCCCGATTGCCCTTCCTCTTCCTGTCTTCCCCTTCCGGTGCCTCCCCTCGGCAACTAGACAGCGCATTGCCTTAACCACGCATATGCGTGGTTAAGGCACATGTGTGGTTAAGGCAATCGTGGTACGGCTTGCGGGGGAAAAGGCACACATGGTTCAGCCTGCGTTCTTAAGGCCGTTTCCCATTTCAGCTACACAATCACAGTGGAATTATAAGAGCACTGAATGCCCATCATGCACAATACCAAAACCTGTCTCATAAAGGCCACACTTGGATTTCACACTGTTCCAACTACAGTGAGCAGTGCTTATCAGCTTGGGTTTTCTTTCTCTCACTTTTCCATGCTCCACTACATGCCTAAGTACAGCAATACATGACATGATAAGAAAATACTCTGGCCATCAATCATGCAAAAAAACATTTCTCAGGTAGACTACACTAAAAACAGGAGACAGGGTCCTGACAGAAAAATAAGGTAATGAGCAGAGCAGGGCAGGAGAAGGTGACCTTTGTTAGAAAATTACTAAAGAGAGGAACAGAAACAGAGCTTAGACAAGCACAAGCGGCAGAAGGGGTGGATAGTAACACATACACATATGGTGCAATAAAGATGGCTGAGGAGAAAGAGAATATAACAATGCTGCCAATAGAAAAAGAAATTACACTCAGCAAGGGAAGGGGCAGATAGATATGGCTGGAACAGGTATTTTTTGATACCCAAGCTGAAGTGCCATTTTGTCACCTCTATTGCTTGTCAGCAGGGACATATATGGCAGAATGACCCCCATCTCGTTATAATGGCACCCTAGGTGAAACATTGTATTCTCTTTATGTAGCACTGATTCTGGGGCAGAAAGTGGAGGAAGGAGGCCCCTTGAAATTAGAAGGTGTGTGAGAAAGTGACAGGGAATAGGTGAAAAATAGAAAAGCGAACCAGAAACAGAAGAGAAGGGAGGAGAGTGAACCAATGAACAGAAGAGAAAAAAAGAGTGAAGAGAAGAAAGCACAGGGAAGAAGAAAGTGGAGAGACACAGTGAGGAAGGAAGATAGTGAGTCAATTGTAGAAAAGGTATAGAAAAACATTTATAGAAAAGTAAAGCAATGGAATGAGAAAACATAGGGAAGTAAAAAGTGGGTGACAAACTATGGACAGAAAGAGCACAGGAGAGAAAAAAACGTAGTGAAAGAGATATAGACAGTGCAGGAAGGGAATAGGAAGAAGACCATGATGCTATGTTTCATAATATTATTCATTTCTTGTAAAGCATAGCGCAAGCAGGGTTCTTTATTATGGGAGACATTTTTTCCTCACGAAAGATGGCTGTTAAATGTCCTGCATTGTATTGTGCCATTTAGCCATCTGCATGTGCATACTAGACTTTTATGATTAGAGGGAAAAGCTAGTATGACCACAGAGGATTTATGGGACATCGGTGACAGAGCAGGGGCAGTGACTTGGTGAGCTGGAAATTGGGGTGTAGCGGAGCGGCACGCATGGTTGTTTAACCACCACGCTCTCAGTTTATAAAGGTGAGTCATGCTGCATGATAGATATGTATGCATGTTGGGATGTGTGATGCAATGTATGGTGCGAGACAAGGTGCATTTTGGGATGGGTGATGAGATGCATGATGAGAGTGTGTACTTGATGGTGTATGTAGGGGTGCCGTTGGGGAGTGTGATGTGGTATTCAACGGGGGTACATGATGGTGTGCATAATGGTAGTGCATGATGCGCTATGTGATGAGTGAATGATGAATTGCATGCTGACAGTGCATGATAGAGATGCATGATAAGGGTTCATAAAGGAGAATCATTATGGTGTGTGTTTGTGATGGGACGAGTTGATGGTACTATGTGAGAGAGAGCTGGTCTGTGTGTAGGATGGTGTAGTGTTGCACATGATGCAATGGTGTTTTTATGTGATGCGTGTGATAGTTTATGATGGCATGTGTTTTGGTGTTATTGTAGTGATGGTGTCCGAAAATATTTGTATGGTTTTCCCTTGAAGGTGTAAATGGTAGTATGTGGTCGTTGATGTTTGTTACTGTCTATGAGTGTTTGTGTGATGGTGTGTGGTGGACTGGTGCCACATGTTCATGTGATGGGATGTGAGTAATTATGTGTGTGATGAAGAATTTGTGTGTGTATGTGCATGTGTGATCAGTGTGTGTATGAGATCTGTGGACATCTATGTATGAAAGGTAGAGATGGTGTGATCTGTGTTCGTGTGTTAGAGCAATGGCATTTTTGTGAATGTGCGTGTGTGAGGCCATGTGTATAATAGCATGAATGATATGTTTGTATGTGATAGAATCTGAGGGTTTTTTGTTGCTGTTATACTCTGTGCATTGTGATGCTTGAGGGCATGTATATATGATTGTGTGTGTGATGGTGTGAGTAATGATTTGTGTGTTTCAGTGTGAGTGTGTGTGTGATGGTGCCTGTCTGAGATGGTTTATGAGCAATTTAATTGTGTCTGGTGGTGCATGTGATTGCATGTGTTAGTGCAATGCTGTATGTGTTGGTATTTGTTGATGCATGCATTGGTATGAGTTTGAAGGAGTGTATGTGATTGTGTAATGATTGATGCAAAGTAGTGTGCTGGATTTATGGTGTGTGTATGTGTTTGAGTGTTTGTGTACTGGTGCATCAGTGTAAGTGTGTTTGTTATAGCTAAGAAGAACACTGAGCTCAGACCAGAGATTAAAGAAGAGGAGCAATGGTGGCAGGTTGTTAAAAGCAACAGTTCAGGGCAAAGGACAGGCACTGTAAAGGTGAGAGTCAAAAGTGAAGAGTACAAACGTTTAGAGCTTGTCTGGGGTGACAGGCACTCATCCCATGAGACTGTGTCCCTTTGCTCCAATACAGCCTTTTTGTGTCCTGTGTGTTTTATGCTCTGTGCTCCACATTGTTTTGTATTGTAGTGATATTTATTCTGTGCACCATTGCCCTAATGAGGCTTCGAAGTATTCCTCAGTAGACAAGAGACTACTCTGTTCAAGGTGCACGGATGGCAGAATGCGAATTCATGTGTCTGCATGGATAGATCTCTGTTGTTGTGTGTAAGGGCTGGCGAGGTGATCAAATCATATTACGGTGTACTTGTAGCCATTCTTGCATGGCATGGAGTGCTTGTTATCTTTACTGGGCAGAGAGTTCTAGAGTTTGGATGTCTGCCCAGAGAAAAAAGTATTGCTGATGCACATTGATTTTTGGAATGGGATGTAAAGGAGTTCCATTTTTTTGAGCAGGAGTCATATTTTATATATATTGATGGAATTTCACTTGGATAAAGGTTGGCCTGGTGCCACGGATGATCTGGTGGTGAAGCTGAGAGCCTTGAATGAGGCATGAATGGCCATGGGTACCCAGTGGAGTGCTTGCAGTGTTGGGATGATATGGTCATATTACCATAGCTTTAGCAGTTGTCTGGCTGCTGAATTCTTGATTCTGTTATCTTCATAATAGGGTGTGGCATCAAAGTATTTTGTAGGTGAAGTGTGGGCATGGCAGTATGAGATCAATGAATTCTCAGAGGGAATCGTAGATAAGAGAAAATGCAGCACTGGGATTATGTGGTGAAGAAGGCACTTCTGGTAATGTGAATTCCTTGAGGCATGACAAATAGGTTGGTGTTGATGATCACGCCCAGATTTCTTACTTTCATGGATGTATTAGGTTATCCAAGTTCCTGGGGCTAGATGGCAGCAAAATGATACCGCACCCCATTTCTGTAGGTGGGCATTTGAGTTTTGATGTTTGAGTTTAAGATGGTTGAGCGGCATTCATTTATCTTGGCTTGAAGGCAATAGTCTTGTCCAAAAGGTCTAAGGTCTTTCGCCAGGGCAACAGAGGAAAAGACTCTGTCGCCCTGACGGAGGTGCTGCTAGCCAAGTTTAGAAATGTCCACTGGCCCAGCAGACAGTTCTAGCATTGGCAGTTCCTTTCAATGCATTTTAAGTTTTCCATATTGCTCCGTCAACATGACAGAGTCGTAGAGCAATCTTACAAAGTTTTTTTTTATTTTTAAAAAGAAAATCCCAGATCGGGACTTTTTTTATTTATTTTTTTATTTTATTTTTATTTTACGGAGTTTTATATAGTGCGAACTTGACCCGAAGGTATCGGGTATCAGAGCGCTTTACATAGCACCAGTTGCGTTACATGAGGACACATTCATTTCATTTCACATTCATACTTTCTTTTTGAAAATACAAAAAAAGCACTGCTCCCCCATTCATCATAGGAGTTTACTCCCATGGTAAGGGGGGCATTGAGCACTTTTCCAGGTTTTTCCTGGTGGTGACAAGCAAAGAAAAACAGCTCTATGGGCAGACATGTAGCCAAACCTCTGATGGCCCTACGCTGTCGGACAGTCATAGGGGTTTGATGACGGCAGAGATGGAGCAGTCTCTGCTGTTGTCAAACCATGGTCCGCCCAACTCTAATTTGGGCACGTGGATGATTATGTTGGTGGGTAGGGAACTCCTTCGCCATTGTTACAGAGTACCCTCTCTGCCAGCATATACATCAGGCCCTTAGTCTGGCAGATTTTCAAGCTTGAGTATGATTTTAGGTGCTGTCTACATATATGTAATTGGTGAGATTGAAGGATTTGAGGAAGGTAATGGCCTGAAGTATGCATTGAAGAAGAGTGGAGAGATGATGAAAAATGCAAATAGCCACAACTGATGTGGAAACAAGTTGATGACTATGGTGGGAGCGAGATGAGGATGAATCTGTCAGAGAAGTAGCACATGATTCAGTGCAGACTGGTGCCTGGGATATTGAGCACATATAGAAGCATAGAGTGATAAACTGTTTTGAAAGCGGCTGACAGGTTTAATAATAGCAGTACAGCAATTCCATATGTGTGTAATGTGGTCTCTAGATGGTCCCAGTTGGAGATCTAGACAGATTCATTTCCTCTTCCAGGTCACAACCTGTTCTTGTAAGTGACTGGAAATTAAATCTGGTTAATAGCTGCTCGTTTGGTGAGTTTACCGACCCAGTGAAGATTGATTGGTAGCTGGTCAGGCCTGTTGCTCCAAGGATTAGTTTGTTCCTGATCATTTTTATGCATCAATCTTGAGGTCATTGGAAAAGCTGCCTGGTGATAGGGATTCAATGATGAAGGTTAAGGCCATGACAGTGACAGTGGTGGAGAGTATACTGTATTTTAATGGCTGGCTGTGGGGGTGATGGCCTTGAGCTGTTCCTTCAGTTTGATGGCTTAGAATAGCTTGAATGTGGCCAGCACAGATTACCTTCCTTGTTGGGTTTAGAGACCTGTGAAATGACTCTATTGGATGACTTGCGCCAGATGAAGTGTTTCAGGATCATGACTGCCAAGATGAGGTGGACTGCCAGGGCTTCACAGAGGGATTAGAAGTGAAGGATCCTGGCTCTAATGTGTTCTAGGTTATGATATTCTGAGGGAATTTTGTGACATTCCTTGGCTTGACAAGTTGCTTCAGGGATCTGATGTGAACAGTAATCTTTAAGATTTCTTGACACCAGATTTGTACATCTTTGAGTGTTGTTGAAAGCTATGCTTATCATTGGGTTGTGTTTTTTTCAGTGGTGTTCAAGAGTTTTGTTTTTCCTGTAGTTTTTGGTTTGAACTTGTGGCTCGCAGTCTCACGCACCTCTATGTGCTTCTGCAGAGCTTTATATTGCTGCAATACTGCTGGGCTTTTTTTGAGCTTTGGTACTATGTCCACAGTACTTTACATGTAGGCTCAGGGGTATTTTCGACCCATGGCAGGAACATTGATGAATATTTTTACCATAGGTATTCATTAAAGTGTTGTGGGTAAGGATTTTGCTTTGCAGAAGCTGCAAGCCTGTGACCCAGAATTGCATGATTTGGTCTTTGTGCAGTCGGAAAACCTTCCTGAATTTCCACCTGCCTCACTGCTGAAACTCTATTGCCTCCCTGAACCAGATTGGAGCCACAGAGCCTGTGCCGCTGGTAAACTGACATGTCAAGCTTCTAGCTGTAGATTCATTTATGCAACTGTCATCACTGGGCCGGGTTAAACAATGCAATCAAAGGCATAGCTATCAATAGTGCAGCAGAGACATCAGGGTCCAGGGTTGTGAAAGGTGACTTAGGGGTGGACATGGGCGTATCGTGTCAAGGCCGGACTGGGAACACGAGCCAGCCCTTGCAATTCTGCTGGACGGGCCGCGGGGAGGGTTGACACTAGTAAGAAGCAGCACTTCTGCCTGCTGCCGCTTTTGTTGCAGGGGGCCGATATTGCAGCACTGCTGCAAAACCGGCCCCCAGTAACAAAACCGTCCCCCACCACTCCAAAACCGGCCCTACCCTTCCAGCACAACGGGAAAAAGGCCCGGTGCCCACTACAGCCAGTCCGGCCCTGTATTGAGTACTCCCCAGTATGCTTTAGAAAGGGGACTCTGTTCCCCTTTGCTGGAGGCCGAAGGGGGCAACTTGTCCTAGAGCACTGCAGTTGCTTGCATTTACTAAGAGAGTATGCGTGTAACCTGTTCTCGGTGTATTAATAAACCTCCAATACACTGGCAACACCTCCTTCATTTGTGAGAATAGCCCAAGAGGATGCTTTGTTATGAGTTCTTATCTGAGAAGAAACGAATAACTCCATACCACAAACCCTTCTATTGCTCAACAAACTGATGTTGAAACGAGATTTATACAGCGCACAGCTAATCCAAGGAGTGTACCGGCCCTCAACTCATAGAAAGGACCACTAATTGTGAACAATGAGGAACACTTTTGTGTTTGAAGTAAAAAATGAATGCCAGCAAGACACAATCATGCATTAACAGCAAGTTTAACTGTTTAAAAAATACACCTAGCATATTTAGTTTACTCACGAAATGCAGTTCAAAATGTAATTGCCAGGTTTCACATTTCTGTTTGAAAATATCAGTACTTTTAGCCAGTTCCGAGCTTAGCTACACAATGATATATGGAAAACATCCTTGTGATTAATAAAAAGAAAAATGATTTTTTCACATTTTTATGTATGTTAATTTGTTGTTTTTGCAAAATAAACCATTCCCTTTCAAGTGAGGAATATTATAGGGGCATGACCTCACTTCTCTTATGTCAATTTCAGTGACTTTATTGTAAATTCCATATGCTAGCTAGCCCTCCCACTATTTTTCTTAGGGCTCGTGCCTGGAAATCTCCTTTGCTCCACAAAAAATGTTTTTTTTGTTACGAAACAAGCGGATGGGGGCCTAAGTTCCTTTCTTCCTTCAGGGCTCAGGGCACATGGGCTGTACCACTAAATGAAACAGCGCCACTATTATGCAGGAGGGCAGAAAGTGAGGAAGATACAGTGATGCTGTTTGTCACATCCTAACCGCGGTCACTTAAGGGCCCAAAACATAAAAGGGTCTTTGAGATTTTATGAACTACTGAACTGTTCCATGTTTTTATAATGCTTAAACCACTAAGGGATTCCCTGCCTTCTCCCAATGCCATTTGTACCCAAACTAGCACAATGTCTAAACACGAAGGTTTATAGTATATTATACAAAAATTGGGTAATCGTAAGATATTTGGGTTCCCCAGGCAAGACATATTTTAGGGGACCCGGGACAGAACAAATCTGAATTTTATTACCGGTTTTCTGCTAATCCAAACATATATGAAGCCAAACAATTTTAAATTACATGTTAAACTTTAAATTGGTCACACAAAAGTAGTTGAAATATGTCTTGTCTGGGATCCCAAAAATCCTCAGGAAGACATTGGGTAGAGAGACAGAGTCAGAGAGGTTTAGATAGTGAAATAGACGAAACAGGCTAAATAGAGAGAAAGTTAATTTTTCTCAAGGGGCTCCTTGGACGGTGGGTGGCCCTGGGCAATAGCCCTTTTTCGCCCATGCCTTAAAACGTCTGTGTTAAAACTGTGGGAAGCTTAGATTGGGCTCAGTCACAAACAGTCTAACCTTTCCACGCTATATTAAAGACGTCTGTGTATGCTTGTTACAGCGTAAGCGAAGAATTTGCTGTCTTGTTACTCATAATAACCAGCGAATTCCTGACACGGAAGAATCCGGGGTCCCTGCCAGATGTCTCGTTTTAGCAGGGGGCTCGAATGCCCCTGTAATGGGGGCGCAATTAAGCTCGGAACAATGGGGGTGCAATCAGCGGAGGACAGGTATTTCCCCTGTTTTGTAGCAGGAAGTCTAGGGTGGCCAATAAAAGTAATGGCTTCGGTCTTTGTGCATTTTTGTTGTGACAGCAGGATGGCGGATTACAGTCATTTATTACCATTCACAGCCGTAGAACAGACGCTCGTTTTACTGCTGTCTGCCTGGAATGACTGCTGTTGATTGCCCCGTTTCTGCTCTGACAGTTAAAACAGAGAATCGTCTCTGCAAACTTCACGTTGGATTAGCGAAACATTGTTTCCATCGGAATTCAGGGCAAATTGGCAGCATTGAAAGATTTTTTTGGCTGCGTTGTGCAAATCTGTTCGCAGCGTAATTGCACAGGAAACGAGGTTTCTGTTTTACTGCTGTCTGCTGCTTCATACAGAAGACTGTTTTGAACAAAATAGTTTTTAGATCGCGCAGAGAGCCCAAGGGTTTCTGGGATGCAAGAAATGTATTGGACTCTCATGGAGGACCCTCGACCAGATTTAAGTACTCTCTCCACTGCGCCCTGATCTTCCCTCGTTTATCTATGTAAATCCTCTGCCCAATTTATGTAACTGTCTCCTGTGGTAACTCCTGTACACATCCACCAATGTAAACGTCCGAGTTTAACTAGTATTACTGTAACCCGCTGTTAACCCTGTATCCCGTGTGTTGTAAAGCACTCTGATGCCTTCGGGCCATGTCTGCACAATATACAGTTGCAAAAATAAATAATTAAATGGAGGGGTGAAAACCGAATGGTAACATGGGCCAGGCCCGTTCCCTGCTGCGCTGGTAGGGCTGTGACCTATCAGGCTCTTCGTCTGTCTCCCAGGCATGTACATGGTGCCAAATCTGAGATCGGGTCTGAGCCATGGCTTTAGGAGCCGTTGGGAGCTAGAGAGGGACTTGGGTCATGAACTCCTTATCAAGATGTTGGCTTTCTTCAGCCTAGCAGAAGTAGGTGGAATATGGGCCTTTTAAAGATTGTGTAGTTTCTGAGCTGTTTGCCTTCCTTTGTTGCTCTTCCACTTCCGTCCACGTTCACAGGTGTAACTGTTCAGCAGTAGCTGGTATCCATATCGTTGAAATAAAAAAGGTGCATTGGTACTGCATGTGCCTCCAATTCCTATTCTTGTCCTTTTGGTATGTTCAACAGCATCTTTGACTGTCACATGAGGCCATATGGATTACTGGGCCTTCTCTAATTCCCCCCTTGTTCAGTTCGTATGCACAAGCATCCTGCTGCCCCTGTGGCTTGGCTGGTGCTGTGTAGCTGCTTATATGCGTTTTTTTGTAAATTCTTTTTTGGTTACGTTTTACATCTAGCAACAGTAGGCAGGTTCAATTATTGTATACATTTGTTTGTCACATCTAGTACTAAATATCTTTCACATAAAACTGTAACTCTCTGACTCAAGGTTGTCTCTCTCCTCTTTATACACCATCCGCATGACTCAAAGGATCATACCATTTGACATGGTCACATCTAAATATTTTGATACCTCCTGTTAATTCACTTCTTCCCTTGAAGGAGGACTGATCCTGCTTACTTTTTGTCTAGCACGCAGGTATGTATGAACGAACCCATTTGTCACTTGGTGTATCATGCCAATTACTCCCCAAAGCCATACCAAGGAAACCCCAAATCCCTCATGGAGGAATCACTCTTGGACTTGAGGGCCTCTAGCAGGACATCCATTGCATTCACATTCTGGGTTTTCCTGGAACAATGCTGTATGGCAGTCAGCGAGTCACATTCCGCTGTTGTCCTTTTAGCAATTCAGCTATCTGTCACAACATCCACAGAAAACCCAGTTCTTTGAATCTATTTGTCACAGCAGCAGTCTTAGGCCTAGCACAAAGCCCTAATATGAATCTCTTCAAATGTAGGAGCCCAGGCCTTCTGGTTACCTCCAACAGTATTTCTGCCACTCCCAGCTAGAGTATATTCAGACTGGTGTAGTTCCAAAATGTGTGAAGAAGATCAGAATTTCCAGTGCCATGCCTAGGACAATAGTCCTTCACCACTGGATAAATCCTTTGCAATCAATGCGGTGTCATGTATGCTCTGTGAAGAATTTAGTATTGTATTAACCTGAATTTTGGATTACTGTAGACAGTTGCAGAATACTCCAGAACCCTAGCCCACTGCCTGTCTGTGAATTTCACATGCTAATCCGAATCCCATTTCTCACTCAGTTGGGCAACTGACCTTTGATTAAGCTGTGACTGCTCCATACAACATGATAATGGCCTTCCTACCCTTCCCATGTGGTATTTCCTGGGATGTCATGTGCTCCTGTGGCTTCACATCACTACTTCTCCACAATTCCCTGATCACACGTATTACAGCATTCAAAAGTCAAAAAATTGCCCTACTGGAAGGACCTCAGATTCACAGACCTCACATTTTTAAAGTTTTTGGCCCTTGAATAAAGGTGCCAAATTCCACTTCTTACCAGAGCAATATGTTTTTCCTGGTTGCTGTCTGTATACATTTTAGTTACCGCCATATCGGGCAGGCTGGAGCATACACCCTGGTTGTCTTGGGTCGATGCAAACCCTCTTTCAGCAGTGTCGGGCTGTTGACAGCAGTTGAAACTCAATCGCTTTTTACTGTGCATTAAGGACCAGAACTGGCAGAGGCCTGTTATGAAAAATACCAAAACAGCAATTTCCCTCCAACCTGTGTCCATCCCTCTTCCACCGAGAAACCCACTGCAGTTGTGCTCACATATTGTAATGTGCAAAGTCAGGGACATTGAGGCACTGGCGTAACGAAACTCGAGGGGGCCTCCCTGCAAGGCACGTGGAGGGGCCCCCTCCGGGCTCAATCAGGAGTGCTGCAGCCAGAGTGCTGTGCTGAGGGGGCCCCCCCGCACCGCGGGGGCTGCGGGGGCCTGTGTTACGCCCCTGCATTGAGGCCACCCTCCACAGTGGGTAACTGAATTTTCCTGAGAGCAAACCTATGCCTGTCTGCACGCCAGATCAGATGTAACAGATGCATGTTCAACTTATTTGAAACACACTTAGGGTAAAAATATGTGCATTCTCAAACAGATAAAGGAGTCTGGGCAACACTATATTTTGGATAGTGCTATTTTCCCCATCTCTACCAGTGGAAGTTTATTCCAAAATTGTATGGACTCATTTCTGTCCATCATTACTGGGCCCAGGTTGCCCTCCAGAGTGTCCGCATCCCAGTGAAACACGTGTACCCAGAGGTACCCAAAGGTTCGATTTGCTCACTGCAACATCAAATCTAGGAGATAGTCACTCGATATGTTCCCATGCAAGGGGAACAGACACAATTTATTTTTATTTACCTACAGTCCCAACATTTGTCCAAAGACAGTGGTTGCGTCATTAAAATATATAAGCTACCTGCCTATATATTTTATTGCGTATTACAATTATAATTTGTGCATGTATCTCTCACATACCCTAACTCATCACACTGCCTGATGTTGTGCCCCATAACATGATAACTGCACCTTAGTGGTCATCAAGCATGACATAAAACACTACCCAGATAGGACTGAAATTAAAGCAACATCCTTCTAACTATACACCTTGCTGTATATGTAGGTAAGTGCTTCAACACCCTTCATAGTAAGTACAATACAAATGGTGCAATACAATACAATGTAATACAATACTATACAATAAAATTGTGCTTGCTATACAGAGCAGAGCAGGCTGCCTTTTTTATTAAGACATCAAAAGTGCACACACATAACTTACAAATTGTTGGAACTAGTGCATGAGTTGCAGACAGTACAACACAGAACCAGTGAAAGGCAACCAGTGCCCCCTTTTTCCGTGCTGTGCTGTCTTAAACTCATGCACTCTAAGAATTTCTGAGTAAACACAACACAATGATTTAAAACAAGTGTATAACTGTCCCAACACACACATTTGTGATTTTGCCCACAGACGTTCTGGAAACAAAATCACGCAAGTAGTTTCTGACTAGATTGAAAACAACATCCTCAAAGGAGATTCAGTGCGCTTAGTGGGGCATACTTCTGGTATCTTTTTTTAAACGTGGGGATTAATGATCAGTGAGTGGAAAATACCAGCAGCCATAATTCAGCTGAATGGGGTGTAGCAGGTGGTTGGTGGTATCTGGGAAACCTGAGTGGTAAATGGTAACCTTCCATCGATATCATCAATCGATTGCCGTGTATGCCATGGTGAGGGAGTGGTCAGGTGACCTGAGTGGGACATGGCTGTGCAACTGGGAGTAACTGGGATAAACAGATTTAGCTGGAAGAGAGTCATTAATACTGGCATGTGTGGTTAAGAGGTGTTCCCCCACCATCTAACGAAAGAAAAAAAGTCAATGGCAACCAAAAAACAAATAACACAATATTAAAAATAGCATTTGTTGAGTTGAATCACTCGTAAACATCATAATAAAACAACATTACACCACAGATATTTTGTTAAGGCAATTCAACCAGGCACCTTTTTGAACCTTTTTTGTCAGGATCACATAGAGTTCTGTATATAGCCTTAAGTGTATAGGGTGAATCCTTAGATTTCTCAGAAGGAGGATCCTTTGGTCTACTGACTTCCGAGCTCATCACAAACAACACCTGAATGGAGTGTCCTCCAGATGCTAGGTAGACAGTGCTGGGAAGCAATCAGGGCCTTATGGGCCTTGTGTGCTATCCCATTTCTCTGTCCAGGTCTATTGCATTGATTCCTATCCTACTGAGATCCTTATCAAATCCACGGTCTTGAGTAGTACGTCAACCAGCCCAGGATACTACCTTGGAAGGCAACTTGGTCCCGGTCGAAGTTGACTTAATTTTCAATCAATCATACGAAGACCTTCACCAGCGTATCCTGAGCTGGAAAGGCCCTCAGTGTTCATGAGCTCTCTGTGGAGCAGCTGGAGTGAAGGAAAGGTTCCGGAGCAGAAGATGCCCCAGAAAATTATTGCCCACCATGTAACACCCATGTACAGTCATTCTGAGTACCACCCCTCTCTACCTCCATTCTTCTTCAAAGTATGACATGCAGCTTCAATTTGAAAAAAAATATGGCATATCAGATGCCATGGGATCGACTGTTCAATATCTGTCCATTGTGGCAGTTGCTCATTCAATGACATGATGTTGCTCCAGCACTTAAGCTGTTGGAGTGGTGCAGTTGATGGTTCCAGCCTGTTATTACAGGTGATCATCCAGGCTTCTTTGTCCTAGTCTGGTTCATCTGGCCAACTGGGAAATTGTGCACAGTTTGTATATCTGGTGCATCCAGAGGATTATTGCTGTTTTACTTTAATTGTCATTAATGTTGCACATTTTATCAGATTTAAAAAAAAAATCTATTTCTTTAAATTTCACTCACACCCTGCTTTCTGATTTCATATTTATCTTTTACTAAACATATTCACAGAAATCAGTTCACAATTCTCTCTTGCAAACTCATCAAATGTGCACTACCTTTGTGTCCTAAAATTTGTTGCAGAAGACACATTGCCTTGTGTGCTTGCTCCCTGTATAGAGCCTGACAATCCTGTCCGATACAGATTTTACAGTTTGCTCTCCATATTTAATTAGCAAATACCTCTGTCCCATGATCCACCTCAGGCTTTCCAACTGTGCACACACAAAACTGTTCACACCCTGCCCCTGCATAACATGCAGTGCATCATCCAACATGTTCCAAGCACACTAATCCACTTGCCTCCTGCTGATTCATAGAGTGACGTGCAACAGACATGGCACTGGGGTCCCTCCACTTTTATAACAGCCCGCTGGAGCAGGCTATAAAGAGCTATTAAGGCCTACTCCATTGTACAGTTAGATCACAAAGTATGTGTTGAGAGCAATCTTCTTTTGAAACTGGCTACTTACTTGTAAGGAGAAAAAGCTTTACTGAGAAACAACTTTATAGGTCTTAAAATATGTGATGGTGAATATGTGTCATGGTTTTGAAAAAACTATTGATAGTACCTATTTGTCAAGCAAAGTTTTTAGACTTGATTAATATAGTAAGGTTATGTATGAATTGACACAAGACAATTACTAAACCTGCATGATGTTGGAGAATTATCAAAAATGCTAGATCCTTGTGAAAGAATGTCATGGATGCATACAACCTACTCACTTGTTCAAACCTGGACCAGCTCTTTATCTCAGAAATATGGATGGGAGATGACAGTCCAGCGCTTTTACATGAAGCCATATGCAATGGATGCCTAATACTCTACAGAAGCAGACCGAACAACAGGTGTGGCAGAATAATAGCTGTGGTCAACACAGTCTCTCTAGCAAATGCCATGATCCCAGATCATTCAATTGCAGAGTGCAATTCCTTACTTATATGCAACACACACACACACACACACACACACACACACACACGTGCACGCTCACACACATACACACACACACACACATATTTGCAAGCGACCTGCTGTCTATATCTATGTATCCTAGGAGAGCTGAACACCGGGTTTGATAAAATTGACCTCCTCAGATGGCTGACCTACTCAATAACCTTCAGGCACTCAATTACCACCAGCACATCACTCGGGTTACATATGATGCATACCATACTGTTGGGACAGGAATGTCGTCTGTATGATGGCCTGAAATACATATACCTGTGATCCTGGATTTTTATTTTTGGTCATGCCATACACTAATCCTGTGAGCATGCAATTTCCGGTCTTTTGACAATTATTGGTTTTAGACTATGGTCTGAACGGGGAGGGGCACGCCAAGTGCACCTTCAGAGCAAAAAAGGACTACCATTCCTGTTGCGTATTTCATGTGTCGAGTTCGGTGGCAGCAGCAGACCGTGGTAGAGAATTATAGTAACAGGCCTTTTTACCCATCAGACATGAATGCATGCCTACAGGCCCATTCATCTAAAGAGTTCTGCTGACCACAATGAACCAGGTATCCTTAACACCGACATCCTGTGCATTGTGCATGTTCGTGTGTGCTAGGATTGATACTGTGCCATGCAGGGTGAGACAGGTCTGCAGGTTCTATTTTGGAAGCCAAAAGCTTGGACCAGAATATAATATGGAGGAAGTTGCTTTTCCCAGACAGCATAGGTGTATTGCTGGCATCTCCTAGAAGGGAGAGGGGAACACCAGATGCTATGATGAGTAAAGAGGGTAGAGGCTTTTTTTTAGACATGCAAGGGCCCTTCCTGATACATTGGTCCGTAAATCACTGTGACTACAGCTGCTGTTAGGTAGATGGCATGAGGTGCAGGGTGAGGCCTGCAGTATGTGTTAACAGGGAAAGGAGTCCTTTACAGAGGCACAGATTCTTCACTCTCTTCCTGATCTCCTTGAGAATGGCTCACATATAGCTGAGTGCAGCCTGCACACTCCTCTTTGTACTTCTGTGGTGGGCACGCCAGCTGGAGACTGTCCTACTGGGCAGAGCAGCATTGCAGACAAAGGTCAGATCTGGAAAGTGGCCTGGCCAGTGCACATGAAAGAGGACCCAACCCAAATTAGTTCCAAGGTAGCTGACCTGGAAAACACATCCCCCAACTGTTAAATCAATGTAAAGATGGGAGCCTACAACTCACTGCTGTTCATTGTTATGGTCTCTTCTACCAAGGAGGGGATATATTGCAATATACACAGCTAAAGGTTGGTGTCGTACTAAGAGTTAACTTCCCAGACATGAGGCATCAATGCCTGGAGTCTAAACTGATGGGGGAATTACTGGATTGTCCTGTTTGCCAAGACATCCGTAGAAGGGAAGGCGTAGAGTTCACCCGACAGAGAGTCAATAAGAATGGGTGCTGAAGGAATTGTGGTACTGCTGGTCCAAGCAGTGCAATCTTCATCCCTTATCCAAAGTTATAGCTAACGAGGCACCTGGAGCTGTGTGCCTGAGTGGTAGGCCCAACTGAAGTCAGGATTAAGAACCTGTTGGTGGCCCATGTGCACCACAATTAAACTACATGACTGCATCACTGCCCAAGTGTATCTTTGGATCTGGACCAGTCCAAAATATTAAGTGACCTGAAAGGTGCCCCCCTCGGTGCCTTGTGAAGAATCACAGAAGATGGCATCTGGTACATGCCGCAATCATCATCTGTGAGGGTGTGGCTTTTGTGCTCAAGAAGAAGTGCCAAGTAGCCATCACAGTGTTGGGGTGAGCAATGCCGTAAGTCCAATATCCACTGGAGTGTCAGAGTGAGCCTCAACTCACAGCTACCTACCAGGAATAGGGCCACTGACAGAAGCCTCCACTCATGCCGTGACCCTCTGAGCTACAAGCTGCTCGTCTGGCTGAAACACAGTTCTCTGAAAGACTGCTGTGTGCAGTCTGGAAGCTACCTGTGACAGGTGAGATCCCGCTGCCATGGGAGGGCAGAACGCAGGCCAGTGCTGCTCCTATGAACTGGGTGAGAGACTGAGCAGGCCTACGTCTGAGACACTGAGTTCTAAGACCAATTGGGGGAGCACAAGCTTCACCAATAGACCTTCCCTCAAACTCTGAACGTGAGGGGGGCATCCAAAAAAGGGAAGGCACACTTGAAGGGGTAATTGGATTACTCGGCAAAGGCTCCTGAAAGCACACATCCACCATGTGTTCGCGCATTATTGAATGCGTAGTAGAATGCCATGTTTTCTGTGTAATAAAGTTTTTTGTACAAAGGAAAACACTGGGCTGGACATTGATCTTATTGCACTGCTGGGGAGAATGGTATTGATTCCTGAGCCTGAGTACTTCCACATTAACCTCCCTGAGAAGCCTGGGAATGCTCGCCTCGCTACCACTGAGAGTCAGTTGCGGCAAGTGTTGTACTTGGTCCAGTTTGCAGAGGCATAATAAAACAGGCCATGGATCAGCAGTGGCAAAAGGCCTCAACTCCCACGGTTGTGGCCCAGTAACCTCTGCCTGCCCCTTGGTCTTCTCAGCGGGTTCTGACACATACCCTTGATGTGTTATTCACATAAAGGTGCTTATCTCAGTCAAAGAAACACTGCCTACCACTTAGAATAGTCACCATGTCATTGACCACAACCTAAGCCACTAAATGCTGCCACCACCAGCAGCAACATTTAATGACATCACGTTAACAGACCATGGCAGATCAACACATTCTGCAATGAATTATGACAATGCTCTCCCTTAGCCAACTGATGTTAGTAAACCAATTCCTTGATAACAGGAGTTCTCAAAAAAGTGGCTTCACTTAAAACCTCTCTACAACCAGCCACAGAAGAATGGGGTTGGAACATTTCGTATTATCTATACAAAAAGAAAAGTCTGAATTCTAGAATAAAAGCGGGGAAAAACACAATCAGAAAGATGCAAACATGGGTCAAAGGCAATACAGAATCTACAAGGCCACCATTAAAAAAGCCCAGAAATCTATCTATCCATGCATTTCATATGTCACCAACTTGACCAAAAAACCTTTCAAAATTAACTGGGGGCTTTTCGGTAGTCACATGACCCTTTCTGGTAACTAACATTCAGAATAATTAATATTGCTTTTGTTTGTAAGTTATAGATTTTGGACTCGATTCACAAACCTTTTTGCATGTGTAAGTGTGACTTAAGACAAGGAAAAGTGTTAAATTATGCATGCAAAATATTCTTTTCAACATTATTATTAGTTAGAAAGGCAGAGGGAAAACAAGGTAACTAGAGTACGAAATCCCAGCTTACATATCTAGAGCCATCAGTATTCTAGCGGATAATCATGGAAACCTATAAATATTGTGCTAAAAAAAATCCGTCAAAATGCTCTCCGTTTATTCACTCAAAACTTGTTCCTACAGGGCATTTTTGGCTACACTCTTTAAAGGATACCTGGCCCTCAACCACTAAAAGGTGGAAAGCTTCATCATAGGACCCACTTGTATAAAAATATTTCAACATAAATGGGCTTGCATCCTTAAGTATAGAGCTTAGTGTCATGCCTTGAATATGGGCAGTGTGTGTGACAGGGTTACACACAATCTTCAAACACTCCTGAGTTACAAAGGGGAAAAAAGAGTGAGCAATCTCCTAGCTGATACTAGCAGTTTATTTCTTGTTGCTGGTTGGTAAAATTTAAAGTAAAACACAGGGGGATCTCATTGAATCACAATGATGACGGATCTCAAGAATCAAGACAACTCGCTCAAAATACGATCTCAAGTAAATTCAGACTTTTTGCCCTACACAGAGTAAATTAGCACAACATTGCCAGGGTCTGCTCCTGCAGGGCGTTCAACAGATATTTCCCATTCTCCTAAAAGATGAGCAGCTGATTTAGGCCATAAGGGTCATAGAGGCATACTAGCTGAAAAAGTATTGCTACAATGGTGTGGTTTCCCTTTCTTGACCAGCTGGTTGAGAAGATGTATGAACATTATCAGGTATGCCAAAGTCTAGGAAAAGAGAGTGTCCATGAATCGCTTGAGATGTGTCCATCCTGAGATGGCAAATGTCATTTGGATTCTTTGGTCCATTTGTTTGACCAATGCCTGCAGGTGGGAAGAGATGATAATTCCATCAAGTTCAGACTGTAGTGTGGCTAATATTGTTATTCCCGATTTCTCCAAATCAAAAGTATTACATAAGAACAAACCCCCCCAACTCTACCATCACCCTTGTCTGTTTACTTATGTGAAGGAGTCAAAGTGTGGACAGATGACTAAGGAATGGCAATGAAGTCCAAATACTTCTCCATGTCCAGCGGAGGCCCTTGCATTTTGTTGTCAAAATGAGAAGAGGGCACAGAGTTAGATGGCTTGCCTGAAGAAAGCACTTTCCCTGAGGACCTTACCCCAGGCCCTCCTCAAAGACTCTCATCAAAGGAGTTTTACTCAACATTCTCCCAGTCTTAGACCTCCAAGTTCGGAGGCTCTACCAAATCAATCTAATTTGCTCTAACTCTCCTGCTCCATCCCCATCACCTTATCCACCCCGAAAAGACTCATTAAAGTCATGGATTGATTTCTGTGGTTTACTAGGTAACAAGGTGTAGTGTCATTATGGACAGCATATCTGTGATGCGCTAGTACTGATGCCAGTGAGCACACTTCTCCAAGCGTAGATCAGAGGTGCTTGGACAGAGTCATGGCAGATACCAATGATCACATAGCTGAGAACAAATGCTTCTCTGTGGCCTGCCTGCATAGACTGGTCCCAGAAATGCACTGCTAGATCTAATGATCTGTATATTGCCTTGTTAAAGCTTTATTATGCACCTTGCTCTGCATGTTTGTTAGCGTTACGTAGACAGAACAGCTCCCTCTTTAGAAATCTACCTCTAGACTCAGCTTGTAATCTGAAAGTCACACGGTTTAAATCTCTGCAGAGTGACTAACACTTTTATCCTTCTAAGGTTGACATATTAAGTATTATTGAATTTGACAATGGCAAAACCTGTCATTTATGGTAATACGCAATGGAGAAATCTGTGGTAGCAGGATGAAATAAAATACAAGCTACATTCAAGAATCACAACTATTTTATATTCCTATGTACTTGCAGACTGCTGCTGCAACTGCAATATTTTCCAGAGAGTTAGGTGCTTATGTTCCCAATTTACATTTTGGTGATTTACCCAGTCCAGTAGCAAGTGAGTTTAGCACCTGTTGCCAAAATTTGTGCTCTGCCTGTGCCCATAAATCAAATGGTCTGATTCTGTCATTAATGACTTAACCGTTCATCCTTCTGTGGTCAGTAACAACAGCATGAACTTCGATTCACCAAAATGCCAGGGATAGGGGACGTGACATCACACGCCATTTGACCTTTACTTTCACTCACACACACACACATTTACACATACACACACTCTCTCTCACATAAACACACTCTCACCCGCAAGCATGCACATAACATACATTTAAAAGGATTTTTAACTTACATCTGCTGGGGGGGGGGTCATATTTCAGTTAATTTTACTCCATTCTTTTTTACACTAGTAGTGAATAGCGTAGCATTATTCACTAGTGATGTAATAAACGATTGACAGAAAACAAGGAAAATGAAGCCCCAACCGACGGACGTCTATAAGGAGGACCTTCCTATATGTTCCTGCCACTGATTTTGCTACCTCTGAGGCCAGGGGTTGCAATGGCAGTGCCAGGAGTTGGGAAGGGCAAGCCAATGGTGGCAGTTGCAACCCATAGCAACCCCTAAATGACGTCCATGAATAACAGTTCCATCAAATAGGGTAATGCCATCTTATACAGCACAAATGTAGGAAACAAATGAGCCCTATAAATGACTGTTTGCACCACAATTCTTCATGCTATTGTTCACATAATATGTCACGATCAAGAGAACATCTTCTCATGCATGTCTTTGGGATTTGACACATAAGGGGCACTGTGCTCTGTCTTGGGCAGAGAGGACTGATCTTGCACGGAGGAACGAACATTACCAAGGACATTTGACATCTTCCCTAAATACAGATCAGTAATACAATGTGGGGCTGAGTTCAGACTTGGTTTTCAAGTATGCGATTGTTGTATCTCATCTCTCCTAATGGCAGGTTATCTACCTGCTGGTAGTTAGTTGTATGGCTTGAAAGAAATGCAGGTAACTCAAAATAATGCCTAGTTTCTTTGTTTTGTATAATTTCCTTATGTTTGTATTGCAAATTTGTTCATGCTTTCTCCTTCCATTCTGCTACATACATTCTGGATTTGATCATTCTATAATAGAAGCCGGTGATATAGCCTTAGAGCTCGCCGTAGCGGGCTCTACCGGCTAGTAAAGGTTCACTCCAGCGTTAAAGGCTCGAGTCAAAGGCGAGGGCCTTTAACAAGGGAGTGGGCCTTTAATGGCAGGTAGAGCCTGCTACGGAGGGCTCTAAGGCTATTAGAACATTCTGCTCCTACAGGGCAGAATGTTCTAATTTGTAAAACGAAGGTCTTGTGGAGCCTTAGGGGATTGAAATCCCCTCGGGCTCCGTGAGGCCTTTGTTCACAGAAACAGCTGTGAACAAACATTGGAATGTTGAAGTTCCGGGCTTCTACCGGCCATTAGAAGCCTGGAGCACTCCATTGTTTTCAATGGAGCTCCCAACATGCCAATGTTCTAATAGTTTAGATGTCCAGATATCTTGTGTGCGAGCTTTCTTGGCTACCTTGGTAGAGGGCTACATGCCAACAACCTTCCTGTCTCTAGCAGGAGTGATGCCCCATCCCAGCCTGGACCCTTCTTCAGGTTGAGTATGAGGCACTTGCCAGTTTCTTTCCTCCGCACAGCAAGTAGGTATACATTTGCTGCCTGGAGATAATGAAATGAATGCCCCTTATCACTCTGATAATTAAAGAGGACGATTCTGGTTTCATCCTCAGGTTCTTTAGCCCACCAAAGTCTTCATCAGTTATTTGCTGTTATGGAAGATTTCAATCACAAATTGAAAGCTTTCGCTGCTTTACTATGAGTTGAAAAAGCATTGCTTTTTCTGAATTGCTTTTCTCGTAGCACACTCGTAAAAATGTTGAATATGATGGTGCCATATTATGAATGATAAAGTCTTTTATGCCTTCTCTCAGACCAAGGCCCTTGCTAATGTGTAGAATCTGTTTGTTTCACCTAACAGTAGCATTATACAGGGATGCCATATCTCTATCCTCCAGCTCTTAGAATGGAATATAAATGTATAAGTAGATGACATACTTATCTACAGCTCCAACACTCTGATCTGAGCTGCCCCTTATTCTTCTGTGATGTCACTGAGTATGACCTCATTGATGGTCACCTGTAGATGAGAAGATATTAATCCAAATTCTTTCATTGCGCACCAACATTCGCATGTGGTGGTATTTTCCTAAGTAAAATTCGGCAGGTTTCACTTGTTGAAATTTACCTGGGGAAATTTGCTAGACTTGTGGTAACAGACACACAACTTTTAATTCCAATTCCTGTGCAAATAATAGTTTTCACACAGATCAGAAAAAAACTGGCCGCCTGCAATAAGAGCCTATATCTTTTCAATATGATTAGATCTTGTTTGACGTGGTTCATTTGAAGAAGGCATTGTGCCCATGGAGGTTTTATGGCCACTGACTTTGCCTATTTTCCATGCACTGCTGCATAACTGCCAGTCCATTCTCCACGTTAGCCATCAAGAGGACAACATTTGCCCCTAGCTCACTTATTGTGTTTGGTTCACGACGACGCCCCACTTGTGGGCTGGACATTGTGGGAATCAAGCAATGCAATTTGAGGCAGCTAGTGCTTAGAGTACTGCTCTATTCATCTAAGAACATAGCATCTGGTACATTTCTGGAAAAAGGTTCTTCTTTAATAAGCAACCCAAAGGAGTTGAAAGGTTCTTGAAATCTATTGCTGAAAGATAGATGTGGAAGTCATTACCAAAGCAAAGGTAGTTGAGAAAGTAGGCAACTCCGCTCATTTACTATTCCACTAATATAGGATTTGTGCCATAATGCGAATGTTATAGCCTCATTTCCCCCACCTGCTTCATACTTTACAAGTAGCCTATTTCATAATGCTGGCTCTTGAACATGGGCCTGTCTGCATTTTACATGAGTATTCAGGAGGTGGAAACTGTTAGTGATAGCGATAGCCCCACTCACCAACATTTCAAACTGTTCTAGGAATTAAGGGCCATATTTATCAAAATGTAACGCAACGCGGTGCAGCAAGTCATCATGCTGCGCTGCCCTGCATTACTGGGAAAGGGCAGGAATGGGCTGTATTTATCACAATACGGCACATTCCTGCTTTTTCGAAGCGCTGGCGCTCAATGTGCTGCCTAGCGCCAACGCGGGCACCCTTGCACCATGGCGCAAGGGTGCCTGCGTTGCAATGACGATTGTTTTTGTGCAGGAAGGGACACCATCCTGCACAAAAACAATCCCCTGGGCATTTTCCTCTTTCTATGTATGCTGGATAATTCAGTGGAGCTCCTCCACATGTGGTGTGATGTGAGTATGGTGTGGGAGGTTGAGAGTGATTCTGGCTGACGAGTTCTTAATGGTCTGCAGCCTTCTGGTGATTTCTTTTTTGTTGATCCCCGGATAGATGATATTCCCATAGTCTGGCTTGCATCGTGATGAGGGAGTGCGTCACAGTTTTCCAGGTGCTGATTGGGAGCCATTTGAAAATGTTCTGAGAACATCTTGAGGTTATGGAAGCAAGAGGCGGTGACAGTGTTGACTTGGGCAGTCATGTCGAGTTTGTTGGCAGGGGTGGTGGGGGGTGAGTGTCAGTCCTTGCTCTGTTAGCCACATGGTGGAGTCCCACAGTGTAGTACTCTTCCGAAGACCATGATTTTAGTTTTGCAGTGTTTAGCTTCAGACAGTGCCAGATGGCCTAGGGCCAGAACCCATTCCCTTTGCCACTCTCATAACCTTTCCCATGTTGCCTATGACCTCTTTTTTCTGAAATGTAACCACATTCTCACTCTCATCACTTGAACTCCACCCACACCAGTTTGTTGTACCCCTTCCACTTCTGCGTGAATCTCATTGACTCTTTACGAAGTTGTGTGAATTTCATTTTGAATGCACCATTACTGCTTCTGGAAAGACCCTACAGACTATTTCAGGATGTCTGTAGATTTATCTGGATTGTGCCACCTGTACTTTTGGATTAACTCCTGTAGACCCTTTACTAAATTGTTTGCATTTTTTCTTTGGTTGCCCTCACCACTTCATGGTAGAACTCAAAGAATATTTACTAGGATATCTGGTGATTTCGTTTGGTTGCACCTTCTTCACTCCTGGTATACCCATAGGGGGACTGTACATTTATTTTGATTTGCACCATCTCTGCTCAAGGTGAACCCTTTGGGATGCAACTACTCCACTCTTGGTGAATCCCATGCTCTCTGTACTAAGGTGTCTGTGGATTGTCTTCAGCACTCATAGTTTCACCTCTTACATTCCTGTCTAGGGTATCTGGTCTTGTTTTAAGTTTTGACATCTCACTCCAAGGTTGACCCAATAGATCTTTTAGTAAGTTGTTTAGGGATTTTCCTTTGTGCTGCACCTTCACCGCTCCTAGGTCTCCAAACTGATGTACTCTGAAGCATCATTTAGTCCTTCATGCATTGTGGCACCACCACCATCAGGAGATAGCAAGCCCACCTACCATGGTACTATTCTTAGATCAGGTATATAGAATAAATCCTGCTTGCTTTTTGTCAGATTGCATGCACCTCACCCAAATCTTCCCATATAGGTTACACTCCAACAACCACCCATCCTGCCAGCTAATCATAAATATCTGTCTGAAACCACTCAGAACAGTTAGAGTGATATAGTGTCACACTAGTGGCAGTGGCGTGCAATACAAATGCTACATAACATAACATAAAATGTATTCAGGATGTAGGCTGCACAACAGTTTTGCTCTGAACCAGTTAGAGTGCATACCATCCCAATTTCCAGTTTACCTGTTGTTGAAGAATCAGAAAAAAATAAACCGATGAGCTTCAAAAGAACACAATTAATTGCAAAACGACATTATTATTCTCATTGTTGTATACCAAAATACACTTTGCTACATATGCCCAAATTCATCCTAGGTCTTGAACTGACACTTTCGTTCTCCTATCTTGCAACTTTAAACACCTGAAATCAGTATAACTCTGAGGCCTTCATTCTGCTTCTGATGCAATCCCGGGTGCAAATTGCACACCTGGGCCCATATTACAGAAGTGCCATGGGCGTTTGAGCCCACTTTGTGCGCCCCAGGGGCACTTTGGTATTACAGAAGAGGCTGCAGGCGCTTGTGCGGCCCCTTCTGTAATACAGATAGCGCTGGCATACATGTTGTGCCATCGCTATCTCCAGAGGGCATTCCCTCATTTGCATGGGGGCATGGCCCCAAGCATATGAGGGACTCTCTTTACCTTTGTGTCCCCACCACATAAAGGACTCAGGCGCAGAGGTAAATAAGCTGTCAGGCGGTGCACTGACAGTGCACCACAAAAAGGTGGTGCACTGTCAGTGCGCCCCCTGATGGCAACTCTCTGGAGGGGGTGAAGGGAGTCCTATGGACACCCAGACATCCTCTTGTGGGTGGGTGCAGTCACTCACTGCACCCGCCTGCCAGGGAATCTCTCTCCCCTCGTTAAAGTGCATGTGGATTGCGCCTGCACAGTGAAACAAGGAGCAGCTTTGAAGCATTGTACTCAGGGCAGCACGAGTTCGCAGTTGCCCTGAGGGCATACCATTCAACCTAATAAGGTGCACTTTCCCTGTTAGCGCATGGCGCACCTATTTGAAGGTGCACCGTGGTGCAAACAGGAAAAGTGTTCCCTACACGTAATTGGGCCCCTGGTAGTTATCGATACCACAGTGTAAGATTAGTGTGCCCTCTGTTGGAAACCCTCTGGAGTGGGTCAAGGGGGTCCTCTGGACCACCAGACATCCCCTTGCAGGTGGGTGCAGTCACTCACTGCACCTTCCTACAAGGGGATCTCTCTCCCCTCTTTAAAGGGCATGCGAGTTGCGCCTGCACAGTGAAACACAGAGCGGCTTTGAAGCACTGCCCCCAAGGCAGCACGAGTTCGCAGTTGCCCTGAAGGCAGCACATTCAATCTAATAGGGTGTATTTTCCCGCGTTGCACATGGCACACCTGTTTGATGGTGCACCGTAGCACAAACAGGGAAAGTGTGCTCTATACGTAATAGGGCCTCTGGTAATTATCGATACCACAGTGTAGGGTTAGCACTGTATTCACAATTTGCACACCATTTCAAGATTCAGGCATGGGAATGGATGATACTGCACTAATTGCCTTTATTTTCCTCCTGTCTGAGGTGTGCAAACCCAAAAGTGCTCTATTTGGCTAAACAATGTCCAATAGGTTTTTCTTGGTACAAATTGTTCAAGACAAACCCATCAGGGTGCACAAATTGCGTCCAAATCACTCCTGCCTCTGCCTATAGCTATCCTATTTCCCTATTTCTAATGTGCAGAGTTCTCTGCAATGAGTGTGGAGACCTCTGCTTGCAGAAGCATATGTTTTAGGTGTAAATGTGGGAGGGGCAAGAGGGAGTGGAAGAAAACTGGGGAATATCTACTTCTAAATGGGTGTTAAGGGACAAGCAAGAAGTGGTTAGGGTAGGGAAATATTTAAAAAACACACTCACAAAAGAGTAGGACCATTGCTATTCAACTAAGTTACACCTTCATCCACTACAATACTATACTGAAGAAAATGTGTGTTCACTCTGATCTTGGTCTGACAGTTTTTAATAACAAAAATGAAATAGCCTATCAATCATAGAATCAGCTGACAAGGTGTTTTCATAAACAGTGCTCCAATGGAGATCATGTTACTAAACTGAAACAGAGGACAACGCAGGTGCAGAAACTTTATCCTGGGATACTGCACACTCGACCTTTAAATAGATATAAAATGTAAACTTGCAGAGCAGAGAAAGCTTTTCAAGATTTTCTCAGCTCTGGTGCCAGACATGTGAGTGAAGCTTTACACCTCATAGACAGGCACAACCTGGTAGCAATGATTTAGCACTGAACAGGAATATAGCTGCCACTACTACTGTTACTCTAAGGCAATAATTCTAAAATCTGCAGTACGACTGGCAAAACAGACTCAAATCTACTCCAGCTAAGCTTAAAGTCAGTCTAGCACCATATATGGCCAAACACTGGTACTTCAAGACACTATCTCAGAATTTAGTGGAAACAGGGAATAACAGCATAGATACATAGGAAACATAGGAAAATACAAGTAACACTATTTTTATGTTTGTATATCTTCTTTGGTAGTAGAAAAAATCCATAGAACATTGGGGCATATTAGCAAGACCCACGTTAAAATTATCGCCGTTTTAGCGGCAGGAAACTGCCGCTAAAACGGCGATAATGGGCTTGCTAATATGCGTTATAGAATTCAATAGAAGCCCAGGTTAGATGTGCAGGACATCTAACCTGGGCTTCTATTGAATTCCATAGCGCATATTAGCAAGCCCATTATCGCCGTTTTAGCGGCAGTTTCCTGCCGCTAAAACGGCGATAATTTTAACGTGGGTCTTGCTAATATGCCCCATTATTTTTTGCTTCAAGTAATAGAGACCACATACAGAAAAAGGCTTCATTCACATTCAACTCACCTGCTACAGCAGTGGGGGTGGTGGTTGTGAACAGTCAGAAGTCATTTCAACAGCAACCAATCACACACAGCTTACCAACATAAGAGGCAAACAACAAATGTAACAAAACTTTTTTTCCACCATGTGAGTTTCTTTGTTGCGTTGCCAGTCATTTTGATGACCGATTGTAATAGGAGGAAAGGAGGGATTTACATCTTTAGCAGGTCCACGGAAGCAATTCTTGCTAGATACAACTTCTCACACGATGTGATCCTTAACATGACTGCACACTGGGAACACAGCTCACTTCACATACCCGCTCCCAGCCCACCCCTGCATATGTTAAAATTCAGGGTGTGCTTCATTTCCTCGTTGCTTGGACGCCATGGGCATCTGACAGGGAAGACAATCATGCTGTTTGTGACGGGTGCTGAGATTTGTCACCAGGCAAGTGCACAAGTTTATCACCTGGCCACATTAGAGGGGACTCCAGTTCCTACTATTACTATAAATGCACTTGTAATGAGGACCATTGCATTTAGAAGAATGAGTTAATTACAGTACTGTAATCATTATTATGTCTAAAAAGGTTGGGGGTTAACCTGTGTGTGAATGAGAAGAGTGTGATGTCTGTCTATTTGTGGGAGGGGAGTAGAAATGTCTGGTGAAAAAGTGGGCTATAGTTTCTTACCTGATTTTATGTTAGGATTTCCTTGAACAGAAAGAACTTATAGCACATCAGAATGCAAGGTGGAGAGGATATATTCATCAAGGGGTTGAAACAGAGACAAGATTCATGTCTACCTGCATGAAGTGCTTTTGACACCGAAATCTTGGATAACTTCTCCTTCACCTGCTTTTACCCTTGCCACATGACCACCTTCTCTGCTCCACCAACGGTGAGTAGAGGCAAATAATGTAGTTCCCTGTAGTGTTTTACAACAAAGTTAACTACAAAGTCTGTTTTCTCCTCAGTGAAGTTTATTTTCCTCTTGGGTGTAGTGGTCTTCAACCTGGAGATTGAATCATGTTCCTGGTGTTGGCAGGGTCACGTAGTCCAAGGGCAAGAGTGCAGAGCCTCGGATGTTACTGTTTGTCAAATGCATATGATTGTGGTCAGGTGAATTCCCTGACTTCCATGGGGGGGTGCAGCAATATTCACCTATAAGCATAGATCAGAAATCCGGCTGTACAGTTACTAGTATTAACTTTATGGTTGTAATTTTGTTGACAACAATCTCCATCCCCTTGTGTATGAGGATGTAGTCTCGTAAACCCTACTACTGAGTGAGGATTTATGCCTACAATAGGTGAATACCATCCAGGGCCAGGCCCAGGAGTACGTGGAAATCTGCAAGTGCGGAGATCACTACATGTAGATTTCCCTTTGTGAATAAGGCCGGTAATGTTAAGCATTTGATAGCATCTGGCACACATCTATGTAATTGGTAAAAAATGGAGTAAGAATTTGTCAGAGTTCAATGAATATATGAAAAAGCTGATTACATCTGAGGCCAATGTTGACACAAAAGTTATTCGCTAACAAAATGCTTTATCAATAATGTGCAAAGCTTACGTTTAAATAATACATATGCTAAATGCAAAGTTTGTAGTTTGTAATCATACTTAAATGTTAAAGTCCTGCAAATAAATAAAAGTGCTGATTTAAGTTAACCTAACTGTTGATGCCATTTTAAGTGAAAAATAATGCATTAACATTGAAAGGCCTGTTTTTAACATTGAATAGTTGTTTGGGCACAGTATTTTTCTCTTTGTTTCAGATGTAGCTTTTGAGAAGCCTTCTATTAGTTAGTAAATAGACACTTGTTTTGTATTAGACAAGTGATAGTGAGTTCTCGCTAGGGAAGAAAGGAGGTGACTGGAAGGATGCTTCATGGGAAGTACTGACTGGACCACAAAATATCAACAATGTAAAATTTCATGGTCTAATGTCTGAATGTCTGTTGTGCCTGTATGGGAACATGGGGAGTTTGCCTAATCCCAGGAGTTAAGTGAAATTCTATTGGAGGATGAAGAAGACGAAAGAAAATAATGTTGCAACATAGAAGTTCTGTGTTTATATTAGTGTGTGTTCCTAGAGTAGCAGCTAGATTCTAGGATTCCTTCCCGACTCTCTGACTGGAGACTTGATTTGAGTTTCTGATGTCTTTCTTCATGAGAGGTTGCCTTACTTAGATTTTGCTGAATTGTCCTCTGATAACTTGAGCTCAGAATACTTTCCAGCTTATCATGCAAAGGCTTTATGCTTGTACATTGATTCTCTCTTGAGAGCTCTTGTGGTGACTTAGGTTTCCTATGTCTTTGCAGGTTATCTATGTCAGTATGATGCAATAGCGGGGGATGTTTTCCATTGGTTAATTCTGTATTCGTTATGAGAATGTTGTAATGTTTGCCTTTGAATATTGGGTCAGTTGGAGCTTCTCCTCTGGGCCCTTTGCATGTGTATTTTTATTACTCAGCTGCTTATCTAAATAAATTACTAGAAGACAAAGATGCTGGATGGAGATTCATCTTTTATATATTGGGGACGAGCTGGCTATCATTGGGTTTCTCAACTGTCACCTTTTCTTTTTCTCTCATTATTCCATCCTAATTTAGAATAGGAAAGTTTCCTTTATGGAATACGCTTTCTGCATTACTACAATATTAACTGTGATTCTAACAAACATTTTGTTCTGTTTTATAATCAAATATCGATTGATGGACTATATTAACTTTTAATGCTGAGATCTAAAGATTGATACTAAATGTATAAAATGATGAAAAATTAAAAAGAATTGAAAATAAAACCCTTTAACTCACACAATATTCTCTTTATTGGGTGTACTAAAAGCCTTTCATGATTTATTGCTATGTAGATGATTACTCCTTACTTGTGCTTGTCGACAAACAAAGGTCCATATGACCAGTGGCTGGGGTTATTTAAGGATTACACCCGAAGACTGAGCTATATAAAACCCTCCTCCTCACCGCTAAGATTGGGCTTGTTATTTAGAACCGTATCAAGCATTGGCTCTTTGCAAATTGATCTGGAATACAATGAGGAATCAACTCTGTTACAGTGTAAAGAAGTATTTTAAAGGAAACTTTTGCCACACAGAAAGACTGCACAGTGACCACTCTCCCCTGTAAGAAAGGAGTTGGCCCTCCTTGCTCCTACGATATCAGCACAACATCCTGTAGGAAAGTGGGGTATTAGTAGGTGGGTGTATTCACCCCCAGCTAGTAATAGTACCACAATCTCTAATAGGTCCTGTCAAGTTTCTGTAAAGTAATCTTTGATCAACCCTTGGTAGCTTGGCAAATGAGCAGGCAGGCTTTAATTAGGAGATTGCATGTGTAAAGCATTTAATACCACCAACACAGTAAATAAGTAAAAGACACAGCACAATAAAAATCCAACACCAATTTAGAAAAATATGATTTTTTTAAATCTTTAATATGACACCAAAATGACAAAAATCCAATGTAGGGAACCAGAGATATGAATTTCTAAAGATTAAATCAAAAATTGTCTTTTATAGCGCCAAAAAGCCTAAAGCGCCACTTGCAACCACTAGGTGCGCACTACTGGGACAAAGTAAAAGTTTCAGGCTCACCGTGATGGAGCGCAGGCCGGCTAAGCTGTGGGCTAGGTCCCAGTCAAAGTTTTACCTTCAGATTTAGGGCCCAATTATGATGTCGGACGGACCTGAGTCCGTCCGACATCGTTTGGGAACTGGGACCGACCGACCTCCTGTCGTCTGTCCCAACCAAGCAAGTACGATGCGACCGAACATTGTTCGGTCGCACTCCTATTCTTTACAATGGGAGCATGCATTCTGACCGGAATGCATGCTCTCAGTGTAAAGAGAAGAGGGGCAGTTCATCCCTGCACCCGTGGTGCAGGGATCAACAGGGGGCACCATAGGTGCCCCCTAGGCCACCATCAAGAGGCCTTGCACCCATGGGGGCCCTGCTGGGGGCCCCCCAAGTCGGATTCCCACAGCCTTTCTGTGTCGGAAAGGCCGGCACAGAAAGGCTGTGGGAATCTGCCATCGTCATCCCTCGGGCGGAAAGAGCCGCCTTTGGGATTACAGGCCCCTTTCCGAATAGCAGACGGGCTCTTCGAGCCTGTCGTAAGCCATTCGGAAATCCTGTTTGGGTTAATTTCCGACCAACTCCATTCAAATGGGTCGGTCAGAAATGAATCCAAACAGGAGATTACGATACCGTAGGAACGGCTCCGACCAAGGGTCGGAGCCATTTCCTACAGCATCGTAATCGGGCCCTTAGTCTTTTTCTTGGTTCTTTTGTCTTGTCGACGGGCTCGTGGCGGATCCTCAGGATTGCTGGATCTGGAGTTCAAGTCAACAAGGGTGGCTTGCTGTAGTTTGGCGACTCTGTGAAAAGGAGGACAATGAATCCTCAGCATCGCCAGCGAGGAGGGTCTCGAAGCAGTTTTTGATGGCTTGCCTTCCGACATTGAGTTGAGCTCTGCCTGGAGCTCTTAAGTGGCCCAAACCAGCAAGGGAAATCCAATGGGAGAGTCAGCTTGACTCTCGAAGTTGAACTGATCTCCTCCTGGAGCTTTTCTGCAAACTTTGCATAAAGTTACCAAATTTTGATGGGAAAATAAGGATCCAGTAGCGCCAGCCAAGGGTTCAGAGTCTTAGGATTGACTCTTGGGGACAGGAGTCAATCTCCCACAATGCACATGTGCAGTCCAGGAAAATCCAGTTGCAATTGGTCAGCTGGGGTAATCCTCTCTTTGACTTTGTAGGTGACTTCTTCTAGCTCTGTTGTACCTGGTGCTGATAAGGGAGCCCACTCCCTTTCCTTTGAGTCAGACACAGTCCTTTCTTTGTGGAGCCTTGTGAGTGGAGCAGGTGCAGTCCTTCTGAGTGCAAGCCTTATGTGGTGCAGTCCAAGAGTCCAGTAGGGGAGTCAGTCTTCTTTTGTTACAAGCAGTGTTTTGGTGAGCTCCTCCGAGCTTCCTTATTTATTCCTCATTTCTGTCATTGAGTGAGGGGGGTCACCCTAACCAATAGGGAATAATCTCCCTACCTCTTGGATGACCACTTTCTAGGAAGTGTGGCAAACATCTAGCCCAGAAGTGCAGCCTGTGCCCTCATCACAGCACAAACCCACTCAGGGAGGTCCAGCATCTGAGCATGGACCTGCCTTTCTCTCCCTTACAACTCAGAAGTTTTAAGGTCATTTCCCAGTAGACACTCCACTGGGAGTGCAGGAGACACAACTACCTTTTTAGGGTCAGTCACACCTCCCCATTACAAGCTCACTATTACCATGGGATAGAGCTTTGATCTGTTGTCTGCACAAGTGACCTGGTAAAATACACCAGCTAGGATCTGCTCTGGACAAACCAGTTTGTCCAACACCATGGTCACACTGCCTCCTGTACCCTTGTGGATTCCTGCATCTTCTGGACCATTCCCTCACAGAAATGTGAGGAAAATCTGTCATTTTAGCCACAGTTTGATGTTTGTAGGACATTTTGGGTAAGAACACTTAGTGGAATCCATGCAAGTCACACTACCTCTGAACTCTCCTGGATTTCCTCTTTTTAGAAACGTCTGGGTATGGTAGGTGGTTTTCCTGGGTGACGACCGAACCTGGGCCCAATACCGCAGTATTCACACCACCAAAATATGCCAATTTTCAAGACGAAAACATGATGTCTTCACGTTGAGTTTGATACTCTTTCCTGTCATTGGCAAGAGATCCATTCACAGAATTGTGGCACTGTTTGTATCAGGAGAACCTTGGAAAACTGGGTGATAGGAAATGTGTGCATCTTCACACTTTCCAGAACTTTCGTTACAGAAATGTAAGGAAAATATATGACTGTAGTCAAAGTTTGATGTTTGCAGGGCATTTATTGGTAAGGATACATAATGGGATCATGCAAAGCACAACACTTTGGACACCTTGGAGTATTTCGTTTTTTAAGAATTTTCTTGGCTTGATAGGTTTACCTGGGTAGTAACCAAACCAGAGCTCAAATACCCCAGTTACTGACATCACCAATATGGGTAAATTTGTAAAGCAAAATCTTGATGTCTCCATATTGCGTTTTAAGGCTTTGTCTGTCACTGTGATTGGCGCAGCCACACAAGTGGGGTACCGTTTTTATTGGAAGAAGTGTGGGAACGCTTGATGGAAGGAATTCTGGGGATTCCCACAGACACCAGACTGTTTTCTCACAGAAATATAAGGAAAACGTGTTATTTTAGCCAAAGGCTGCCCTTTACAGGGCATTCTGGATAAGCAAATTTAGTGGGATCCATGAAAGCTACACCACAGTGGACCGCTTTTGGTGTCTTGTTTACAGAAATAGCTGGGTTTGGTGTGTTTGCCTGGTAGGTAGCCTGGGCCCAAATACCTTAGCTACCTACATCATCAAATGGGTCAATTTTCAAGGTGAAATCTTGATGTCTCCATGTTGCTTTTTGATGCCTTTTCTGCTGCAGGCAACAGGTCCAACTACACAAATAGGGTACCGCTTTAACAGGAGAAGTATTGGAACACAAACTAGTAGAATATTTGATATTATCAACTGAATTGCTCACCTTTTTTTTGCTTCCAATTGTAAGACAGCGTGGAAGAAAGAATACATTTCGCAAAATGTCCTCTGAACAATATGATAGTATGGGTAACCCCAAAATTAGAGTTGCAAGAATAATCACTATTTGTAAATTCAGTATAGTAGGTACATTTAAAAAATGCATACATTTTCTTCATACCCATTTGTCATTCATTAGATTTTAACTTATGAATTGATGCACTGTGGGTACACAATGAAAAAGCATTAGAGACCACAGCTCAGTTGTTAGTTCTGAGCATCATATGGTTTTGGACAACCAACAAACAATATATAAACCTGCGACTGAACTAGTCCGACGCACGTAACAGTATATTACTTTTGTGATTTTGGTCATCGGGGCAAATAATTACATATAACAATGTTGTCAACTGTTTCTATTTTTCCCTACTTATTTTCCATTCTTGTTATATTTCATTGATTAGTTTCTTTGGGAAAACTATGAGCGATCTACGAAAATGTCCCATTGTTGAATTTGGAATTTTGTCTTTTTTTCAGGTTCACCCATGGCTTTCATACATTTTCTAGCATAAACTGCAGCTAGTTAGAAACCACATAAAATAGGAAAAATCGACTACCACTTAAAAAAAATACAAACACTGTGGTAAAAAAATTATTTTGTACAACAATATCTGTTCCTGAAAGGTGGGAAAAGGGAATCGTAGCACAGCACATCTTTTGCTGCTACCATTTTTGAAAAAAGTATACTTCCTTGCACAGCCCATCCCCAGGAAAATCCTCAGCTGCAGACTCACACACAAGACTCTGTTCACAAAGTTAAATATTCACATTTATATTTACCCCTGTCTATATTTATTACTACATCTAGGTATAATTCTGTACTTTTTTGTTATTCACCATTTCCGAATGTAGATTTACATATAAGTGTAGACTTACATGTCTCCACTTCCTGGTGGAATCACCAACAGCAGGATTTTTGAGTGTAAATTTACTATTATCAACATTTCACATGTACACAGAGACATGTGGCACCGTGATGGAGATCTCCCTATGGAAAAATATATGGAAAATTACAAGAGTTTATTTAACTTTAAAATAATATTAACAATATTTGCATATAAAATCTAAATGTAAAATAATGTAAAAGCATTATTTATTTAACCCAGCACTAATAAAAGCAAGTGTTACAGAACATTAACTTACTAAATTAAATGTGTATTAATTAATGTATTAATTAGTTAAAATATATTTATTTAATTGATAAATAATATTTCTTAAAGATTAATTAAAAATTCCACATTAACATATTTCGTTTTATTTAATATGAATTAAAATGCATCTGATCTTATATGTAGCAATAACTTACTTTGGGGGAATATTATCAAGCGGCAGCGATAATTATCGCTGACCGCTCTTAGCGAGAAATTATTTATCGCCGGCTATCGCTGGCAAATATCGCCATGCTATCGCTGTATCAACAACGCATAGCGCAATGGCGATAATTTTCCAACGATAACGGATGTTTTCCATGGAACATCGCTGGTTTTTCAGCGATGTTCCATGGAAAACGGCGATACCTTGCTGATATCGACCCTGTGGTCGTATCAGCATAATCCACCCCAATGGTAAGTATACCTAAATCAGCATTTTGCAGACGTTAGTTTTTAGCGAAACCGCGGTTTTCGCCAAAACTAACATCTGCAAAAATACGTGGACCTCCTTGTAAATATTACGATGTGCACATCAGCGATAATTTACAAGGAGTACTGCCTAGTGACGCCCACTTTGCATCTCATTAGAGATGCAAAGCGAGGCGTCGGAAACGGGTGCTAACATGCGCTAATGCATGTTAGCATCCCCTTGTAGATAGGGCAATGTCATTTTCGCTGCTTTTTTGGCTTTTAAAGCCAAAAAAGCGGCGAAATGGCCCTTGATAATATGCCCGTTTGTTTTTTATTGTTTGACAACACAACAGTTTAATTCCTGTTTAATTTGAAAGTAAGTTTATTAATAATTTTAAAATAACAATTGTTATGTATTAATTATATATAAATATATAATTTCTAAAATTAAACAAAAAATATATATATTCATTTTAAAAGTCGAAATAATTGTATTTGTTTAACATTATTTTGTATGAGTTTTGATAGTTTAAGCCTGGGCTTCCATTATTTGCTAGGGATAGTGTTGCAGTACATGTGATTGGACATGTGTGGGGCTGGAGTGACTCCAAGGCTGGAATAGAGTACATTTGCTACGGTTTAAGGTCCTTTTTGACTCTACTAAGCTTAGAAGTGTAGTTAGTGAATAGCAATAGGCTTACTCCTTTTTGTGTGGGTACTTGTATGTCCACACTCATCCCTAAGCCTCTCCCCCCAAAGCCCAAAACCTACCAATTTAGGTATAAACTTTCCCGATTTTCCAGCTACTCTCACAATCAGGCTGGAAGTCACAGATTCTCCAAAATATTGTTGATATGAAAAATGTATGCTTACATGTAGTAACTGCATTTTATTAACTAGAAAACATATGCAGAGCTGGTTGGTAATTCAGCAGAGTGGTACAAAGGGGATTTAACCACTGACTGCATACTTGCCATAGACCATACTTGAATTAGAAAAGCTATCCAGTTGGTCATTTTATAGCACACATGCTGACCCCTCAAGGAATGTCTCTTGACACTACAGTAAATCATTGAAAAGTCAGACAAGAGGTAGGAAACCATAGGCAAACTTACTGACAAGTACCCATGTGTAAAAAAAAGAGCAGTGCTTAATTTGAGCCGGTGGTTTCCGGTGCTCGGCACCGGCTCCTAATCGTCAAAACTGGTACTTATGATAGTGTGCCAAGTGGTGACACTGATTGTCTAATATTGAGATGAACACAACAACAGTTGTTTAATCATTCAATATACATTAAAACTGACTAATTTCTGCCACCCATGCCATTTTTATAGGTTCTTATGGGGCCTGGAATAGTGTGAACTGCCACTCTTGTAGGACTGTGATGGTTAGTAGTTGCCTTGGTACTGTCATTGGCAGCGCTGGCAGGAGCAATAGGTGGTGCAAGATGCAGTGGCCTTCTGTCAGGGGCCCTGGCACTTATTTGTTTACAAATTAAGCACTGGGCTAGAGACTCAATTCATCCTGATTTTCTGAATAATTTTCACCTATTTAATAAAGAAAAAGTGTTCTACACTTTAACCCCCAAGACCTCTTGCATGCTTTACCACATATTAATGTTTTATCTCCCTATTAGGGAAGTGGGGATAATTTCGAGAATCGAGATATATTACGTCCCAGGTGGGTGTAGCTAATTGGTAGTAGGAAGTGAGGTGAACACACAAAGATGGTTCTTGACTTCTCACTAGAAATCAGAGGAGGAGACGAATGCTATAGATCACCTCAGTAACTTTGGAAGGCCTTTTTGCTAGACATTATATTATATTTCTTTTACCTCCACAAGTTATTAAATATCTACAAATACTGACATTCCAAGCATCAATGAAGCATAATATGTTGTATTAATGATGGAATGGAAAAGGCCCCACGTCTCATGTCATTTCGCAAAAACCTGAAGATCAAACATTTGAGAATACATCTTACACCATAATAAATGCCCCTTCCGCAATTCCTCTTATTGTTATTGTTCAGTTCCTATTCACTGTTTCTTAATTCTATTTGGCATTTTTGCAAAATTATTCTCAGTAAAATGCCCTGATATTTCTAGGTTAGGTTCAAGCCATATACAGAATCTGCTCATTAAATACATAGACAGAGCGCTGTGGGAAAGGAGTGAAGGGGAGTGGTCTCTAGTATTCTTTGCTTCTCCCAAACCTGCAGAGACTAAGCGGCCGATTATGATGTCGTTAGGAAAGCATTCCCACCGAATTGGGTTAGGAATGCTTTCCGAACGATTCGTATTCGGGGAGTCCTACCGATCGATTACGATGTATCCGGATGCTTACGGATTTGGTTCAGTCGGACTCGCATTGACTTCGATGGGAGCCTGTGTCCCGAACGAGATCACAGGCTCCCATTGGAAAAAAGGGTGGGTGGGGAAAACCTTGCACCCTGGGGTGGGCACCCCATGGTGCCTGCCACATTGTGCATGGTTGGGAGGAGGGGTCCCTTGGGTACACCCACGGGCCACATTCGGTCGCCTCCGGGTGAAGGGGGGCCCACAACAGGCCCCCAAAGATTGATTCCGAAAGCCTTTTCTTCTCGGTCAAACCGATTCGGAACGGCTGTCCAAATCGGTCATCGCACTCGCTCGTTCGGTGACAGTCTCCATTGGGCTGTATGATTCGGCTCCAAATGACTCAGGCTGCCTGAATCCCATTCGGAACCGATTCGGACAGCCCGGACGGCTTCCTTGCATCATACTCGGTCGTCCCTAAAGGTGACTGATTCAGTAGGAAACAAGGGTTCCCGAATCGGATTCGACAATACCGAATCCCATCTCGAACCCTTCCTAATGACATCGTAATTAGCCCCTACATCACTGAATTAAGCCTGGTAAATCGAATGGAATCAGCTCAGTGAGAGTAACATAAAAAGCAAGACATCATCACTGGCATTGCCTGATTTAAAAGCCATTTTGAGTTCTGGTTTTTGCCAAGACCTTCTAATTTTGCTAAAATAATATTTATAATATACTTTTGGGGTCTTTCACCACACCCTATTCATCCATTGGTCTGCTGTGTCATTCACATTTTTCTCCCTTTCACTACCGCATACAACATGGGGGGATTAGGTCATCCCTCTACAGCCACTGGCTAACTTTGCTATGAGTGATGGCATTCTGCTGTTTCACAAGCTGCACATCCGCATGCAAACTAGTTCCCTTCAGTGCCAGGGACTGCTAGCGCAAATTGTTCTTTATGAGACCAAAACATATTTTTACTATTAGCCATTTGTTATATTGGCCCTGCAACTTTCCAAAAAATAAAGTTTTATAAAAACTAGGATAATGATGAAAGAAGCACTGTCAAAGTCAAAAAAGCTAGCAGCCAATGCCAGACATATGGACATTGCCAATACTAGTTAAAATAGATTGGGGCTTGGAAAGGCGATATGTGACTGTTCAGAAGGCTTAGGTCCTAGGATACACAGTACTGATTCAGCAGATCCAGGCAGCCGGGGAAACGAGTCAGGAGCAAACGTAGTGTACCTTCCTCCAGCGAAGTCAACATTTTTATTTATCTTTATCATTAAGTATGTGAACAAGCACATTAGCTTTGAACAAATAATCATATTAAAAAATGATGATCAGCCACTGAAGTAACATATTCTAGTTTATCTTCGAAGTTTACCCGCATTCACAGTTGCACAAATGTGTCACTCAAATTTGTAATGGGTCCAAAAATATCGTTTTATACACAGCTGGCCCTTTGAAGGTAATATACTAAATTGTTTCAACATTTTCTCAGAAATTGCTACACTTTCTCAATTCTGGAAAAAAGCATCCTAGAATTCTTTCTGGAAGCTTTTAAAACGTCTTTTAATAATGTGCAGATTGTTCCTATAATAATAGGGGCTCCATTTTAGAGGGCCTTTTTTGAACTTCTGTCTTGCCAGCTTGATTCCTCCTTCAGTAACCATTACCATACTTGGCCTTTTGTCTTGTCCATTGCTGAGTTTGTCTTTTGGCAAGTTTTGCGATGATTGGTTAAGGATTCCTCCAGCTGAGCTATAGGGAAATTAAAAACGTAGGGCCATATTCTCAAGAACGTGTGATAACCACCGCAAGTGTAGCTCAACGCAACCCTTCACATCGCAGTCTATTGCGGGAAAACAACTCCGTGTCAACATGGTATTCACAACACGGCGGTACCATGCGATAGTCACACGACAACGCATCAAATGAACGCGTTAAAAACAACGCAACGCCGCAAAAACGCGAAACCCCAACGCGAAAATAGTAGCGATGACGCCAATCGCGATACAAAAATCTACGAAAACCAGTCACAGGCCTGCAATTCCCACGCGTCATGCGGGAAAATGCACTATAAAAGTAGAAAAAAAACATACCAACAAAAGCCAAACAACAGCGAAGCACAATGGAGGCATCCAGAGCAAGTACAGAGGAGAACCAGAACCCCACAAGCCCCCGGAGGAACAGCCAGGGACCTCGGGGTCAGGGAAGGGCAAGGACAAGAAGAGTAGGAAGAAGCGGTTCAGTCCGCAGGAAAACAGGATCCTGATAACGGAGGTGATAGAACACCACAACCACTGTTCGTCACCTCCACTGTGTCACTGGCAACTAAAAATGGAATATGGCAGACCATCGTGGACTAGGTGAATGCAGTCGGAGTGCTGAAGAGGACAATGGACGAGGTCAAGAGGCGCTGGAATGATGTGAAGCGCAAAACCAAGCTGAAACTCGCAAACAACCGGAAGGCAGCAATGCAGACTGGAGGTGGCAGTCCAGCGCCACAGGAGGAGCTGGACGAGATGGAGGAAATGGTGTCCACAGTCATCAGTGGGGAGACGGTGGCAGGAGTTGGGGGACCGGACACTGCTCAACATGACCGGACACAACAGCAACAGGGTGAGTAACCACCAGGTTCTGGGGGGACGGGGGGAGATGGGCACAATGGCACACATGCACAATGAAGCATAGCACATCTGCGGACAAACCATGCCCCAGACCCACAACTCCCACCAAGAGACCAATGCACACAGGTATGCAACATCTCAGCACTGCATAAGCACAGAACCCAGAGGCACACCGCATGAAAGGGATAAGGGCAGCCAAATCAGAGCTGCAGGGGCAATTCCCCCAAAATGCGGCACACACACATTACATGCAGAGCACATCAACATTGACAACAATGTGGTACAAACCGCAACACATCCACAACAGAACAGAGGACACAACTGGTGCCGCATGTGCCTAGAAACTGGCCAATCACATTTGGCATTGCAGGGAAATGTGAGTTGACAATGTACAAGTACAACCACACATCCGTGATGTAGTTGGAATGTCCACTGTCCCGCATCAAATAGGCAGCTCACCCCAAACAGCCACAATGTACACTGTCATGCAGTCTGAATGTAAACATGTACAATGGGTCATCATACATGTGAACACGATGTTAAACTGCATCTCCCCTTCACATTGCAGGGGGAAATCCAACACCTCCTGCAGAGCAGTCCAAACCTCTCTTCTCTGATGACGAAGAGGACCACCACACCTTCGACGCCCTCCAACAGCTCGTGGAGAGCCTCTGCAGCCCACTTCCAGGATCAGGGCAGCCCAGCTGCCATGAGGAGAACCCACCCTCTGCACAGCACACACAGCAGGCAGCACCCACCACCACGGCTGCCTCCCAGGACCCCCATGACGAACACATGGCCTTCCAACGCCGTGTGTTGGGGTGCCAGGAGAAGCTGGCTGAACAGGTGCAGGTGGGGTTCGACCGAATGGCAGCCACACTAGACACCATACGTGGGTGTCTAAGTCCCATCAGGGACCACTCACAGTCCCTAACGGACACCCACAATCCGCTCCATGCTCTCCAACGGACCATGGTTGACATCGCTAGAGTCCTGACTCTGCGACAAGAACGACTGTCTAGTCAGAATGCCTCCAGCGATCTCGCCCGGGAGTTGGGACACATGCGGAGGATCATGGAGAACATGGAGCGGACGCAGGCGGAAAGAGCGGCTGCCACGGCTGCACACCAGCAAGAGGTAGCTGGGTCCCTCAATGCCCTGAAGACCCTCCTCATGGCATTGCTGCCACAAGGCCTGGCGCTGATGCATGTTGCTGCTACCACCCCATCCACATCTCCGGCCCCTGATGTGTCAGTGCCACACAGTGCTGGAGACAGAACACCACCACCCACATGTGAGGCACATGCAACAGCAGAGGACAAAGATGCGGATGAATCTGCCATTGTGGTCAGGAGGACGCAGTAGCATTCATCTCTGCCATGTGGCCTGTTTCTGCTTGGCTCTGCCCTCTGCATCATCACCTTCCACTGTCCCCCGATGCACTCTGCGACACTCACCTTGGACCTCGACATGAACTGCCATATTCTGTTCAAGTGTGGAAGTATGGATGAATGTAGGGTCAGTGATTCCCCCTTACGTCCATGTTGCCCATGTGGTGGGACTTTTGTCACAGGGTGACACATTGCCGATTGCGGTCCGGGTGGCGCCGACACTACAACAGAGACACATCCATTAGTCACTTCCTTGTCCAGCCCAGGACGGAACCACGCCCAGAGCCCCGGGGTCATTGTTCACACCCTTATGCTGGACTGGCATACGCCAGGACAGCCCACTCCAATTACGCACACAGGGGGGGACGAAAACGCTACATGCCCCAGGTCTTCACTGTTGGGATCTGCAGCTCACAGATCTAGTTGTCATCATGCCACAGCCATTCCCTCATGGCTGGTGTACACCCACACCACACCCATCCAGCACAGGCATCACAGGACATGTGACCCTGCCAATAAAAAGGGCCAGGCGCACGTGCTGGACGCCATTTCCACTCTCTCTGACTGGGTGTCTCCGTGTAGTTCTCATGTATGCATGAGGGCCTAGGGCCCTGCCACCTCACATTGCCCAGTGCCGGGGGTGACATGATGGCGTCCGCACCACGGGACTCAATCATTAAGGGTCCATGGCTAGCGGTGCACAGACTTGGTGGCACCGGATACACTGCGGCAGGCACAGGCACACCGCCACGGGACGGTGTCTTGCGGTGCAGTGAGATAGGGGCACCTAAAGTGCTGAGCGGGTGTGCAGCCTGCGAAGATGCGCCGTCCTGGCGGTCCGGACTGGCAAGGATTAGTGTGAGCCCTGCTGGACCGCAGTGTAGGCCTGAACCAGCTGGCAGGGCGGGCCTCCCACCACGTGGCGTTACCTCGCGGCTCACAGAGTTAGTGGCACCTCAAGCGCTGTGCGGGTGTGCAGCCTGCGATGATGCCGTGTGCACTGATGTGGTCTCTGCCACTGCGAAATCAAGACCCAGAATCATGTGTGTGACCTGGTGGCCCGCGGTGCGGGGCTGCATGATGTGGAGGGTGCCATGGTCGCAGGCACCGGGCTTGGAGATCCCTCCGGAACGTGGTGGGCCCTCTTGGAGATACACCGGTGGCGGAAGGTGAGCAGTGAGGCCTGGTTGCGCAGGGGCGGGCAATCACCGCTGGGCGGCGGGAGGGGCTGGGGTGCAGCAGCCTGTGTGCGCAGGGGCGGGCAAGCGATGATGGCGTGTGCAACTGTATGGACTCTGCCATTCATGTCCCTGGAAACTGTTTCAGATGAGGGACCTGGTGGACTGCTGTGAATACCGGCATGTGGTTGGAGACACACCGGTGGCAGCAGGTGAGCAGTGAGGCCTAGGTCCGCAGTGTTGGCACTCTCTCACCCTCTCTTTCTCTCTCCCTCTCTTTCTCTCACTCTCTCTCCCTCTCTCCCTCTCCCTCTCTCCCTCTCTCCTTTCTCCCTCTCTTTCTCTCTCCCTCTCTCTTTCTCTCTCCTTCTCTCCCTCTCTCTCCCTCTCTCCCTCTCTCTTTCTCTCTCCCTCTCTCCCTCTCTCTTTCTCTCTTTCGCTCTCTCTCTCTCTGTTCTTTGATGGGCGCATGGCGCACCTTCTTATCCAGATTTCTGTTTTGCAGGCTGTGACGTACAGAATGTCCTGAGACGACCCGACATGCCTCTTCAGATTTATTTTTTTTGGTTTCTTCTGTAATAAACGTATTGTTTGGATATTATGATATGGATGTGTGATTTCTCTTTTTCTGACCACACATGTATGTTGGGTGTTGTGATTGTGCGACTTCAGGCGATTTGTTTGGTTCATGATTTCGTGGAGTTGATGTGCAATATCTTTGTCCAAAGGGGGGGTGGGGGTGTGGGGGGTGCCTGGGGTGGGGCCCCGGGGGGGGGGTTGTGGGGCCCTGGGGGTGGTGGCGGTGGGTGTTGTTGGCCTATTGGGGCTCCGGGCTGCATGATCGGTTGCTCCAGGGCATCTGTTGTTCTTCATGTGTGGCTATGGGCTGTGCTCCCTTGTCTGGTGCCGGTTGTCGTCCGACTTTACACCAGGTAGGAGCAGGTGTTAGTTTCCTGCTGCTAACGCGCCTTAGCGCATGTTTTGTGGTCTTATCGCCGATCTGGCTGGTCGTTGAGAATGTTGTGGAGTGGTGTTGTCGCAGCTTTTTGCACGGGAACGCCTACTCTGCATATCATTAGCGTTAGTTGCCGGGGTCATCTGTGGCGATGTTTTTGCGACTGCTATCGCAGGTATTTATTTATTTATTTATTAAGAAGTTTTATATAGCGCTGGCCAGACCCGAGAGTATCGGAGCGCTTTACAACAGATTTAATGCAAAAACAACAGTTGATGGACAGAATGCAGAACAATGTCATACATTCACCCCAGTACAGAGATCTGGGCCTAAATCCATCGTTTTTTTGCTCACCATGCCATTCCAGTTTGAACCCAGCCATATGCAAATCAGTCTTGACCCTGTGCCTCATGGGAACAGTCCAGCCCGAACTGCCAAGCCAGGTCCTCCCTGGACTGGAAACAAGCAACCTAGGACCGGCTTCGGGTTTCACCCCTCTTCAGCCAGGATAGCTTGATTCCAGTGGCATGGACAGCACGGGACCCACGTCTGGGCATACCCGTCCCACTCGGGGTGACAAATGCAAAACAACAGTTGATGGACAGAATGCAGAACAATGTACATACATTCACCCCAGTACAGAGATTTGGGCCTAAATCCATCGTTTTTTGCTCATCATGCCATTCCAGTTTAAACCCAGCCATATGCAAATCAGTCTTGACCCTGTGCCTCATGGGAACAGTCCAGCCCGAACTGCCAAGCCAGGTCCTCCCTGGACTGGAAACAAGCATCCTAGGACCGGTTTCGGGTTTCACCCTCTTCAGCCAGGATAGCTTGATTCCAGTGGCATGGAAGAGCACAGGACCCACGTCTGGGCATACACGTCCCACTCGGGGTGACAAATGCAAAAACAACAGTTGATGGACAGAATGCAGAACAATGTCATACATTCACCCCAGTACAGAGATCTGGGCCTAAATCCATTGTTTTTTTGCTCACCATGCCATTCCAGCTGAACCCAGCCATATGCAAATCAGTCTTGACCCTGTGCCTCATGGGAACAGTCCAGCCCGAACTGGGGTGGCATGGTGAGCAAAAGAATGATGGATTTAACCCAGATCTCTTGACTGGGGGTGAATGTTTTTTTTTATTTGTTCTACATTCCGTCCATCAATTGTGTGTCTTTTGCTTTCTCGCCCTAAGTGCGCCAGGTATGCCCAGACGTGGGTCCTGGGCTCACTGTGCCACTGGAATCAAGCTATCCTGGCTGAAGAGGGGTGAAACCCCGAAACCGGTCCTAGGATGCTTGTTTTCCGGTCCAGGGAGGACCTGGCTTGGCAGTTTGGGCTGGATTGTTCCCATGAGGCACAGGGTCAAGACTGATTTGCTTATGGCCAGGTCTAAACTGGGGTGGCATGGTGAGCAAAAGAATGATGGATTTAACCCAGATCTCTTGACTGGGGGTGAATGTTTTGATTTGTTCTGCATTCCGTCCATCAATTGTGTGTCTTTGCTTTCTCGCCCTAAGTGCGCCAGGTATGCCCAGACGTGGGTCCTGGGCTCACTGTGCCACTGGAATCAAGCTATCCTGGCTGAAGAGGGTGAAACCCTGAAACCCGTCCTAGGATGCTTGTTCTCCGGTCCAGGGAGGATCTGGCTTGGCAGTTCAGGCTGGACTGTTCCCATGAGGCACAGGGTCAAGCCTGATTTGCATATGGCCAGGTCTAAACTGGGGTGGCATGGTGAGCAAAAGAATGATGGATTTAACCCAGATCTCTTGACTGGGGTGAATGTTTTGATTTGTTCTGCATTCCGTCCATCAATTGTGTGTCTTTTTGCTTTCTCGCCCTAAGTGCGCCAGGTATGCCCAGACGTGGTTCCTGGCCTCACTGTGCCACTGGAATCAAGCTATCCTGGCTGAAGAGGGGTGAAACCCCGAAACCGGTCCTAGGATGCTTGTTTTCCGGTCCAGGGAGGAACTGGCTTGGCAGTTCGGGCTGGACTGTTCCCATGAGGCACAGGGTCAAGACTGATTTGCATATGGCCAGGTCTAAACTGGTGTGGCATGGTGAGCAAAAGAATGATGGATTTAACCCAGATCTCTTGACTGGGGGTGAATGTTTTGATTTGTTCTGCATTCCGTCCATCAATTGTGTGTCTTTTGCTTACAACAGATTTAAAGCAGGAATCCCACAAACAGGCAGAGGTATACATATTTGTTCGGAAAACCCAGCATGCTGTGCAAAATTGAGGTAGGGAAGTCCTGAGATAGCCTCGATGAGTGCACAATGTCTTGGGCTAAACCTCATTCAGGGAGGAGGGAACGAGGAAGGGGTCGGGGGAGCGGGAAGAGGTAGGTTGTGGTGGAACATTGTCAGGGGGCTGCAGAGTGCAGGCTTGTGCGTTTCGAGCGGCGGTTCTCGGTTCGGGAAGGCACGGTTGAGGTAGAGGTCTTTTAGGAGTCTTTTGAATTTTACAAAGGAAGGGATAGTCCTGATATCAGCTGGGATGGAGTTCCAGATTTTGGGCGCGTTTCCAGCGAAGGATCGTGCAGCGGTTTTTTGTTTGCGTGTTTTCATAGGGATGAGTAGCAGGGTGTTGGAGCGCCTGAGGTTTCTTGTCTGGCCGGCTTTCTTGAGTTTGGAGGCCAGATATTCCGGTTTCCGTGTGTGCAAGGCTTTGTGCGTGAGGCAGGCAGTTCTAAAGCTGGCACGCATTTCGACTGGGAGCCATTTTAGTTCTCTGAGTGCGGGTGATAAGTGGTCATATTTCTTAACTCTGGTGACCATTCTGGCAGCTGCATTGAGAGTTGTTTTGAGGGGAGCTAGGTGGGATTGTGCTGTACCGGTGAGGACTGCATTCTCATAGTCGAGTCTAGATAGCACCAGTGATTGGGTGGCTTGTTTGAGTTCCTTGGGCGGGATGAAGGGTTTAATTTTGTTGAGAAGCTTCAGGTTGAGGAAGGCACTCTTCGCGGAGATCTTAATGTGTTTGGCCATGTTCAGTTTTGGGTCTAGGGTGATTCCTAGTGATTTTACAGAGTTAGCCAGGGTGAGATTACCGTAGCGGGCATCCATTGCTTTTAGCCATTCTACGATTTGAGGGTTTTCTTCTTTGTTGGAGATGAGGAGGATTTCAGTTTTGTCTTGATTGAGTTTAAGGTGGTTTGTTGATAGCCAGTGTTGGACTTCTCTAAGAGTGTTGTTGAGTCTTTGAATGTCATCAATGGAGGAGGTTTCCAGGTAGACCTGGGTGTCATCTGCATATAGATGGAAGGGGATGTTGGCTTTTTTGAGTAGGGTGGTGAGGGGTTCCATGTATACGTTGAACAGTTGAGGGGAGAGCACTGAGCCTTGGGGGACACCTCTGCTGATGGGGTGTAGGTCAGACGTAAATGTTTTGATTTTTATCCTTTGGGAGCGGTTGCGTAAGAAGGAGGAGAACCATTGTAGGACCACCTCATCCGCACCTACTCTATCTTGGAGAGCCTTGATGAGTAGATTGTGATCAACTGTGTCAAAGGCTGCCGATAGGTCCAGGAGGATGAGTAGGCAGCAATGGTCAGTGTCTAGAGACCTGTGAATGTCATCCACGATGTTAAGGATCGCGGTTTCGGTGCTACAGCCTTTTCCGAAGCCCGATTGGTGGGGATCTAGCAGGTTAATGTTGTCCATGTGCTGAGTCAGTTGTAGGAGAACGCACTTTTCAAGGATTTTGGATAGGAAGGGGAGATTGGAAACAGGTCTGAAGTTGTTCAGATCGTTGGTGTCTAGGCCTGGCATTTTCAATAGTGGCGTGACTTGGCCGACTTTGAGGCAGTCTGGTATGATGCCAGTTTTCAAGGAGCTGTTTATGATTTCGCACCAGAATGGGGCAAGGGAGAGTTTCAGCTTTTTGGTCAATTGGGTGGGTACCGGATCGAGGACGTGAGATGCGGGCTTGGAGGAGGAGATCAGTTTAAGAATCTCAGCTTCAGGTATGGGGTTGAAGGATTTCCAGGCTTTCGTGGGGAGCTTGCGTGTGCTGGTTTCGATTATTGGGGTTGGGTTTTTGCAGGAGGGATTGAGGTTGATGTCTAGTGATAGCTCAATCTTGGTGATTTTGTCGTTGAAGAAGTTGGCGAAGTTGTCACACAGGTATTTGGAGGCCTGGATTGGGGTTGTAGAGGTCTTGGAAGTTTGTTGCCTAATGATGTTAAAGAGTTCTTTGGGCCTGTTTTTCGCGTTGTCCAGAGCGGTGCAGAAAAAGGTGGTTTTTTCGTTGTTGATGTGTTTTTTGTATTTCCTTCGGGCTGCTTTGAGTTGCTCGCGAAGGCTTGTAGAGGGGTTGTTCCTCCATAGACGTTCTGTAGCTCTAAGTTGTCTCCTTTCAGCGTTAATGTCCGTGTTGAACCAGGATCTGGAAGGAATGTTCCTGTTTTTTTTTAGTTTCAGGGGGCTAGTTGGTCTAGGATGGACGTCATAGTTGTGTTGTAGTGAGAAGTGAGTTCCGTTGTGGAGAGACCATCTGGGGAGATGGGCAGGAGCATGCTTATCTTTTCTTCTAGGTCGACCATGTTGATCTGTGTTAGATTTCTCGTCCATTTGGGGGGGTCTTGGATGGGAGGTTGGTATGTGATCGATTGCGTGATGTGGAATAGGATTAAGTGGTGGTCGGACCAGTCAACCGGTAGGATGTGGTCTATTGTGATTGTGTCGCGTTGGGCGATGATGGCATCCAGGATTGCTCCTTTGTTATGGGTTTCATTTGAGCAGTGCTGGGTAAGGTTGTTGCTGTGTAATAGCTCATTTAGGTTTTGGATTAGTGAGTTGTTTTTTTCGTTCCAGTGTAGGTTGAGGTCGCCCATAATTAGGTTGTTGGTGTCTCGGAGTGAGCAGTGAGCAACTAGGTCTGACAGGTGTTCAGTGAATGTGGTGGTGTTGCCTGGGGGATGGTATAGGAGATGGCATTGTAGTGTCTTCTTGTCGCTTGTGTTAATGTTGGCGGTTAGGCATTCAAAGGTGTTATAGTTGAAGGTGTCAGTTTCGGTCACGGACATGTTGTTGTTGTGAATGATTGCTATACCCCCGCCTCTTTGGTCTTTTCGGACTTTGTTGATGATTGCAAAGCATGGGGGTACGAGAGTATCCATGATTGGAGGCGAGCAGTCGTTTAGCCAAGTCTCGGTGTTGAAGGCTATGTCTATGACATGGGTGAGGATGGATTCTGCTAGATCTGTGGCATGTTTGGTGGCTGATCTGCAATTTATGAGCATGCAGTTGGTAGGGGTGCCTCTTTTTTTGGTTTCTTTCTTAGGGGGGCCATGGGGATGTTGGTGAGGGAGGCTGGGGGTCTAGGGGGTTTCGGAGTGGAGTGTTCTCTTCAGAATCCGGTGATCACCTGAATCGTGGATTGAGAGATGGCAGTAGAGGGGGTGTCGTACGAGGAGGTCAGCTCTGCCGCTTCATTCGAGGACATAGCCTCCATAGTTCTTTTGGGTCTCAGTGTCTGACTCGAGAGGGGGATGAGATCCAACTGGGTCGGGTAACCTTGGGGAGCCTTTGGTGTGTGGGGTTGGAGACGGTGGGAGTACAATGGGGATTTTTGGAGGGCTTACGGAGCGTAGCGAGGTTGGTGAGGATTTCATTAAAGCCCTGTATTATAGTAGCTAACTGGCTTTCAAGCAGGGAGAGACGCTGCCCCGTCTCTTCCGGGGTGGGGGTGGGTGGGTTCTGGGTGGGGTCTTCCCAAGGGGGAGATGGCCTGACGATGTTGTGTTGCCGTCTAGTAGTTATTGTGTTGTCCGTGAGGGCTTTGAGATGGGTCGTGGGCGTGGGGTGAGGGGGGTCATGTTGTGGCAACTGCGTTCTTTTGCAAGTGGGTATAGGAAGGTAGTTGGGAGTTTTAGACTGTGTATTGTGGTTGATCGGTGTTATTTGGAGGAGGTTATGCGCGGGGACTGTTCAAGGGGACGGTCAGACGGTGGAGGGGGAGCCATGTTCTTGGTGACAGGTGCGGGTGGTGTCTCGTGGTGGAGAGCAGGAGTTTTTGATAGAGGGCGCAGGAATGGTGTGTGTGTTCAGCTGGGGGGTCCGGCTGTCCGGGTAGAAGGGGTGGGTTGGGCGGGGGAGATGTGTGTGAGAGGGGGCAGACTGAAGTGAGGGGAAGAGGGAGTCAAATGCCTCAAGGTTGTCGTTGTTAGCATGGATCAGGACTGTGCCGTTGGAGTAGATGGTCACAGAGGTGTTCCGCTCCGCGTCATGCGGTTAGGGATAGAGAATGACAGTTTGCAGCTATGGGGAGTATTGGTAGTTTTGGTAATGTGGAGTTGAGATCTGAGGATGGAATTCCACTTTTCGGGTCTTTCCGTGTGGAAAATGAGATCCATTTTTACTTGGCCTTTGGAGGAGCAGTGATATATGTCAGCAAATAGTGATTCTGGGTATTGCATGATCAGTTTATGTTTGAGTTTTTTTTTCCGCTTTGGGTGAGAAGTTGGGGGGGAAACTAATCGAGAAGGAGTTCGGGCCGTGCGGTTTTAAGTAGTTCGGTGTGAGGGGGTTGGCGTAGGTTGGTGTGATAGAAGGCGTTTTGTCTAAGTTGGACGTGGGGCTAGTTCCTTTAGGGCTAGGTGTGTTACGCTACCACTGGGGGTCGGGGTGGATTGTAGTGGTGGACAGGACTGGCAGAGCGGTCAAGCCGCTTCTTTAGGTTGGTTGGCTGCCAACATGCGGTCAGGCCCTGAGGGCAGAAAGAGTGCAAGAGCGGTAGGAGCGTTGAGGTATGGCCCGAGTCACTTCGTTTCTGATATGGGGCGGGTTGTTGCGGTTGTCATGCCGTTTATTTGGTGTTCAGTAATCCACCAGAGTTATATTAGGGTGGCCAACGGGCGGTCAGGCAATATGGGTCAGGCAGTGTGTAGATAGGTGCAGCAAGACGGGGATGGGGCGGGCCCACGTCACTGCCTTTTAGTGACCGGTGAGTCAGGACATGGAGTTGGGTGGTCCAGCCCCTTTTTGAGTGTTGGTCGGTGGCTCGCCGGTGGGGTGTGCCTGGAGTTAAGTAGATAGTTGCAGAGCTGAAGCGTGCCCGCGTCGCATTAAGTGCCTGGCGGGTCAGGGCGTGGAGTTGCGGTGGTCAAGCCCCTTTTGGTGTGGTGGTCGGTACTCGCCAGTGAGGTATACCGGGAGTTAGCCCTGGGTGGCCATTTTGGGGTCAGTTAGTGAGGCCGGAGGGGTGCAACATCTTGGGGTCAGTAGTGAGGCCGGTGGAGAGCAACAGAGGTGGGCGTAGATGACTGGGTCAGGATTGTTTCATTACTGGGGCCAGCGAGGCAGGCGAGTTGTTGGGTGCCCCGTCCACTTCTTTAGGGTTGGTCAGAGACTCCCCCGTGCGAATTCCCAGGGGTTAGTTCTTGGTGGCCATCTTAGCGTTCGGTCCTGAGGGCATAAGGTTTGCGGAGGTGGCGGTCTCTATGGAGCAGGGGTCCTTGTCGCTTTTTGTTGTGTCTGGCGAGTCCATGGGGAAGCAGGGAGCAATTAACAATGGTCAGAGACTCCCCGGTGCAGTTTTCTAGGAATTAGCTCTTGGCGGCCATCTTAGGGTCAGGCCATGTGGGCCTAGGGTTTAGGGGAGCGGCAGTCTCTATGATGCAGGGACCCTCTTGGCGGCCATCTTAGGGTCAGGCCCTGTGAGCGTTTGGTTTGAGGAGGTGGCCGACTCTGTGGTGCAGGGGCCTTCGTCACTTTTTTTTTTTGTGACCGGCAGGTACAGGGTGTACAGGGAGCATTTAGGGTGGTGGAGACTCACGGGTGCAGTCTGTTCGTCGGTGAAAGTTCTACTTCCGTGCGGCCATCTTGAGGTCAGGCGCTGCGGAGCCCATCGATATCTCGCGATCTGTTTTCCCAGTGGCTATTTGTCTCGTGCTTCAGTCCTGGGTCATTCTTTATAACCGCAACCTCCATGGAGAGCGTTGCATAGGCATCTGGGGATGCGACGGGTTACCTTTACCGATTCAGCGTCGGGGCGGCCATCTTGAGGACAGGCGCTGCGGAGCTCTGCAGTAGCTCGCAATCAGCTTTCCGGTGTTCTCCCAGTGCCAGCTTGATAATAGCTTCGGGCAGGGACTGTCGGGACTCTCGTGGGTCCAATGTGAGGTGTCTTTGTATTGCGTGCGGTCTGCTGACAGTAGCTCGCGATCAGCTTTCTAATGATTCTTGCAGTGCCAGCTTAGTAAAAGCTTCGGTCCGGGTCCAGGTCCGGGACTGTCGGGACTCTCGCGGGTCCGAAGTGGGTTGTCCTTGGATCGAGTGAGGTCCGCTGACCGCCGATCACCTTCGAGGCATCAGTTTCAATCCTGGAGGTGTCGGGGCTCAGATCCTCATATCTTCGTTTCCTGGTGTTATGGGCTGTTAGCACCAGCTTGGGAATGGGGAGATAAATTTATCGCGGATTTGGCTGCGATAAAGTGCCGATAACTCGGGATAGCTCCTTGAGAATATGCCCCGTAATTTTTAAAGAAAATTGGGAATAACAATTGTCATGTAATTTTAAGAAACTGTTTTCAGTATAGTGATTAATGCTGGACTTCTTCCCATTGTAGGCACTGCGCATAGCAGATGTTATTATCACTAAATTTACGTTTCTCAGTGTAGCCGTTTTCTGTGTATTTTCTTTGTCTCAGAGTGCAAACCTAGCTAGAAAGCAACAAGGGGCTGTACATTACATGGGGAGATAAGAGACGGTATACAAGGTTGTGTACATGAAGTAGAGATTACACAAATACATTTCACACATTCTTCTTTTTCTATGTTAGACCTATGCATGAGGAATGGTTGTAAGGTGGCATTTATGTTGATTATTCATTGTAGGACTTTTTAGCTCACAACAGTGCTATGGATTGACAATTTGGAGCGCTAATTGGTGCCTGTAACTGGTATAGTCTCAAGTGGTGGGCTGACTGGTGACATTAAAAAAGATTTGGCTGGAACTATTGTTATGTTGTACGTTAACAGTTTTATTGACGACTTTAATTGACATGCATATTGTAAATGTGTTTGTGCGTTGGTGAGTGTTGTGGTGGAAACAGCACTGTTGTATGAGTGGTCAGGGCCCAGCATGGACACACAAACACAGTGGTCCTCATTCACATAGGGAAATGCGTCATATTTAGTAACATATGGTGCATTCCTGCTCTCTCTACAGCCTAGCGCCAATGCAGGCACTCTTGCGCCATGGTGCAAGGGTGCCTGCGTTTCACCTGTGATGGTTTTGGGGCAGGAAGGGACTCCATCCTGCACAAAAACAATCCCCAGAGGCATTTTCCTCTTTCTAAGTATGCTGCAGAATGCAGCACACTTAGAAAGAGTTAAAACCGAGGATAGGTAAAGGCATTTTTCCTCGTTACACCTCCCTTAGAAAGGTGTATCATTTTGACGCATTCCCAGGTTAACTAGCGTTTGTAAATCTGGGAATGGGCCAAAATACATGGGTGGATATGTGGGAACACCCACTCTCTGCCCATGTAACGCCTTCCTGGTGCAGAGTAACGCAAGGAAGCAACTTGCGCTGCTATGCTTTACTCCAGATTTAGCATGCCACACAGAGCCATGCAAGGTGGCTCTGCATGGCATAGTAATTCTCACTTAAGGCCTTGTGTTGCCCTTGGATCACCTTGTGTGACCCAAGGGCAAAGCAAGATCTTGATAAATCTGGCCCAATGTATCGTTCATGTGTATAGATCTCTTAAAGTTAGCAATTTGTCAAGTTAAAGTGGTTTGCAGTAGGCCAATTGTTCTTTGTCCAAGTATCGTACTTTCATAAAATCATGGGGAAACTATTGAAGAGACGAGGACCAAAATAACAACTTTTGAATATATAGGTAAGTATAGGTTTCATTTACTTAACTCCACATATATATATTATGACACTATATATATATATACATATATATATATACATATGTATATTACCTACTGGCGGTCGCCAGTAGGTAGTTATAGTTAGGACCTTGTTACTATTCAAAAAGCGTTTTTTCTTTTGCCAATATCTTTGGCGCCGTTTGACGAATCTTCGCGAAAGTTTCAAAACTAATGGTTCACTCAGGTCAGCTCCTGTCTTGAAAGTTTTGGGGTGATTCGTCAAGTGGGGGCCGAGAAAAAAGGGGGGCCCAAAATGCGTTTTCCCCATGTTAATTTCCATAGGAACTTTAGACACGGCTACAGCCCGAACTGCTGAACGGAATTACACCAAATTTGGCAAAAAGGTAGCTCTTGGTTCAGAAAGCGACCTTTTTTTTAAATGGTGTAAAGCCGTTCAGTAGTTCCTGAGAAATTTAAAAAATAAAAATATCGATATCTGAGAGCCGAGGAGGATTTGCGACTCCTCCCGATCACGAGCTTAATTCTGATTGGCCACCAACACTCCAAAGCAAACACAAGGAGATGATGGACGGAGTGCTGAAACTTTTCAGACACTCACCCCCAGTCACAGATCTGGGTTGAATCCATCATCGTTCTTTAGCTCACTTCGCCACCCCAGTTCAGACACAGCTATATGCAAATCAGTCTTGACCCTGTGCCTCATGGGAACAGTCCAGCCCGAACTGCCAAGCCAGGTCTTCCCTGGACCGGAAATAAGCATCCTGGGACCTCCAAACCAGAATGTGTTGGCAGCCATTTTGTGACTCAGTAACCGAGTTACAAGAAAAAAGTGAAAGAAATGTTTCAAAAGAAGGAAAGGGGGCAGGGTATTAACACACTAACCCCCTATGTGTGGTCAGGGGGTCCCACAGGGTCCCTCAGGGCCCAAAAAGCATTTAAAAAAAAAGAAATTTGGAGGAAGTTGTGCTGGGTGCGCGAATCCTGCCGAGAAAATAAAAAAAACAACAAAGCGCGGTCTCCTGTGCTTCGTTTTAATGAGCCCCCGGGTGGGGCAGGTCCCGGGGCTATATATATATTTATGCGGGGGCCCTTCTGAGGCCCCCGAAGCCCCGGGGACCGCCACCTCCCCGGGGCTTTTTTTATTTGTGTGGTGGTAGGAGGGGGGCACGTGGCCCCCACACGCCCCAGGGACCACCACCTCCCTGGGGCACAAATTATGTTAATATGGGGGTCCGTTACAGACCCTCGGCCCCGGGGACCACCACCTCCCCGGGGCTCCCGGGGACCACCACCTCCCCGGGGTTATGTCAATGTTGGGAGGGGGGCCACGCGGCCCCCCTGGAGCCCTCCTTGGCCCTGGGGACCACCACCCCCCCCAGTGCCGGCTCCAGCAATGTCCCGGGGTGCCCACCCCTGGGACATTGCAGTATGCAATGACAGGGCGGGAGAAGAAAACCTGCTCTTGCTTCCATGAAGCGAAGCAGATTGCTTTTGGAGAAGGGGAGCTGCATGTTAGCAGCTCCCCTTGTCCAAAAGCAGTGCCAGCTCCTGGAGGAGGCAGGGAGCTGGCTGGGACCACGGGGGCATTGGGGCTCCCCCGCGGTCCCCAACGTTGAGGGCACTGGGCGAGAAGTGGCCCAGGGAAGGGGGGCCTTGCGGTCCCCCTCCCGTATTTTTGTATTGTTAAAAACAGAGGCAAAGCCCCGGGGACCCCATCATGGCCTCAGGAGGGGGGTCATGCGGTCCCCCTCTTTATAATTTAAAAAAAAATTAGATGGCATGCCCCGGGGGACGAGGTCCCCGGGGCTGAAAGTGGCCAAGTGAAGGGGGGCCACGCGGCCCTTCTCCCATATTTTTTTTTTTTTTTTTTAAAGAAAGAGGTAATGTCCCGGGGGATGGGGTCCCTGGGGCGATTTTTGAATATTGGAAGTGGGGTGGTTTTTTTTTCTTTCGAGTTTGGAGTCACGACCCCAACGCGGCTCTCAGCGCGGCCCCCGTGTAACGTCGCGTCGGATTCGCGGTTCCTCCTTAAATAAATAATTTAGTAGTATATAATTTAGATGGTAGTGTTGCATTTGTGAAGTTGTTTTAAAAAGGGAGTGTGGTTGAAGTTAATGAGAAGATTAAAATTGATAGAGTTAGTAAAAATATATAAAATTAAAAATTAAAAGTTAAACTTGTAAAGTGTATTGTATTGTAGTACATTAAATTCATGCTTTTGCAAATTCGCGACGGGTGCGCGAATCCACAACAAAATAAAAAAAGAGTATGTATGTGTTAAAAACATATTGATTTACTATTGTGTTATAGGGTGGCTCTAAAAAGAGCCCTTGTTTTTATTATGAGTTTTTTGTAGCTACATGTAAGTGCGGATGCAGAGCTTTAGGTTGTTGAGAAAGACTCTGTTTCCTTGATCTGTGAAGTGTACTCCATCACTTCTGTAGATGTCTTCCATATCAAAACGTATATTGTTGTTATAGATGGAGCCCATCCTATGGTCTCTGAGGTAAGCAGAAACAGCTTTATTGACATTCTTCCTAGCTTTCTCAATCTGTGGACAGAATTGATTTGACCACTTCCATTTCTGTCTTTGGCATATATTAGAGTATACAAAGACAGTTTGAGGGAAAAGCAACATCAATTGTGCAAAGGTGTCCTTCATTAGCATTTCCAGACCTACCCCAGTCAATGTGCCTAGGTCATTGCCACCACAGTGCACAATCATGAGGTCAGGGGTTGGAGATGCAAAAAGGTTTTAACCAAAGGCATCAATTGGTGCCACTTTAATCCTCTCTGTGCAATCCATTTAATGTCTACATTTTGTAAAGCTAGGTCTTTGTCAATACCTCTGCGTTCAGCATACCTTTTGCACCAGAAAACATAGCTGTGTCCAACAATCCACACTGTAAGCATCTTGAAGGGATGTCTGGAAGTAATGAAAAGATGTCTGTAGCTGAGGTAGTCAGTTGGTAGAATGAGAGGTAGCTAAAATGGTGGACAAGATGCTGTTTTTTAAAAAGTAGATAATTGATTGGCTGTTTATGAACATTGTACACTCAAAAATAGGGTGCATGTTACTTTCTTTAAAAAGCATGTTTCTTATTGGTTATTAAAAAATGTTTGAACGGTACAGTAGATAGGATAAGGTAACATTTTGTAAAAGTCAACCACACCTGCTGTTTGCATTTGTAACCTTGTGTGCTGAAGTTGAAAATATGATGAACTTGTGACCTGCCTGTTCAGTTGAATGTTGCAAAAACTGTTACTATGGAAACTGGGATTAAGTAGTATGGGGGAAGGGTTGAATCTTTACTATGGCTTTAAAATATGGAATTGTAATTTATATATAAGTAATATGTTATTAAAGTAAGATTTCCCAAGTCAGTATTGTGTTTAGAAGTGGTGTGTTCTTAAAATATAGTGCTATTATTATTAGTAATATATTTTTGAACTCCTGTGTGGATTCGCGGCTCCATTGCAATGGTGCACGGTGGAGTCGCGACTCTAGAAAATTACAGAATCAGTTTGGGCACTTTTAGAAGTCAGTTGTAAGGGTTAATATGTCTAACCAATAGAAATGTGTTTTACAATTTGAAATAATGTAGGAAGCAATGTGATTTGTTACTTACATTTATTTCTGTTGAGAAAGAGAGGGAAAGTTTGCCATTACTGGTTTTACCTTGTTGAGAGTGGTGCATTACATTGATTGTGTGCATAAGAAAATCTTTTATGAGTTTCTGATATTTCATATTCTACAAATCAATTTGGAAGGTGAGTTATATATTTGTGAGGTGTATTATGTATTAACTTTATTTTTAAACTTTAAAAATTATTCAAGAATTGTGATGTTTGAAATATATTATTAAATGTAGAGATGTGTATTGTAGTTTGTTTTATTGTACTTAAATGATGTTTGAAATAGATTCTGTATAGTAATATGTGTATATTGAAAGATGGATTAGTGATTATGGTAGTTTGTTTTAGTGTGTAGAAATGTACATTTGAAGTATACTGCATCATTTTAGGTGTCGCTTTCAAATTGGAAGTGCAGTCTATCAAGTTTTAAGGTGTGCATGGACTTGTGTCTGAAGTATGTCTCTACTTGTATATCTATTTTCATATGTCTTACACATTTGAAGGTGTATGATGTATAACAAAGAGGTGCTGTTGCTTTTTATGTGGTAGGCTCAAGACTGTGAGTAGTAGTAGAATGGTGAAGATGCAGCACAAAAGTGTGGTTTAAAAGATGTTGACATAAGGTATTAGGGATTAGGGTACTTTTTATAAGTCTCTAGAAAGGTACAGTTGAAATATGCTGCATAATTTTTGGTGTTGGCTTGAAATTGGAAGTTTGTTCTGTGAATTGTTTGAGGTGTGCATAGTGTTGTGATAGAAGAAAGTCTGTACTAGGAGATATATTCTAATATGTGTTATGTATCAGAAGATGCTAGATGTATAAAACTCATGTATACATCTATTTGTATATTTCTTTTATATATGATGGTGCTAGAAAAAGGTACAGAAATATGCATGTATGCTTTCAAGAATATGGTGAGACTTATAGCAGAGACATGTGAAGGGTTCCTGGTTTGTATTTGGCTAGGTGTAACATTATAAGTAGTTGTAGAATGGTAACACAGCAGCACAAACGTGAGGTTTGAGATATGTTTGTAGAGATATTATTTATTAGAGTAATTTGTATGAGTAAATGTAAAGTGCAGCCTGTCAAGTTTTAAGTTTAAGGTCTACATGGTCTTGTGATTGCTCTATGTCTATACTTGCACATGTGTTCTCATGTCTGCTATGCATGTGAAGATACAGGTATACTTCTAGTTGTATATTTAGATATGAAGATGATTTGAAAAGGTAGAGACATATGCATGAATGCTTTTAACAATATGGAGAGTTACAGTTGAGTCATGTCAGACTGCTGTTTTATTTTTGGCTAGGTCCAACATTCATGCAGTTGAAAAAACACCCAAGCACTACCCATGCAGTCTTCTAATCATCCAGGCACTACCAATGCACTGCTGCAATCACCCAGGCACTACCCTTGCACTCATGCAATCACGCAGGCACTACTTATGCACTCATGTAATCACCCAGTTATTACCTATGCTCTCCTTCAATCACCCAGGCACTACGCATGCATTTATATAATCACTCAGGCACTATCCTTGTACTCCTCCAATCATGGAGGCACTACCGTTGTACTTATGTAATCACTCAGCCAGTACTCAAGCACTTAACAAATCACCCAGGCACTAGCATTCCACTCCTCCAATCACTCAGCCACTACCTCAGTACTCCTGCCATCACTCAGGCAGTACCCATGCACTTATAAAATCACCCAGGCACTACATTTGCACTACTCCAATCACTCAGGCACTACCTTTGTACTTCTGTAATCACTCAGGCAGTACCCATGCACTTATAAAATCACCCAGTCACTTCCTATGTACTCCTGTAAACCCCCAGATATTACCCCTGCACTCACGGAATCACCCAGGCATTACCTATGTACTCCTTTAATCCCCCAGACGTTACCCCTGTACTCATGCAATCACCAATGCATTAGCTATACACTGCTTCTATCACCCAGGCACTACCCTTGCACTCTTTCAATCATGCAGGCACTACCCTTGTACCTATGTAATCACTCAGCCAGTACTCATGCACTTATAAAATCACCCAGGCACTATCTTTGTACTCCTCCAATCACTCAGGCACTACCTCAGTACTCGTGCCATCACTCAGGCAGTACTCATGCACTTTTAAAATCACCCAGGCACTTCCTATGTACTCCTGTAATCCCCCAGATATTACCCCTGCAGTCATGCAATCACCCAGGCATTACCTATGTACTGCTTCAATCCCCCAGATGTTACCCCTGTACTCATGCAATCACTAATGCATTAGCTATACACTGCTTCAATCACTCAGCCACTACTCTTGCACTCCTCCAATCACCCAGGCACTACCACTACACTCATACAACCCCCCAGACACTACCCCTGCACTCATGCAATCACCCAGACATTACTCATGCACTCCTCTAATCACTCACACATTACCTCTGTACTCATGCAATCACCTAGGCATTACCCAAGCACTCCTTCAATCATCGAGCCATTACCCATACACTTATAAAATGACCCAGGCACTACCCTTGCAGTTCTCCAATCACCCAGGCACTATTCCTGTACTCATGCAATTACCCAGGCAGTACCTATGCACTTTTAAAATCACCCAGACACTATTTATGTACTACCTGTGCAGTTGTGCAATCATGCAGGCTCTACCTATGCACTCATAAAATAACCCAGGCACTACCCTTGTAGTTGTAGAATCACCCAGGCCCTACTGTTGCACTCACCTATTCCCCTAGGCACTACTCAATGACTCATCTATGCTTTCAGGTAGTATTTATACACTTATCCATGCACTCAACCTCTATGTGTGCACTCATGTAATTAGCCAGTTACTATCCATCCTCTCCTCCAATTACCCAGTGACTACCCTTGCACTCATATAATCACTCAAGCACTACCCATGGAGTTATGCAATCACTCAGGCAGATCTATTACATATATCAGTTGTAGGTTTCACTATATTCCTGAAATATTGTATACATATGTCTTTAGATACGATGATTTTCAGTAGAGCATATATATGCATACTATTAACAATGTGGAGATACTTACAATTGAGTTATGTAGTAGCCTGCTGTTTTATATTGGCTAGGCCCAACACTCATGCAGTATGATAAACACCCAAGTACTGCCGATGCAGTCTGCAATGATCCAGGCACTGCATATGCACTGCTGCAGTTACAAGCACTACCCTACACAGGGTTTAATCATTTGAGGCAGCACCTATGCACTTATACATTTCAAACAGTACACCTATGCACTCTTCAATCGCCTAGCCACTACCCATGCACTTTTCCACAGATTCTTACAAAGTACCATAATCAGTACTTAGTCACTGAACTTATCTTAAACATCACTTTTCTACTGCTACTGCTTCACTATTCCACTACTAGTTAGGTATTGAGCATAGCTAAGGGCAAAGCAGCAATCTTTGACATGTCTCTGCTGTTAGTCTCACCATCTTCCTCAAACTGTGCATGCATATGTCTGTACCTTTTGGTAGTGCACCATATATAAAAGAAGGATAGAAATAGATGTATACTTGTGTTTTACACATGTAGCATCTTCAGATGGATAACACATATCAGAGTATATGAGTAAGTAGAGACATATGTTCATAGACACCTACATTTATGTGGCGTATAAACATATGCATGGATGCTTTCAGGAAGATGGTGACACTTACAGCATACATATGTGATAGGTTGCTGCTTTATATTTATATTTGTCTGTGAAAAGGTTTGCATGAAATACACCACATGATTGTAGGTCTCTACTTGAAATGAGAAGTGCAGCTTCTTTAGTTTTAATGTGTGCAGAAAGAAGGAACAGAGGTGCAGAAAGAGGCAAGAGGGGTGCAGAAAAAAGCAAGAGGATTGCAAAAAAGCATGAGAGGTTGCAGAAAGAAGCAACAGAGGTGCAGAAAGAAGCAAGAGGTGAGAAAGAAGCAAAGAGGGCAGAGAGGGTGCAGAAAGGAGACATAAGGGTTGCAGAAAGAAGGGACAGAGGTGCAGAAAGAGGCAAGAGAGTGCAAAAAGAAGAAACAGAGATGCAGAAAGGGGGAGGAGGGGTGGAGAAAGAGGCAAGAGGGATGCAGAAAGAAGCAAGAGAGGTATAGAAAGGAATAAAAGTGCAGAAAGAAGCAACAGAGGTGGAGAAAAAGGGAAGAGTAGTGCAGAAAGAGGGAAGAGGGTTGCAGAAAGAAGCATGAGGGGTGCAGAAAGAAGCAAGAGAGGTGCAGAAAGAAGCAAGAGAAGTGTATAAAGAAGCAATAGAGATGCAGAAAGGGGAAGTGGGGTGGAGAAAGAGGCAAGAGGGATAGAGAAAGAAACAAGAGAGGTGCAGAAAGAAACAGAAGAAGTGCAGAAAGAAGGAACAGAGGTGTAAGAGATGCAAGAGGGGTGCAGAAAGAGGGAAGAGGGGTGTGAAAGAGGCACAAGGGATGCATGAAGAAGCAACAGGGGGGCAGAAAGAAGCAAGAGAGGTGTAGAAAGAAACAAAAAAAGTGCAGAAAGAATGACCAGAGGAGGAGAAAAAGGCAAGAGGGGTGCAGAAAAAACAAAAGAAGTGCAGAAAGAAGCAACAGAGGTGCAGAAAGAGGCAAGATGAGTGCAGGAAGAGGGGTGCAGAAAGAGGCACAATGGGTGCAGAAAGAAGCAAGAGAGGTGCAGAAAGAAGTAAGAGAAGTGCAGAAAGAAGCAAAAGAGATGCATAAAGGGGAAAGTGGGGTGGCAAAAGAGGCAAGAGGGATACAGAAAGAAACAAGAGAGATGCAGAAAGAAACAAAAGAAGTACAGAAAGAAGGAACAGAGGTGCAGAAAGAGGTAAGAGGGGTGCAGAAAGCGGGAAGAGAGGTGTGAAAGAGTCATGAGGTTTGCAGAAAGAAGCAAGAGGGGTGCAGAAAGAAGCAAGAGATGTACAGAAAGAAGTAAGAGAAGTGCATAAAGAAGCAACAGAGATGTAGTAAGGGGGAAGTGGGGTGGAGAAAGAGGCAAGAGGGATACAGAAAGAAACAAGAGAGGTGCAGAAAGAGGGAAGAGGGTGCAGAAAGAGGGAAGAGTGGTGTTAAAGAGGCATGAGGGTTGCAGAAAGAAGCAAGAGGAGTGCAGAAAGAAGCGAGGTTTAGAAAGTATGCACATTTCAAACCCACACCTATATTTATGTGCATATTTCAAGTGAACTTTTGTACAGACTCATACAAAGTAGTGTAATAACTAATCCATCTCCTAACATGCCTTAAGCCTCACTTTTGTGCTGCTGCTTCACCATTCTAGTAATGCTCAGGGTGGTGGGCCTAAGCAAATATAAAGCAAAAACCTATGACATGTGTCAGCTGTAACTCGCACTATATTCTGAAAATCATATATGCATATGTCTGTAACTTTTAAATTGAATGTATTTCTTTATTTATAGATGGGAATATTTGTATATAATTATTTTCATAATATTAAATAATTTTTAGAAAGTTTTTAAACATTTCTTTTTTTCAGATATTCTCCATAATTATTAAGAAAGATTCAGTATGACAAGAAAAGTGCAAAAGAAAAGACAACAAAAAAACCAGTACTATTTAAAGGAGAGAGAAAAGCAGAAATTAGATGAAGTACAACATGTGACGTTGAAGAAAAAGTCTTCTGGTAAGAGAACTAAAGGATTTGTTAAAAGACTTTTAAAGAATGTAATGAATTTTTGAAATGGGGACAAGAGAAATAAAAGTACTACAACCAATCAGAAGGAAATGAAAAAAGGACAAATTAATGGAAAAACAGGTTATGGTAAAATAATCTATGTTGAAAGAAGGCTGAAAGAATATAAAGACATTAGGAAGAGAATGTATAAAAGTAGAGTACTACAAAATGTATTGAAAGATTGTAAAAAATATAAAAGAAGATCAGCATTTTACAAGAAAAAACAACAGATTGAAAGTGTAGTCGAAAAGGCTTTTGAATTGAAAAGAAGATTGTTTATATTAGTATTGAAGAGAATGAGAACATTGAATAAAACAATGCACTTTATGAAGGAGAAAAGTAAAAGAAAAAGACTGCTTAATAGAACTAACTTTTGCAAAAACATTTCAGGAGAATGGAAGCACACTTCTAGTACTGAACGTTTTTTTAATGAAGAAAGCTATTTTCAACAAAATACATTAGTTCATGCAGTTGATACCAGTGGTCGTTGTTATGAGGTTAAAAATGGTTGTCCAATCGAAAAAAAATAGATGGTTCCTAGAAATGTGGAAGAAGTAATAGCTGAAAAAGTTCAAGGGAGACGTACACAAGCTCCAGTGTATAAGTGGGATTGTAGTAGTATTTGTAGTGTACAACAGGAATCTATTCATATATTACAAAATTTCTTATGAGATTATGGTAAAAAAAAGTGTTAAACAGAAGTTTAAGATGTTGCAAGGACTAGATCCTTGTAAAGTGAGAAAATACACTAACTTGCAGGGTCATTCTCTGGCTTGTCTTTCAAGAAAAGTGTGTCGAAGTACTTTTCATCATTTAAGAATGTTAGCAGTACATCACTCAGAAATGTGGAAGTTAGTAAGACGATTGTACTATGTGAAAAGTCCTGCATTATCTTTAAGTGAAATCAACACAGCTCTTTTGCATGGTTCAGTATTGGATGTAAAAAAGTTTCTGATGATATACAGTTTCGTTTCTTTGGTCCTCAAGAGGAGTGTACAGAAAGTGAGAGTTTGATAAGTATAGGTGTTGAAGAAGAGGTGGAAGATAGTACTACTGAGAAGTTTGTAGAAGAAATTACAAAGTTTAAGGTACTTTCTTCTGAAAAACCAAACTAAGTTTGTATTTGTTGTCGACGTACTCACTATAGAAGTCAAACTAGGAATGTTGATGTGTATTTAAAAAGTGAAAAGGAAAATAATGAAAAGTGGGAGTAATTTGGTGCTTATTTGTTGGTGGAAGGTTGTTTTGAGTTGGGTAATGATCAACGTATTTGTAAATATTGTTACAACAAATTAGAAGAGAACAAAATGCCAGCTAGAGCTGTACATAACAACCTAGAGCTGTTAGCTATTCCTCCGGAACTGGTAGATTTAAATACATATGAGTCCATTCTTATTCAATCTGTGCATCCCGTTTCAGGCTATAGTTCGTATTGAGCCTAAAACAGGTAAGCTGCCTCCAACAGATTTACAAAGAGGTTTAAAAGGGAGAGTTGTGTATTTACCTTTAGATTTTAAGAAAAATATTGAAACTGTTGGTATAGAGAGAGAGGAAAGTGAACCTGTAGTTATTCTCGTTAATGATGTACCAACAAAGAGTCTGAAAATATGGCAAGAGTTAGTAGATGTCACCAAACTTCAAAAGGCTACATTATATCTTGTACAAAACAATATTTATTATAAAAATGTATATGTGGAAGAACAAGAAATATCTTTAGAAGATGATAGAGAAATTTCAACTAGCCAAATAGAAAAAGTGGACAGCTCCAGGAGTGAAGAAATTTATGAACATTACAGTATACATCCTCTACATTCAAAAGAAGTTATAGGAAACACTATTGAATTATTCCAAATGAAGAAAGGAGGAGGAGGAGGAGCCCGGGGCAAGATGGCCACATGGTAGTGAGGCTCTGCTGGCCGGGCTAATGATCGGTTCAATATCTGTGAATCCACCGATATTCAACCCCCGCAAATGGCAGCGTTTTGAAGCGGAGCTGTCGAGGAATCGCCCGGAGTGTCAAAGTGCTGATTATGTAGCTGACACACGAACAACACGGCGTTTGTGCTACCTCCCCGCGACCACACAAGATGGCGGCTCGGCCGGGCCGTCACACCCTCGGGGCCGGAGGACGACGGTGAGCGATGTGTGCTGGTAGCGGTGCTGCCCCTAACGGCAGATTCCTCGTTTGGTCGAACGCTTAAAAGCAGACTTTGCACATTCCCGAATATTGCCAGCAACTGAGCGGAACAGCGTGTGGTGGTGGCCATCAGACAGCGGTGCGGCGGGAGGACGTGGGTGTCCTTGCACCGGAGTACGGCGGCGAGCGGTTCCCGGACACAGTGGCGGTGAAGGTGCTTAAACGAAGGCGCCGCGAGTGTGGAGACGACGCATCTGCCCAGGCAGCATCGTTTCATATGGTGTGGTGAGTGGAGTGCGCCCGACCCACACTCTAAGGCGGATCGGCTCAACGGGCAGCCGGGGGTGCGTTTCCCTTGTGGCGCGGCTTTTGTGAGCGCCAAGCGGCTCCGGACCTCGCGGTGTGCGAGCTTTTTATTTATTTATTTGGGCATATACTCTACAGCTGGTTGGGATCAGCAGCAGGAGCCTTATCAGGAACGGTCAGCCCGCCTCAGGCTAGCAACGGCAGCTAATCAGATCCATGCCTGGCCGTGCCTGACCCCAAGATGGCGGCCGACACGCTGCCGAGGATCTGCTAATTGAAGGGGATGCCGCATTAAAGTGCCTCTGCGGCATCTAGCTCCACAGTGCAGCATGAGGGATGTAAAGAAGGAGGGGATCGTGGCCTTCCCCATAGGCCATCAAACACTGATAGCGCGCAGCATTGGGCTACCACTTTTGGGAGCGAGCTCCCTGAGTACTAATAATCTGTTTCTTCACCCTTTCCTCTCATGGGGCAAGCGGGAGGACGAAGCGGAGAGTGTTTCCCAATTACACCGGGACCGATGCCTTCGATTGAACTATGATGATGCCCCATGGACGAAAACCGAATATGTTTGTACTTACCGCTGAACCCGAGTACCATTGGCCGTTACCCGGTGGAGCTGTCCTATGCAGCTATAAAGGAGTCTGGCTCTGGTTCACCCCCTCGGCCGTCACCTACCCAGCCGGACATCAGACATTGTTTTTAACGATGCTTCACGGTTTTGTCTGTCTTTCACTTTGACTGCTTGTTTCCCCTGAAGTCCCTTCCCCCCTCTGGTCTGCCTGACACTATCTGCATTCCTTTCTCCTGTTTACCTTTCCCCCTCTACCTTCCATTCCACATAAGACGTTTTGTCTTTGCTATGCAACGCGAAAATAACTTATGTTATTGTGTAATCTCATGTTTTTCTACTGTTCTGTTCTCACCGCGGAGTCCGAGCAACCTTGGCCGAAGCCCGGTGGAGCTGTCCTATGCAGCTATAGAGGAGTTTGGCCCTGGTTCACCCCCTCGGCCGTCACCTACCCAGCCGGACATCTGACATTGTTTTCCTCGCCTCCCCATTATGTTTTCTTCCCTCTACCTTTCTCCTATGTCTATACTTGGAACCTGTAACTGAAGTAATTATGTAACCTGTAACTTGCTGATCCTCATGTAAAGCGCTCTGATACCTCCGGGTCTAGCCAGCGCTACATAAAACTTTTGCAAATAAAAATAAAAAAAGAAAGCGAAGGGAACGCCCATGAGTGTATGGGAAAAAAGTTTAGAAGCTTGTTGTTTTCCACAGCTCTTACCCACTGGAAAAGGTGGACGATATGATGAACGACCAGTATAGATTCCAGCTTCAGAATATCGTACAACAAGATTGTACTCAGAAGATCCAAGATTTCGACAGTGTATTCCATATTTATTTCATCTTCTGTTTGAAAGTGACTTGTCTGGACTTTCATATGCAGTGAACCACATATTAAAAACGGGAGTTCATCTTACACATGTTTCTGCACAGGAATTTTTGGACAAAGTTCAACAAAGAGACGATCATTTAGAATCTCAGTTAATTAATTTGATGGCGTGTCAACGTGGTACTAATGAGTATTGGTAACATCGTCACGGAGAACTTAAATGTATGTTAAGAAACTTAGGAACCCCTACGTGGTTTGTTAAGCTTAGCTGTGCTGAATACGCATGGGACGATTTACTTGAATTTCTACGACATGCAAATTCAAATGTAAAAAACATTGAATTGAAGACAGCTGGAGAACTGTGTTCCTTGGATCCTGTAAATGTGTGCAGATATTTTAATCATAGGTTTCATGCTATGATGTCTTTTATCTGCAATAAAAATAATCCACCTCTTGGAGAAGTTATTGATTTCTTTTGGAGAAAGGAGTACCAAGCCAGAGGTGCTCCTCATATACGCATGCTATTATGGATCAAGAATGCACCTACATTTGGAACCGATTCTGAAGAAACTGTTTTCTCTTTCATTGAAGACTATGTTACCTGTGCCATTCCAAAAAAAGGAGGAGAAAACAGCTTAAGACAACAAGTTTTGCGGTTTCAAAGTCATCAATGTGGAAAATATTGTCGACGAAAATACACGTCAAAGGGAAATTTGTATACAAAATGTCGTTTTGGATTCCCACGTCCAGTAATTTCAAAAGGAAGAGTCAATAGTTTCATGTCAGCAGTAAGGCATACTATAACTCAAAAATCTCCGAAGAATACTTACAACATAAAAAGAACTGAAGAATCAAAGTATATCAATGACTACAATCCAGTGATTTTGACAATGTGGAATGCAAACATGGATATCCAGTATGTTGCAGATAATTCGATTGCTGTTGCTCGCTATGTTACGTCATATATAACGAAATCTGAAAAGACGGAGTTGAAAGAAATGTGGGAAGAAATTTCACAAGAGAAGACTCTTAGTAACAAATTGTACAGCTTTAGTTTGAAGATGCTTTCCCATCGAGAGATTGAATCCTACGAATGTTCGGATCGGTTGACCTCTGCAAGTTTATATTCAAAGTCAAGAGGAATCATTTGGGTAAGTCTAGGTCTTGCTGCAACACGAAATCGAGTATTGAAATCTCTACAAGAAATTGAATACTTAGGATTGAATGAACCGGAAAGTACAGATATTGTTAAAACAAATATGTTGGATACGTACTATCCCAAAACGAGTCCACATCTGGAAAACATATGTCTCTATGAAGTACTGCAACATTACAGTTTTAAGAGAAATGCTACAGAAAATATAAATGAAGAAAAATATGCAGTAATTGGATGTAATGGATGTTTGGTAAAACATGCCAAAGGAAATCTTATTAACCACAGGAAACTGAGTTGTGAAACTCCAGATAAAAGGGAATGTTTCTATTTAGCACTTCTGCAACTCTTCAAGCCTTGGCGTAGTGAAATTGAATTACTTGGAGATTTTGAGTGTTATGAAGATTCTTTTAATGCATGTAAAGATAGCATTCAATGCACAATTTTTCCAACTTATCTACAAATGTTAAATGAAGAGATTGAACAAGAAACTACTATTGCAGCTGAAATAGCTAGAGACAGTTCTCAAGATAGTCAAAGTTCTGCTCCACTAAGTCAAGATCCACTAGGACAACCAATTCTTGAAAATGAAGTAGCAGTAGCCATGAATGAAGTAGAAATGGCAATGCAACAAGCACAACAGGATATTATTGAGTTGGGAAACTTAGAAGAAAAACTAAATATTGAACAAAAAGAAATATATCAGCAAGTGACACAACAGATACAGCATGGTTTACTGCATGAAAAAAAAGAATGCCAATGCACATCATTTAAACCTATTCGAATGTACATCAGTGGGCAAGATGGAACAGGAAAAAGTTTCTTAATTAAAGTTTTGACCAGTTAACTACATAAAACCACTGAATCACATTTATCTTGTGTTGTAACCGCTCCAACTGGGTTAGCAGCACACAACAGTAAAGGGATTACATTACATCGATTACTCATGCTACCAGTTGAACATGAGAATAAGTTGGAATATTACAAGCTATCTGGAGAAGCTTGTTATGAAGTTTCAAGAGTACTCAAGAAAATGAAACTTCTTATCATTGATGAGGTGAGCATGGTCTCAAACTTAATGCTTGCCTTTGTACATTTGAGAGTGCAACAGATTTTAAAAACAGATTATGATGTTCTATTTGAAGGAAAATATATAATTCTATTCGGCGACTTACTACAACTTACTCCTGTAAAAGGACAACCTGTTTTTAAAACACTTCTCCATGAAGACACTAAGAAATCTTTGGAAAGTACTGGAAATGTCAACATTTGGTCTTATTTTGAATATTAAGAATATGAGACAAGCAAGTGATGAACATTATGGAAACATTCTTCAAGAGATAAGAATTGGTGTTTTAACAAAACATGGAAAAGAAGCTTTACAAAGTCGGCTTTTAATGAACTTGTTTCCAAATTAAAACATAGCACCTGAAATAATATACAAAAAAATTGGAGAAAAGAAGTCTATAGTTTTCCTAATGCCTACACTGCAAGAGTGTTCTACATTCAATCAAGAACTTTTGAAATTGGAAGAACAACCAATACTGAAAATGAAAGCTATCGATAAAATGGAACACGAAGGAGTTACTATTCTTCTCTCAGAGAAATTACAGTCAAAATTGGATTCTTTGGAAAAGTCGGTGTCTAAGACTGCAGGTTTAGAAAAGACTTTATATGTATGTGTGAACTGTCGGGTAATTTTACCACGTAATTTGAATGTAGAAGAAGGTTTAGTAAATGGAGCAATGGGAAAAGTTGTTGATTTTGTAAATTTTCAGAACAGAGATGGAATTGAATTTTTGAAGATTAAATTTGATCAGATTGAAGAGGTAAAACAGATTGGACGTTGTAGTGTTCGTTTTTTGCTTGTAAAAGACTTGTATGTTCGTAGAAAACAGTTTCCTCTTTCTTTAGCATATGCTGTAACCATTCATAAATCTCAAGGTTTGAGTGTAGACAGTGCTTTGGTAAATATTGGAAGTACAGTGTTTAAAGAAGGCATGGCATATGTTGCATTGTCTCGAGTAAGGACATTATCTGGGTTGTATTTGATTGATTTTGATGAGAAAAAGATTAGTGCTGATGTAAATTGTGTAAGAGAGTGCAATCGGTTAAGAAGACTTTACGCTCCTAACTTAGGTGAATATCCTGTATATGAGAAACGTATAGTGTGTCCAAAACGGAAATATGACAAATATTTCACTGAGATTCAAAAAAGAAAACAATTCAAGAGAATGATGAAACTGCAAAGGAAATGAAAATGGACACAGTTGATGATATTGTAGGATACCAGTTAGAAAATAGTTCAGGTATCAACTGCTATGCTAATGTAATTGTGAATGTTGTGTTTATCTAGACAATCTTCATCATGAAATTATGGAAAATCGAGAAAAAAGATACTGTTCTTTACTACATTATATTTTTCAAAAGTTGATAACTGATAGAACTAAAATCCATACTGCTTCTGGCATTCGGCATCTTTTGGATATATGTACTGGATCATTGAAATTTACATTGAATGTACAACAAGATGCACAAGAATTTCTTATGTTTATGCTTGCAGTATTGGAAGATGAAGGAATAGAAATTGAAAATTTATTTGGACTAAGTTACAGATGGGATCATAAATGTGAAGAGTGTTCATTTTCTTCTACCACTGAAATAGACACTGAACGCTTCATATATTTGACAATACCAGATTGCAAATCAGTGTATTTTAACAAGTTACTAAAAACAGCTAATCAAGATATGAAATGTTATCATTGTAAATCAGAAATGTTGTCAACATTATTTATAGAAAGATTTGGACAATATGTCATTTTAATGCCACAATGTTGTAGAGCAGATGGAAGAAAATTGGAAACCAAAATAATTTTTTTGTGGCAAGTCAAGTATCAATTTCAGGAAGAACTTTAAAAGCAGTGGCTATTATTTTTCATGATGGACCTACTACAACATCTGGACACTATACTGTGTATTTAAAGTGCAATAAAGGATGGACACATTGTAATGATGCCCATTTGGAATTCAAATGTAGGTTGCCTTACGAACTACCAAATTCATATCTGATATTTTTCATGCCAAAGTTTTGAAAATATCATTCGGCCTATTGGGAAGATGTGAATACGAATTAACAAGTTTATTTTGGATATTTTCAATGCAAATGGATTTGGAAACATTATTCGGCCTATTGGGAAGATGTGAACAATTCCTGTTTGGATTATTGTTTGTGCTAATTCTTATTGCATTTGCAAAATTGTGTTTGAAAGAAGTAGTTTATATATTTGATCTTTATATTATACGTGATGCAAATGAGAGTGTATATTTTACAAACTGTACCTCAGAGAAATAAATGATGTAATGTAGTTGAAGAATGTAATTTAGAAACTGTAGATAGGTAAACAGATAGTTGCACTTGTAAATATTTTCAACGCAGATTTGTTTTATTTTTTACAATCTCATTGATTGTATTTTTTTCCCCGCTGTTGTATGATGATCTACATTGAAATCACTGTGTATGGTGAAATTCAGTAGAATCTGAGAACAGCAAAAAGGGAAACTGAATATGTTATGTAATTCTAAAATTATGTTGTGTTCTTAATACTATAATATTATATGCAATAACAGTTTTTCTTTTTTTTTTACAGAAGGTAATACTAAAGTTTGAAAAGATTTTAAATTCAGTTTACAACAAAACTACTGTAAAATAGTTCCACTGAGTTTTGTATCTTCTTTAATAAAAAAGGTAAGATGAAATAATGTAATAAGCATGATAATATGAACTAATGTTTACAGTCGCTTTTACCGCACTCATCCATTTTTTCAAACACTACCCATGCACTCATCTGTACAGTTGGGCACTATTCCCACACTCCTCCAATCACCCATGCACTATCTATGCACTTCTCTAATCCCCTAGCCAGTACCCATACACTTATAATATCACCCAAACACTACGGGCCTGATTCACAGAACTAAACTAAACTTACAACAATGTTGGTATTCACAGAATGAACTTACACATTTGGGTATTCACAGAATGAACTTACACATTTGGGTATTCACAGAATGAACTTACAACAATTTTGGTATTCACAGAATGAACTTACACATTTGGGTATTCACAGAATGAACTTACAACAATTTTGGTATTCACAGAATGAACTTACACATTTGGGTATTCACAGAATGAACTTACAACAATTTTGGTATTCACAGAATTAACTTACTCATTTTGGTATTCACAGAAGGCACTTACTCATCAATGAGTAAGTGCCTTCTGTGAATACCAAATGTGTAAGTTACACAAAATGTGTAAGTTACAAAAATGTGTAAGTTACACAAATGAGTAAGTTACACAAAATGTGTAAGTTACACAAAATGTGTAAGTGTCTTCTGTGAATACCAAAATCAGTAAGTTTATTCTGTGAATACCAAAATGAGTAAGTTCATTCTGTGAATACCAAAATGGTAGTAAGTTTAGGATTTTGTCGTAAGTTAGTTCCTGTGAATCGGGCCCTACCTATGTACTCCTCCAATCACCTAGGCACTATCTGTACACTCATGCAATCAGCTAGACATTACCAGTACACTCTTCCAATCACACAGGTATTACCTATACACTTCTCCAATACCCTAAACATTACCCCTGCACTCATGCAATCACCCAGACACTATCCTTGCACTCTTTCAATCATCCAGGCAGTATCTATACACTCCTCTATTCACTCAGGCAGTACACATGCACTTATAAAATCACCCAGGCACTATTTATGCACTCCTCCAATCACCCAGGTACTACTCCTGTACTCCTCCAATCACCCAGACAGAATCCTTCAAGTTATAAAATCACCCAGGCATTACCTATGCATTCCTCTAATCCTCAGCAATTACGCTTGCACTCATGCAATCACTCAGACATTACCCCTGCACTCATGCAATCACTTAGGCGTTAGCCATGCACTCCTCCAATGACCCAGGCATTACCCCTGCACTCATGCAATCACCCAGACACTATCCTTGCACTCTTTCAATCATCCAGGCAGTATCTATACACTCCTCTATTCACTCAGGCAGTACACATGCACTTATAAAATCATCCAGACACTACCTATGTACTCATGCAATCAGACAGGCTCTACTGATGTACTCCTCGATGCACCTAGGCATTAGCCATGCACTCCTCCAATCGGCCATGCACTATCCATGTACTCCTTCAATCACTCAGGCACTACCCTTGCAGTCCTCCAATAACCCAGGCACTACCGCTGTACTCATATAATTACCCAGGCAATACCCATGTACTTATAAAATCACCCAGGTACTACCTCTAAACTCATGCAATTAGCTAGACATTACCCCTACACTCATGCAATTACTGAGGCATTATCTATGCACTCCTCTAATCCCCCAGACATTACCCATGCACTCATGCAATCACTTAGGCATTAGCCATGCACTCCTCTAATTATCTGCACATTACCCCTGCACTCATGCAATCACTTACGCATTACTTATGCATTCCTCCAATGACCCAGACATTACCCCTGCACTCATGCAATCACCTAGGTATTACCCATGCAGTCCTTCAATCACTCAGGCAGTACCCATGCACTTATAAAATCATCCAGGCTCTACCTATGCACTCATGCATTAACCCAGGTACTACTTATGCACTCCTGCAATCACCCAGGAACTACCACTACACTCATGCAACCACCCAGACATTACTCTTGCACTCATGCAATCACCCAGGCACTAGCTATGCACTCATAGAATAACCCAGGCAATGCTCTTGCACTGCTGCAACCAATCCAGGCAGTATCCATGCACTCCTCCAAACATCCAGCCAGTACCCATGCACTTAAAAAAACACCCAGGCACTACTTCTACACTTTTCCTATCACCCAGGCACTACCACTACAGTCATGCAATGACCCAGACATTACTCTTGCACTGATGCAATCAGCCAGACATTACTCATGCACGCCTCAAATTGCCTACATATTACCCCTGCACTCATGCAATCACTTAGGCATTACACATGCACTCCTCCAATGACCCTGACATACCCCCTGCACTCATGCAATCACCTAGCTATTACCCTTGCAGTCTTTCAATCACTCAGGCAGTACCCATGCACTTATAAAATCATCCAGGCACTACCTATGCACTCATGCAATCACACAGGCACTACTAATGCACTCCTCGATGCACCTAGGCATTACCCATGCACTCCTTCAATCACCCAGGCACTACTCTTGCACTTGTCCAATAACTCAGGCACTACTGCTGTACTCATATATTTACCCAGGTAATACCCATGTACTTATAAAATCACCCAGGTACTACCTCTACACTCATGCAATTAGCTAGACATTACCCCTACACTCATGCAATTACCCAGGCATCACTGATGCACTCCTCTAATCCCCCAGACATTACCCCTGCACTCATGCAATCACCTAGCTATTACCCATGCAGTCTTTTAATCACTCAGGCAGTACCCATGCACTTATAAAATCATCCAGACACTACCTATGCACTCATGCAATCACACAGGCACTACTGATGCACTCTTCTATGCACCTAGGCATTACCCATGCACTCATGCAATCACACATGCACTACCCATACACTTCTCCATATATTCCACTTGCCACAATTCATACAACACTTACAAATTTGTCTATTTTTAACCAAATAGGCGGTTCTGAAAAGAGCCATTTTTTCTTCTTCGTTTTTTGTTTTATATATTTTTTTTCCAACTCTTTTTGATTTTTGGGGTGTTTTGTTTTTAAAAAAAATGAAAAAATAAACAGAAACAACGGTGAAAACTTTCAAAACATTATGCAATTAAAAAGTCATTGCATAAAAAAAAAAAAATTAACAGTGGTGGTTCTTAATGGCAACCACGATGGCATCCACTGATTGCTCACCAAACCATAACATTTTCTTGCATTTAACCAATGCTGCTCCACTCTGGCAAATTCAGGGTTGATATTTGGTGTTGTAGTTGCTGTGGTACCAGATGAAGTGCTAGGTCCAGCAGCGTTGTCCTGAGTTGCCTGCTTCTGTTGGTCTCGTCGCAGCTGTTCCATCGCGAGACGCCGTGGGCACACTGTTTGTAAATGCTTTAGCATGGATGACGTGCTGCAGGAATACTTTTTCTCTGATCCTCGTGAGAGGACCTTTTCACAAATGGTGCACGTAACTGTACGTGCATTTACTTTTTTCTCCCCAGGTGGTATGGAGAAAAATGCCCAAACGATACTCTTGTACCTGCTCTTCACAGGTTCTTCCAAGTCTTCTTCCTCTTCAGGTGGAAGCTGCTGAGATGGATTGCAAGCTGCCATTTTCAGATGGAAATAAAACACCAAAAAAGCCAAAGAAGAAGAGGAAAAGACAACAGGTGTGTCTGCTGAGATGCACTTGAAAGAATGAAAAAAATGGGTGCGGTCCTTCAAGTTCTAGAATCAAAAACTTCTTAACCAATGAAATTGTTTCTTTTGAAGTCACATGGGATTTGCGCACCCGGCGCGCAACCAGCGCGCAACCTGCGCGCACCCGACGTGATTTTCGAAAACTATAGTTAACAATAATATCTCTTTATTACAGTTACAAATGTATGATATTTACAATTATGTTAAATAATCTCTTGGTATAATATACATATTAAAGTTATATACATATACTTTTAAAACTTAAAAATTTGCGGTGGATTCGCGCACCTGGCGTGACCCACGGAAGTACGTATGTGACATTATGTGGGGCCGAGAACCATGCACCCTACGCATACCGAACGCACATCGTACACGACTTAACCAATATGGCGGCAAAATTCTTGGATTCGTGCACCCACCATGACTGGTACACAATCGGTACGCGAATCCACTTAAAAAAAAAAAAATTCAATAAAAATGTCAATTCATATTTTAGAAAAGAGAAAACATCACATTATTTTTATAAAAATTTTAGAATTAAGAAAAAGTATTTTTGGACCTTATAGCATTTAAAAAACCTTTGAAATTCGCTGAAAAAACCAAACGTTTCAGCGATGTTATAGTTAGAAATTTGAATTTAAAAAATCTTTGAAATTCACTGAAAAAACCATAGGTTTTAGGGACGTTATAGTTAGAAATTATCAATTAAAAAACCTTTGAAATTCACTGAAAAAACATAGGTTTCAGGGACGTTATAGTTAGAAATTAGTATTTAAAAAACAATAGAAATTCACTGAAAAAACCACAGGTTTCAGGAACGTTAAAATTAGTTAGTCAGATGATCACGTCGATGATGTCATCAGTGATGTCATAAGTGATGTCATCAGTGATGTCACTGACCATGTCATGAGTGATGTAATATGTGATGTAATCAGCAGTACATTGCGGGGGCGCGAGTTATAGTTAGCTCAACTAACTATAACGGCTGAATTTCTCTGGTTTTGTACAAGTGAAATGTCCAACTAACTATAACGTCCCTGAAACCTGTGTTTTGTTCAGTGAATTTCTAAGGTTTTTTAAAAGCTAATTTCTAACTATAACGTCCCTGAAACCTATGGTTTTTTCAGTGAATATATATATATATTCACTGAAAAAACCATAGGTTTTAGGGACAGTTTTAGTTAGTTGGACATTTCACTCGTACAAAACCATAGAAATTCCCCCGTTAAAGTTAGTTCAGCTAACTATAACTCGCGCCCCGCAATGCACTGCTGATGACGTCACATATTACATCACTCATGACATGGTCAGTGACATCACTGATGACATCTCAAATGACATCACTGATGACATCACTGATGACATCATCCAGTGACTGTGTGTTTCTGTAAAGTTTAAATATGTTTAATATATATAGGGAAAGGCGTATTGAAGAATGAGTGGGTGTATAAGTGTCTGAATGGATGATTTAGTACGTGAGTGACTGACTCTACAAGTGAGTGATTAAATGTTTCTTACTGATTTCATGGGTTAGTGACTAAACTGTGTGAATGTCTGTATCCGTCTGTCTGTTGGTTTGTAAGCGGCTGCATGGCTTTCTGAATAGCTACATGAGTGTCTACATGGGTTATTGATTGATAGTCTGAGTATCTGTATGGGTGCCTGAGTGTTTGTGTGGGTGGGGTGTGTGTGACTCTGTGCACAGATGTGTGAGTTGGTGATTCACTGGGTGCATGGTTTCAAGAGTGCATCTGTGATGGACTGTATGGGTGGGTGAGTGTGTGTATGGGTGTGTTAGTGATTGAATGTATATCTCAGTGGTACATGTGTGAGTAACTACATATGTGAAAGGCAGTATTTATGTGTGTTGGAGTATATAAATGGCTATAAGTGAGAGTGTGTGATTGTGAGAGTGGCTGTATGGATGAGTGTGTACTTGTATCAGTGATTGTATAAGAGCGTAAGAATGTGCTAGTATTTGTATGAGTAAGTGAGCTGGTGTGTGTATAACTGTATAGGTGAGTAAATGGGTGTGTGATTAAGTTTTTTGCATGACTGACTAGGTGTGTGAGTACCTCTATGGATGAGTGGCGGTGTGTGAGTGTTTATATAGGTGTATGAGTGCATATGATAGTCCTGTACTGAGTGACTAAGTATGAGTGACTGTACGGGTGAGTGAGTGGATGTGTGTGTAGACCTAAGAATCAGTGAGTGGGTATGTAGTTTTTGGTGTTGGAGTGTCTATGGTTTTGAGAATGGCAGTCTGTAATTTAGAGTGTCGTGTATCAAAAGTTATATTAGGGTGTGAGAAGATGCATGAAATTATCACATGGATGATGTCATCAGTGATGTCATTTGAGATGTCATCAGTGATGTCACTGACCATGTCATGAGTGATGTAATATGTGACGTCATCAGCAGTGCATTGCGGGGCGCGAGTTATAGTTAGCTGAACTAACTATAACGGGGGAATTTCTATGGTTTTGTACGAGTGAAATGTCCAACTAACTAAAACTGTCCCTAAAACCTATGGTTTTTTCAGTGAATTTCAAAGGTTTTTTAATTGCTAATTTCTAACTATAACGTGTCTGAAACCTATGGTTTTTTCAGTGAATTTCAAAGGTTTTTTAAATGCTAATTTCTAACTATAACGTGCCTGAAACCTATGATTTTTTAAGTGAATTTCAAAGGTTTTTTAAAATGCTAGTTTCTAACTATGCCTACAGAGGTAGGACATGTGAAGAAAGAAGAAAAAACGCACAGAAAGAAGCAAAAGATGTGCAGAAAGAACCAACAGAGGAGCAGAAAGAGGCCTTGTTGCAAAATCATCCTGTGCCCACAACTTTTTCAGACGGGTACTGGTGGTAACTGACTCTGACTAACCAGAGCCAGTGCTATGCTAAAAGACACTTAGAATACAGTGAAAACACCTACATACACTAGGGAACACTATGCGTTGGGGTACCCCTGTGATTAGCATGACCTCCTCTGCAAGTCCCTAGTACATAATAGGGCAGGGGGATTAAAACTACCTCTTAAAACGCGCTATAGGGCGCGTTTGCACAGTGGTGAAGGGAGGGGGGGCCTGAGGTGACATGTGTGCAAACGCACCCTGTGGCGCGTTTTAAGTTGTGGGATTAAGTCCCCTTGAATTCTGAGGGTCCCTGGGGCCCAACTAGCACCCCAGGTACCTACAGTTAGGACCACAGAGCTGAGTTGCAGAGAGGCGTTCCGAGGCCACGCACCTTTTTTCACCTCTCTGCAATGCAACTCTGTTGTGCTTACTGAAGGTACCTGGTGGGCTAGTTGGCCCGCAGGGTCCTCAGGATTCAAAGGGAATTAATTCCCCAACTTAAAACGCACCACAGGGCGTGTTTGCGCACATGTCACCTGAGGCCCCGCCCCCTCCCTTCACCACTGTGCAAACGCGCCCCGTGGCGCGTTTTAAGTTGGGGGATTAGGTCACCTTGAATCCTGAGGGTCCCTGGGGCCCAACTAGCCCACTAGGTACTTCCAGTAAGCACCACAGGCCTGCGTTGCAACGCCTGTAACAAATTGTGCAGTTGTGTTTAGGTAGTGAAGAGGGTCATGCTGGGGGTAGTGTTTTAGGGTTTAGGGTAGTGCAGTGGTGTTTGTGTAGTGTAGGGGTCATGCTGGGGGTAGATTTAGGGTTTAGGGTAGTGCAGTGGTGTTTGGGTAATGTAGGGAGTCGTGCTGGGGGAGTGTTTTAGGGTTTAGGGTAGTGCAGTGGTGTTTGGGTAGTGTAGGGGGTCGTGCTGGGGGTAGTGTTTTAGGGTTTAGGGTAGTGCAGTGGTGTTTGGGTAGTGTAGGGGGTCATGCTGGGGTAGTGATTTAGGGTAGTGCAGTGGTGTTCGGGTAGTGTAGGGGGTCGTTCTAGGGGTAGTGTTCTAGGGTTTAGGGCAGTGCAGTGGTGTTTGGGCAGTGTAGGGGGTAATGCTGGGGGTGGTGTTTTAGGGTTTAGGGCAGTGCAGTGGTGTTCGGGCAGTGTAGGGGGTCGTGCTGGGGGTGGTGTTTCAGGGTTTAGGGCAGTGCAGTGGTGTTCGGGCAGTGTAGGGGGTGGTGTTTCAGGGTTTAGGGCAGTGCAGTGGTGTTTGGGCAGTGTAGGGGGTCGTGCAGGGGTGGTGTTTTAGGGTTTAGGGCAGTGGTGTTCGGGCAGTGTAGGGGGTCGTGCTGGGGGTGGTGTTTCAGGGTTTGGGGCAGTGCAGTGGTGTTCGAGCAGTAAAGGGGGTCGTGCTGGGGGTGGTGTTTCAGGGTTTAGGGCAGTGCAGTGGTGTTCGGGCAGTGTAGGGGCGGTGCAGTGGGTGGTGTTTCAGGGTTTAGGGCAGTCTAGTGGTGTTCGGGCAGTGTAGGGGGTGCTGCAGGGGGTGGTGTTTCAGGGTTTAGGGCAGTGCAGTGGTGTTTGGGCAGTGTAGGGGTCATGCAGGGGTGGTGTTTCAGGGTTTAGGGCAGTGCAGTGGTGTTCGGGCAGTGTAGGGGGTCGTGCTGGGGCTGGTGTTTCAGGGTTTAGGGCAGTACAGTGGTGTTCGGGCAGTGTAGGGGGTCGTGCTGGGGCTGGTGTTTCAGGGTTTAGGGCAGTGCAGTGGTGTTCGGGCAGTGTAGGGGGTTGTGCTGGGGCTGGTGTTTCAGGGTTTAGGGCAGTGCAGTGGTGTTCGGGCAGTGTAGGTGGTCGTGCTGGGGCTGGTGTTTCAGGGTTTAGGGCAGTGCAGTGGTGTTCGGGCAGTGTAGGGGGTCATGCTGGGGCTGGTATTTCAGCATTTAGGGCAGTGCAGTGGTGTTCGGGCAGTGTAGGGGGTCTTGCTGGGGCTGGTGTTTCAGAGTCTAGGGCAGTGCAGTGGTGTTCGGGCAGTGTAGGGGGTCTTGCTGGGGCTGGTGTTTCAGGGTTTAGGGCAGTGCAGTGGTGTTCGGGCAGTGTAGGGGGTCGTGCTGGGGGTGGTGTTTCAGGGTTTAGGGCAGTGCAGTGGTGTTTGGGCAGTGTAGGGGGTCGTGCTGGGGCTAGTGTTTCAGGATTTAGGGCAGAGCAATGGTGTTCAGGCAGTGTAGGGGGTTTTGCTGGAAGTGGTGTTTCAGGGTTTAGGGCAGTGCAGTGGTGTTCGTGCAGTGTAGGGGGTGGTGTTTCAGGGTTTAGGGCAGTGGTGTTCAAGCAGTGTAGGGGGTCTTGCTGGGGTTGATGTTTCAGGGTTTAGGGCAGTGCAGTGGTGTTTGGGCAGTGTAGGGGGTCGTGCTGGGGGTGGTGTTTCAGGGTTTAGGGCAGTGCAGTGGTGTTCTGACAGTGTAGGAGGTCGTGCAGGGGGTGGTGTTTCATGGTTTAGGGCAGTGCAGTGGTGTTCGGGCAGTGTAGGGGGTCGTGCTGGGGGTGGTGTTTCAGGGTTTAGGGCAGTGCAGTGGTGTTCGGGCAGTGTAGGGTGTCGTGCTGAGGGGTGGTGTTTCAGGGTTTAGGGCAGTGCAGTGGTGTTCGTGCAGTGTAGGGGGTCGTGCAGGGGGTGGTGTTTCAGGGTTTAGGGCAGTGCAGTGGTGTTTGGGCAGTGTAGGGGTCGTGCAGGGGGTGGTGTTTCAGGGTTTAGGGCAGTGCAGTGGTTTCGGCCAGTGTAGGTGGTCTTGCTGGGGGTGGTGTTTCAGGCTTTAGTGCAGTGGTGTTCGGGCAGTGTAGGGGTCTTGCTGGGGGTGGTGTTTCAGGGTTTAGGGCAGTGCAGTGGTGTTCGGGCAGTGTAGGGGTCTTGCTGGGGTTGATGTTTCAGGGTTTAGGGCAGTGCAGTGGTGTTCGGGCAGTGTAGGGGGTCGTGCTGGGGGTGGTGTTTCAGGGTTTAGGGCAGTGCAGTGGTGTTCTGACAGTGTAGGAGGTCGTGCAGGGGGTGGTGTTTCAGGGTTTAGGGCAGTGCAGTGGTGTTCGGGCAGTGTAGGGGGTCATGCTGGGGGTGGTGTTTCAGGGTTTAGGGCAGTGCAGTGGTGTTCGGGCAGTGTAGGGTGTCGTGCTGAGGGGTGGTGTTTCAGGGTTTAGGGCAGTGCAGTGGTGTTCGGGCAGTGTAGGGGGTCGTGCAGGGGGTGGTGTTTCAGGGTTTAGGGCAGTGCAGTGGTGTTTGGGCAGTGTAGGGGGTCGTGCAGGGGGTGGTGTTTCAGGGTTTAGGGCAGTGCAGTGGTGTTCGGCCAGTGTAGGTGGTCTTGCTGGGGGTGGTGTTTCAGGCTTTAGTGCAGTGGTGTTCGGGCAGTGTAGGGGTCTTGCTGGGGGTGGTGTTTCAGGGTTTAGGGCAGTGCAGTGGTGTTCGGGCAGTGTAGGGGTCTTGCTGGGGCTGGTGTTTCAGGGTTTAGGGCAGTGCAGTGGTGTTTGGGCAGTGTAGGGGGTCGTGCTGGGGCTGGTGTTTGAGGGTTTAGGGTAGTGCAGTGGTGTTCGGGCAGTGTAGGGGGTCGTGCTGGGGCTGGTGTTTCAGGGTTTAGGGCAGTGCAGTGGTTTTCGGGCAGTGTAGGCGGTCGTGCTGGGGCTGGTGTTTCAGGGTTTAGGGCAGTGCAGTGGTGTTCGGGCAGTGTAGGGGTCATGCTGGGGGTGGTGTTTCAGGGTTTAGGGAAGTGCAGTGGTGTACGGGCAGTGTAGGGGGTCTTGCTGGGGGTGGTGTTTCAGGGTTTAGGGCAGTGGTGTTCGGGCAGTGTAGGGGGTCTTGCTGGGGGTGATGTTTCAGGGTTTAGGGCAGTGCAGTGGTGTTCGGGCAGTGTAGGGGGTCTTGCTGGGGGTAGTGTTTCGGGGCTTAGGGCAGTGCAGTGGTGTTCGTGCAGTGTAGGGGTCGTGCTGGGGGTGGTGTTTCAGGGTTTAGGGCAGTGCAGTAGTGTTCGGGCAGTGTAGGGGATCGTGCAGGGGTGGTGTTTCAGGGTTTAGGGCAGTGCAGTGGTGTTCAGGCAGTGTAGGGGATCGTGCTGGGGGTGGTGTTTCAGGGTTTAGGGCAGTGCAGTGGTGTTCGGGCAGTGTAGGGGTCGTGCAGGGGGTGGTGTTTCAGGGTTTAGGGCAGTGCAGTGGTGTTCGGGCAGTCTAGGGGTCATGCTGGGGCTGGTGTTTCAGGGTTTAGGGCAGTGCAGTGGTGTTCGGGCAGTGTAGGGGGTCTTACTGGGGCTGGTGTTTCAGGGTTTAGGGCAGTGCAGTGGTGTTCGGGCAGTGTAGGGGGTTGTGCTGGGGCTGGTGTTTCAGGGTTTAGGGCAGTGCAGTGGTGTTCGGGCAGTGTAGGTGGTCGTGCTGGGGCTGGTGTTTCAGGGTTTAGGGCAGTGCAGTGGTGTTCGGGCAGTGTAGGGGGTCATGCTGGGGCTGGTATTTCAGCATTTAGGGCAGTGCAGTGGTGTTCGGGCAGTGTAGGGGGTCTTGCTGGGGCTGGTGTTTCAGAGTCTAGGGCAGTGCAGTGGTGTTCGGGCAGTGTAGGGGGTCTTGCTGGGGCTGGTGTTTCAGGGTTTAGGGCAGTGCAGTGGTGTTCGGGCAGTGTAGGGGTCGTGCTGGGGGTGGTGTTTCAGGGTTTAGGGCAGTGCAGTGGTGTTTGGGCAGTGTAGGGGGTCGTGCTGGGGCTAGTGTTTCAGGATTTAGGGCAGAGCAATGGTGTTCAGGCAGTGTAGGGGGTTTTGCTGGAAGTGGTGTTTCAGGGTTTAGGGCAGTGCAGTGGTGTTCGTGCAGTGTAGGGGGTGGTGTTTCAGGGTTTAGGGCAGTGGTGTTCAAGCAGTGTAGGGGGTCTTGCTGGGGTTGATGTTTCAGGGTTTAGGGCAGTGCAGTGGTGTTTGGGCAGTGTAGGGGGTCGTGCTGGGGGTGGTGTTTCAGGGTTTAGGGCAGTGCAGTGGTGTTCTGACAGTGTAGGAGGTCGTGCAGGGGGTGGTGTTTCATGGTTTAGGGCAGTGCAGTGGTGTTCGGGCAGTGTAGGGGTCGTGCTGGGGGTGGTGTTTCAGGGTTTAGGGCAGTGCAGTGGTGTTCGGGCAGTGTAGGGTGTCGTGCTGAGGGGTGGTGTTTCAGGGTTTAGGGCAGTGCAGTGGTGTTCGTGCAGTGTAGGGGGTCGTGCAGGGGGTGGTGTTTCAGGGTTTAGGGCAGTGCAGTGGTGTTTGGGCAGTGTAGGGGGTCGTGCAGGGGGTGGTGTTTCAGGGTTTAGGGCAGTGCAGTGGTTTCGGCCAGTGTAGGTGGTCTTGCTGGGGGTGGTGTTTCAGGCTTTAGTGCAGTGGTGTTCGGGCAGTGTAGGGGGTCTTGCTGGGGGTGGTGTTTCAGGGTTTAGGGCAGTGCAGTGGTGTTCGGGCAGTGTAGGGGGTCTTGCTGGGGTTGATGTTTCAGGGTTTAGGGCAGTGCAGTGGTGTTCGGGCAGTGTAGGGGGTCGTGCTGGGGGTGGTGTTTCAGGGTTTAGGGCAGTGCAGTGGTGTTCTGACAGTGTAGGAGGTCGTGCAGGGGGTGGTGTTTCAGGGTTTAGGGCAGTGCAGTGGTGTTCGGGCAGTGTAGGGGGTCATGCTGGGGGTGGTGTTTCAGGGTTTAGGGCAGTGCAGTGGTGTTCGGGCAGTGTAGGGTGTCGTGCTGAGGGGTGGTGTTTCAGGGTTTAGGGCAGTGCAGTGGTGTTCGGGCAGTGTAGGGGGTCGTGCAGGGGGTGGTGTTTCAGGGTTTAGGGCAGTGCAGTGGTGTTTGGGCAGTGTAGGGGGTCGTGCAGGGGGTGGTGTTTCAGGGTTTAGGGCAGTGCAGTGGTGTTCGGCCAGTGTAGGTGGTCTTGCTGGGGGTGGTGTTTCAGGCTTTAGTGCAGTGGTGTTCGGGCAGTGTAGGGGGTCTTGCTGGGGGTGGTGTTTCAGGGTTTAGGGCAGTGCAGTGGTGTTCGGGCAGTGTAGGGGGTCTTGCTGAGGCTGGTGTTTCAGGGTTTAGGGCAGTGCAATGGTGTTTGGGCAGTGTAGGGGTCGTGCTGGGGCTGGTGTTTGAGGGTTTAGGGTAGTGCAGTGGTGTTCGGGCAGTGTAGGGGGTCGTGCTGGGGCTGGTGTTTCAGGGTTTAGGGCAGTGCAGTGGTTTTCGGGCAGTGTAGGCGGTCGTGCTGGGGCTGGTGTTTCAGGGTTTAGGGCAGTGCAGTGGTGTTCGGGCAGTGTATGGGGTCGTGCTGGGGATGGTGTTTCAGGGTTTAGGGCAGTGCAGTGGTGTTCGGGCAGTGTAGGGGGTCGTGCTGGGGGTGGTGTTTCAGGGTTTAGGGCAGTGCAGTGGTGTTCGGGCAGTGTAGGGGTCGTGCTGGGGCTGGTGTTTCATGGTTTAGGGCAGTGCAGTGGTGTTCGGGCAGTGTAGGGGGTCGTGCTGGGGGTGGTGTTTCAGGGTTTAGGGCAGTGCAGTGGTGTTCGGGCAGTGTAGGGGGTCATGCTGGGGGTGGTGTTTCAGGGTTTAGGGAAGTGCAGTGGTGTACGGGCAGTGTAGGGGGTCTTGCTGGGAGTGGTGTTTCAGGGTTTAGGGCAGTGGTGTTCGGGCAGTATAGGGGGTCTTGCTGGGGGTGATGTTTCAGGGTTTAGGGCAGTGCAGTGGTGTTCGGGCAGTGTAGGGGGTCTTGCTGGGGGTAGTGTTTCGGGGCTTAGGGCAGTGCAGTGGTGTTCGTGCAGTGTAGGGGTCGTGCTGGGGGTGGTGTTTCAGGGTTTAGGGCAGTGCAGTAGTGTTCGGGCAGTGTAGGGGATCGTGCAGGGGTGGTGTTTCAGGGTTTAGGGCAGTGCAGTGGTGTTCAGGCAGTGTAGGGGATCGTGCTGGGGGTGGTGTTTCAGGGTTTAGGGCAGTGCAGTGGTGTTCGGGCAGTGTAGGGGGTCGTGCAGGGGTGGTGTTTCAGGGTTTAGGGCAGTGCAGTGGTGTTCGGGCAGTCTAGGGGTCATGCTGGGGCTGGTGTTTCAGGGTTTAGGGCAGTGCAGTGGTGTTCGGGCAGTGTAGGGGGTCTTACTGGGGGTGGTGTTACAGGGTTTAGGGCAGTGGTGTTCGGGCAGTGTAGGGGTCTTGCTGGGGGTGATGTTTCAGGGTTTAGGGCAGTGCAGTGGTGTTCGGGCAGTGTAGGGGGTCTTGCTGGGGGTAGTGTTTCAGGGTTTAGGGCAGTGCAGTGGTGTTCGGGCAGTGTAGGGGGTCGTGCTGGGGGTGGTGTTTCAGGGTTTAGGGCAGTGCAGTGGTGTTCGGGCAGTGTAGGGGGTCGTGCTGGGGGTGGTGTTTCAGGGTTTAGGGCAGTGGTGTTCGGGCAGTGTAGGGGGTCTTGCTGGGGGTGATGTTTCAGGGTTTAGGGCATTGCAGTGGTGTTCGGGCAGTGTAGGAGGTCTTGCTGGGGGTAGTGTTTCAGGGTTTAGGGCAGTGCAGTGGTGTTCGGGCAGTGTAGGGGCGTGCTGGGGGTGGTGTTTCAGGGTTTAGGGCAGTGCAGTGGTGTTCGGGCAGTGTAGGGGGTCGTGAAGGGGGTGGTGTTTCAGGGTTTAGGGCAGTGCAGTGGTGTTCGGGCAGTGTAGGGGGTCGTGCTAGGGTATGTGTTTCAGGGTTTAGGGCAGTGCAGTGGTGTTCGGGCAGTGTAGGGGGTCGTGCAGGGGCTGGTGTTTCAGGGTTTAGGACAGTGCAGTGGTGTTCGGGCAGTGTAGGGGGTCGTGCTGAGGATAGTGTTTTAGGGTTTAGGGTAGTGCAGTGGTGTTTGTGTAGTGTAGGGGGTCGTTCTGGGGTATTGTTTTAGGGTTTAGGGTAGTGCAGTGGTGTTTGTGTAGTGTAGGGGGTCATGTTTTAGGGTAGTGCAGTGGTGTTTGGGTAGTGTAGGGGGTCGTGCTGGGGGTAGTGTTTTAGGATTTAGGTTAGTGCAGTGGTGTTTGGGTAGTGTAGGGGGTCGTGCTGGGGGTAGTGTTTTAGGGTTTAAGGTAGTGCAGTGGTGTTTGTGTAGTATAGGGGGTCATGCTGGGGTAGTGTTTTAGGGTTTAGGGTAGGGCAGTGGTGCTTGTGTAGTGTAGGGGTCGTGCTGGGGGTAGTGTTTTAGAGTTTAGGGTAGTGCAGTGGTGTTTGTGTAGTGTAGGGGGTCATGTTTTAGGGTAGTGCAGTGGTGTTTGGGTAGTGTAGGGGGTCGTGCTGGGGGTAGTGTTTTAGGATTTAGGTTAGTGCAGTGGTGTTGGGGTAGTGTTTTAGGGTTTAGGGTAGTGCAGTGGTGTTTGTGTAGTGTAGGGGGTCATGCTGGGGGTAGTGTTTTAGGGTTTAGGATAGTGCAGTGGTGCTTGTGTAGTATAGGGGTCGTGCTGGGGTAGTGTTTTAGGGTTTAGGGTAGTGCAGTGGTGTTTTTGTAGTGTAGGGGGTCATGTTTTAAGATGCAACGCTCCAATACCTGACCAGTCTGCACTACATAAAACTGCAAAAAAACTAAAAATAAAAAGTGTTTTGCACACTTTTGTCATTGGGCTATATGTGGGCTACATCTGGGTAATATTTGTGCTACATTTGGGCTCTTTTTTCACTGGTGGCCATCTTGGAAGACTTCTTTGTTATGAAGTTTCCTAATTTCCTCATTTACTGCAGTCTCCTCAGTAGGAAATGCTTTCAGTTTTTTACTTTGATTCCATCAAGAAGGCATTCAGATGTGTCACACATTTGCCATAAATTCAGAATGTTAGCACTCTAGTTGTTCATTAGATCACTGTAGTAAAGCTACTGTTCACCAAGGATTTAACTGGAAGTCTACTGCTGGTATTGAAAGTGATTGTTTCAGTCTGCATGTCAGAATTTTCTAATGAAATAGAAGATGATTTGAGATCTCACTTAAAACATGCACTACATTTTCTTTTTGCAGCACTAAGCATAATTTCTATGGCAAAATGAACCCCTCATTTTGTTCCTTTTTAAATTAAATGTTTTAAGTGTTACCAGTTTATTCCAATCAAGATGGCTTCAGGTGTGCCATACTTTTGTCATAAGTAAGGCTGTTAGCACTCTAGTTGTTCTTTAGAACACTCTGGGAAGCTGCAGTAGAACACAAAGGCATCAACTGACAGGCTGCTCCTGTTGAAATATAACAGGAAGATATTTGAGATCTCACTTAAAACATGTCCTAATTTTTCTTTCTACAGCACTAACCATAATTTCTATGGCAAAATGAACCCCCTCATTTTGTTCCTTTTTAAATTAAATGTTTTAAGTGTTACCAGTTTATTCCAATCAAGATGGCTTCAGGTGTGCCATACTTTTGTCATAAGTAAGACTGTTAGCGCTCTAGTTGTTCTTTAGAACACTCTGGGAAGCTGCAGTAGAACACAAAGGCATCAACTGACAGGCTGCTCCTGTTGAAATATAACAGGAAGATATTTGAGATCACACTTGAAACATGTCCTAATTTTTCTTTCCAGAGCACTAACCATAATTTCTATGACAAGATGAACCCCATCATTTTGTTCCTTTTTAAATTAAATGTTTTAAGTGTTACCAGTTTATTCCAATCAAGATGGCTTCAGGTGTGCCATACTTTTGTCATAAGTAAGGCTGTTAGCACTCTAGTTGTTCTTTAGAACACTCTGGGAAGCTGCAGTAGAACACAAAGGAATCAACTGACAGTCTCTGCCCTTGTTGGATGTACATGTTTTACTGAGAATGTCAGACTTCATTCTCACATGACTGAGAAAGATAATGTGAATTTACAGAAAATATGCTCTCATTTTAGCTTCTGGAGCACCTTCCAAAACTGTATGGGACAAGCATGTGAAAATAGTTTTCTCTCAAACATGATTCATGATATCCCAGCAGAAGGTTTTTCACAGGGTAAAATCACCTTAGAACACACCACAATTCCTGAAATTAGTATGGTACCATCAACAAATGAATTCTAATGTAACTAAAGTCTGTTATCACCCTTTATAGTTCTCCTTTTGGTAACCCTCAAAATCTTTGATTCACTACAATCCATTTCAATGGGGTACTATCATGTATATTGGTCCCAAGATGGCTGCCAGCAATTCCAGGATGAAGTGCTGACAGCAAATCAGATCTCACGATGACATGTGTGGTTAGGCTCCGCCCAGATATATATGTGTTTTTACTTTCGATTTTCTCAGCAACTACTGAACGGATTTACACCATTTAACAAAAAGGGTTCTTTCTGAACCAAGAACTACCTCTTTGCCAAATTTGGTGTAATTCCGTTCAGCAGTTCGGGCTGTAGCCTTGCATAAAGTTTCCTATGGGAAATTGATTTTATGACTCTTATTTTTTTAATTTCTCCGCAACTACTGAACGGATTTACACCATTTAACAAAAAGGGTTCTTTCTGAACCAAGAACTACCTCTTTGCCAAATTTTGTGTAATTCCGTTCAGCAGTTCGGGCTGTAGCCGTGTCTAAAGTTTCCTATGGGAAAATGAATGGGGAAAACACGTTTTGGGACCCCCTTTTTCTCAGCCCCCGCTTGACGAATCACCCTGAAACTTTCAGGGTAGGAGCGGACCGGAGCGGGCCATAAAGTTTGAAAATTTCGCGAAGATTCGTCAACCGACGCAAGAGTTATTTCAAATAGAATGTCGCGGATTTCCTATGGAAAATAGGTCCTAACTATAACTATCTACTGGCGACCGCCAGTAGATAATATGTATATATATACATATATATATATATATACAGATTGTGTCATAATATCTATATGTGGAGTTAAGTAAATGAATATATATAGATATATATATATATTCACTGAAAAAACCACAGGTTTCAGAGACGTTATAGTTAGTTGGACATTTCACTCGTACAAAACCAGAGAAATTCGGCCGTTATAGTTAGTTGAGCTAACTATAATTCGCGCCCCCGCAATGCACTGCTGATGACGTCACATATTACATCACTCATGACATGGTCAGTGACATCACTGATGACATCTCAAATTGACATCACTGATGACATCACTGATTACATCATCCACGTGATAATCCGATGTACCTCATCACACCCTAATTTAACCTTTGATACACCCACTCTAAAATACAGACTACCATTTTTGAAACCATAGACACACCAATACCAGTTACTACATACCCACTCACTAATTCCTAGGTCTACACACACATCCACTCATTCACCCAAACAGTCACTCATACATGCAGTCACTCATCAATACAGTACTATCATATGCACTCATACACCCATACAGACACTTACACACCGCCACTCACCCATAGAGTTAGTCACACGGGTAGTCAGTCATGCAAAGAATCAATCACACTCTCATTTACTCACCTATACAGTTATACACACACCACCTCACTTATTCATACATATACTAACACATACTTACACTCTTATACAATCACTGATACAAGCACACACTGATCCATACAGCCACTCTCACAATAGCTCACTCTCACATATAGTCATTTATATACTCCAACACTCACATATACTGCCTTTTACATATGTAGTTACTAACACATGTACCACTGAGACATCCATTCACTCACCAATGCACCCATACACACACTCACCCACCTATACAGTCCATCACAGATGCACTCTTGAAGCCATACACCCAGTGAATCACCCACTCACACATCTATGCACGGAGTCACACCCCCCCCCACCCACGCACACAGACACTTAGGCACCCATACAGGTACTCAGACAACCAATCAAAAACCCATATAGACACTCATGTAGCTACTCACCAACCCAAGCAGCCACTTACACACCAACTGACAGACTGATACAGACATTCATATAGATTAGTCAGTCACCCATGTATTAGTAAGACACGTTTAATCACTCACTTATACAGTCAGTCATGCACCTATTAAATCATCCATTCAGACACTCATATACCCACTCATTCTTCAATACACCTTGGCATATATATATATAAAACATATTTAAACTTTTTAGAAACACTCAGTCACTGTATGATGTCATCAGTGATGTCATTTGAGATGTCATCAGTGATGCCGTCAGTGATGTCACTGACCATGTCATGAGTGATGTAATATGTGAAGTCATCAGCAGTGGATTGCGGGGGCATGAGTTATAGTTAGCTCAATTAACTATAAAGGCCGAATTTCTCTGGTTTTGTATGAGTGAAATGTCCAACTAACTATAACGTCCCTGAAACCTGTGTTTTTTTCAGTGAATTTCTAAGGTTTTTTAAATGCTAATTTCTAACTATAACGTCCCTGAAACCTGTGTTTTTTTCAGTGAATTTCTAAGGTTTTTTAAATCCTAATTTCTAACTATAACGTCCCTGAAACCTCTGGTTTTTTCAGTGAATTTCTAAGGTTTTTTAAATCCTAATTTCTAACTATAACGTCCCTGAAACCTGTGGTTTTTTCAGTGAATTTCTAAGGTTTTTTAAATGCTAATTTCTAACTATAACGTCCCTGAAACCTATGGTTTTTTCAGTGAATTTCTAAGGTTTTTTTAAATGCTAATTTCTAACTATAACATAGCAGTCGTGCTTGCAGAGTGGTGGAGAGAGGTGAGCATGGCCTCCGGACACCTCTTAGCAATTCCACTGTGTGGGATTTACTGGAGGTAACAGGAGGGGTAGTTAGCCCCCAACGTCAACCTTGGGGGCCAACTACCCCTCCTATTACCTCCAGTAAGTTCCACACAGCAGGATTGTTAACTTCTCATACCAGGCCATGCCCCCTTTCTCCACCACTCTGCAGACGCACCTCCTGGCGCGTTCTGTGTTGGGGGATTAAGTCCCCTTGAATCCTGAGGGTCCCTGGGGGCCAACTAGCCCACCAGATACCTCCAGTAAGCGCCACAGAGGTGGATTGCAGAGAGGTGGTCTGAGGCCACGCCCCTTTTTACACCACTCTGCAAACAAGCCTCTTGGCGCACTGCTGCTCGGAGGATGAAGTCCACTTGTGTCCTGAGGTCCTCAGGACACAAGAGGATCTCATCGCCCCACCAGCAGTGCGCCAAGAGTGGTGTAAAAAGGGGTGTGTCCTCGGACCACCTCTCTGCAGTCCAGCTCTGTGGCGCTTAGTGAAGGTACCTGGTGGGCTAGTTGGCCCCCAGGGACCCTCAGTATTCAAGGGGAATGAATTCCCCAACTTACAACGCACTAGGGGGCGCGTTTGCACAGTGGTGCAGGGAGGGGGCGGGGCCTCCGGCGAGATGCCGGCTTTTTTTTTCTATTATTTTTTTAGAAGGGGGGCTGTGTGGCCCCCCTTCTTTTAGCATTTTTGTGGCCCTGTGGACCCCATCCCCCAGGGCCTGACCCCTTTTTAAAAAAAAACAAAACGGGAAGAGGGCCACGCGGCCCCCCTCCCGAGGCCAATTTCGGCCCCGGGGACCCCATCCCCTGGGGCATGGCCTCCTTTTGTATATTTATTTTTTGGGAAGGGGGCCGTGTGGCCACCTTCCCTAGGCCACTATTGGCCCCGGGGACCCCATCCCGGGGCCGGCCTGCCGTTTTTTTTTTATTTAAATGGGAGGGGGGCCACGTGGCCCCCCTCCCGGGCCACTTCTGTCCCCGGGGACCCCATCCCCCGGGGCCTTGCCTCACCGTTGGGGACCGTGGGGGGAGCCCCAGTGCCCCCACGGTCCCAGCCGGCTCCCCACCTCCTGCGGGAGCCGGCATTACTTTTGCACAAGGGGAGCTGCTGACATGCAGCTCCCCCTGTGCAAAAGCAATCTGCTTTGGTTTTTGGACTATATATATATATATATATATATATATATATATATAGAGAGAGAGAGAGAGAGAGAGAGAGAGAGAGAGAGAGAGGTACTGGTGGTCGCCAGTAGGTAGTTATAGTTAGGTCTGCTTTTTCATAGATGGATCATTTTTTGGTTTGCTAATAACTTTGGCCCTGTTTGACGAATTTCCACGAAACTTTCCCCCAAAAAGTTAATCCACCTCAGCTCCTTCCTTGAAAGTTTTGGGGTGATCCCTAAAGCGGGGTCCGAGAAAAAAGAGGGGTCCCAAAACATAAAATTTCTATGCATTTTCCATAGACTTCTTTAGACAGGACTACAGCAAAACTACTGAACGGAATTACACAAAATTGGGCAGGAAGCTAGAGCTTGGCCCACAGATTGTGCTTTTTGTGATGTGGTGTAAATCCATTGAGTAGTTTTTGAGAAATTTAAGGTAAAAAATAATTGTATATTTTGGCATATTTTGGCAGTTGGACTCGCGAGAGTCCCGCGGGCATCCCACAAGAGCGCAAAATAAAAAATGGAGGCCTGTAATTGGTCAAGAGGCCCGTTTTCCCTGTGAGCCTTCCTGCTCTCAAGGGGATGAGTGGGTCCTGCAAGTCCTGCGAGAGCCAGTGCTCTAATTGGCTTGCTGTTGGAATGTTGGAAATTGAATGGCCGCCATTACTGTTTACTGTGAAAAATTGGAGGAGTTGTGGAAATGAAGTAAAAATCTATGTAAGGGGGCAGCAGAAAGGCATGCTGTCCCCCTAGATTTTATCTAGGGGATAAGTAATGTAAAGATAATAAATGTATATTGCTTTTCACAAATTTTTAGGATCTCGCAGGACTCTCGCAGGATCATGAATAACAATAAGGAGTAGATGAGTTCTCAATGCACTCTGTTAGTAGGAATGCATATTGTGGTCCCTGTTTTTGAGAGAAAGTATGCAAGAGATAAGTACGGTGATGATTAGAAGGGTAAATCTTTTTTTTTAAATGTCATGATCTCGCAAGACTCTCGTGGGATCGTGAAAAGAAGGAAGGAGTAGGTGATGTTTGATTACACTCTGCTATGCACATTTGTTACTGTATGAAGGAGTCTGATTGGAGATGGTGTCTATCAGACTCTACTATTTATTCTCATTGGTTTGAGAAAAGTTGTGAGTAGAGTTAAGGCTCATTCAAACAACCTATTACGCACACCCATCATCTGAGACAGAGGTCTGAAAGGAGAGCCCAGTTCCTTCCCACACCCTACTACGCACACCTATCATTACAGAGAGATTTCTGAAAAGAGAGGGCAGTCCCTCCTCACACCCTATTGTGCACACCCATCATCTGAGAGAGATGTCTGAAAGGAGAGGCCAGTTCCTCGCAACACCCTATTACGCACACCCATCATTACAGAGAAAGGTCTCACCGGATAGGCCGGTCCCTCCCCATACTGTACTATGCACACTTGTAATGTGAGGGAGAGGTCTGAAAGGGGAGCCAGTTTCTCCCCACACCCTACTACACACACTTATCATTACAGAGAGAGGTCTCAGCAGAGAGGCCAGTCCCTCCACACATCCTACTACACATATCCATCATCTGAGAGAGAGGTCGAGAAAGAGAGCCCAGTCCCTCCCCACACCACACTATGCACACCCGTCATCTGAGAGAGGGGTCTGAAAGGAGAGGCCAGCCCCTCCACACACCCTACTATGCACACCCATCATCTGAGACAGAGTTCTGAAAGGAGAGCCCAGTCCCACCCCACACCCTATTAAGCACATTTATCATTACAGAGAGAGGTCTCAACACCTTACAACGCACACCCATCATTACAGAGAGACATCTCAGCAGAGAAGCCAGTCCCTCCACACACCCTACTACGTACACCCACCATCTGAGAGTGAGGTCTGGAAGGAAAAGCCTGTCCCTTCCCACACCCTACTATGCACACCTGTCATCTGAGAGAGAGGTCTGAAAGGAGAGGCCTGTTTCTCCCCACACCCTGCTATGCACATCCATTATTACAGAGAGAGGTCTCAGCAAAGAGGCCATTCCTCCACACATCCTACTACACAGATCCATCATCTGAGAGAGAGGTCTGCAAGGAGCGACCAGTCCCTCCCCATACCCTACAACACACACATCTGCCATATGAGAGAGAGAGGTCTGAAAGGAGAGCCCAGTCCCTCCGCACACTCTACTATGCACAGCCATCATTACAGAGCGAGATCTCAGCAGAGAGGCCAGTCCCCTCCCACATCCCACTAGACATACTAATCATCCAAGAAAGAAGTCTCAGCGGAGAGGTCAGTCTTTTTACACACCCTTCTATGGTCACCCAACATCTGAGAGAGAAGTGTCAGGAAACAGGCCAGTCCCTCCTACACACTATTATGCATACTGGTCATACTGAGGAGAGGTGTCAGCGGACATGCCAATTTCTCCTTACACCCTAATATACACTTCTGTTATAGTCTGGAAAGCTCTGAGTGGAGAGGTCACATGCTCCCCATAACCTAGTAGTGGGAATTATAACGTTTTAGTACTGTAATGAAAGAAAGTGTGAACTCTATTCCCTCAAAAAAAATGGAGATCTCCCTAGATGGTTGCGGGATCAAGAAAAAGTAAGGAGGGGCAGAGAAAATTTGTTTGCAAAGAGAAATCTCTGCAGAGAGACTTATGTTTTGCAGACTCTTCGTCACACACCCAAAAATACAGGGCTGTTATCCATGAGATATATGGTAAGTGTTTGAGCTCAAGATACTCTTGCGGGACTCAGAGAAATATGTTGGTGGAGGCAGGCGTTTGTGTGCTCCCGCTCTCGTGAGCGTCTCGCGAGAGCCATCACTTAAACTAATAAAATAAACATCCAACCATCTTTTATTCACTACTCTATTATAGATTAGCGTTAAATGATCACTGAAACATGATAAAGTACCATATACAATAGATGACTGACATTTAGAACTTTATGATCTTGCGAGTGTCCCGCGAGCAGCTCGTGATCCTCTTGCAAGAGTAATGACACCTCAACAAATGATTGCTGGTGACATGTCTTGATATCAAAGTTAGAATAATTGAGCGAATAAACAATTTCTATTGAATATTTATTTTTCTGTTTAATATTCACCCACATTTTTCAAAGATTTGCAAACTGTGAAGCATATCCTGTTTTGTTACAATAAAAAGGAAACTTTCTTTTCCTAAAGTAATGTCTGCACACAACATATATTATAAAATTGTTCTAACATACATACACTCAAAAAAAATTAATTTACTTTAAAATAAAACCTAGAAATTCACTGAAAAACTTAAAGTTTAAAGTAACATTATTGTTAGGTGAATTTCTTCGTGACAAAGTTAACCCCTTCAATGCTTAGGACAGAACGGTTCGGTCCTCAGCCACAGTGGTCGTTTGCTGGGGATGGAACCATTCCGACATCTGCACACAGTCCTTCGGGCAGTCCAGACACTGGAAGCCCCATGTCTGAGCATTACAGCAAACCCAGACCACCAAAGGCTCAATAGCTAGGGCAAAGAGAAGGAGCGAGAGTGGGCAGCCCTGCCTGGTGTCCCTGTGGACTGCCCAGGGCTGGGTAATGGCGTTTGGCAAAGCGGTGGACCGCCATCCATTTAATACGGTCATTAAGACCATTAACGTTCCTGGTCATTATCTTAAAAAATGCCATGGAGCTATGGGGGCCACAGAGAGGCTGATAAATGGCAAATGAAAGGCCCTGAGGGACAGAGATGGGCTGTAAAGGCTGCTGAGAATGACAAGTCTGAGTCATAGTAGTAAATGTATGATGTGCATTGTGTGGGCAGTGAACACAGCAAGAATAAAACAACACTGCAAAACTGTTGAAACAAATCCCAAATTCACCCCCCAACTGCTCCCATCCTACACTTCAGACCCAGAAGCATCTGTTGCCTGAACTGCCTTGTGAGAAGAAACAGCAGGAAAGAAAGAAAGAAAGAAGGAAAGAAAGAAAGAAAGAAAGAAAGAAAGAAAGAAAGAAAGAAAGAAAGAAAGAAAGAAAGAAAGAAACATGGCGTGCTATGATTGACGGCACCTTCCATCATATATATATATGGCAAAGAAAAGGAGAACATGCTGCTGGCTAAGCAAACTAATAGCAAAAACATATTTTGCAACAGGAAACAGTTGTCAGTTACTGCAGAGAAGTGAAGCATTGCCTATGAGTCCCAAGTTCAGAGAGTCATTGCACTTCTGCCGGTCGAATTGCCCCAGGGCCCTGATCGAAGGCCCTCGGGAGGGATGCTTGGTCTAAATCCTTTCACCATCAAACTAGCTTTGGCCACTCACAATGGCGTCCCTCCGCTTCTGTGAGTGCCGGCGCCAATGTCTCCCGCTGTGAGATGCACCAATGCCTGATCTATGCATGCGTGGGGCATCCGGTCCCCAGATGGTAGGCGGTGTATGCGGCCTGAGTTCCTTATTTTTAGCTGCCAACTCCCAGGCTGCCACTGGAGTTTCAAAGAAGTAGGAGCAGGAGTTGTGAAGAACCTTCAGTTTGGCCAGGAAGAGAAGGTCGTAGGATACATTCATTGCCCGAAGTTTTTGCTTGACGGAGTCGAAGGCCTTGTGTTGTTTGGGGACATGGTGAGTGTAGTCTGGGAGGATGAGAATACAGCCGACCTGGAAGGCTATGGGGCCATGCGTTTTTGGCCTTCAGAGCATGGCATCCCTGTCTTTGTAATTGAGGACCCTAGCGATGAGGGGCTGAGGGCGAACTCCCGGCAGAAGATGCTGAGCCTTTCAGGGGAAGGACCCTCCACCCCCTCCGGAAAGCTGTCAAAGCGGAGGTTATTCCTGCAGGCATGGTTTTCAGCGTCCTCCATGTGTTCCTCTAGGAGTTTGGGAGAGGTGGATAAGAGTTGAACGGTGGAGCTGAGCTCCTGAACAGTGTCTTCATGTCTTCCACTTCCTCGTCAGAGACCTTGTCCACCATAATACGCAGGTCTTGGTGTAGTAAGGCACTCCACCCTCACCTCACCAACCCTTGTCTCGAGCGCCGCACGGGTAGCCTGTACGGCTTGAAGGATTGAGGCGACACATGCAGCATCCACAGGTGTTGAGGTCAAAAGGGACTCTGTAGTAGGGCTGAGGGCCCCAGATGCAGGGGTGGTAAATCTGTCCATTTTCATGTTTGCTGAGCGGAGGGCAGACAATCCTTACCCATGGCGAGGAGGCAGGTGCTTAGACCAAGCGGCAGCGTGATGGATGCTACCGTGTTCCTCGGCCCGCTTGCACCACAACATATAGTGGGCAGTACAAGCAGCGTTTGCCCCTGCCCCGTCCAGTGTTGAGGCCTTAGGGAAGTACGAGAAAGCAGTGGTCACAGGGAGTCAGTCTGCCCACCACATCCAGGCTCCCGGAGACATTTCGAGAATCAGAACACTCCAACCCTACAGGTCAGTGGGGGTTCCAGGTGCAGCACCGCTGCTCCTGCGGTACTCCCCAATCAACAAGGGTGGCAGGGAGGTCCCTTAGTCCCAGCCCAGTGAGGCAAATAAGGCCAATCGTCTTGGCACAGGCCGGGGATGCCCAATGATGTCCAGAGCCCCAGGCACTAGAGGCACAGCAGATAGGCTACTCCGTATCGTGCCACTGGCCCAGAGCCCCCCAGGAGCAGCCCCCCTGTGATCACCACACCAACATCATCCGCAGCCCAAACACAGGCTCTCTCCTCCTTCCCCCAGGGGGTAGGGAGCCTCAGCAACAGTCTTTCTCTATTGGGAGCCATGGCAGAAGCGCTGCAGGCCATACCCTTGCCCAATGGCCAGTATTGCACGCCTCTGGACAGTCCATTCACTTTCCCCGGGGACGCTGCCGCCATTCTGTAATCTGCGGCTGGGCTGTGGCTCTGCAGGACCAGAGAGTGGGGGGAGGCTGTGCCAAAAGAACAATTGATGGACAGAATGCAGAACAATGTCATACATTCACCCCAGTACAGAGATCTGGGCCTGAATCCATCGTTTTTTTGCTCACCATGCCATTCCAGTTTGGACCCAGCCATATGCAAATCAGTCTTGACCCTGCGCCCAATGGGAACAGCAGTCCAGCCCGAACTGCCAGGCCAGGTCCTCCCTGGACTGGAAACAAGCATCCTAGGACCGGTTTCGGGCTTTCAGCCCTCATCAGCCAGGATAGCTTGACTCCAGTGGCATGGAGAGCACGGGACCCACGCCTGGGCATACCCGTCCCACTCGTGGTGACAAATGCAAAAAGAACAATTGATGGACAGAATGCAGAACAATGTCATACATTCACCCCAGTACAGAGATCTGGGTCAGAATCCATCGTTTTTTTGCTCACCATGCCATTCCAGTTTGGACCCAGCCATATGCAAATCAGTCTTGACCCTGCGCCCAATGGGAACAGTCCAGCCCGAACTGCCAGGCCAGGTCCTCCCTGAACTGGAAACAAGCATCCTAGGACCGGTTTCGGGCTTTCAGCCCTCATCAGCCAGGATAGCTTGACTCCAGTGGCATGGAGAGCACGGGACCCACGTCTGGGCATACCCGTCCCACTCGGGGTGACAAATGCAAAAAGAACAATTGATGGACAGAATGCAGAACAATCTCATACATTCACCCCAGTACAGAGATCTGGGCCTGAATCCATCGTTTTTTTGCTCACCATGCCATTCCAGTTTGGACCCAGCCATATGTAAATCAGTCTTGACCCTGCACCCAATGGGAACAGTCCAGCCCGAACTGCCAGGCCAGGTCCTCCCTGGACTGGAAACAAGCATCCTAGGACCGGTTTCGGGCTTTCCAGCCCTCATCAGCCAGGATATCTTGACTCCAGTGGCATGGAGAGCACGGGACCCACGTCTGGGCATACCCGTCCCACTCGGGGTGACAAATGCAAAAGAACAATTGATGGACAGAATGCAGAACAATGTCATACATTCACCCCAGTACAGAGATCTGGGCCTGAATCCATCATTTTTTTGCTCACCATGCCATTCCAGTTTGGACCCAGCCATATCCAAATCAGTCTTGACCCTGCACCCAATGGGAACAGTCCAGCCTGAACTGCCAGGCCAGGTCCTCCCTGGACTGGAAACAAGCATCCTAGGACCGGTTTCGGGCTTTCAGCCATCATCAGCCAGGATATCTTGACTCCAGTGGCATGGAGAGCACAGGACCCACGTCTGGGCATACCCGTCCCACTCGGGGTGACAAATGCAAAAAGAACAATTGATGGACAGAATGCAGAACAATGTCATACATTCACCCCAGTACAGAGATCTGGGCCTGAATCCAACTGTGGCCAACAGACCCCCCATTTGGGTGCAGCAGTGGGATCCGGGAGCACCATGGGTCGCATCATCCTCTCGCCAGCGTGGGGCTTGGGATCATCCAGTCGTCTCCCCCGGGGGCAGCAGTCACCGTCTCATGGTTTGCCACTGGGCCGTGGCTCTGCAGGAACGGAGGGACAGCCCGTATGCAGCAGAGTGGCCCCCAGGTGTCCGGGGGGTCTGCTGTATGGCAGATCTGGGCAGCCGGGATCAATGCCGAATCAGGAGATGGCGCAGGAGCTTGTCAAGGAGCGTCCGCCATCGTCAGTGTTCAGCGCACGTTCCTCCATTAAGAGAACTTAACTACATTCCAAAACATTCAGGAAGACTTTTAGGGTCACTCTTCCCTGTACAGTAGAAAGGCGGAGAAGCCCTTTCCTCCTCACAGTGTGGTGCCAATAAATAGGAAAACCAGTACTTTTTTAGATCTTTTGGCCTAAAAGCAAACATTGGCCCAAAGTATTCCGAATGCAATGCAGTGCTTTAAATTAATTCAGAGAATTTTCATTGATCGTAAAATAATATCACAATATAAAATGGAAGGGAACAGAACCCTAGCATCATAGATTAACACATTTAACCATTGCACACAGACAGCAGTCTCAACAATCTTTATTTTTTATGTTACTCACAGTGTGGGAAAAGTCTTATTCCAATATCCGGTATCGAATTTATTTTGGGTAAACAAGCTATCATCTGGCTCCAGATTAGCAAATGGCAAGATATTTCCAATATTTAATAATAAAACTGCCAAAAGCTGTTCAAATGAGGCCACTCACAAAAATGAGAAGACTCACAAAAAAGCCCTCACAACGTCTGTCACTCTCAAGAGCTCAAACATATCTACTTACACAGCTCCTAAAAACACTGCAGCTTGCAGACCGATCCGCTTGTGCTTAATGCAGACAGTTTTGGCCCCCATGTCAAGGGGCAAGTTACATATGAGTTCCACAACAAACGTCACAGTTGCAGACTCCGCTGAGCCGGGAATCCTTCACAAACCCCTATCCAGTGATGCAATTTCAGACGCCAGTCATTCCCACAAAGTTCCTGCTCATCACACAGACCCTTTCCTCACAGACAGGACTCCAGACAAAGAATACTCCACTAGTCTCACATTTATCACCGAATATACCTTTCGTGTTAGAGAAGACATTTTAACCAGCCACTGTAGTCACCTGGAAGTCCAGGAATATAACTGAGCTTGTACTTCATCATACAGTGTTTTTTGCCCAATGGGTCATTAAAATGCAAAGGAAGGAGACAGAGAAATATCCTGTAGTTCTAACAAGGGTATCATCAGAAGCATCTCCTGTCTCAGGTGTTAACATTATCCTTAAGGATGCATCTGGTGGGCCCGAAGTTTCCTTAAACTGTGGGCTGCCTTGTGCATTCAAATTCCACAAAGAAAACAGCAGTTTTTGCAGCACATTCGCACCCACGGTCACTGTTAGAAATTGGATTCCTGGTTGGCTGAGTTATGCACCAGGCAGGAACCACCACTCTAGTCAGGATAAGCTAGATATACACTAAAAGATAACTAGGGCTCTCCCTCTGGTAGCTTGGCACAGAGCAGTCAAGCTTATCTAAAAGAGGCAATGTGTAAAGTATTTGTGCAACACCCAGACACAGTTAAACAATGAATACACCACAAAAAGACTCCAAACAGGTTTATACAAATAGCTGTTTGTATTATATTAGGAACCAGACCACAATGATCAAAATACGTTGTATACTTTTCAAGTTATGCATATAAACAGATATCCCTCGTCATCCTGTAGCAAACAAGGTAAAAAACGATAACATTTCCCTGTATACTGTTTAAGATATGCAAGTTTAAAACTTAGCAAATAATTGCAGCGTTGGAAGAGCTCTTGCTCTCCTATTAGGGTTTTTTACTGTAGTGTCTCATGGAGGAGTGCTGGCAGAGCACTTGAGATTACGGGCTTCGGTGCAATCTTCCGACCGATCAGTGAGTACAGTTACGCTAAGCAAATAACAACAACATGCAGCCCAGAGCTGCCGCGCGAGGCCTCGCCGGTCCCACTCCCTCAGTGACAGTACCTGCCGGACATCTCGAGGGGCCGTGTGGAGATGTCCTCGGTCTGACTGACAATCTTGGGGGTGCGCAGTCTTGGGCGGTGTTGCCCATGGTGGCTGGGCCCCGCCCACGATTGATGTCAGCAGAGATCTCCGTGTTGCTGGGAAACATTCTGGGCTCATGAGGCAGGGGCTTCTTTTGGCGCTGGGGAAAGAACGAAGTGCTGGAACACGCGCTACTCTTGGAGTCGGACACATTCAACACGCGGTGGTCTTGGAGAATATGAAGCGCTCAGCACAGCTATTCTTGAAGTATGAAGCGCTCAACACGCACTGGGCTTTTTAAAATGCAAAGCAAAGAGCGTTCGGTCACTGCTTTTAGTCAGAATGCCGCTGCCGGACTCACGGGTGATAGAGTCCCATGGCAGTGATGCTTAGGCGAAATCTTTTATGGCCCTGAAATTTAAAAAACAGGGGGCAAGCCAACAAGCCCTTGGAGTTCACTTGGAGGAAAGGCAGAGTTCAGCTCTCTTTCCTGCAGAGTCAGGGAGCAGCAGGCAGCAGGGCAACAAGCAGAAAAGCAGTCCAGAGCTCTAGTACGTATACCCAAAAGTGCCATTGATGTCGCGGATGACTTCAAAAGAACTCTCTGAAGTGCACAAGGATCCCTTTCAGCCCAGTCCTGTCTGCTAGGCTAACTGTGGGGGGTAAATCAGTTCTTTTGTGAGGACAGGAGACAGCCAATTCAAATGTAAATGTGAGCCACCTCTCCCCGTTCCTGCCCGGATGACCAATCAGTATGCAGTTGAACGCAGATGCAGTTGAGTGTCCTGTGTTGTTGCTACCTAGAGGGAATGCAAAAATGTAGCTGTCACCCAGCCCAGACGTGTATTGGAGACAGGCTGTCAGGCACCCAGAGCAGTAAGTGCTGAGAAACGTCCACTTCAAAAAGTGGCATTTCTAAAGTAGTAAATTTAAATCTAACCTCACCAGTAAGTAGGATTTATCAATACCATTCCAAACATATGAAACATCAAAAAGCTACTCCTCTCTGATCAGGAATTACAGCTTAAAGGATTATTAAGGAATTCCCAATGCTACCCTATGAGTGGGGTAGGCCTCATGGTAGTGAAAAACACAATAGGCTGTTTGTCACTAACAGGACATGCAAAACATAAAGGTGCATGTCCTACCTTTTACTTACATAGCACCCTGCTCTTAGGGCTACATAGGGATTACCTTAGAGGTGACATATATGTAATAAAAGGGGAGGTTGAGGCTTGACAAGTAGCTATACATGCCAAGTCAAAGTGGCAGTAAACAGCACACACAGGCACTGCAGTGGCAGGCCTGAGACAGGTTTGAAAGGCTACTTATGTGGGTGGGTCAATGAGTGCTGCAGGCCCACTAGTAGCATTTGAAGTACAGGCCTTGAGTATATATATATATATATTTTTTAATTTTACGGAGTTTTATATAGCGCGAACTTGACCCGAAGGTATCGGGTATCAGAGCGCTTTACATAGCACCAGTTGCGTTACATGAGGACACATTCATTTTTGTTAGGCACGGGGAGATTAAGTGATTTGCCCAGAATCGCAGGATGTTCAGCGTCATTGCCGAGACTCGAACCCAGTTCCCCAGATTCGAGGTCGACAGCCCTAGCCATTAGGCCAACTCCTCTCCACTTTACAAGGGACTTACCAGTAAATCAAATATGCCAATCAGGTGTACACCAATGTCATCATGTTTAGGGGAGAAGCACATGCACTTTAGCACTGGTTAGCAGTGATAAAGTGCTCAGAGTCCTAAGGTCAACAAAAAGAAGTTCAGAAAAATGGGAGGAGGAAGGCAAATAATTTGTGGAAACCCTGCAAAACGGGCCATTTCCATCACCACCCCCCCCAGCTGAAAGCCAGGGTAGTCTAATCAATACCTTGATGGACTTCCCTGCTTAGGGCAATAGAACATGGACAATGGCCCACTACTGCAGGGGTACTTGCCAGTTCTACGCCTCTCTGAACGCAGTTGGACCCCTCTGTCTATGCTTACTGGGGCCACTGAACCAACCCATGGGGAATCCTTCTCCTTACCTGTGGACCTCAGCAGTGCAGCATCTAACTTTAATTTGCTCACAGATGCATCCTAGTAGACAGGCAGTACCACCAAGGCCAACAAAGTGGTGTGGCCTTTTCCACCCCTTTGGTCTGACTTCTGTCCCCAACCCAAGGAAAACACTGTCCACAAGGACAGCAACCAGCAGAGGCTACTGCCAGTTGTCAGTGTTAACAGCCAGGCCCCAGGCCATCCAGGGGTCTCTGTCCTCTGCGGTTTCTCAGAGTGGAGGTCTGTAGCCCCAGGTGCCTTGCATCCTTTCTCCACTCCTCCTCCCATCAGGTCAGAGGTGATATCCCGAACCTGATCCTTCAACACAGGGTCTGTATCCTTAGGCTGAACATGTGCCTGGCAAGCCTGGACTTCCAGGGGAGTACAACTGCCCTCCCTAAGGGAACCTGTTGCATGTGCGAGCGTGACTTGTATGTTACCCTCTTGCATTGCTGTTTATGGTTGTATCTTGCTATCTTGTAATGAGATAGACATGAGCGTCAACAAAACGACGTGAATTGTGGCACTCCTAGTTACAATATGGTGGTCTACGGTAAATCAGTTTCTCCAAGTATAGGGTGCACGTGGGTACCGCCCTCTGATCCAGGGCATTGAACAATATGAACTAAAGGTGAGTTGTCTCAAATGAGATCAGCGTCCCCACTCTGCACTCCTTTTAAAACTGCTTCTTATGGTTCCGTAATATGCATTCAATCATTCAGTGATTATCAACAGTGTAATCAGAAATTGTTTATTTCGATGAATTTCCAATGCACGGGATGAACTTGGCACTTACTCGTCAT